>CANTUZ010000023.1:5355676-5955676 GCA_947846985.1 Fratercula arctica
CCGCATTCCCTCCCTCACGTTCAAATTCAATTTTATTCATCCGGTTCCTCACCCTGCGCTGCCGTGTGGGAAGCTTGGGTAGAAACCTCTAAATGGACAAGGCTGGAGCTCTGCTGGGGAGAATTCCATCATCTCAGGCACAATCCAGTGCTGCAGAGAGACTCCCAACCTAATGGCAGGGCTGGTCCCCTTGTCATATGTCCCCCAGAGATGCCACACAGCCTCCCGGTTCGCCCATGACTAGGTTTTGTACCTGGAATGAAACACAAACCGTAATGGGCCTGAGTTGCGCTCCATGGAGCATGACGGGGTGGATTTATCCCCCTCAACAACGTGTTGGTTTTGCGAAGATGCTGGAGGGAGGGAATATTTCTGGTTTAGGCTTCCGAGAAGGACAGACAGAAGGTTTAAGAAAAGCACAACACAAGCTAAACAGTGACAATGGAGGGGAAGGTCCTACCCAGCATCCCAAAATAACTCAGTGGGACAGCCAGAAATACGGAGAGGCTGCCTTTGTTAAGCAGTGTTGTTTCAAGAGGCACAAACCAGTCCAATGGGAGGAGCAAGACACAGATGGTAGATGCTGCGTACGTCTGTGTGCAATTGTGTACGCATAAAACCTCAGAAAGGACAATTATTGCCCACCCGTGCCTAAGCCAAGGTAACCACTGGTGTAGCCGTCCGTGGTTCAAAGTGATCTCTGCTTATATGTAAACGTTGCCACGTATAAAAATGATTAATTGGCAGATTAGAAATGTGACCCCAAAAGGTATTGTTCTCCGTGATGAAAGACGAGCTTGGCCAAGGATTTACAGCCCAAGCGCCTTATTGCCATAGTAGGGCTGTGCTCGCAGGCGAGGTTATTATGGTGAATGTTAATGATGACTGCATCTGGGTAAAAGCCTCTCCATCACCTCTCGCTGTCGCTGCCTCTTCCGTAGCTATGGAAATGGCACCTTCTGTTCAGCTGCTGCTTCTGATTAAAATTCAAGTGGAGAGGGACGGGGAAAGAAAAGCCAGGGGACAAACACAGCTGGTGAGCCGAGCTGATGGAGAAGAGGAAGGCTGCAATGTACCTGTCCCGCTCCTCAGAGAGAGAGAGAGGGAGGGTGCTGGGCTTACTCTGATGGCAGCAATTTAGGATGAGAGCCACTGTCCCATTTTCCCATCGTGAAGTCTAGATTAGGAAAGAGTCCCTGCCATGAGGAACTTGCACTTGGAGTACCCACAGGAATGGCAAACACAAAGGGAAGGTGCTTTGCCCCAGACACCACCAACCCTCTCCCTGGCGGAGCCAGGCAAAGAGAAGGGGTTTCCTGGCTGCTGTCGCTTCCCGTGGTTTTGGCTGCTGATTAAAACCCTTCAGTAGCTGCTTTTTGTCTCTTTAAGTCTGTGAACACATTTGCAAGAACAAGAGCAGCTTAATGGCAGATTTCAAAGGTCTGTCGTACATCATCTTCTAATGTAGATTTTGTGCAACTGTCTCTGGCTTCAAAAATTGGAATAAAGAAAGAGGGTCCTGCAGTATGTGTAGGAAAAGAACCGCAACTTGGTTATTATAAATTCATGCTATTATGACTGTGACATGGTGGTAGTAGAGGAGCATCCAGCCAAAACTGGGGCTCTGCATTGTCTGAGGCAAACACAGCCATGCGGAGCATTAATACGAAAGATGGATAAAGGAGGTGTGCTATTGCCTACGATGGTCTCCATTTTCAAGCTGAAGGACAGGGGCCCAGTGAGATGATAGAATCGTAGACTGTGTTGGGTTGGAGGGGACCTCTAAAGGCCATCTAGTCCCACCCCCTGCAGTCAGCAGGGACATCTTCAACTAGATCAGGTCGCTCAGAGCCTCATCCAGCCTGGCCTTGAATGGCTCCAGGGATGGGGCCTCCACCCCCTCTCTGGGCAACCTGGGCCAGTGTCTCACCACCCTCAGTGGAAAGAACTTCTTCCTCATGTCTCATCTAAACCTGCCCTGCTCTAGTTTAAACCATTGCCCCTCGTCCTATGGCTCCATGCCCTTGCAAACAGCCCCTCCCCAGCTTTCCTGTAGGCCCCCTTCAGGGACTGGCAGGGGCTGGAAGGTCTCCCCGGAGCCTTCTCTTCTCCAGGCTGAACCCCCCCAGCTCTCTCAGCCTGTCCCCACAGCAGAGGGGCTCCAGCCCTCAGATCATCTTTGTGGCCTCCTCTGGCCCCGCTCCAACAGGTCCATGTTCTCCTTGTGCTGAGGGCTCCAGAGCTGGACACAGCACTGCAGGTGGGGTCTCATGAGAGCAGAGCAGAAGGGGAGAAGCACCTCTCTGGATCTGCTGGCCACGGTTCTTTTGATGCAGCCCAGGATGCTATTGGCCTTCTGAGATGAAGAAGGTCATCCCAGGTTATGCAGGAATCCTGTGGTAGAACCAGGAGATGAGTCAATCTGCTGATGCCAGCCCAGCGCTGGGCTGCGGAGCACAGGGAAAGTGGCTGTACAGCGTCTCGGGCTGAGTCCTCAGCCTGACCTGGGCTCCTTTGCCCTGTCCCCTGGAGCCTTCCTGAGCCACAAGGTCACAGGCACACTCAGCAGCCTGAGGTTGGAGGGCTACTGAGAGCTTTGGCATTATGAATGGGGCAGCATCTGCTCGCCAGGCGATTTACAGAGTCAACACCTCATTTTGACAAACTCACCACAAAGAAATAGAATTTGGAGCTGTTCCATGGCCCTGCTGTGCCACCTTGGATCTCGTCCCCCAAAAGCTTTTAAGGCCTAACAACATTCTTTTACTGTTGAAGTCCTGTGTAAATATTGAGTTATCTGCCTGCTCTCGGCACACACCGATTGCCTGCGTTTGAAAGCAGGATGCTGTCAGCGCTGCGCTGCCCTTGCCCTCCTCCAGCAGAGCACAGCCTCCGGGGGTCAAGAGTGCTGTCCCTGGAGGACCGCTTTGCAGGCTTCCTTCTCATCTAATTGCTCGGGCACAGGTCTGGAGCAGGGTTTGAGCTCAGAGACACCTGGATCAACACACGCGTTCAAGGTCCAACCCTATTAATTTGCAGATAATGGGATATGGCCTTAGCCTTAGCCACTACAGGGCAAGAGGGGCTCCCAGTGGACTAACTCAGGTTGGCGTGAATGATATTGCGGAAGTGCTGGGTCTCGTTCCCATTTGGTGAAGGGGGTAGGCAGAGATGACGGAGCATCAGCGTTTTCTAGGAGACACCCTGCCGAGGCTGCGTACTGAGACTAGAAAAACATCCGTGCAGGACACTGTCCTTTAATACTAATTAAAAGCATAACCTTTGTTCTGACCTGCCCCTTGCCAGCGTGATGCTCTGACACTCGTGGCTTGGTAAGGCTGGGGGGGCTGAGCTTACTGGAGAAGCCTCACCCACCTCCGTTAGGCGTCTTCAGGGAAAGATCAGGTTTGACTCTAGACGGACTTGATGTATCGCTTCCCTGTTCCCCGAAGTGCTACAAGCAATATTTCAGGAAGCATCCTTGCTGGCCAGCCCCAAGCAGGCTTATCTTCCCCTTTTCTGATGTGAATGCAGTACCGGTAACAGTTACTGATATCACATTCTGCAGTCCTTGGGATGTCATGAAGGCATTTGTTTACCATCACTACATTATAGACTGTGTGATCTGTGGAGTTGACCAACTGCTTAGATGTGTAAGATTTTGTGTTGTAAACAAACTTTGGCCCAAAAAGCATATGTTCAGATCTACTTAATCTGTATAAATCTTTCTGTTTTATTTTAGCAGAGCTGCTGTGGAGTCATAACGGACTTTGATCCCAGTTTTACTGTTGTGACTCCTACTGTTTTCACACCGTTCCTGCATATCCAGCCTGGGTTTGGACCTGAGGTTAGAAGGTACAAATCATCCTTGGCATGGAAAGAGTTAGGATGAGCTTCATAGGCTGGTAATTGAGATCAGATTCTGGCTTCTAGCATCTCCTCCCTCCCTCCCTCCAGCTCTGGCTAAACAATTGTGCTGGGAACTTCAGCTAGAACAAATCAGCTCAAAATAATTCCGAACAGTTTGTTTTTTCAGTTAGACAGCGCAGAGAGAGAGAGAGCGAGAGATCCCTATGAATAATTATGGATCTTTTCCCTCCTAAAATCATCACTTTCCCTCCTCCAGATTTCACTCATCTCCACATTAGCGCCCAGAACATCACCTGCTTTAGTGGACAGCAATGACTCACCCAGGCGAGGGAGTACGCGTTCCTGCCAGCCCCGCGGGTCGGAAGGCGAAGCAGGAGTTGATACAGAGGGAACATTGTGCCTTCCTGAGGACTGGATCCAGATGGGAGGTGAGGTATTATTAGCATCAGCGTAGGTGCTTTTAGAAACGTGCCGGGCTGTGGCTATAAAATCAGGAGGGGAAACGATGTGCCACGGCAGAGGTGGCTCTGGTGGCTCTTGCAGGAGACGCTTTTCAGTTGCAGCCCCTCATCTGGCTTGGGACCATTCCTCTGCTGTGCCTTGCTTTACATGCACGGGGTTTACTGTGCCCATAGGACCACTTCAGGTTCCATTTGTAGGAGTGGAAAGAATATATTTTGGCATTCACGTTATTGTACAAACAACTTAGCCAGCATCTTCTCGCCTTAATAGAAAGAATAAGGAAAACAGCCCCAAAGGTGCTACTTAGAGCTCAAATACAACCCTAGTGCCAATTTGTGATTCCGCGTGTTCAACCATCATTTAAAGCTTGTTTTCCCCCCAAGGAAAAGCTTCTCTCCTGCAACATGCCTGAGAGTGCTGCTTTCCCCGTGCTGAGTGGCAAGAGCCTCTGCTCATCCAACTCAGCTGGGGATGCCTGCACTGAAGATGCTTGAAACTGGTGCCATGCTTACGTCTGTTTCTGGTTTTGGGGCTGGCTTCGTGCCTCAGTTTACCATCTGTAAAATAGAAATACAATTCTGACCACCTTTGTAAGCGTCTTGAAGTTCTCCTGATGAAAGCTGATGGCATATTCTTATGCCAGAGCAATAAATCAGATTCTCAGAAGCAAAAAAACCAACCCCCTTGGGCTCAAATTTTTTCAGCTCAGATCCATTTTCCTCTCTCTTCTCGCAGTCCTGTGTTGATTTCAACCACAAAGACCATGTCCTTCGTGACCGAAGTGCTCTGCCTTTCAGCAAAATTAAAAAAAATCAATGAGCGGAGTGATTTCCTGAGCCCTGACAAGGTCCAGCAAACCCTCAGAGCATCCCTGCCCAAACCCCAAGGCTGCAGCGGGAGGAACCTGGCTCCAACAGGGGCCTCGTGCTCTTTTGGGCAACCATCTTTGAGGTTTACTGGCAATCAGCCTTCATTAAATGCCTGCAGACGGATGGTGCCGAGTTTTATTGGGCAGCACCTCCTGATCTGATGAACAACGGAGACCTCATTAGCACAGCTCTGGAAAATCCTCCTCCGGCCCCGCTCCGCGCGGCTGAACCGATCAAAATCTGGAAACATTGGAGGGAAGAAAAAATAGAAAAACCCCAGTTCTTCCCCTTTTTGCTCTTGTGGGGCTGCTCTGGGGTTAACAGACAGTCATTCCCCGTTACTGCAGACTTCACCCTTCCCGGCACGGTGAGGGTTTTTTCCTAATTCAATTCTGAAGCCGTTTTTCCTTATAGTTTATTTCCAGTGTGAGCAACAGCCAGCAGAGGGCAAGAGTCCCCCATCCTGGGCTGGAGAAACCGCTCCCCTGCAGCCATCCCATAATAAAACCAGGCTGATCCAAACTCACTTAAATCAATGGGAGTATTCGCATCCACTTCAGTGGTCTTTGGATTGGGTCCTAGAGTCCTTTTAATATTAAAAAAACCCCAACAAAGCCAGCAAGATGTTTTATATAAACTCAGAAACAAGGTTTTATAAACTGAAAAAAGCCCCTGGCATTTATACACTTTGCGTTTCACTGTAACTTGTCACTTGGATGTTAAACGGTCCTTTTTATTTATAAGAAGTTTATTTTTTAAATACCCATGTTATGAACAAGCCACAGCGACAGAGGGGATGTGATCCAAAACCCTGCAAGTTTTAAGTCTTCTTTGAAAAGCTGTGTCTGCCTGGTGCTGTGATGGGGCTGGCGGTGCTCGTGAACGCTCGTGTTCGAAGGGAAGTGTCTATAAGACGGTTTTAGGCCATAATTTAGCAGAGCATGTTGGCATGGGCTCGGCTACAGGTGTGGTACCAGCTCATTGACTGCGAAGGGAATTGGTGAAGCCTGAGGTTTGAAGCCCTACTTTGCCTCCCAGAGGTGGGCAGGGACTCTGGATCAGGGAGGGGAGCCATGGGACGAGGGGGAAGGGTTTTGCACTGAGAGAGGGGAGACTGAGATGAGATGTGGGGAAGAAATTGTTTGCTGTGAGGGGGGTGAGCCCCTGGCCCAGGTTGCCCAGAGAAGCTGTGGCTGCCCCATCCCTGGAGGGGTTCAAGGCCAGGTTGGACGGGGCTTGGAGCAACCTGGGCTGGTGGGAGGTGTCCCTGCCCAGGGCAGGGGGTGGCACTGGGGGGGCTTTAAGGTCCCTCCCAACCCAGACCGTTCTATAATTCTATAAAATCCCTAGCCCCAATGCTCTCTGCAGATCTCCCGTAACCCCGCACAAAGACATGGAGACGGGAGCGATGGACATAACCCCAGCCAAAAATTCGCAGCTGCAGAGGAACGTGAGAACTGGATTAAATTTTCCCTCTTCTGTCTGAGCACAGCTGAACCTATATCTTCCAGAAGTGTGAATGAAAAGAGACACACTAAATCCCTTGCTGACCCATTGTATGACTCAAGGCAAAGCCACATTTTCTAATTTTACAGCTGAAGAAATGGACAATTAAAAACCTTTAATAAGACTTAGACAGCATCTCAGAAGCTGCCTAGCTCCTCAGGCTGCCCCAGGGAGGGACAGCAAGAATTGTATAGCGCCTTCAGCAGGAGAAGAGCTTTGGCCAATGCAAAATACTTGGAAAAAAAAATATCTCCCTAATAATGTTTATAAAAGCCCTTTCACGTTCTCTGATGAAAGATGCTATTGAGGTGCACAGTGTTTGCTGGAAGTTTTTCCTCCCACCTACTGCACTGTTTCTAGGCAAATATCTTGCCCTTTTGAATAATACGGTGTGGAGTGAAAAGATAAACTCCTGTAATTATCCCTTCCCTCAGTGTGGCTGTGCTGAAAAGACAAACTGCCTCCTTCAGCATTACTGCTCACTGAAAAATTGGACCTGAAGCCTACGTGGGAAGATTAGACTGGCTTTAAAACATTTTTTTCTCACACCCTGGTTCTCGAGGATGCTACGGCAGGATGCAAAAACAGTTCAAAAAAGCCCTGGGGACCACCAAGACCTCATTTCCATGGGAAAGTCATCATCTCCAAGCTGTAGCAGAGGTGAGGAGGAGGCCGGGGATGGAGCCCGCTGCCCGTTTATCAAGAAAGCAGGAACGAGGAATGTGCCCGAACTCTAACACAAAGATCTGTGTTGAAGCCATTGCTTAAACGAGGTTCTCCTGAGGGCCCAGACGACCTCCCCGCTGCCTGATGCCCCTGGCCAACAAGCTATGGTGGTCACCAAAGGGAAAGGGTCAGAAACACGCTGGTTACCCTGGTCACCCTCTGTTTTGCGCTGAGAGTATTTCAGTCTTCAGGGCTGCCAAAACTTACACTAGCGCTAAAACCACTTCATTTGAGCACCCAAAGAGCTTAGGAGAAAGCTGAGGAACATCTGAGAAGATAATATTAGCACGTCTCCCAGTTTGGAAGTGCAGTTTGCTACCCCATATCAGGGGAGAGTGGAAACTCCTATTTTGAGAAAAACCTCTTGGCATCAGGCCTGCCCTATGAGTTCGATTTAGAAATAAGGCAAACTGCAGATGCCATGGACATAGATCTGCGTTTGCTCTGGGCCAGAAATTATTCACCCACTGGCTTTGCGTTGCATGAAAGTATTCCCAGTAACAAGCGCTCAGGATGGAAGGATGCAAGAATGATTTCAGCCTAACATCCAAAAGGAAGAGAAAATAGCCTAAAGCCCAGCGAGAGGAAGGCAAGTGCTTCCTTTCTGGCTTGAACATGGGAGTTAATGAGCCAACATGATATAGACCAAGGACGTTTCACTGGAGAACCTTCAATAGAGACAGCGAGGACACAAGTGTCGGTCTGAAAGCACAAGGAGATCCTAGAAGGAAAGTACCCTTCTTGTGCTGCCTTCCTTCTCCAGAGAGATTTAATTCATTAGGTACAAGTAATGAGTTGTCAGGCTACGTCCAGTCCTATTTATGCAGTTCCCTCTGTAACAATCTGCGGTTTAAGAATAAAGGGGAAAAATAAAATGCTTCTTCTCATTAGAAGAGAAAGTCTGGAATAATGAAATATCTACCAGAAAAATGATCTGTGCCTTTGTGCACTTCAAAAGAAGACAAGCGTTTGCAGTTTTGTAGCTGTCAAAGACGCTTAGATTCCTAAATATTAAGTTGTTTTTTAAACTATGATTCTTTGGTTAATTCCCTGATTTGTTCCAAGATCAAGCCCAAGAGTTTGAGGCTGAGCTATCACATTCTTTAGGCGCTCATTTAGACTTATCAGAAGTCTTTCAGAGATGGAGAATTTATCATGTTGCTTAGTAATGTCTTGACGGAGATTTGCTCTCACCAATAAAAAAAATAAAATGCACACAATTTCTAATTTTTCTCTCAGACACCAACTTTTCTAAATCAAGCAAAAAGAGAAAAATAGTCTTGGTTTCTTCAAAGAAATCTTAGTGTTCCCAAAGAGAATGGAAATCCCATTGCTGTATCATTCTGCTTATACTGAGCTCTTCTCAAGCTGCAGGGTTGGAAGCTGCTGGATAATATTACCAATACAGATCTGAAAGAGGCAGATTCTTTTTTCTTTGGTTGTCTTAAAAAATGACTTCTGATTTTTTGAAAATGTTAATTTTTGTCTGTTGCTTGATTCTTTTATCTTTGAATAATTCAGGCCTTGCCATTTACTGAGAAGTTCTCTCGTCTAAATTTAGATTAGAGCGTTATTCACTTTCACAAGGAGTGCTAATATCCCTTAGGTTAAGAATAATTAGATGTTAATTTTCAAAACCTGAAAGGAAATTATACCTCTAATTCATCATTTAGAGTAAAATAGCTGGTTGAAAAGGCATACATAGGTATATTAAACAAAGGTCTAGCCATCTTTTTCCTAAACAAAAATTAACCTCAATACAAATTAAGATGATATGATTCCAGTTAGATTAATGACACCAATTAGGCTAACACGTTTCTGAGGCCCCCTGAGTTCATGGGAGGAGAAGGCAGAAGATCAGCAACGGCAAAGCAGCGTGACTCCTCCGGCTGCACACAGCTTTACCGGGTCTCACATCTCCAGCATTAACCCGTTTCCAGCAGCTGAACCCCACCGACGAGTTGCTCTTCCCAAAAAAAACCTTAGGAGATGGGTTTGCGCTGTTGGAGTAGCAAAATTTATCCATAAGGAACTGGGGAACCTTGGCTGTATAAAACAAAGGTAAGGCGACTATGCTGTGAGCTCACTGCGGTGATCACTAAGCTTCATGTGAAGGGTTAATTTTGCCACATTAATCTTTACATGTCCTTGGCCTTCCGAGTTATTTGCAAGCATTTTCTGCTGATATTTCTGAGGCTGAAGTTCTCCAAACCTGCCTCCCTGCTGACGTCTGCCTGGCTTGCTCTGGATCTGGACAGGCCGGATCGATGGGCCGAGGCCAATGATATGAAGTTCAACAAGGGCAAGTGCCGGGTCCAGCACTTGGGTCACACCAATCCCATGAATGCCACAAGCTTGGGAAAGAGTGGCTGGAGAGCTGCCCGGCAGAAAAGGACCTGGGGGTGTTGGTCGACAGCCAGCTGAATATGAGCCAGCAGTGTGTCCAGGTGGCCAAGAAGGCCACCAGCATCCTGGCCTGTATCAGGGATGGTGTGGCCAGCAGGACTAGGGCAGTGACCGTCCCCCTGTACTCAGCACTGGTGAGGCCCCACCTCGAGCGCTGTGTCCAGTTTTGGGACCCTCACTCCAAGAAGGACATTGAGGCGCTGGAGCGTGTCCAGAGAAGGGCAGCGGAGCTGGTGAGGGGTCTGGAGCACAAGTCTGGTGAGGAGCGGCTGAGGGAGCTGGGGGTGCTCAGCCTGGAGAGAAGGGGGCTGAGGGGAGACCTTCTCGCTCTCTGCAGCTCCCTGAAAGGAGGGGGCAGCCAGGGGGAGTCGGGCTCTTCTCCCAAGGAACAGGCCATGGGACAAGAGGAAACGGCCTCGAGTTGCACCAGGGGAGGTTTAGATTAGATATTAGGAATTTTTTTTTTTACACTGAAAGTGTTATTAAACATTGGAAGAGGCTGCCCAGGGCAGTGGTGGAGTCGCCATCCCTGGAGGGATTTAAAAGATGGGTAGATGCAGAGAGATAGTTTAGATTAGTGATGGTTTTTTTCGGAGTCAGGTTGATGGTTGGACTCGATGATCTGAAAGGTCCCTTCCAACCCAGGCAATCCAATGATTCTGTGATTCTACCTCCCCAGCCCACTGGGGACACTTGCAGAGTCACCCATCGCATATACCAATGCAGGATGAGCCTGTGGATGCCTGGATTAGCCTACACATGCCTCAAGCAGTAGGAAGGTAGATTTTCCTCCCTGTATGTTGCCATTGCTGCTATGGGATTAGAAATTAAACCTGGCAGCCAAGGTCATGGCTCTGAACTGCCAGAGTAAATCAGTTGTCCCAGTGCAGACATACATAGATATATTTATTTTTTTTTAATATATATGTATATATTTATATATACTGATGTAAATTGGCAGGCAAACAGACTGGGGGCAATTCCCTGTCTCCCCTGACTTTTTCCCCACGTTCATGGGTTAGTGTAGCATTGCCGTCTCTTGCCAACGGTGCCATCAGATCCTCTTCTCACCCCAACTTCGCTGTCAAACTTGCAGCCCCGAGCAGACCACAAGATGGCAAGGCGGCACAGAACATGCCCCAATCAGCTCCTGTGGATGCAGCAGGTGGTTATTGGCCAATTTGCTGTTTGCCACCTGCTTCCATAGATACTGAATTATATTTTTATACGTAGCTTCCAGCAAAACAAATGTCCCCAGTGATGTGAACGCTGGGTTCTGGACTATTTAGGCATGATCCCTTTGCAGCACAAGGAAGGGGCATATGATTCTTATGGGTCCTCTGGAGCCTTTCAATATGCCCGGATCCATATGTAAATATAGCTTGAGATGAGATTTATATTCAGATATTTCCTGGTGAAGCCAGCAGACACTCCAGGCATGTTACAAATGAAACAACAACCCAAGCAAGCCTTGTAATTTAATTTAACTGCCTCTTTTTGGGTATGTGTCATGCATTCAGAATTAGACAACTGAGTTCCCAATCAAATGTTCTTTGGATATAACAACATGGTGAAAGGCATAAAAGTGCCTTAAAATAGCTCGCTAACAACCACGTGGAACCTATTCTTTTGGCAAAAGGAGGCGGCAATTTTTGGGTCTGGATTCAGTGCTCATAAATAAATACATGTTCCTTTTTCTTTGCATTGGCACGTTTTTGGCTTTTCAGATTTGCCACACACTTTATAAATTCTCATATAACTATTCAGACAGTAGATGGGAATAAATAGGCTTTTTTTGGGGGGGGGGGGACACATGAATTTATCCCATTTGAAATGTCTGACACGAGTTCTCTGCTAACCTGGCAAGGAAATTCCTTCCGGGCTGCTTATTTGAAATTTTCCTGCAAATCCTATTCTGCTTTAACATCCTGAGACCAGACCAGCTGCTTGTTTTACTGAACCTGTTCTAAATATTCTTTTTCCTTCACGACAGCAGCAGCAGCAGCAGCAGCAGCGAGTTAAAGCAAACAGTAATTTTAGTTTGTTGCCTCCACATTTTGGGATATTTGGTAGCAGCAAAAATGCCTTTCTTGAAGGTAAGTAATAACTTTGAGTCTGGAGTGAGGGGAAGGCGGGCAGACCAGCAGGACCACGGAGCCTGGGGATTAAATGCAACTGTCTCATCCCAGGCCACCATGCAGTAGGGACTGAATTAAGTACCAAAAAATATCCATACTGAAGGCATCTTTTTCACTGTGATTATGCTCCAAGCAGATTCTATATGAGAAATATAGAAATGGAAAAAGACAGCCAGTTTTCTAAGAGTGCAGAGAAGTGTGAGGCAAATGGAATAGGAGCAATAATAATAATAACAATAATACCCAAAGTTAAGCCCCATCCATCTCTGAAATGGGTCTCTCTCTCAGGATTTTTGAAAAAGCCTTATTTCTTCAGTTAACACACTGGGTAACGTCGTATGTGAGGAAAAGGCTGCTTTCTGTAAAAAATCCACAATGTGTTAAAAACTCCATGATGGGTGTGAGGACTTAAAAGCTTGAATACAAGCAAAAAGCTGTAGGTTTGATGTGTGTTTTGGGAAAAAGGTTGCTTTTCATAGTGGCGGCTCTCTCCTCCCCGTGTGCCAGAACATCTCTTTCAGAAATACCATTTTTCGGAAGGGAATGCAGCGCTCCGTGAGGTCACCTTTGCGTTAGCCCTTCGGAGTTCAGGGACGGGACATTGCTGGTCCAGGTGCCCTCTAACTGGAAAAGCCACTGAAAGAAGTTCTTCCCTTTTCCAAAAGAGCTGATTTTCTCTAATTCTTAGGATTAAAGATGAATAAATAAAATGTTAGTAGGGCTTTGGTGCCTTTAACTGTTGGGGGGGTAATTAGTGAGCCCTGGGTTTAACAATACTGCCTGTAACCGCCAGATTTGGTTTGTCCTCCCTTCTACAAGTGCTCAAGTAAAGAAATGCCTTTAAAAGCTAAGACTCCCTGGTAATGCCCCCTCCTCCACCGCATCTCCGGATATAGCACCATTAGTTTGAGATTTTTATGACTCTCAAGGGAAAGGCAGAACATTCCTGAACCTGAAGTAGCATTTTGGAGTCCCTGAGACGGAGTTCAGATAGCACGGGCTCTCTCAAGGGTAAATCATGGGAGCTGCCAACGGAGGGGATATTTGCTTTGAGAGGCACGGGGCCAATAAACATCGATACTGTTACTTGATTCACTAATAAACGGTAAATGCTTCATCTCGAAGTAGCCCGGTGCGATTGCCAGCAGCAGCTTGATGATAAAGAAGCCTCAGGGCTGAAGGTAGGTAGCGTTAGAGAAAAGCTAACTTGTCATGAAGGCTTCGTTTGCTGCCAGCTGCCTCCGTCGCAGCAGCTCTAAGGAGAAAAAAAAAGACCAGTCAAGGAACGGGCAGCAGCTCTTCAGCTTTGCGTCAACACCCAACAACACAACGTGATTGCGAATGTTAATGAAAAAGACGGTTTAATGGTAAAAAAACCCCAACCAGTGAAACAAAAAACTCCAGTGTAACAGAGCCTCAGGTGGGCTGAAGTACTGCTGTGGGTTTCATTGAGTGCAAGAGGAATTTCTCCAGTTTACCCCCTGAGGAATTGGTCTGTTGTGGTTAAAAACTCGAGTATTTGAGATGTTAGAGGGGGGCAGAAATATTGTGCTAGCCAGAGAATGCGTTGTTGTGTTCATCTACACTTCACTCCTCTAAATTAACGTTCCTGGGTAGGTTAACATGAAAACTGGACAGAAGCGGGGCTCAGCGTTCATCAACACGGGTTTTTACTGCCCAGATGTCAACTCCCCTTTCCACCATACGTGTTGGGACCAATGCTCTGTATGTTATACCCAGCCAAACCTGCCCTAGACGCTCTCCTGGCAAACCTTGTTTGCTCTGAGCTTAAGCATGTGTAACCGAGGAAGAAAAATGCAATGTGTTACTGCTGCCTCCGCAGCGTTAGTTGGTAGAGGGCTTGTCGCTCAGTAAAGAAGTGGGATGCAGCTGCAAAAAGCCCCTTTTTCCAAAGCCTTGGCCAGCTCCATCGGTAGCCATCAGCTGACAAAAGGAAAATCAGGTGTGTGTTGGGGGAGGGAGGGAAAAATGCAGAGCCATGTGCTAATAGGAGTGTTTGGCTGCCCATAGCGAGGAAACAAGCAACAAATGAGCTATTTAATGAAGCCTCTGAGACTGCCTTCCCTTTGCTTTGCGGTAGGTACGTGAAGGAGTGAAGAAACAAGGTTGGAATCTGCAAAATCAGGTATGTGCACTTACTCCTGGTCAAAAAGCTCAGGGCAGGATTTTCTATTTGAAAATAAATCCCATGCAGAGCTCAAGTTTCTAAAATAAATCTTTAGATCAGCTGATAGATTTCTACTCCTTGCAGCCTGTATTTCTTCCCCCAGCATTTTCAATCGGGCTCAACTGTGAAAATGCCTACAGACATTGAATAGGGTGCTCTGGGCTAAGGTTAGACAGGACCTGCACGTGTGTGTGTATTAACACCAACACACAGGAGCACATGTATGATAATGTGATACGGAGTTGGTTTCAGTCCGTCCACTATGCCACTGAAATGGTGCGGTTTTCTTCTCTCTGGAGGCGCAGTCTGGAAATCCAGGCTGAAAAGGAGGTGTGCTCCCTGTAGTCAGCATACCTGTGAATGGGAACTTAACTGTTATCCCAACATATTACCATGCAAAGGGAATTTAAATGCTGTCCTGCCACTACCGGTAACACCACAGGCCTTTATTTCTGTGTTTCACATCATATGAGTGGAGCATCACAGACTGGCCGGGGTGGGAAGGGACCCTCTGGAGATCACCTCGTCCAGCCCCCGGCCAGAGCAGGGTCACCCAGAGCAGGGGGCACAGGAACGCGTCCAGGCGGGGTTGGGATGTCTCCAGAGACGGAGACTCCCCCACCTCTCTGGGCAGCCTGTGCCAGGGCTCTGCCACCCTCACAGCAAAGAAGTTCCTCCTCGCGTTGAGATGGAACTTCCCATGGTCAAGTTTGTGCCCGTTGCCCCTTGTCCTGTCCCTGGGCACCACTGAAGAAAGACTGGCCCCATTGAAAAAGGACTGGCCCCATGCCATGAATAAAACATGTAGGTCTGAAGAATCATTTGCGTGTGCTAATTTAATTACTTGGCGTGTCATCTAATTACATGGTGTTGTGCCAGTGTTGCCAGAAGTCCCAAAAGTTAAGTGTTGCCGAGGTCTCAGGGCTTTGATTACATGTTACACCCCATATGAAGAAAGGGGTGAGTTTATGCTGATAAATAACAGATAATATTTATACAAAAGAGCTTTTCTCCCTCATATTGCTGGGGGTGAAGACCCCCAGTTTGACTCTCTCGGCGCTCTTGGATCTACAGGCATTTCTTGCTCATCCTTCTAACAACTAGTGTTGCTACTCCTTTGCCTCCAGAGAGCAAATGAACAACTTGCGGCCTGTGACACTGACCTGCTGGTAATGGCTGTGGCGAGACGGGGTTAGCGTTAACCAGGCACGCTTCTGCTGAGGCTCCAGGAGCCAAAGGCAACCCACCGGCGAGCTGCCCTGCCTGGGCTTCCTTGGTGACAAGGCTGCTCAATATGGGTAAGGAATTCTGGATCTGCTTCAATATATATTTTTAATTGGGTTGAGGGGAAACAGGACCAGCTCTTCATTTTTTTGGATGTGGGAGTATGGGAGGTATTAATTTTTGTCTGTGTGTTTTGTTTATTTTTATATTTTTTTTTTTCCTCTTTTCTGCCAAAATATGTCAGGAAGAAAATGCAAAAAGAAAAAGAAAACATACCCAGAAAGCTTCTATCCATCACGCGCTCTTTTTGCTTGAAAACAAAACAGAGCACTTCAATTATAACAAACTGTAAAAGCTGAAAGATGTGCTCTGGTGTGGAAGCGTCTGTGGGTACGATCCTCAGCTGAAACCCTGTCCCGCTCCTGATTTGTTACATCTCTTCTGTTGTGTACGCGCCCAAGCCGCGATTTCGCTTAAACTCTTAGAAATAATTGTGCAGAGTTTATTACCCATCTCTCTGACTCATTTTGTGCAGGTTCTCCTTGCTTTGTGAGATAAACTATTATATTAGCAGGACCACTTCTAATTATATCTGGGAATCTGTCCCATTACAGCGATAAACTAAGCCAGCAGCGACGGATCACTGGTAGCCTCTCCATATACCTGCTCCGAACCTGTTTGCTTCATACAGAAGATAACGTCAGCTGCACGCCCTGGCCCACTCTGGAGAAAGGCTTTAAGTTTTTGAGGAGAAAAAAGCCATTTCCCCAAAGTCGTTCAGTCAATTCTGCTGCTTTCTGATAAAGATCAGCATCTGGTAATTGCATTACGTGATCTAGTGGGTTTAAACGAGTATCTGTTGGGCTCACCGACCACTTTAATGACCAGCAGAAGTTTACTGTAAGAATTATGATAGCGTTAGGCCAGTAACGAGCTGGAAGAAAAACTGGATGTTTTCTGGCTCTCGCTTCTCCTGTAATTGCCAGCACAGTGTCGTTTTTCGTTGTGAAAGTGTTTGAACCTCAATAAAGCTCCTGACTGCTTTGACCTTTGCGTGCAGCTCGATTACCAAAGCAAAAGCCACAGCGCTAAGATTTTTCTCCTGTAGGGGACCGTGATTAAAACTGTCATAAAATTTCTTGCGGGGCCTGAATCTTTATGGGAAAAAAAAAAAAAAGCCAACCCCAACAGTTCTTGAGAGCATTAGCAGAATTCCTCAGGGAGATGAAGCAGTCCCGTTAGCATCACCCGTCCATGGGTTATTAAATATTGCATTCAGACAGAAAGACGCAGTTGTGTTGACTGTGTTGACTGTGTTGACTGTGTTGACTGTGTTGACTGTGTTGACTGTGTTGACTGTGTTGACTGTGTTGACTGTGGCCATGTTCAGGCAGTAACATTCTGCCACTTGCATTTCTCTTGAAGTTCTCACTGGTGAAGGAAATGGCTGTGTCCTTATTAAAGCTTTAGAGTGATGTTAATGTGGATTAAATGTTAGAGTGATGTTAATGTGGATTAAATGTTAGAGTGATGTTAATGTAGACTAAACCAGATGCTTCCTTTCACACCAGAGTGGAGGGTGACTTTACATTTTCATCTAGTTAATTTAAAGCTACATTAAGTTAAAGTTTATGAAACAGGTTGGAAAACTTTAAGGGGATATGTGTAATGGACTTTCTGTATTGGAAAGGCTTAATTAAGAAGTGTTTCTAAAAGCCCTTGGAGTTAATTGACTGAAGTGTGCTGCATGAATTGTATTTAGGGTATTTTAACTACTGTGGCATCTATAACACCGTACCTTGTAAAGGCAAGAAAATCCAGAGCAACTCTGGGATTTGTTGGTGGATCACATATAAAACCGAGACTTGTTTTCTGTTATTTGTTTAAACCTTATTTGTAATGCTGAGCACAGACATTATGGTTGAAATTAATGCGTGGAACAGCGGTAGGGAAAATGGAAATGTCGCTTTTGCTCTTGATTATGTAAATTTGGGGGAAATCAAGGACCTCCCGGAGCCTCCTGCATGTGTTATTTCACCCAGATGGCTCAAGATGGAGAAATAATCCCTCGTAGCCTCAGAAGTGGCCCTGAGCAGAACTTGGCAGTGGAATATTTAGCTATGGTGGCCCAGGGTCAGGGTGTGCATGAAAACTGTACCTTTTGCCGTCACATTTAAGACAGGCAGAGGTAGCACCTTGTGGCTCCTCTTCTCTGTGCCATTATCAGAGCTGCAGGAGCTCTGTCCTACCTTGGCCATTAAAAAAAGAATGCAAATAAGAAAAGGATGCAAAAGGGCCAGTTTATTGATGAAACTAAGTGGACAGAAGCTGCTGAGAAACCAGCAAAGGCACCTGGGGACCTGCACAGGGATAGGAATTTTATCCCCCCAAAAAGCACAGGCAGAATTTGCCGAATTCACGTATCTGGAATGAAATGAAACAAACGCACCAGCAGGTTTTATTTTTTTTTCCTATCATATGTCAGCTTTTCAGAATCATTGCTGGTATTTTATGAGGCTCGGCATTGCTGGGACAGTTGGGATACATCACACCCATTGCGCAGAGGGGATTTTAGACACGGTGTAAATGCGGTGACTTGCCCAAGGTCAGAAAACCACGACCCGGTTAGGAAAATAAAATTCTCATCCGATATGTCGGAAAAGGTTCACTCCTTCCTCGCCTCACCTGGCAGGTTCACCGCAAGGGAGTGTGTCCTGTAAGAGGGGAAGGACCTACAGCCACTTTACTAAGTCAGCCTGGCATTGTCCTACCTAATCTTAACAGCATTTATTTCATAAAACCAAGCAAAAATGCGCCATTTTCTGCACTATTTTCCTACCATTGTTTAAAAGCAACTCTACTTCTTCTATCTGGCAGTAAATGTAGTGATCACAAGAGGCATTCTGAGGCTCTACGTTCTTACTTAGAATTGCAGCATTTTTCCTGCCCATCTGTAGGTTTAGAAGGTTATTCTTTAGAGGAAGGTCTGTACCACTTAAGGACCAAATCTTGGTCCTCAGCTGAAGGTCCCAGGCTCTACTGCAATACAAAATAATCCAGCACTTTGTAAGCCACGGGAAGAACAGACCTGTAAAAAAAGCAGGAGGGCAATTGTTTTGTTGGTTTTTGGGTTTTTTGTGTGTGGGGGGTTTTTTTTGTTTTGTTTTGTTTTAATTACAGTTTTTCTCCAGAGTTTCCCGGAGACCTAGTTTGAAGTTTTCCAGGGTTTCACCAGTCATAGCTACAGCCAGGGCTCTCTAGGTCCCTCGTGCATCAGCTGGTTTGGAAATCTGACTTTCGTTCTCCGTGTCTCTTCTCTCCCTTTATAAATCACGGAAAGTAATAATTCAGCACTCTCTTTCCCAAAGAGGATTTACGTTCCTGGGTTGACAGAGAATTGTTCTCTTAGTGTCTGTTTATAAGGAATATAGCAAAATGGGCTGGATTTCATCTGGGACACGATGTTTTACTGTGAGCAAACCGAATGCACATGGTAAGGATCCGAGGCCCAAACAAACTTTTCAATCTCCTTTCAAAATTTTTTAAGAACTTAACTGTAACTTTTTATAGGAGAAATACAAGTTTGATTCCTTTATTGTCCTTGTACCTCCCTCCCACTAAAACCCACCGAGATCAGCACTATTGGTAGGAATCTCTATCTGATCCTCTCCCTGAAATTTTTGTTGAAAGGGAGAAGTCACATTTTTATAAGTACTTTAGGGGGGAAAAAAACCAACCAAGCAAACAGACTTGTAGCTCACATGTCACAAAGTGCACATTCCCCCCAATAATTTATTTGTTCACTCAGCAATATTTCATATACATTCAGTTTTGTTCAAGAAAATGACCAGCATGACTGTTCGGACATGTCTCATGGTTAACAATGGGCCTTTAAAAACAGCACATAGAAAATTCATTGACATGGGAATATCACGTTCAGAAGACGCAGTGCCCATCTCAAGACACATCTTTAAAAACCATTGGCAGCCAAACTTGTACAACATGCAGGCACGATGCTGCAGCAGACAGAAGAAAAAAATAAAACCGTTTTGCAACCGGAGACCGGCGAAGCAAAAAAAGCCCAAACCAGTTTGCATACGATTCCCACAGTCGTAACGCCAGTACGTAGAACTGAGCGCTCAGCGATATTCGGCCAAGGTTTTGTATCACAAGACAATGATGCTGTGACCATTAGCCGAGTGGAATTGCTTTTGAAGTGGAAACCGGCTGAAATGCTGGTTAGATTTGTGTTTTCTTACTTCCAGAAATGGTTTTCGAGGACCAAGTTTTTGCAGATCATAGAAGAAATCTGGATCGATGCAAGAAGGTCTTGTCGTTCAATCCGAGACAATGAGTACTGGAAAATCATTTTTGCTTTTCAGTATTAACACTTGGACGTTTTTGACTCTGAAAAAGATCTTAATGTTGGTGTGATCATAAAGGAGAAGATATTTCTCAGCCTGGGTTTGAGCTCAGTATAACAGACTGTAATCTGCATTAGCCAGACCTTTGAATGTGTTGTGGAACTAAAAAAAAAAACAAAACCAAACTTTATTTCTTATGTGATTGTTGCTTGCAATACGTAGCTCTCCTCTTTAGAAATTCGTCTCCCCTTAGCTCACGCTTGCTGTTTTTCTCCTTCTCTGTCAGTATGAGAAATACGCAGCACGCTCTGTGTAGAAGGCACGACATTTTACTCAAATCCCTAATACAAATGCTTAATCTCCTCCTGGGAAATAAGTGATTCAATTACATTTATCAAGCTGGGTGGGAGATCTTTATTTTAATGCACCACAAGCTGCCTCCGCAGCGCCTTGGATTTTCATAATACTGTCACATATTAAACAACCTGCTTGGGAATACCTTCAAAAAGTAGTTGATTATGCTTATGGATTAGGTCCCTTTTACATGTGGAGAAGGTTTAGTTTGCTTATGTGCACTGATAGGAAAAGACAGGGTTAGTCTGGCCAGACAGTCTAACCTTCTCCCTGTGAGTCTCATTATAATTAGGCAAGAAACAGAATAAATATTGGGCCGATTCATTCATAGAAAGTGCTCGTTGGATCTTGGGCTGCTTGGGAAACAATTTAAAGGCTGATACGGTGAGACTCAAAGGCTCTGGGCAGAAGGGGAATGGAGCAGGGATGAGGAATGCAGAAGCAGGTAGGGAGCAGGTAGACGAAGCTGCCTCATTACGTCGTCTCTCCTGTGAGCTATTAGATACCTTTTCCTTCTGGCAGACGACGACACTGCGTGGTGCAGGCCCCAGATATGCCTTGAGCTTAGGGCAACATCGTGAAGACCCACCGGCTTTTCTCCTTGGCTGTGTTGTCAGAAGCAATCATCCAGGAATAATTGGTGTCGGCAGCCTGTCCCATGGAGTCGGTTGTCAGCACTGTCTTGCTTATCCAAACAACATTAAGACAGGAAAGAGGATAAAGGTGTCTCTGAGTAGGATACGGAGTTAATTACCAAGCATGGATTCAACGTGGGACAGCTGAAATCTTCCTTGAGTGAATCACTCTGCACCTCAGTAGCTTTATCTTAAAATGGAGCTCCTGATAAAAACCCATTCAAACATGAGCGCCAGTTAACGGCAGGCCAACAGGCATGCCTAGAACCAAGCAGTTCCCACTTCACTAAAGCAATAACATCTTTTTTAACCAGCTTTAGTCAATCTACTATACTCCAGTCTGTAACTGTTACCCTTCAGAAAACTGAAAAAGTCAGGCAGGGAAATTTTGCAAGTAAGACTGAAGAAGCTTTGTGAAATCCATTCGCTGACTCCGATGAGTAGAAAGGCAAGAAATACTCCTACCTTAATCTTTCCTTTTTTCAATGCCACGGATTTTTCAAGACATTAAAGCCTGGCAAAGGAAAATATTCGTTTACACAGTACATAATTTCTCCTTGGATTTGGCAGAGCAATAGTCAAAAAAAAAAAAAAAAAAAAAAAAGGAGACATTTATTTGGATAATGGGCAGATCTTAAGTATTTGGTATTTGAATAATCTTACAGAGTACATGAAGCCTTAAAAACATAAGACAGTAAATCTCAATGAACATTGACAGTGGAAACTGGAATACTGGACTTTCCCTGCCCTGTGAGGAGAGATTGGTGGTGTGCTTAGCCTCAACCCGTGTAAATTAAAAGCCATCTCTACGATGCTGGCAGCTCTCGACTCTTTGCAGCAGACACTATCTGCTTAAGATGGAAATCTTGGCTGTCTCTCTCAACCGAGAAGAGTTAAGAGAGGGACGGTGGGATGTCATACCCAAACTTTGAGGTGTCCCTCAAAGGTGTCATTCAGGACACATCGATTGGCAGGGCAGCGTGGTCCACTGGACGTGGCTTTGAGGGGAAAAATCACGGCGCTCCACCGTGTTCTTGCTTCCCATCTGACCGCCTTCTGCTCTCTGTTCTGAGCTCCTACAGCATTTCACACGATGGAATCCTGACTGTAGGATGATTTTACGTGTGATGATAGATGGTAAGCCACTGGGAAATCTCATGTACTGCTCGTGCTTTTTAGATAGACAGATACATTTCGCCTCTGTGGCTGTAGCTCTTTTACCAGTGTCAAGTTCACTTTAAATAACAGAAAAATACGGGCTGCTTAAATCTGCACTCCCCCTTTTTTCTTTTTCTTTTTTTTTCTTCCCCCCCGAGCTCCTTCTATGGTTTTGAGACTTGTCAGTCCAGATGTCTATCAAGACAAGTGCCTCTGACCCTGCTTGCAACAAGGGAACAGGGCAGTTTTCATGCAGAAATTCTCCGAGTGAGCCAAACAAACCGGGTGTTTGTTTTTGCTGGCAAACGCGAGAGCAGCAGAGGTGTGGCTGGGACCCGGCTCGCCTGACGCTGAGGTTTCAGTGCTTTTCAGAGCCACTGGACAGAGAGGTCCTTTAGCATCTGTTTGACGACAGGGAAAGAAGGATGAAGATGAGACCAGGACTTGATTATTCTAACCTGTGTCTCTCACCGGCAGGAGTGCTGCGACACAAAGGTGACTACCCAGGCATTGCCACCAGCATGCTGACTTATTTATCTTCATCTTACAGATTCAGATTATATTGCAACTTCAGAATTGCTCTGGAACGAAGTGACTAATCCATTCGCGTCAGCCTACGTGTAGCTCCACAACAACCCTTTGCCTGACACCGTGAAACCTCAACAAATCTAAAATTGCTGGAGAGACCCGTTGTAAATCTCCCGGCTCCAAAGGGGAGACGGCACAAATGACCTTATTGGTTCAAGTTATAAAATAAGTATATGGACAGGGTTGGGCAGCAAGTGTGTGCAGTGAAGATTTTAAATCTTGCTAGTCTCGCTCAATTTAATGGGTGTTTTTCAAGATGTTTCAGAGTTCAGGTTTTCTTCAAATAAACGTCCCACATATTTGAACCCCGTGAGACTGAAAACCTCGGCCACGAGCCTCATGTGACTTTCTTATGAGATTTCCAGCTTTTCTGCTTCTGGTCTTGGCTTGAAGTACCATGAGAATATTTTTATTTTTTTTTCATGGTATTTCAACACTTCTGGTTTCAAATTCTAGACTATATTGAAAAACCCTAAGAAAAGTTTTAAGGGTGGGGTGGATTTCTTATTTAAAATGAAAATGGGATAATGCTACAGATTTGCTGCCTGCAAGCATGTGCTTTTGGAAATAAATAAAGGTTTGGGTCCAGGGATCTGATTGGAATTCTTCTCTAATTTTAACCTGTTTGGGACATTCTGTGTCTTTCTTATGCAGCATTCATGTGGGAGAACAAGTAACTATTTGCTTCAGCTAATCAGCTAAGCTAGATATTTCATTTTCCGAGTATAAGAGGTAGCCAGTGCCACTCACTGGCCCACCAAACACAATAAAAGCTTGATGGTCTTCTGAATTCAAGTGTCTTCTCAATGTCTTCAGGACCACTGCAGGCTGAGTTGAGAACTGTTGCCTTCATTTTTTCCTATCACTGCACCCTCACTTATTTGAAGGCTGGGAGAAGCAAGTCCTCTCCTTGATGTGACGTATTATCAGCTGGAAACATCTACAGGACATATATATCCGAGTCAGCAAGCGCTGCAAGGAAAATTTGCCATCGCATACGGGACCTGAAGTCTTCTTGGTTATGACACCAGAAAAAAAGGTGCCAACTTTACCAGGTCTTTTACACCTTTCTTGTTCTCTGACACAGCTCCATCGGGCTGGCGTTGTCTGAGTAAATACTGGTGAATCTGCCCGAAGACCTGATTCTTGCTTGTGCAGATTTTACTTGTGGTCCTGCAAGACTAGCAAGATCTGTAAATGGGCACTTTGTAATAGATTTCCTGGGTGTGCTGACATTACGCAATAATTTTAATGCATTGAGAGAGGGGCCAAATGTAGGGGGAAAATTAGCTGGCTTGTTCTGCCTCTGTGAACTGTCTACGCAAAACACAATCTTAGGTCCTTCTACTCTCTTCTTTCACTTTGAGCTCAAGGTTTATTTAGAGGGGCAGTGCTTTGATTAGCATCCTGGCCATCTATTTACACTCTGAGGTTGCTTTCTCCTTCCAGGACTGTGCAAAACAAGAACTCCAAGGATGAGATTCTACTTTTGCAAATTGTCCAATAACGTTCTGGCTGCAAATATGTGTTCGCAGGAGGAAAGAAATCTCATTCATGCGTAAATAAAAGACGCAGAAGACTGAAATTCCCTTTACACTGGGGACTTAATACTGAATGAGAGATGAATAAACAATGATTCCTCATCAATAATATCAAGGTGTCCTTTCAAGGCCATATCCCGTAAACGCTAACTTTATCTTAAGCCCTTTCCCTTTTCAAGCCAGTAGATATTCAGCACAGGAGCTGACATTGAGACACGAGTAAAGACTTATGTGTTGTTTCAAGAAGCCGCATTCTTACTTGGCAGGCTCAGGAGGAGTTATGTCAAGAGCTGCTTATTTCTAATATTGTACAGAGAATTCCTCCCACTATTTATTCCAGATGCTGAACAGCTCATTTATTTATTTATTTGGATTAGCTATATTAAAATATAACATGCTTCCACATGCTTTTCTCCCAAATTCCCAAAGGATGGCCCTTTCTCATGGGGATGTATGTCCTTAAGTCGTTTAACGTGCTTAACTCCCACTGCTCAGAACCAGGGTAAAGTTCCTGGCTCCAGGGTACCCAGGATCTCACGGAAAGCTTAGAGCGCTTGGTATTGAAGGAGTCAGAAGAGGAATGTGGCATAAGACAGCGGGGAGACAGCAAAATGTCTGCAGCTTTTCCAGTGACTGTGGCACTGATCTGACAAGCAAGCACCTGAGCAAGGAATTACTGAGTCTTTAAGCAGGTCCCTGCTGGACTCAGAGCAAGGAAAACAAATGGATGAGTGAAAGTGATGTCTTTGAGCCTTATCTGACGATGACTTACCGAGCTTTGAATTTTATTAGACCTGCATCAAAACGCAGAGAGCTTCCAAACAAGCCTAGGATGCATGCACATTTTCATTTGGTTTTGTTTGGAGATTTGGGAGGTTGGTTGTACAAACAAGAAAAGTTTGTGTTGGTCTCTGGAGCTAGGTGGAGTGCAGCCACCGGCATCATATTTCCCTTGGCCATGGAGTTTACCGAAATCCATAGCGCAAAGGGAA
This sequence comes from Fratercula arctica, assembly GCA_947846985.1. NCBI lineage: Eukaryota > Metazoa > Chordata > Aves > Charadriiformes > Alcidae > Fratercula > Fratercula arctica. The sequence continues at coordinate 5,380,698 of CANTUZ010000023.1, forward strand.
ATTTAGAGTGACTCTAAGCAAGGCAAGAGCCATGATCGTGTTTTTGCTGTGCCCCGCGAGCTGAAGTGACCGCTTTTCCAGACAGGTTGAGGACAAGCAGCCTTGTGGGCACTGCAGAAGACCAAATCCCCACCTGGGGCAGCCCAGGAAGGAGGATGCCCAGCTGAAGATGGAAATCCAAAGAGCTGCCTGTTCTCCTCAAGGTGTGCAGGACCTCACCAAGCCAGGACCTGGACATGAACAAAAGAGGCAAAACATGGTAGGAAAAAAACTCTCGTCCACAGTCCTGTAATGAAAAGTAAGCAGAGATCTGTAAACACTGTCCCAAGACCTGAGCCTCCCAACCTCAGCTCTGGCTGTTGAATCGAGGTTTAGCTTTGGTGGGGCGGGGGGGGGTGGGGGGCAGAATCCCAAAATGGGTCTAAATGTGGTGCTGTCTGAAAGTATCCATGCTGAAATCAGCATGGGGTCTTGGGAGATTGCTCTTTGTTCTCCATCGCGCTTATATCAGAGCACCAGGAACTTTGAAACAGGGGAATACGGTGAAAAATAAAGCCTTTGAATGCCAGGCAAATGACTTGCAGAGGCCAGTCTCTCAGAAGACCACAGGGTTCTCACCATCCGCCGAAGGCATTCACTGCCTTTAAGGGGTTTCGTTTTGTTCAGGCTGCCAACACTCAAAGACACACCACGCCTCAAAGGCTTTCACCCTGTTTTACGGTGTGCTATTTGTTTCACCCAGATCCCTTCAACTGTTGTAGCATCTACTTCTACTTCCCAGTAAGAGCAACGTCCCATGCGCAGAGCCGCGCGTTTGCCAGCCTGTGCTGCTTCCGTCCCTTAGACGTCCTCCCCGTTTTCACTGAGGGAGATGGTGTGTATTTTAATGGTTGGCACTTTACAGTTTTCATGGACGAGGTTCCGTGAAGTGCCCGCACAGCAGCATTCCTGGAGGAAACCTTTGCTTTTCACTTTGGCAGCAGTACAGTCTTTAGAAACAGCATTTTTTGCAGGCATGCTTTGCACCGCGGAGAATATCTTCCATTCGCAGACCCCATCCGACTTGGAAATCTTATAGAAGGTTTCTCCCGAGCCGACGGGGATACGGACCACACCTTTGCCGCTCTCCATGCTTTGGCTAGTGGGATGGTTGAGGTTGAAACTTGGGGATTGCTTCTTTGCGGCTTGCTTCCTTGGGAGGCACTGCGCTCTCAGGACGTTTTGGAACGCTTTCTTAAACTCTTGACTTGAGCACGGATAGATTATGGGGTTGATGCAGCTGTTTAAATATCCAAGCCAAAATGTTATTTTAAAAAGTGTGTCCGGGGGTTTGATTGCAGGAAAGAAAGAACCTAAAATGGAAAATACACAGAGTGTTAAGGCAGAGGCAGTGAGAAATTGCAGGTAACCAAAGAGACTTAAACACTGGAAAAAATAAATAAGATTTTGTTCTTTCTTGGAAAATCTATGACTCAAAGCCCAGTTCCTGCAGGAAAAAGTCTTTCAGAAGGTATGGTGTTGTAAAATTACATGCATCTTCTATCAGAGATCAATTCAAGACATCTACTTTATTATACAAGCGTTGTATTCCCGTTTACAGACAGAGAGACAAGCAAGAGGCCTGGTATCAAGTGATAGAGGAAAATTGCTTCCTCAGGGACTTCTAATTCAAGATCAGTTAGCCAAATAACAGTCATATCTAGGAGGTCATCAGAAGGGGTTTCAAATGGCAAGAAAATCTCACCATTTCAGAAGCCAGAGTAAGTAGGATTACTGAGTTGGCTGCCTTCCAGCTAAAAGTCTTAAAAATGGTAAGTATTGAGTGCTCATTTTCCCTTGAAACCTTTAGAAAAATCTAACTATCCACGTTTCTCTGTCTCATCGAATGCATTTAAAATTCAGAGAACTTAAAGGAAAGGCTCCTTCTTACGCCAATGAACACTAGAGAGGGGCTCATGGGCAGCCATGAGATATATACTGATATATACTTGCAAGGGTACCTCTCACGGACGATTCAAAGAGCAAGAACTTGGACGGCTCCTTAGTAAGAAAAGTACTATGGGACTTTTTATTCTATAGAAGGCAGGATAATATTCAGAAAATTTGAAATCTTAATGAAGCTTATTCAGCATCTCAGTGACAGAGCCCTAAATGGTGCATTCATTAGTCCCCACCGCCTTGGCACAACAGTCAGCTGCAAGTGACCACGCAAATTGAAAAGTAAACAGCATTACTTTTTAAAAAATAGATAATGATATATGCTAACACAGGATTTACCTATGAGTTATCTGCTGATTTAAAATCTCGGGAACGTTTCTCCTAATGCCAAACCTTTGGTTTTTGTTTAAGTAAAGCTCAAGCTCCTTACCAACTTGTATAAGTAAGTTTTTAACTTTAAACAATTTGAACGAGGTGTCAGTAAATGCTTCAGAGATTTGCTCACGGACAGGTGTTATTATAAAGCTACAGAGACATATTTAAGACACCAAAGAGTCAACACTGGGCCTTACGGAGAATTGTTCAGAAATTTGTTGCTTTTTTTGAATGATGCTGGAAAGTGGCCGTTGGAACAAGGTCCTGTAATTCTCTTATTTGGTACTTCTCTCTGCTTAGAGATAAAAACAATATCGTCTGAATGTGAATGAACCAGAAAACTAAACTCAGGGTGATGCTGGGGTGGGAATAAGTGCTAACAGCTCTTCTAGAACCAGTTTTGCAAAATGAATCTAGAGCCAGAGAAAGAGAAAAATATTTGCCGTATGCTGTCAAGGGGAAAGGCTGTTTCTTAATTGCCTCCTTTAAAAGAAAGAAAAGAAAAAAAAAGGGAGATGTTCTGTCCTACAAACGTCAGTCATTAGCTGGGACACAGGAAGAAAAATAGTTTCTCAGAAAACATAATTGGCTTGTTTTGGACTTTATAGTCAAGTTTATAACAAACAGAACTTTTAGCACTGACAAATGCTTGTCTTCCTGCTTGCCCCTGGAAGAATTGTAAGCATGTGCATGTTGAAAGAAATACTGTGGAAGATTTAGGCATCAATACATTTGTCATCCTCTGCAGTTCAACTACGTCTGTGAGCAGCTCCTCAGCTTTGCGGGGATCGATCTGTTCGTCGGACATCCTCTGACTAAGGAAAAGCTAACAATGCAATTAGAGGGTGTTCTAATTTAATTCTGAGAGCTGCTGAACTTCGGTTTGAATCTTTTTCTCCTCATCTTTGCCAAACAAAGCTTACAGCAAGCGCGGCAAATGCTTTCGAGCAGCAAGAGCCCGAGAGGAATTCTCAGGGTGTTTTTTGCCTGTGTGAGAACGTATCAAAATATTGCCTGAACCAGGGACGCAAATAGTGCAGGGTGATTAATGACTTGCTCCTTCTTGCTGAACATGGTCTCCGCTGTGAAACGCGAAGCGAGGTCTTCTTGCTGTGGCACCAGCTCCTCCGGTGGGCCCGGAGGACACGCTGCCGGCGGTGAAGGAGGAGAAGGTGAGGAGCCCTCCAGTTATCCCTGCCCTGGGGGAGGTCCCCCGAGACCCAGTCCATCTGCTGTGCGGTGGAGCAGCAGAGAAGCGACACCCAAAGGCAGCGCGGAACATGCCGCAGGAGCTCGCCCCTTGTCCCTTGAACCTCTGATTCCAACCCCAGTTACAACCCGGCCATCAAGCACCAGTCTCGCTGGTGATCGCTCCTGCCTTGCTCCAAGCTAGCTAGGTAGGGCAGTTTCACTATCAGTTTCAACACAACCAGTTTTTAAGACCAAAAATGTTGTGCTAAAGAAAGCAAACTCTTTTCTTTTTTTTTTTTTTTTTAAATTTTTTTAAATTCAGCATGAGTGAGCAGGCATATCCACGGCCCAGAGTTTTTCGCAGCAAATTAACGCCGCTTTCCTTTAGTGAAAAAACAACTAAATAACATTCTCAAAGAACGTTCTGGCCGAAGTCGTTGGGAGATGAAAAATAACGAAAGGCTTCTAAATGCTCAAACCACGCTCAATTTTTTCTTTCTTTCCTCATTTAATTGCGGCATATCTACCGCTTTCCCATTTTGGGTTCAGACAAAAGGTGAAACAAATCTCGGTTTAGGAAATCGGCTGTGCGGGGCTGAGTGTAAAAATGGGTAAACAATAACAATTCCTCTTTGCTGCAACTTCTGGCTCACTCTCAATGGAATGCTAATGCCTTGCCAAAGTCTGTTAAAAATAGAAAATAGCCAGTGTCAGAGTCTGTCTCTTGCTCTTTTTTTGGGGTGGGGATCTGCATGCTAATTTATTAATGTAACCTTTTTTGGTTCATCGGTGTAGAGACTTGTTGCCTTGGAACGACACACAGTGAAAAGAAAGCGAAGTACTTTTAAAAGCACACAATTTTTGCTATCTGTAGACCCCAGCACACACTGTCTTTAACTCTTTCTTTCCAGTGGTGGATGCAACCTGGGCTTGAGGACAGTGGCTTTGCTCTGCTGTGCGTTTGGTTGTGCTGGTCAGTGATGTTTCATATAGAATCATAGAATCACGGAACGGTTTGGGTTGGAAGGGACCTTAAAGGTTGTCTCGTTCCACCCCCTGCCCTGGGCAGGGACACCTCCCGCCAGCCCAGGTTGCTCCAAGCCCCATCCAACCTGGCCTTGAACCCCTCCAGGGATGGGTTGTCATCCTGGTTTCAGCTGGGAAAGAGTTCATTTTCTTCCTGGTGATGGCTGGGACAGGAATGTCAGTGATACCTGTTGGGTTCAGTTGTTGCCAAGTGGTGGCATCACATAGGGGATACAAAAAATGGGAGTTCTCCAAGTCTTTACGTGTGTTTTATGGCTGCTACAATGGAGGATTTGGAATCATAGAATGGTTAGAGTTGGAAGGGACCTTAAAGCCCCCCCAGTGCCGCCCCCCCAGTGCCACCCCCTGCCCTGGGCAGGGACACCTCCCACCAGCCCAGGTTGCTCCAAGCCCCGTCCAACCTGGCCTTGAACCCCTCCAGGGATGGGGCAGCCACAGCTTCTCTGGGCAATGTTTAGACCATGTTTATGTTTAGACCAGCTAAAGCTCTGCCTGCGGGCTTCGTTATGACGGTGTATTGTCCTGTGAACGAAACAGCACAAGCACCAACAGGAAGAAACCTTGTTAGTAGCATCTGGAAAGGGTTGAGGCTGGAATTGGTAGTCAATGGACCCAATAAGTAACAGAGCTAGATGTAAAACCAAGGTAGAAATAATTTGGACATTTTTCTTACTTATGCTGACAGCTTATTCAATGTCCAGAGCAAGATGAATCAAGATAAGCCTGTCTAAACCTCGAGCCACTGAATTACTGTGTAGAATGCAAAAAAAATATTTCACCTCCTGCACCTTCTCTGTCTAATGAGCAAAATCCCTCTGTGTGTTGCAGACTGCTGTGAGGAACTGTTGACATTGCTAGCATTTGCTTAGTGCCTCTGTAGAAGCGTGATGTCGTATTCAAAAGGCCACAGAAAGCAATGCCCTTCTGTTGCAGACACCTGGTTACCTCTGTAGTTCAGAAACTTGCCCTAATCTTTTCTCTTGGCTACCTGCATACCTGGCAAAAGGGGACAAATGTCATATTCTCCAAGCCCTTGGGGAACCACGTCTCTCCCCACAGAACACTAAGAAGGTATTCTTTTCTTCCAGGCCTTTAATATTCAATGATGTTACTGTCATGATTAATACTAGTGGTTGATATATCTGGTAGCAAGCGGGAGTCATTTTCAAACAGTGCTGCTAATTCCGGTGATAAAGTCTTCAGTGGGCTGAAACTTGGAACCCGGCAGCGGCTGGCAGCTCAAGTCGGCTGAGTTCAGAGTAGAAATAAAACTTAGGCTTTGTGTTCGTGTTTTGGGTTTTGTTTTTTTTTTTTTTTCTTAAACAATGACCGTAATTAACCATGAGTTTAAATGTGGTCCAGAGACACCATGTGGAGCTGGGGTGAGCGGCTCAGAGTCCATGCCCAGTCAATCCTTGACCATTTGGCGGTGGCCAGTTAGTGCCAGCTGGGGTTTAGACACTTGCCTACTATCAGCCAGGACTGAGAAAACAGAATTATTATTATTATAGCACTTAATTCTCCAGAGCAAGTTTTTCCAATTCTCTCAATCTAGGCCAGGTGTAATCAGAGATTAATAAAGTGCTGCCATCCAGGTATCCTCTAATAGAACTGGATAGTGAGCAGCAGCTGAGGAGTGAAAAGTTTTCTTTCTTAAAACTTATTCTCTATCCTATTTACATGCCTTAATGTCTTCCCTGGTACACTGCCAGGAATAAAACGGTAAATAGTGGCAAAACTGATTACAGTTTAGAGGCTTCATCTTCCGTTGTCTCCCTGCAGTCTGTGCTGGAAGAATAGTAAAGAAAACTCCAATGGATCTTTTACCGCCTTTGAATTGTGGATTGGCTAAATGCTGCTTGTATTCCTGCTTTGTTTTCAAAAGGTTGAGTGCTCTCGAGTGTCGGTAGCACCATTCGATTGCTTGTTGTATGAAAATTAAATAAAATAAAATGTACTATTAGCCTCCTGGGATCCTTTGCCATTAAGCATTTCATCACTCATCCTTGAAAATGTCAGGATTGCATTCCCTTCCCTTGTCGTTTATTTTCCTGTTTGCCAACTCGAAGTTTCTTCAGATCTGAGAGGGAAGTTTTCCGTGTACCTCCTGGTGAGTAAGTGCCAATTCAGTCACAAAGCTGTAATTTGTCAGAAGTTGCAGAGCTGCTTGATTACAGGTTGTTCCAAACCCGGTACTGATGTCGTGCGTCGTTTCACTGATGGACAGCACGGAGGGACTGAGACGCTACCAGACTACGGGAATTTGTGTTATTTGTTCACTCTGTATCGTCTCTGTCAGCACCATGGGAATGAGATCCCATGCATTTTTATGACCCCTGGACCCATAGCGGTGTTAAAATCCGTCTCCGCTACTAAATCTTGCAGCTCTGTTTAGGTTCACTACATTTTCCCCCCTTTTGGGTTGTATGTTACAGATTCCACTCAGAAGATGACAGCAGTGAGCAGAGAAACCAAACGATATTTTTTAGTGTTACGTTATCAGAGCTTGAAGCGTCCTAGGGAACCAGGAGAAGTACCTATGTTAAACCTTGCAGAGAAATCAAAGAAAAATCCTGGCATCTCTTGCCTCTGACGTATAGGAAATAGGCCTCTGGAACCACAGCAAACTGGAAACAGGGACAGTGGGAGGCAAAAGTTAAAACTCGGGTCCTGGGATCTGCCCTAAAGGGGTCAAGCCAGAGGGCAGCAGCCATTCCAGAGCAATTGCCCTAAAAACCCAGAGGATGAAGCACGGAGGAGCACTGATGGCCCCACACGGATTAACTGTGCACCAGGGGCAGCCTAGGTCTCCCCGGGGGCAGCCTGCTCTACGGACACTGATAAATGCGCTGCATCTTGTGTTCCCAAGCTCCATGTTAGCACTGAACTTTATTCCATAAGGCTGGCATTCTATACTGCATCTGGGGTCAAGACACAAACCACACTCTGGAAAGTATATTTATATATATATATGTTCTGCCGTGGACACGCAACAGCTGCGCTCTGTGCGTATATACTCTCCCAGCACGTCTCATCCTGCTGCTCTCTTATGGAAAGTATTTTCTGTGGGAACAAAAAACGGGACCAAAAGAACCCTTGAACAGTAGGAAACGCTTCTGGGTTTTGTACAATCAAATTAACATGACAAATGCAGAACAGAGGTTCATAGAGATGAGGAAGGGTAAGAGCCTGCATCTGGCAAGTCTTGCACTTTTACAGCTGTGCCTGTCCCAGGGCCTGGAATTTTGTGGCTGATTCAGGTGAAAAATGAGGGTGACTTTGTGCCTAGGTATCCCTGACCCATAATAAATAGATGTAGAAGGAGGAGCGAGAGTTTGTTTCTCTTCACAAGGGGCCGAATCCAGATCTCTGGGGCATCAGGAGGGTGCGGGTGTTTGGACACAGGTGAGGGGTGGGAGGGACAAGCAACGGGAATGGGTCAGTCTGGGAACGGTGCTCTGATTATTTGGATTTTTTCAGGCCTAATTTATGCTCTGTTTCATATTGTACCCACTTACGATGGATGATATTTCTGGCAAAGAGCAAACATCCCGGCAAGCAACTATTTCCAGATCCACTGCGGGCTGTTGCAGATTTAGAAAGCTGATAAAAAAGCATGGGAAGGTAAACTGAGGTTTTGTTACCCGTGTAAACCCAAACAATCACATTGTTTTACAAATCAATTTCAGTGTCGTTGAAATTCCAGCTCCCGTGCCGTTACTGCGGTGGAATGATTCTGGATCTTGTTGCTCACATTTTTAAGATATTTGATATTCGTCCCGAAGCCCTCGCTCTCGGAGTCACAGACTTACAGCGAAATCTTAGCGTTCCTTTAAAAATTAAAAGAACCCAAGCGGGTGGTTCAGAGAATAGTTTGAGAAGATGAGTCTGTCTCAGCGTGTCTCAGGAGTTTGTCATTCTGTGGTTGTTGGTCGTGATTTTGGAATCCTCGGAGTTAGCAATACAGGAATAATTATCTTCAGCAGGAGCTGAGTATCTCTCCCTTATGTATCCAAATTGAAAACAAATCCTGACATTTGCTGGGTGGGGTGGGAGAATCACTCGTCGCCTTTCAATCACTAACGAATCCTAAATTGTGCCATGACGTTTGAGAGTGAGGGAAAAAATTACCTTCTCGGTTCATTTGCTCCAGGGACCTGACAGTGGTGACTACACAAAGCAGGAAGGTTTTGAAGACAAGGAGAAGCCTTCTCTGACAGGTAGGGCATGCAGGAGGGCCGTAGATGTGAATCACGAAACAGCACAACGGATTCCACTTTGTCTCTCTCGTTTTCAGCGTAAATGGCTATTAATATCACCAATTCCTTCCGCTGCTTTGCTGTTCTATGAGTCAGTGGGACACAACGTTTCAGGACTCGGTAACAGTGGAGAAATGTTGGCCACGGGGATGTCAGTGGGATCTTTGCCGTTGGCTTCGGTGCAGCTGAGTTATCAGCCTGGACCAACAAAGCCTTTCCAGTCTGTGTTTGTGAAAAATACCCTTTGTGATTAACAAAAAAACCCCAACTTGCCAAGGAAATTTCTTGGCTGTTTATCTTCATGGCTTATTTTCTCCCCATTCAATGGCTTGACAGACACTCACGTCTGTGCTCCGTGACTCATGGACTGTAAACATCTTTCTTCTTCCTGACCTGGGCTCCAGAGAATGAGCTGGGTCTTTGTTTTGGGTTTTTTTTCCCCTTAATTTCTTTTTTTCTTTTTGTCGCTGAGGGAATGCACTGAAATGCTAGTGTGGGGAATCTAGCATGAATATTTCCTCCATGGCTGGAGCTCAGCGTTTTCTGATATGAAAACTCTATTGAGGGTTTGATTGTCACAGCTTTTATTAATTTTATTTTATTATATTATTATCAGCTGAACAACGAAAAGAAAGGGGGTTCAGATCCTCGTTTCTCTGAATATCCGGACAACCCAGCCACGATGATGACGAGGGAGTGCGTGGGCTGTTTGCCTTACTCTCTGCCCTCCAAGTAAAGCAGTAGGAGAGACAGGAGGATCCCATGCTTGTATTTACTGCTATGACACTACCTATCCAATTCTAAAGAAGAAAAGAGGTGATTCATGAAAAGGAGTTAAGCAATTTACCTTCTGTATGGGGCAATGCCAGGATAGTGATTCCCTGGAAAGCTGGTGCAATTCTACACAGTTCTGCTTCCCAGGAAAACTTTTGCTTTCTCTTCCTTATTTTCCTCATCAGCAAACTTACCCTCCCGTCATGTAAACACCCTCCCTTTAACACTGCCTTCACAGGATAAGACAATACAACCCATTCCTTCAGTATCATCAATCGAAATTGTCTCGATTCTGCAGGAAATTGGTGACTTTCTGTTCAGCCCCCACAGTGAAGCTGTTCCCAAGGGATCCCAGCTCGCTGCTGCCTCTCACACCCTGGCAATTCCCATTATACCGCTGCGTAAACTATGGGGGATGGATGAATCACAAGCGCTGCCTTTTTGTGCCCCCAAAAGACCCAAACCCCATGTTTAAATTGCTCTCAGTATCTCACACTGGTGGGTCCTGTGTGTTACTTGGATTTTGCTCATTAAAACACCGCTGTCGGCAGGAGTCTGTAGGTAGGGAATAGAGTGAATTGCAGAGTATAACCTCCAGGACAGTAGCAGGTATTTGAACTCCTGCTGTGATAAGACATGGGTGAAGCAGAGACCCCGGCTTTACTTCCCTGACCTGACCCTGTCATATTCTGGTTCATGTTGACAAAGGAACGTGGTCCAAAACCCCATTACTTTGACAGTAATTGGGCAGGATGCAGGACGGCTTATCCAGAAACCGTGGGAGTTGATCTGAACTTGTTCTGGCAGGAGAACACGTTGAATCAAGACTCAAATGATCTTGAAAAGAGCAAGAGCACAAGAAGGACATGGACCTGTTGGAGCGGGGCCAGAGGAGGCCACAAAGATGATCCGGGGGCTGGAGCCCCTCTGCTGTGGGGACAGGCTGAGAGAGCTGGGGGGGTTCAGCCTGGAGAAGAGAAGGCTCCGGGGAGACCTTCCAGCCCCTGCCAGGCCCTGAAGGGGGCCTACAGGAAAGCTGGGGAGGGGCTGTTTGCAAGGGCATGGAGCCATAGGACGAGGGGCAATGGTTTAAACTAGAGCAGGGCAGGTTTAGATGAGACATGAGGAAGAAGTTCTTTACCCTGAGGGTGGTGAGACACTGGCCCAGGTTGCCCAGAGAGGGGGTGGAGGCCCCATCCCTGGAGCCATTCAAGGCCAGGCTGGATGAGGCTCTGAGCAGCCTGATCTAGTTGAAGATGTCCCTGCTGACTGCAGGGGGTGGGACTAGATGGCCTTTAGAGGTCCCTTCCAACCCAACAGATTCTAAGATTCTAAGCTACATCTGTTATGTTTTTCACTGGTACCAAAAATCAGATGGGTCCTTGAAGCACAGCCTTTTGGGAAATACTGTACCCCAACACACACAAAAAGTGCTTTGTGTTGTCCCAGCATTGCAACACAGAGGAGGACAAGCCAATCATGCCTTAGTGGCGTGTTTAAGGTAAATTCTGTACCTGATAACATACAAACAACTGCAGCTTTTCTGTCACGTCTGGCCACCTTTGACTTCCAAAAATAAGTTTCCCATTCACAGCTGAGTGGATTGGCTATGAACTCAAGCCTCTGGCGCTCGAGCAAGGTGCCGTAGTTAAATCAGTCACGTTATTAAAACATATAACAAGTGATCATGTGCACAAAAAATGCAAAGCTCACAGGAAAACATAGGGATGCGTGCACCAACCTCCAGACACTGGTGCATGTTCCTTGCCTTGTGACCTCCTGAGATATTGCATCAATGGCAGAGACAGAAAAATGCATTTTATTTTTCTGGCTTACCTCTAGCGAAAGTAGGGAGTCATTCTCTTTGACTCCATTTAAAAAAACAACCACAAAATAGTAATTAGAAACCAGCTGCAGACAGGCACGTAGATAGGATTAGAGGATTCCCTTGACAGTGTTTGTGTCAGCTCACAAGACTAATTTACTACTCTACTACAAATATAAATACCCTCCAGCATATCCTCTTTTCTGCTCTCTTCATCGTGAGAATGATTGACAAACGCTAAAAGCTTTCCTCTCCCTTGCCCAGTTTAGTAGTCTGGGTTGGTTTTTTCCCTTGTGACATCCTGGCTCAGACTTTCCCTTTTTATTTCTTTCTGCTTCTGAACTCAACATCTACGACCAGATGGGTTTAAGCTAGCTTGCCACAGAAAGCGGACAACAAAGCTCTGTGAGTTTGTTTGCTTCTAAGGGTTTGTTAAGATGAACCATCAATCCCAACTGAGGACCATTTTTGTAATATCCCAGCCCTTTTTCTTTTTTCCAGCAGTTCTGTGCATGTTTCACCTCAAAGCAATCTCCAGTCATTGTCATCTCTGTTGTCGAAAATGAACCTTTTGCAAAATTCCCAGAGCAACCCGTAAGTGTCTTGCAGCTATAGGAAAAGGTCTGCTCTGTCAGCTGACACCACTTGGATGTGATGTTGAGGATGAGGTTACATCACGACAGGCCTGCACTGAATTTCTGGGCTCTTCTAGCCCTTGAGTATTTCTTTCTATATCTGTCCATAGCCCTTTCTAGCAATTGCAAGGGGAAACGAAAAAACAGAAATGGAAGAAAACATGCTGTTATCGCGGAGTGCCAAAGCCCAACAAGCCTTAATGGGCCAGATGAGCCTCATCTGTGGCCTCTACCCACAGGCCCATTGGCCTCGGAGCTGCATATAAGGTCAGGCTCTTCTCCTTACCTCTCTTTGAGTGATGTAGGTGAGCTCAGGCTGGTCCTTTCCTGGCTTTGTTTTGTCAGTTTGTGTTTGTTGGGTGATTACTGGACTGTCAGCTGAACCTGTTATAGATGCCATCTCTGCCCGCTTCTGCTCAGGCACGGTGAGTACACGCTTTTGGGGAGGGCACGGCTCCTACTTGCGCTGTTGTCACCCTCTGCTCCTGGGTTGTCCTCCCTCATGGAGCAACCCTGCTCTTGCTGCTCCTTGACAGTCAGGTTCCTCTAGGAGCCTGTTCCCAGGTTTCCAGTTCAGCTTCAAGTCATCCCTGTTTTCTATTGCCTAAGAGAATAAGGTTGCTCCAATTTGAAAAGCAATATTGCTTACTTTAGAACATTTGTTTTGCCCCAAGATCTTAAAGAAATCTGGCAACACATCAAACAAGATCTTAAAGAACTCTGGGAAGAGAAGTATGGTTTCAATTTATAGCTTATAGGAAAATAGAAACTTGGTGATAAGAAGGCTTTGGCTAATGTAGAATTCAAAAAAGGAGCTCTATCACCTGCTAGTCCTCCCAGCTAGATCACAGATCTTAATTCCCTTCAGTAAAGCGCTGTATTCTTGTTCATGTAAGGAGTGCATGGGCTGTAATCCTCGGCTTGCGCTCCTCCTAGCTATTCAAATGGAGTGCTTCAGAGCAGTCACGTTTTGAGAAAGGAGCCAAGCGTGGGGTAACCAAAGTGTCAGGTCAGCTCTAAAAGGTTTTTAAAGCTATTCTCACTATGTAAATTAACACGAGAGCATGTTAAATGGCAAAGCTCAAGGCACTCATAAGTGGCTAGCAGTTGTGAATGTGGTGATTAAGTGTTGCAGAAGAGAAATAAGAAATTAAGAAAATGATGCAACAGGTGTAGAAGATGATATGTGAGAGCCATAGCCCTAAAGTGGACAGGGAAACAGCTATCTTCTCCGAAGGGCTGAATAATATACTGCCTAGATGGGGTAGGACACTCTCATAGTCTGCTTGGAGGCTGTATTAATCAAGTGGCAGTCAGTGAAAGTATTTAGAGCTCTGAAACAGGCAAAGAATCTATTCAGAAGACAAACATTTCCTTCTGTTGAATATATCCCTTGTATGCTTACAGAAAGGTGGGTGCTTAGTGTAGAAGGAGGAAGGTTTGGTGGACATATCTGAAAATCTTCTGCTTGGGAAGCAATTGCAGAGAGCTGTAGATGTACATGGACATCAGTCTTTCTTTACAACCTATTACTAGGGCAGAAGCTGGGCGTGATTGCTCTTGGGCAATGACATTTATAGGAAGAGTCTGTGCAGAATTCCCCCGATGAAGTTAATTCAGCAATGGGTTTACAGTTTATTCTGTGTAATACCAGTTCAAAGGAAGGTCTGCAGAATAGAAAACACTTTACGCTGTCAGGCTCCCACTGCTGAGATGGAGCAGAGATGGAATTTGAGCTCACTAAGAGCAGGTGTTGTAATGGACATAGTCAAAGGACCTCACAGCTCCTGCAGGCCCTGTTTAAACTCGTGTTTACGTGCTGATTGCTGCAGTTAGTCTAAGCCTTCCCCAAACCGTCATGGAAAAGGACCTCTCATTGCACTAGGAAAGCTATGTGTCTACAGGGGAACGGGGATTTAATTAGGGGAATACAAACACTGCAGATATAGTTGGATCACACTTGAGCTGTGACTTGGAAGGTTTCGTTAAACAATTATGTGAAGATATGTTGAGTTCAAAGAAGCTTTTACAGGAAAGCTTTGAGACTAGAAGTGGATCCACTGGTCACCTCTAAAGAGGGAGAAAAGTGCACTCAGAAAAGGAAGCCTGACTTCCTTCAGGGGAAATCAGCTGTTCTGGCACTCCTATTTTACAGAAGCGTTGTGAAGGATGGGTTTGCACTCCAGCATGCCGAGAAAGAACAAATTGTAACCTCAGTTCTTTTCATGCCACAGGATGATTCCTTGGCTTATTCCACACACCTCAAAGCCAAATGAGAGGAAGGTGTATTGTACTCTTGGACCGAAAGCTTTTGCACAGACCCTTTGCCTGGCATGAAACTCCATCCGTCTAAGAAGTTAAGAAAGACATTACTTGCACAGATTGCAACTGACAGCTTTACATGCTGATTTCAATTAAGATATTGTCTTGTGGCAGGGACACTCAAGTTGTTTTTCCAGTTATTTTCAGTAGCATCTGCTGATACGGATACCATGCCTTTATTCCCCTCTTGTGATATCCTTCTATCGCTCTTGCCCTTTCCTATACCTGCACTTCAAAGGTTTCTACCCCCATTTGTTAAAGACTTTAACAAGCCTGGTGTTTCTTGTTTTAAAGTGGTTCTCGGTTGGTCGAGTTGATGTTAATAGATGGGGGGATCTCGAAGATGCTGTAGATCACGGTAACATAAACTGATGTTTTGGAAACTTCTGCTGTATAGAGTGGTAAGCACCTGCCAGTGGTCTGAAGCGGTTTGTGTAGCGCAGTTTAAGAATGTCTGTCTCATGGACAGCCTTCACTGAGGGTGGCCTGCTTTTGAAAGGCTCTGACTTCTGCAAATGACTGCAGTGACCTGCAGCAGCCGATGGCTGATGGGACCATTGATAGGTCTGTCCCGTGGCCACAAAGCTGCAGAGCTGGTCTTCTGCACAGCAAAGCTATTGTTGCCCAGCCAGCTGTGTTGTGGACTCCCCAACTGCCAACGGTTTTGGCAGCGGAGTATTCTGGGTATCCCAAAAGTCTGACCTCTGTCACTAATCCGCTGCGTGATCCTGGCCAAACCACTTCTCCTCCCTCTGCCTGCTTTCACCTGTCTGCACAATAGATCTGGAAATGGTTACCATCTTTTAGAAAGGGTTCTGCGGGGTATGGGGGTCGAGTGCCACGGGCAATCGCCTCTGGGTGAGTCTCTGGCACAGTCTCAGGCTGGTGGGACCGTCTGCCTCGGATGTGTTTCCTTGGTATTCTTGGAAACGTGTTATTTTGTGCATTTTGTCTGTATAATAGTGTTTTTTGTCTTTCAACAAAAGTAGCAAATAGGTTTTGAAAGACTTATATGCTTTAAAAATAACAAAGTAACCCCACAAAGATAGGGAAACTAACCTCAAGAAAGTTTCCTTATAAGGGATCAAAGTAAGATGCAAAGCCACTCTCGAATCCAGAAAACTTCTTAAACCCAAAGCAAATTAATTGACAACAGCTCTGTATGGGCAACCACGTTTACACATGAAAAGAAGTGTGTTTAATGTGTTCTCACAAACCCTTTTTGGGTATGTTTCAGACATCTTGGCAACCAGCATTCCAACGTGCTGACACCCTGGACAGCATGAGCCAGGTCTTTCAGGGCTCTTCCTCATGAAACATCTACATCTCGTACTCCAGCACTTCCCGGTAGTGACCAACAGAAAAGATTCCCTAGTTTTGGCTTTTTCACACAGCAACGTCAGTGCCAAGTTTTCATGAAACAACCTGGTAATCTTAGTAAATCCCGTAGAGGTTAATTGAAAAAGAACAGCTTTTTACAAGCTTTATAAAAAAAAAAAAAAAATTAAAAAGAAAATCCTCAAATCTTTCTTCTCGTGTTTAGGTAAGGCTGGTTTTTCTTTTCCTTAATTGCACACATTGTTCTGTTACTAGCTGAAACTTCCACACAATCTTACTTTATTTTTCCTGTACAGCATAAGCCCTTTCCATAAGAAAAGCTACTGAAATTGAGCAACTCGCAGATTTAAGGTTCAAAAACTAATATTTAGTACAGCTGCCGAAAAGCAAACTTCAGTGTGATGTGCCACATACGTTGCGCTCAGATACAGGTGTGGAATTAGTATTCTGCTTTTAAATCCTGAAATCACATCAAAGGTGACGGAGCAAGGTTTAATTAAAATTCTAATTACTACTTTATATTTCAGCGGTAGTAAAGCAGAACAAATCCCGGACTTTCCTCCCCTTTAGAATTACAGCCGGGGAATAAATATTCATATTCAGCGTGATGGTTGAAACCAGTGTTTGGCCAGTGGGCTCAGTGGGTTTCCACAATAGATGCGAGCCAGAGAAGTATAAAATTAGTTTGAAGGATCCTCACTGCTGTCTTCTGACTGGTCATATGATAAATTAAAAATTACATTAATTTCATTTGGAGTACGGTATCTCATATTTTGAATTTCCTGATAGGAAGCTGATTTTTTTTCCTTATAGCAGGAAGTATTAGGTGCTGAGCACTCCGGGAGGTCTGGCCCCAAGTCTGTGACCAGTTACTTTGACCCTGAATGCATTTATAGCTTGACCTTTTATGTATTTATTTACATATCACCTGAAGAACTGGTTGCAAACTTAGATATAAAAACACACCCCCTTAAAGATATTGTTCCTATGGCAGAGCTGGTCAGAAATAACAGTCCTAGTTCTGAAAGAGCATTTTCTGTGTGGAAAAAGAATGCTAAATCCTTTCCGTTATTTTCAGAATTTTATGCTTCTCTCTGAACCAGAGATGGTTTGTTTCATTTGAGACTCTCATTTTTTACGTTCACTGCTTTCTGAGGGCGAATGTTTTGGTTTTTGACAGCTTTCCAATAGAAAATTATTCCCCCGGAGATTTTCTGATCAACATTATTGGACACAGGCACAAACACAGCCCTCCCTCCAGGGAAGGCGCTGTAAAAGGTAGAGGGTTTTGCTTTACTTACCGAGAGGCATTACTACAAAAAATGGAAGCCAGCACAGAACGAAGCATCCCACAACTATTCCCAGGGTCTTGGCAGCTTTCTTTTCCCTGGAGAACTTGAGGAGACGCACTGAGAAATGATGCTTGCTCTTGGGGTTGGATGCTGAGCTGCTCGCTTCAGGAGCATTTTTGCGATGGATCCGTAGGGTCACTGCTTCGGAACGAGATCTCTCAGTCTTCAGACCAGAGGTCAGACCTTTGTTTTCCCTTTTGGCCACTACGTAGACTCGGCAATACATCACCAAGATAATAGTCAGGGGGAGGTAGAAGGAGCCTAGAGCGGAGAACAACACGTAGCCAGGCTCCTCGGTGATTTGACAGATGGTCTCATCTTCTGGTGCTGGCTCCTTCCAGCCAAAAAGAGGTCCAATGGATATCACCAGAGACAATGCCCACACGCACAGTAGTGCCAGGAGACCTCTCTTCTCTGTCACTATGCTTGGGTATCTCAGTGGGTAACTCACCCCGATGTATCTGTCTATCGAGATGATGCAGAGGCTCATAATGGAAGCAGTGCAGCAAAGGACATCAACAGCTGCCCAGATGTTGCAGAAGATTCTCCCAAATACCCAGTAGCCCAAAATCTCCATAGTGGCTGAGAAGGGCAGGACAGTGGAAGTCAAGAGGAGGTCGGCTACAGCCAGGTTAATTATATAGTAGTGGGTAACGCTCTGAAGATGTCTGTGGCAGGCCACGGAGAGGATAACCAGAATATTACCCAAAACCCCAAAGACTATCAGCCCCCCTAGAATAACACCTAGTAAAATGGCCTTTGAAATGTTCACAGGCCCCACAGAGTGGGTGCAGTTGGAGCAGTCGGAGGAGTTTCCAGGAAGGAAAGCCATGGTGAGGGTCTGGTACTGTTCATGTGAGGCTGTTGTACTTCACTCCCTTTTCAGGTAGAAAGAGTGATGAGATCAATTCTCGGAAGGTCTTACAGGCCACATTTGCCTGGCTTTGCTGAGGAAAAGAGTTTTTAAGAACGTCTTAGAAGTGCAGCACCAGGAACCATGAGAAGGATCCAGAAACATATTAGAAAGTCTACCTTTCTCCCCAAATTTTTACCAGTATAGCACAGTTAATAGCTGCTATTTCCCAGCCAAATTTGACTCCTTTTGCATTTTTCTTGGGGTGCAGAAGTGAGGCTACACAAAGCAGAGGCCATTTGTCCTACTATCCGGGAATACATGTTGAGAAATTTTGGAATTGCAGGTTAAAACCATTTCGGCCTTTTTGGGAAGATTCAATATTTAGGTAACATAAGTATTCCAATTTTAGGTTTCTCCCAAGAGGAAATCACTGTTGCTTTTAATTATGTTGTGTTAGTCCTGATTCAGCCTTACAACCGACTTAGCAACCTGACAAAATGGAGGCTGCTGCTGTGTCTGCTCAACAGTGTCATTTGAGATACTTGCCGCTACCCATCTTCAGGGTCTGAGGTGTCAATCACAGCTTCTCCATGCTGTGGAGCTGTTGTCACTTGAGCTCCTGGACTGCAGATTAAAGTTCATTTACGTCGCCTTCTGGCTTGCTCTGAAGGGGAAAGCGAAGTTTGCTGTGTCAACGATGTGCGCTGTTGTGGTCTTTGCAGATCGTCACCCCCCTGCAGGAGACAAAGACACAAACAATGTGATTCCAAAAGCAACGTCCACTTACTGCTGTGGTTCCCATATAAGAATAGAGCAGGAGGCTATTTTAGGGAGCCTTCCTCAGGCTGGCTCCAGCCAGTGGAACCAACCTTTTTTCAGCCCAGTATTGTCTAACAGCAACTAAGAGGCCAACGTGGATTTTGTTGCCTGAATTTTTCTGACCACGTTCTCAGCAGCAGTTGGTTCGCCTTTAGGGATGGCAATCAATCCTAATTATCGTTTCACCCGCAGAGACCAGTTCTAGGAGAGACAGAAACCTGTGGGACACAATTCAGGACTACAAACTGTGAAGTAGATTTGTTAAGTCCAGAATTTAGTCTAAGATTTCTTTACGAAGTGAGTCCTTTACCCACTGAACTGCTCGTTAACCCAGCTAAACTGCCCATTTTAGAGATCTATAGGAAAAAGCAATTCCTGCCAAGCAGATGATGTTGCAAGGAACAAGTTTCCTACTGAGTGACAAAATGTTTCAGAGTATCTGGAAGCCAAGCTCAGCCTTAGCTGACTAAATATGGAGAAAAGGTACATCAGATGGAAAAGTGAGGATAAGCCTGGGAACTGAGACCCAGGGGGCATGGAGGGGAAAGCTACAAGTGTGGGCTGGAAAGCCTTTCACAGCACCTAGATGTGGATATAGTGTTCCCACCCAAAATATTGATCAGACGTGAAAAACCACCACTAAGACTACTCCTGTTAAATCCGAGATAAGGTGAGACTCTGTAAGGGTCCTAAATTGGGTCTCAGATGAGTCCCTCAGATCACACTTTACGCAAACACTGAGCAGCAACAACTGTCACACAACTGAACCTCAAACCTGAATTTTCCTGTAGGCGAAGGCATTAAAAACTCTGAACCCCCGAAATTCCCAGTTGACAAGCAGGGAAGGAGGGGGGAGGGGAGATGAAAAGGTATTGCACTGTGGGAATTTGCCTTCCGTGCACCAAAATGGTATTCGATCTTTGTATTTTCTTTCCTACAAGAGGGAACTAGTTGAGGCATAATTCCAAGAAAGAAAAGGACAGTTTTCACTAAGCACATCAATGGAAAGCAACTGTAGCGTCAAGCGCCTCTAACCATTATAGGGACTGTGACCATTATAGGGTTGATGGTGGACTAGAAAATTAAGAAATGATCAGACTTGATTATTTTTTTTTTAAAGCACATGAAGCAACACTTCCCAGTAAGGCAAGGAGACGCAGCAGAAAGGACTGACAGATCCTCATGCTCAAACCCAACCAGATAACACTCAACCTGCGGAGAGAGGTTTTGGGGAGAGCTTACCCTGGACCCTTGTGCCTGCCCCGACCCACACTCACCTCGTCGGTCTCTAGAAGGCAGCACAGCTCCTCTGAGCATCTGGAAAGGAGATTCACAGCACAACAGAGCAGGCTCCTCTCTTCATGCAGGGATGGGACTCTGTGCCTGAAAATCCATTGCTTTTCTCCCTTTATTTCCCCACTAGTAGTTTGAGGGGTCCCAGTTGCACTAATTCCCTGTGTCCCAAGGCTTGGGAGGGGCTTGGCTCCAGCATCCCTGGAGGGATCCCTCCCCAGTTGCAGTGCTCAGCTCCACGCTGTCAAGGAGCAGCAGTAACTTTACTGCTCTGCTGATGTAGCAGGCAGTATCCTTGCCATTACCGTAATCCCCTGCCATTCCCGTATTGCTCAGAAAGAAAGAGCACTTAATCTGATGACAAATGGTGTTTAAAATATCTTCCCCCCCCCCTCCCCCCCATGCAAACTACCAGCTCCTGCAGAGATCAGAAAGTGGAAGCCAGCTAACAAGCCCCTGTTCATAGGCTAACAAGTAATCCTCGTGATGTAAAAAGAGAATTGCCTGCCAGACAAACTGAGCATGAAGAAAATAACAAGGAGAGACAGATAGACTGACCATGCGATCTTCACGCTGGGGTAAATTACTGGGGTAGGCAGCACAGCTCACTGGAGGTGGGGGGGTTGAGTGTGAAATGCCTCGAGCAGAATGCGCTGTTGAGGTGAGGTTACCCTTCCACATGGCTCTTTTAACTGCTTTTTGTTTTTTAAAGTGCTCTGGGTCAGTGATGATGAACAGATGAATATAAAAATGGTGTCCTGAAGTGAAAGGAAGGGAGCAGAACAGAGAGTGGGACTTTACAGCCAAAGGAAAGCAATTCTTATAGCCACAGGGAAGCAGATGAACCATGTTCTTGCAGGACAGTCTCTCCACCTCCTGTTCCAACAACTTTCCAAGGGGCAGGGCGGGGGAAATTCAAAGTAATTTTGAGAACCTTGCAAACTGCAAAAACAAGAATTTACAATTTGTAAATGCTCAGCTGCCGTTTCTCCATGGTTTCCCACCTCCTGCTCCTGCGCAGTAACTTTGAGAGGGGAAAGTTTGTTTGTTGGAGTCACGTGTTTCCTGAACTGAGGCAAGTTGGAAAGTGATGCTCAGGTTGCCCCAGGAGAGCACCGAACGCAGGGCTGGGCTTCTCAGCAGCCTTAATCGCTGCTCCAACAACTTTGCAAGGGGAGGGGGGTTGAAATTCAAAGTAATTTTGAGAACCTTGCAAACTGCAAAACCGAGAGGCGATTTGTAAATGCCCAGCTGCTGTTTCTCTATAGTTTTCTTGGCACCCGTGCTGCTTGCTCTGTAGATGTAACACTTGTTTTTGAAGGCTGTTGAGAAGTCTCGAGCTAAGACCGAGCCCCTGCACAGCTGTGAGTGTCAGGCTGCACCGCCGTCCTTCCCCGGGTAACAAGGGATGCTGGGGGAGAGTGAAATCTAAACGAATAAAACAAAGCTTGAGTTATGGAAGACCCTTCAAGACCATGATTCAGCAGATAGAATTTAGATGCCTGTCTTAGGATGAGGCAACTCTATTTCAATCAATCAATTGGCAAATGAGTCTAAATGACTCAGGGGAGGGAAGAGAGGTGAACCCCATCCAGGGTTTCGTTTCTACCGATACGTATGGCCTCTTCATACTGGTGGCTTGTTCCAAGCTCTTAAATGCAAAATGGAAATAAATTTATATTCACAGCTTCAGTCATTAACGCTGTACTCAAAGTATCAGCTCATCTATGAGTAATACCCTTGTTAGAGGACATCTTTCTGAAGTGGAGGGAAGCAGCAAGAAGTGCCAGACAGTAGGTTTTTCTTCCCTAAAAATCCTCAGAGAAAAATTAAAACGTTGCAGTGAAGAGCTCCTAGACTCAGAGGCCACTAACAGTCCAAGGTCAGGAGGGTCACTGAACAAAGTACAGCGTGCTCTCAGGGAGAGATGGACAGGGCAGGAGTACTGTCACATCTAAGTTTTATGAAGCAATCTCTGTACCTATATGCAGTACTTTGTACCTGGCAAGACATGCTGGCGTTGTACTTGTCCAATTTAAGTCTTGGATTAATCGGGAAGTTCAGGAGAAAGCAGTGGGAATGATACAAGTCTGGAAAACGTGACCTGTGGAGCTGGTTAATTTCAAAGTTTGCGTCTCCAAAGGCAGGTGAAAGACTCCCTGTAGAGGTTATGAATATCCGTCACTGGAAGCCTTTAGGAACAGGTTAGGCAGAGATCCATCACGGTGCTTTACTTAGTTTTCATTCTCTACTGAGAGAGGATTAAATAACCTATAGGATCCCACCCAACATGGTTTTCTAATTAAGATCTGCAGAGTTCAGGCAGTGGAAGGAACAAGAGTCCTGGACCTGGTCCTTGTTTCTACTGCAGCCTTCTTTGGTGAACCTTGGCAAGTCTATTTCCAAGAGTACCGTCCCTACCTGTGAAGTAGAGGAAATAATGTTTCTCTCTCCCTTCTCTTATTCGTGTGGACTGCAATTCTCCTGGAGCAGGGGTTGTATCTACTCTGTCTAGATTGCACTGGGCGCAAACAGGATCCTGTGCTTTCTGCCTTGTAAGTGATACTCGTCAGCATGAGAGGGCTCCCAAGGGAGGGCTCCAGGCAATGCGCCACTGCTCAACCCTTTCTAAGCCTCTGGCCATTTCTTATCAGCTGGCTTTGTTAAAATCAGAGCCTTAAATCCTGGCTTTTGGCCAGCATTGTCTTTTCTTTACAAGTATGTCATACAAAGGCCCAGCATCCCATTGCTTGTGCGTCTGAGGCCATTTGATAAAGTACCGTTGTGTTGTTTGTCTGACCACGCAGGCAACTTGTGTCTGGGACCAGGAGCAGAATAACTTCTCTGAGGTGCTGTAGGCTTTGATGCGATTAGAGTTATTCACCTATTCAGCAAGTAGTGGAAAGTACTGCTTTGAGAAGTCATCCCTCAGGGTTTAGTGAGGGTTTAGCTTCCCCCTGGGTAAGAAAGAAAACCCACCCAAAGGCAAGAGAGATTAAATGTTGTCTATTAAACTTGAAGCTGGAAGTAGACTCATTCCTCTGTCTTTTAAGATTTGGACAGCCTGAAGCTTATAGCACAGCTGAGTTGAAGATAAATTACAAACTTCTGAGTATTTAAAAAGAAAAAAAGAAAAAAAAAAAAAAAAAGAAAATCAACCGGCATGTTTGCTGTTGGGCTGCAGCTGCTTATACATTGAAGACAATTGGCGTGCATTGAGACTAGGGACCTTGGGGGACACTGCTACCTGTGCTCTGAGACTTGGAAGAGAGCAGTAAGCATTCAGTACTGATGCTTGCTTCACCTGAACAGCCTCATTGGCAAATACAAAGATGTCTAAATCTAGGGGTGACGTATTGATGGAAAGATCTTACATGTACAAGATAAATGAAGTAAAGGTGAAAATTACCCCAGTCGTTTGGAGAACTCGAAGTGAGCATTCAAACCGTCAGTTAAAAGACATGTTGGGCAAATAGGGCTGAAATTTTCAAACAAGATAGATCTGCCTGTTGATTTCATACTCCCTTTAACAGTGAGAAGTCCAGGCTTTAGAAGTGCCTAAAATTTTCTATCTTGGGTTTCACAGGCACTTTTTCACCATGTTCCGAAATCACTTAAGCATAGGCTAATGCTCAGTAAACAAGATCCGTGCTTTCGCATAAATCAAGACAGCTTCATTAAAGCGAAGGGTACTTTCTTAATTCACAACAGATGAAGATCTGGGCCACTGCATTTTGTGCGCAGCTGTGGGTCTGAAGGCTGCCTAATTACACAGAGAGGCTGTTAAAGGTTTATTTCGATGTAACTCATGAAGAATTTCCTGGTTTGATTTATTACCTGGGTGATTTGATAAAGTCTAACCACATAGGGAGGACAGTGCTATTTTGTAGCCTCGGGAAGATTGATTTTTACCTACTGCTGAAACAAATCTATCCAGAGATGAGTGCCTGCTTCAGTTTTGGTCCCTCCTGCTTCTTTCTTGTTTACCTCCTGGGTCGGGCTGGGTCATTTCCCATGATGTTACTGCTGCTTCCCTCTGCTGAGAGTTTATGCTGCTTTTCTCTGCTTTAGCTTGACATTAATCTTTAATATGTGAAATAGTTTGGGGGGGGGGGTTGAAGGTGTGTCTAAAACATACCTATCTTGGACTGTCTTGTTTAAATACTTGATTCAGTTTTTACCTGCTGCCTGCCCACACATGAGAAGCAACGAGATCTAACGCACTAAAACACCTGCCTTCATGCCACTGACTTAATTTTTCTCCCCGTGGCATCTCACTTCATCTCCCTTTCTGCTTCTGACTTTTGCTTGGCAAGACAGGACTCTCCTTGGGGCCAGGGCTCCGCACATCCCGTGTGGTACATCCAGCTGGTTGTACAACAGTCCTGATTGCAATCCGTATAACATCACCGTGACAGAAATAAAACCCATGTGCTGCTTTATCTTTCCCAGATCTGAGCTAGATTTAGGTCTGGTCTTGTGCCTCAGCATTCACTACAGGCCTGCGAGCTTTCTTTTCCATCCAAAGCATGCCGTGCAGCAAATTCCTTGACTACTTTAGAGAAGCGCGGCTCTGAAAAATCCTGGGGAAGAAATTCTGTCTTTATTCAGAAATGTTCTCTTATTCCAAGGGGGGGCTGGAAATCACTGTGAGCTTTATACGTCCCCTTGTTTTGCTGTGAGTGGTGGCTGATTGTCCAAGGTATCTTGCGTGGCCATGCTAAATGCCTCTTACTTTGCGATGTTGTACACAGTTCTGTCACCTCTGCTAAGCCTCCACCTCCCTTATTGTGCTCAAACAGCAGCTTTGGTCCGAGTAACTTCCTGAGCAGCTCAGAGCACAGCGATGAGTTACATTTGATATATGGAACCTCTCATCTACAAGGAGCCTGTGGTACTTTGGGACAGCAAATGCAAAGCTTGTGTCACCCACTGCCATGTCCATGCAGCAACTGTTTGCTAGAGAAAATTGTTTAGGGAAAGGATGGGAAAGGATGTACTAAGTTGGGGATATATTGGTATTTCCATAGGCATATGTTTACCCAGTATTTGCTACCGCTGCATCCTGTCTGAGATCTCCCTGAAATGGAAGGGGCCCAAGCTGATGATGGCAGAAGTCAGCAGCGTTAAGAGAAATGTGGCAGCAGCGAGTGGTTTTGGCAGTGCATTACAGGGAGCAGCTTTCCAACGGCAGCACCGGCATGGGCAGAGATGAGATCCAAAGCCCGCTGAATTCAAAATCAATAGCTGGAGCTCCAGAAACCTGTCTGTTGAGGTTACTGGTCCCTTTCTCCTAGGGGTAGAAAGTACCACACAAGAACAAATCAGAGCTCCGTCTAATTTAGGAGCCTGCCATACAGTGGCCAGCACAGGATGTTCCAGAGGAAGAGACATCTGTAGCGTAAGTCTGCACGTCTACAGATGATCAGGCAATCGGCGTCATACCTATGCAAGATCACTGCAGCCACTACTTTAACCTTTTCCAACCCAACCCGTTGCCCTGCCAGCCTTCCTCCTCAGCCGGTGGCGTTGGCTGGGCAGAGGGTGAACCACGTCGTCTTTTGCCTGCACCAAGCTCAATCCCTGCTCCTGATGCACCCATTGCTCCTTACCCATCTGCTGCGTTGTGTCTTAAGCGCCGTGGGGTGGGAGCTGCCTTTTCGTTCAGACCTGAACAGAACGGAGCACGCTGTGTTCCGAATTAAGATATCCAGGTATTGCTGTAATGCCAACAACAAAGAACCGTGCTTTATTTTTGCTCTCCTGGTGGCTCTTTCTCTTAAGAACCTCAGATCACAGGAGGAGTTAACAGCTTCCATGCGCCTAGTGCTACAACCAAAAATCACTGCCCGTTTCTTCTCTTATTTCCATTAATTGCCTCAAATTAATTCTGTCTGTAGAAATGTATACAGTTTATATCTCGATGGCATGCCGACAAATAGGTGTTTGAGACATACTAGACGGATTTTTAGTCCCTTAAAGCAACAAGCTGTAGCTTTCTTCCTAAGTACGTGAGCGTTTTAGTAATATGTTCTTTCTCCTGTCTCTTTTTTTTTTTTTTTTTACTGGCTCTCTAATTGTTATTACTAAAATACGCACACCAATAATTCCCTTCCTCTGAGCCAGGCTCTTAACGACTGCATAACACAATTACCACAAATTAGCATCTCATGAAAAACAAAGAAACAACACAAAGCCCAAAAACCCAAACAAACCCTCCCAACTGCCTGACATTTTAAAACTCTACTTAAAACACCAACAGGCAAGAATGGTAATTAGATTTGTGAAGCAAAATGTTTTTACATGTTGAGGACTTTAGTTCATCAGTACTGTACCTGTTATTTGTGCTCAGAGCCTGTCCCTGGAAGACTTGTATGCGAAGTAGAAATGCCTTTGCTATCATATGGCCTAAGCCTGTAGGGGAAGGAAAGATGGACTGGGAGATTTATTGCTCTCCAGCCCCCTGGAGAAGAGGCAGGTGAAGAATGAGGACTTGGAGTAACTTTAAGGGCAGCCACTGACAGCTGTTGTGGCGGGCCGTCAGCTCGGAGGTGGCCGCCGTGGCGGGGCGTCAGCTCGGAGGTGGCTGTTGTGGCGGGGCATCAGCTCGGAGGTGGCTGCCCCTGCTCACTGGAAGATCAAAAGCACGCTGAATCCCTGAATCCCCTTCCATGAATCTGCACCCCTCCTGATGGCAGAGCACGGAGACTGTTCCTGTGCCTTGGGCCCTTTAGAAGAGAAAACTCTCAAAATTGTTGCAGGACAAAGGAGCATCTTAGTGTCCAGAAGTCTGATTTTCTATTAGACTTCCCCCACTTCTCTAAAAGTGAGTTCAAATCAAACCTCTCGTGCCCAGATATAAAGCTGCTAGCATAAATTCTCCATCTTAACGTTGGGGAGAGAAAAAACTCTAGCTGTACATGCGGCTGAACTTTTGCTCAAACCCAGCTTTGCTTACTGTTTGTTAAAATGCTCCTGGGTCAACAATGGGGAAGAAAAAATGAAAACCCATAAAAGAAAATATTTGTATTCTAAAAATGCCTTTTTTTTTTTTCCCCTACGTTTCGATGTTCATTTTAATGTGGGAGGATAGTAGTAAAATTGTCCTAGGCTCATTTAGCACAGATTTGAGCTTTTAGTGAGAATTTCTAGATGATACATGATCAGCAATCGTGTAACAAAACATGAACCCAAATGCATGATTTGCAAGGTTCTCTACATCTGTTTTTAACATCATACGGGTTAGGAAGTGAGTTAGAAATACACAGAAACACACAGTTAGAAATACACAAATTATTGAATTAGTCTCAGAAGCTCTTCACTGTTCATGCAAGGAATGTTCTTACACAAAGGAGGTGATGGAGCAGGAATTAAAGACCTTGCTCCTAATTTGTTACACACTGTTTGAACCTCCTGGAGTACAAGTTCGTAAAGCTGGCTATGACAAAAGCCCCCCAACTATTTTTTTCTATACCGAAGAATTAAAGTTCAAAAGAGGAGATACTTATTTCTGGCGTCGTTCGCTGTAGTGGAAATCACTAAATAACTTAAATGTGAAACGACAAAGTATTTTGGTGAAAGCAGAATAAAAAGAAATGGGTTGTTGATTACACTGTAAAGCCTTTTTGCAGAGAAGAAATGATGTCCTGTGCTGTTCATTTTTCTCCAGACCCAAGTATAACTGCAAGTAGTAGGTTTTCTAAGAAACTAAGAGTTCAGCTACAAGAAAATATGTATTTTTCTTGCTGTTACTTTCCAGGGAATAATCTGGCTACACATTAAACACCAATTAAGAATGCGAAAGGAATCGGAGACTATTCCGCTTGTATGGACGGGCTGTTATCTAGAGGTACGGAGTGTTTTGTGGTTAGGGCGGCAGAACAGGAGCTGATTCGCTTTGTGCACTTGTGCCTGCTGGTGTCATGGAAATGATGTGAAAGGAGCAGCGCTGCTCCCGCAGGGGTGCTGTATAATCGCATTCAGATGCCTGGCAATGCAGAGTCAGGAGCTGGCTTCTGGATTATGTTCTTAGTTCTTCAGCTGACACGTTGCCTGCGTAGTCAAAAGTTATCGTTACCAAAACCACTGTTTTTTAGCGTTACGTGGTTGTTATCACCTAATAATTGCCATCTTATTTCAGAGACATAAGACGCTAGGAATTCTATTATATCTTTTATCCTCTCCCTGTGATATTGAATTTTTCATAGCCCTTAGGTTTTTATTATTTTTTTCTTTTTAATAAAGTGGTCTCTGAGTTTTAGTGCAGGGTGTGGAACTGGTTCTGGCCTGTGGCAAAGCGATGTGTAGAGATGTTCTGCGGTTCTTTCTGAGCTGACACGGGGTTCGTGGTGTTCACACAGGACTGGGCTTTGGCTTAGGGAACTGCTCTTGATCACTCTTGGAAAGATGACCAAAATATCGACCCTTTTTGTACTTGTTCAGTTGTCGCAGTTGCCCTAATCTACATTGGTCACTAGGGAGGACCGGTTCAAAGGCAGACATGTTCCTAATCATATCCATGTGTTAGAAAATCCTCGTTCCCTAAAGCTTCAGAACTCAAGTGTGTGAAGATGTGAGTATCTCGGGCTGCTCTCTTACCTTGAACCCAGGCCCCAGTGAACGCGCACAGATTTTCCCAGGTTGGCTGGCGTCAGAGAGCCGGTGCACGCTGCTTTTTGGCAGAAAGATGGGGCACGATGTTCTTTATATACCGAAGAACGGACCCAAACCAAAACGATTTTCCCCTCCAACATTTTCCATACACAAACAATACACAGAATTCCTGGGACTCAACGTCAGAGAAACCAGTCTCGAGTGCTGGGTTTTGCAATGAAACTTTGTCCTAAATTTAATACAGTGTGGGGAGGTGGAGGAAGTAGTCGCATCACTTATTTTTAGGTGCCGAACTCTGTTTCTAGGCAATAGAGACAAGTGCTTCACGGTCCTAAGCACCTAGAGTAAGAGACTAACTGCTGACTAATATCAGTTCTTTTCTCATAGACTGGAAAATCCCATGCAAAGAACAACGATCCAGGGGAGATTTGAGTTTAGAAAGTACGTGTGTGGTTTTGTGAGTGAGCGTTGCTCCTGTTGTTGCTTATTTGGCTGTTAATTTAGCAGACTCTGGCGGGGGGGGGGGCAATGTCCCTCTTGCCTAATGCCTAATACTTGAGCCTGGTTTGCTCAGGAGAATAATAATAATAATAACAATAATAGACTTCCCAGTATCTGGGGGCACACTGTTGTTGAACCTTATCTTCGCAGCATGATGGGGCTCAAACAGTGACTCATTTTAGCAAAGAAATGAAGGTGAGAGAGGAGGAGCAGTTAAATGGAAAAAAAAAAAAATCTGTTCATTAATTCAACTAATCAGGTAAAGAATCAGTTATATCTCACCATATGCTTTTCTGCAGGTGAACTTCCTTACAAAATCAATACCCAGGATAATAAAAGACGACCACCCTGATTTCCCAGTGTTAACACTAACCTTGGGATACATAAAGAATCATATTAAATAATCCACTTCTCGAGGCTGGAGCAGTGCTCCTTTGCTCGTATCAGCTGAGGTTGATTGCTTCCTGCAGGAGGTTCTTATTCTGCCACAGTAAAAACGCACCTCAAAAATTAGTTGTGAAAGCTACGTTTTCTTTTAGATTAAAAGAGCTGTATAACTGGATTTTTCCTCCTTTTGTTCAGCGTGATGTGGGGGACTGTCTTAGTGAACTGCGCTACAAACATTTTGGTGATGGAGAACCCAGAAGTGAATTGTTGTTCCTTGCAATTTTTTCCTCCCACTCTCTCCAGCACACCAGAACACAAAACTCTTGAGTCATCAGAACTGGCCAGAACTGCAGCAGTTCTCTCAGAAATTGAGTGTCTGGAGTGATACACGGTCTTTTAAAGGAAAAAAAAAAAAATAAAAAAAACTGAATACTAGGCAGCAAATACAAGTTTGGGTTTTTTTTGCATGATGCCAGTTCCAAACCTGTATGAGGCGTATTTTAAGACACTTCACAGAAAAGCAGGGGAAGCAGGAAGCCCTTAAGATAGGAACCGGTCAATGAACTGGAAAGATGTGCAGCATCCATATGTTACACCGAGGGAGATTGGGGCAGAAAGGCTCGCGCTAGAGCGAGTTAACACTTCAGTGAGTCAGTATCAGAGAAACCTCAGTAACTTCATGGCCGTTTGTGCAGTGACCTCTCGCGCAGGAGGAAAGCTATCGACGACCTGTGCTAACTTCCAGCAGCTGCTTTTGTCCAAAAAGTATGTCCTGAATTATTGAAGGCTTTGTGTTGGGACATGGCAGTCCCTAACGAATAGCAGAAGCAGGAATTCTCTCTTTAAAGATTTCAAATGGACCTGTGGGCATATGTAGTCCCCTTCCTGACCTCCGTCCAAAAATAGCCTAATTAGAGCCAAGTGGGGGAGGATAAATCCACTTCGTTATAACCACTGAAGTTTCATATTTCCTTTTCATCCTATATTAGAACAGAAGCACAATCTCTCTCCAGAAAAGAATGACATCAGTCCGTCTGCTTCTGGCTTACAAAACACGCGTGTTTTCACTTGGTCTGTCCTTGCTCTTCCCCTTTAACTCAGGTCCATCAGCTTGCTCGGAAATAGCAAAACAACCAAAAAGCTCCGGAGAAAAGCTTCTGCTTGATGAAAACTGTTAAAGCTAGCACATCACCGCAGGAGAATTCACTCTCGAAATTTCATTGAGCTGAGAAGGTTGGGATCAGCTGTAATTCACACTCCCCTGCCCTCATTCTCCTTTTGTGCATTACTGCTGCACAGCGGATTGCATAAACTCAGAAGCTAATTCTAAGCAGATGGACCTGATTTGAGTTGCTTTTTTTTGCCAGCCCCTCCATTTCTGTGCCAGCGAGAAATCCAGCCACATTGGGAAACATCCTCTTTTTACTTCTATACAAGGCAAACCAAAGCGCTTCTGCTGTAGCTTTTACTTTTTGGCCCCTGCGAGCTAAATGGATGCTTTCAACCAAGAGCCACAGCTTTCACTTTAGGTCAGTGTTCAGATGGTTCCCAAGCTTTTATGCCTTCTCTCATTGAGCAAACAGCGGATTCCTATTTTCATGCTGTAAAACTTTTCCTGTTTACTGGCACTCGATACGCCCGTAGTATCGAGCTCTTAAGGGCAGCCCAGTCTGTACTGGTCGTCTGGGAAGTACCTCATGGGCTGAGCTGTGAGGTTAAAGGACAGGCAGCATGGACCCAAACGTGTGTGCTGGAAAGGAGGTTTTCTATGGAAATTGCCAGGTTTGACACGTTAAAATAAGAATAATATTAGCAAAACGAATAGAATAGAATTTCAAAATGGCCGAAAACCTGGTTATTTCAAACTACTTGGATGCAGAATTTATTTAAAATGCTGAAGTTAATATGGTTTAAAAAAAAAAAAAAAAAGAAACTTTCTGGGATAATGGAGGAAATGTTTCAGCTGATATCCAGTGGTTATTTTCCTCCACAACTGATTCCCCAAAACTCTTGAAATTTGGTCTTTTTGGGCATCCGGCTCTGGCATTTGAGCACATTTCTGTGGCTTATGAGATGTCCAAATTTCACACACTGGTAGGACCAAATATCTCCTACCGTTCTCTCCATTGAAGCTCGAGGGCGGTACCTACGCTTGCTACCAAAGCGTCACTCTTCACATTTCTCTTTACTCCCTGAGATTTCTGTAACACACTGCAGCGAGGGCACGTCTGCTCTGTCATTGTTTTAACGAAACGTAGAAATCAGCTCCTTTAGCCCAGCAAAGTATGGCCTGTGGTTGGATCCGTGACCTTCCAGTTGTGCTCTAGCACCAGGACAGGAGTTAACTTCATCGCATAATTACCGGCCGCTCACTGCTCGCATATTTACACTCAGATACTCTTGATGATTCATTGTTCTTCTCCTTTAAAGTAAAAGGCAATCTGGAATGAAATCTTGGAAGCCGCAGGCTTACGAGCAGTGGTCCGATTTAAGGGCTTAAATGATGCAGGGAACTGATGCTGCAATACGTGGCCGTCCGCAGCTGCCTTCGTTCTAGCTCACGTTTCGAAAGAATGAGTGTCATACCCATCGTTCCGCTGCGTGGTGCCTTACAGGGAAGTAAAATATGTCATCAAAACACTGGAGGCAGCTCCAACTTCGCAATATTAAAGACCCTCCTGAATATTAAGCAAAACAGCCCCTGTGAAATAGGAGGGTGTTATTCTGCTGGGGAGGGGGGAGCCTGAGACAGAGATTAAATAATGCCTTCTGGGAGCATGGAATTGATCCCAGGCATCCCAAATAACCTTCTGCTCTACCCTCGTGGCTTTTTCGTTCTTGTTGGTGCCACATGTCTGTGTCCATCTATAAAACTGCCTTGGGTTCTCGGCAAGACTTACGGCAGCTGGTCCCGGCAGACTGATGACCCTGTCACAGTCAAACGTAGCGTCTTTAAATTCACTGCCAAGGTACAAGGGACACTTGCTGCCAGACTTATTCTTTGGATATGTACTTGCATTTATTTCTCCCCACGTGCTATAACATATTTCAACAAACATGGCATTTATTAGACATCAAGATGAAAAATAGTATAGCAGTATAGGAAGAAAAAGGTTTATGGTTTAGGTACGGGGCTGGGGGTGGGGAGAGCAAAGCTCTCTATTTTGAGTAAGTTCTTTACTTCGCTTGTAAAATGGAGCTAAAATTATCTTTCTTAAGGGCTATTATTAAACTAGACTAAGTATCGGTGTGGCATTATTATCATAATGAAGCTGATAATATAATACTCTGAACTACTCGGTTATTTTTGTTTATATCATCCATTTCTTGTTGCCGCCTTCATCCCCACACCCCGGCAGCCACTTTTGTAGCTCCTGCCCCAGAGCAGCGGTTGCCGCCTGGATCTGACGGGCCGCGCTCAGGAGGTGACACGGGCTGTTTCTTCAAGCTCACGCAGGCTGAGGTTTGGAAATCGCTTACGGCACAGAGAGCAGGAGCAAGGGATAAAGGAACTGTAATTCTGAAATGTCCGTATTTTTAGCAAGCTGACTTGGTGTACGCAAAGCGAAGCGTTGGGAATCTCTTTGCTTTAAACAAAGTTAGGTTCTCTTGCGTTTAGCTGGCAGGCCATTCCAAGGCTTTAATATTAAAAAAGCTGATCATTTGCGGTTAGATAAAATTTCACTGTAACTCCGTTAAGAAAAGAACAAAATGGAAAAGGAGAAATAATTATAAAATACTTCCAGCGTGTTAAAGGCGAAGGGGGTGTGTGGAAATACCAATGCAAGCTCTTTCAGGTTTACAGATTCGCTTCAGTTTTTATTACTTGATACAAATGAGGGTACGTCTGTCTCGAAAAAAATTCATTAGGCGGTTCCTGAATTCTCTCGTGCAGCGTCTGTGTGACCAGACGACCGTGGTGCCCGGCTGCGGGCAGCAGGGAGGTGTCTGAGCCCCCAGGTGTTCCCGACTGGCTGCAAACCATCAAACGCCCGCTGAGAACGGCAATCGGTCCTTTTGCCCAAAGAGCAATCGTGACGGCTACGTCATCAAAAAGATTACAGCTGCTGGTTTGTTCACAAAAAGCACAGATGGAGAACACCAACACCACCTCCCAGCTCTGCTCGCAGCATTATTCCCTCCGGTTTATTCTCTATTTTGCTGATGTTCGAAAAGCATCACAAGAGGTGGGGGTTCAACGACTCCCAGAGGGAGTCCAAATCTCACCATCTAAAATAGGACATTTCTCTTTATTCTCGACTAGGACGTTAGCCATCCTGGGCATGCAGCCTGCCACAACAAGGTAGTGTGTCTGACTACAAATCTCCTTCTTAGGAAGTCTGTCTCCTTCCCCGGTGCTCTAGAAGGTTGCATTTCATCTGTAGGGATGTTCCTTGCCTGCTTTGGAACAGTGTTTGGATATTAGAGTAAATATCTCTTTAGGTGAAAAACAATCAAAAGCAGGGAGCTGAGCAAAATTATTAACGCTCTGCAGTCAAGCGGGGGCTGGATCCATTCATTTACTTTGAATTCCTCAGGTTTAGTAATGCGAGTTGCACCGTAGGAAACGGATTAAAGGATATCCATGAGGCATATCAGAGAGAAAAGCAATGCGTCCATTTTCATGGATTTATTGCTCCTTCAAAGATGCTCTCAGGGCACTGGTATATTTGGGAACTATGGTTTTGTTGGTTAGCAGCCAGACACAGCAGTAAACTCGGATCAGCCTGGCTTACCAGAAAAGCGGTGGTGTAGAGGTATCCCGATTTTTTTGTTCGACATTCAAAGATATTTCCCGACATCGACTCATCTGCCTTGGAGTCCGCCCATGATTCAAAATGTCAAGGTCAGGAAAGCACGTGATCAAGATGCTTATCAAGACCTCCTGCCTGGGCTGAATTTGGCCAGAATCCCCATAAAGCAAGCAACGAGATCGCTTGTGAAACAAGGGTAATTCCCACCAGCTTAGGACTGTCTCACACATTGGGTGATCGATGCCTTGGAGGCAAAATGGGGTTTTGAAGTCAAAACGGGGAGGGTGGAGAGTCAAAGCAAAATGCAGTCAACCGCGGTTATCTATTTTTAGACCTAAGGGAAAATAACTGGTTTCAGAGCTTAGCTGAGACATACATTACTGGCCTGACTTTCATTTACCCTGCGGACTCCCACCTTGGATGGAGCAGGGAGCGCTTTGGTTTTTATTAATTGTGGGACAGTGAGAAAGGATAATAGGGCACAGGGTCAGCAAGGGCGGTTTAGTTGGCAACTAGAAGAGTTTTGAAAAGCCTGTGGTTTAACCCTGGGTGAATTCAAGTTTTCTGAGTATTCTTCAAAACCAAACCTCCTCGCGAAGCAGCAGCAATGCTCGCAAATCCCGTGCTTACACCCCAGACTCCTATCAGTGGCTGCTGACCAGCTCTGCCTCCGGCCACATCCTTCCAGCCTACCCCAAGGCAAGGAGGAGAGCCTTTTGGTTTTTGAGCAAACGTGAAAATCCCCTCTTGAAAATGCTGGGGGGGAAAGCGTCAGGCTTTATTGCAAAGAAAGAAGAAATTTACCAAAAAAAAAAAAAAAAAATCAATTTCTAAAGCAGCACTACTCATCACTTGCTTGTTTCTCTGGTTCAAATTCACGTTTTTAGAAGTTTTTTCTTAAGGGGAATAGGGTTGTGAAAACATGAAGCTTTTCTGCCTACGGTGTGGTTTGTAGCAAATTTGGGTAGTAGGTACGTTATATCTAAGGATATAGATATATCTTCCTTTAGTTAATTTGTTGACAAAGTACACAAATGCAGCTTCAGCAGTACTGGGCTTTTGTTCTCTGTAAAATAACTTGGCTAGGGTGCCAACCTGCCGCTCAGTGAAAGCGTTCCTGCCATCCCCCGAAGTACTAGAAATCGGATATCGGATTGTGCCGCTAGAGCGGGGTCCGACAAAAAGCTTCAAACCCGAGTGATATTTATCTGAGCCCTCAAGGGAAGGCCTGGCTGGGTCCTGTCTCAGGTCTTTAAGTCTTCCTGGGGCTGATCTGATCTTTCCCTGGCATTCTCGGTGCTCTGAGCGCCACCCGCGCTTGGTGCTGACCACGTTTCTGTGTTATCGGTTCTAGACCCCTGGTGAGGGGAAGGTTTACTGTAAGGCCAAAAAAACCCCCCTTTTTTTACACAATGTCCCCTTGGGAAGAAAAAGCTTCCTCTATGAGGTTTGGGAAATGGCCGTTCAATAAGGCAGGCCGAGCCCGAGCTCTCAAAATAACAAAACCATGCTGCGTTAGCATGAATTGTCAGTATTTTTAAGAGGAGGGCAGGAAAGATACACTGAATTATTTATGTTGATGGAGAATGGATAAAAATACTTTCAGAGAGGGGGAAAGTGTTTAATTCTGTGCGTAATGTGTGTAACTGCATATGACATCAGAAATACGGTGGAGAAACTGTACGTACTTGAAATTTGTATGAATCTTGCTGTTATATCTTCCCTGATCCACTAAAAAATAGACAGGGCGGGGTACTCGGAGAGGCGCAGAAGAGAGCAATGCCCACTGAAGGCCCCCATTACTGATCTCCTACGTGCTCTGACATGCATTGACTGATCCACTGGGCCTTCATTCAGAAAAGGGCTTGAACCGATATCGATGGAAAACAAACCCAGTGATTTTTGCGTTTTCCTCAATGATAGGATTGCTGGAATGGGCATCCTTGAAGGCGGTGGGGGTTAGGCGCCTGCTCCCACACAATTCAGTTGCAAAACATCACTTTCTGGAGGACCGAAGGGACATCCCTTTTGAATCCTCTCACACTAAGCTGCAGTAAGATCCTCTGTCGCCCATTCCTGCTCTCAGCATCCCTCCCTTTCCTATTCTGTTGTGATCAGATTCCAGATTCCTATTTGCTGGTGGTGCTTCCTTTGCATCCTAATTGTTACGCTGCCAAACAAGCACATTAATTAGTGTTCTTTGCCGTTCTACCCCTGTGTGTCTGGCAGATTTCCACAGATACTTTTAGCCTGGTCTCCCTTTTTTCTTTAGCTCATTGCGTAGCTAAGTAAAAAATGCGGCTTTGAGATAGAGAACAAGTTCTGTGGTGCGCATAATTATAATTATGGCAGCTTTTTCTTTCCCAAGGTGTCAGAGATCAGCAGTCTGCTCATATTCTGGTTCTAATTAACGGTACAGCTTAGAAGAGGTCTTTAAACGGCTGTGTGGTGATTTCAGCCAATCTATCTATTTAAGGTTGGATTCAGACTCCTAGGAGGTACGGGAGGGGCAAATTGGCCCACGTTCCTAATAACTTCTAATAACTTCTTCCGTTGTGAAAGCAAAGGGAACTATTTTTCTTCTAGGCTCTTTCCATCAATAGATATTGATCACTTAACAAAGCCAGTCTTTCAGCTAGGAAAGGCCTTTGATTAAAATTTCCCTTGGCAGCCTCTTGGATTAGATATTTTATCACCGTCATCGCGAACACCAGAGCCCCCATAATACGAAAAAGGAAATGAAATGAGGAGGCAGTAACCTGAAGTAAGAGGCAGAAAATTATGTATTAAGTGCCAGACCCATACTCACAGGTACTACTGCGCCACTTTACATATCGTACAGCCAATTCCATTTCGTAGGGATGGGTGCAATCACTGCAGAAAAATCTCAGGGGCTAAAAAGGTTCGATTTAATGTAAGCATTCTGAATAGCACCTATAAATCCAGCTGGTTTTGTTAAGAGGCTGTAGATTTTCTGCTAGGTTCTTGTGGTAATCGGAATTGTCTCTGCCTTAGAAAACTGAGCTTGTTTTGAATGGCAAACAAACTGTCCACTACAAAATCTGCCTTGATATAGCTGAAGTTTCAGCTTTCTCTTTGTTTTTTACCAGAAAACTCCATGCCACATAGGGAGATAGCTGGTAGTATGAATAAATGCTACTGGAGATGAGTCAGCTGCAGAGGAGGAGAGGACTCTTCAAGTAACTTTCTGCAGAAAGAAAAATATCTTTCGAGATTCAATAAAAAGGAAGACGACAGCACTTTATTTAGCAGCAGTGATGATCAGAGTTGACAAAGGAGGGTTATTTTTTTCAAATGCAAGAACCAGGAAAAAATGAGTCTATTGCAAATGGTTCATTCTTGCGCTTAGAGGCTACTGATAATGTCTAGGTGGGTGGTTTAACCCTTTCTTATGTGGTTTTTAAGCTATTTTGGCAAAGAACTCTGTAGGGCACAAAAGAGCTAACGTCGCATTGAGCTGAACAATGAATTTGGTTAAGCGTGTTTATCCAAAATAACACCCATTTTTAAGTTCATAGTAAATAGTTGCCAGCACAGTTATTCAGAGAGAATGAAGTATTAAAATCAGCTGATAGAAGACTTACAGACCTTCTGCCATTTCCTTCGGGAACAGAACTGATTTGGGGACCTCTAATGTCAAAGCTCTACAGGCTTGAAAATTACCCCGGAGAGATGCGATCTCCCACGACGCAGCCAAGCTGGTGTTGAGGAGGACATGAAAGAAAGCAGACGCACTATAGAAGGTACTTAAAGTTATTAGCGAACTGTAAATTATTTGGTTTCCCATGCCACTTCCAAGCGCTAACACATTGAGTCAGCAAATCCACGGGAAAAGGCTTGGTTCCACAAAAGGTAATACGTGCCACTCTTCAGTTATTCTTTCCCAGGCAGGTAAATGCTAATTAGTATATTAATCTAAGTCACTGCACCTCTCTCTGACCTAGTTACTTTAGTAGCCTTTTTAATCAATACACAAAGATACACACGTACACAGACAAAAAGTGAA
Source organism: Fratercula arctica (assembly GCA_947846985.1). NCBI lineage: Eukaryota > Metazoa > Chordata > Aves > Charadriiformes > Alcidae > Fratercula > Fratercula arctica. Next base: position 5,419,004 of record CANTUZ010000023.1, read on the forward strand.
GAACTCTAATTTTTATCAACAAATTGCAGGTCCTACAGCTTATATTATCTCTTCCGCTCTGTGGGAAGATGATAAAACAAAAACAACAGTTTCCTGACTGGGGAATCTTTTATGACCTCAATTAGAGCATGGGAAAGATGGAAACATTTTTGTTCTATTTTAACCTAATCGTCTCACCAGGTCCCTTCTTCAAAGGCCACAGATCAATTTTTATTTTTTTCTTTTTGAATGGTTATTAGATCCTTATCTGTGAGTAAGAAAAATAACACAGCATCTGCAAAGGTTAATGCTGACTTGACCAGTCCCCTCTTTCAAACAGCAAAGCTATATTTCTGTGACCCGGAGCTGCCAGTACTGCAGATATGGTGCAGTTACAGGACACAGAAACCATCTCACGGAGGTGGGATTCTGGGGAGAGAACCACCAGGACAGGAGAGCAAATGGCGTTAAGGGGAGGAGAAGCTCTCACAAGTCCCAGTTCTCACGTTTGAGGTTTTGTAGCTGTTGAAACTGAATTTGAATTGGTCTTTAAAACCTCTGCGGCCACCCTTACACCCCCTACGTAACAGAACTAGATAAAAGGGAAGTGCATTTGCTGATCCCTTGAAATGTATAAATAATACAGAGTTCTCATAATCCAGGCAAGAAAGTGCCGAGTGGTGTATCACCTTCTTCTTTGTCTTATGATGTTATAAAGTCCAGGTGTCAGTAGGACCAGAAGAATACGGCTTCAAAGATCACCATTACCAAATATATTGCACTATAGGTTTTCTGTTTGAAGCCTTTCATGGCACAGTACTGAGGATCCGATCTCAGCCTTTCTGCTACCTGGTTGTGGTGGGCTGGAATATTTTCTTCCTGAATTTTCTCATCCAGTCACCCTTTGCAATCAGTTCCCGTAAATGATAATTTTTCTTGCTCAGCAGTACTGGTAGCCAATAAGTTCAAGGGAAACTTCTTGATAAAAACAAATCAACACTCATTGATTTTAGTTTTTCACCTCGAGCCTTTTGTCTGTCATTCCACTATATTAATGAGCTCATTAGTAGTTCTGGAGAAGACTAAAAGTTATGGCCACTCAACTCGATCCATCACTCACATACCTGCTGCTATCAACATAAAATGGTAATATAGCACCAGAATAGGGTATTAAACTATTGCTGTAATGGAGAGAGCGGCATGGGTCAGTCCTCTGCTATTCGCACTAAAATATATTTAGATCTTAATAGCTGTATTCTGCATTGATTCATGGGTGCATGATATACATATTAATGAGTTACATTCCACTAACAACACAAGAATGACGTTGTTTTTCAGGCAACTGCGTCTTTATGAGTATTTCTGGTGGATGTGTCACTGTTCCATGTCATCAGCCTTTATCAACCTAACAAATCGTGACACATCGGCCTTATCTTGGCAGCCTATCGTGCACACTTACCTAAATGCAAGATATTTGCTATTGTGGTTTAGAACAAATAAGCTGCGTTGCCTTGATGCTGTTGTGATCCTCCTTTGTTCTTCTTTGGTATTGCTGCACATAAGCCAGAAAATGTTTTTTATATACATATATATATACACACACACACCCCCTGGACATATGTACAGGCATGAAGTACTTCTGCGCCTTGGGGTGATGTCTCTAACCTCAGCTGTCTGAATTAGGAGCACTGCCACCACTGCCACAGAGTCCCTCTGTGGGCACTGGGGACACGGCCATCTCCAGATTTGGTGGGACGCCTCTGCCTGGAAGCAGCCAGCTCTCCGTTGCCTGAGAAGGAAGCCTTTGGTTGACTGTGTCCAGCCTGAGCGACTTCAGGAGGTGACATGAATCTGTGATCTTGTAATTAGACCGTAAGCCTCCGACTCCTCTGTTCTCTAAGTTAATTCTACTAATCAAAGTGAATGGTTTTATGGCTGGAAGGCAGATTACGCTATGTATGTAACTAAGTCTGAAATCACACAAAATAGCTCCTAAAACAGACAGGCTTAAGGCCTTCTGTATCACTAAGGTCTTTAATTTCATCCCTATCTGATAGAAAAAAATGTCTTTTACCAGCATAAAACCCAAGGCTCTGGTAGAGGGCTGCAGTGACTATGTTTGGACTAATGGCCGAAATGCATCTATTCCAGCCCTCTGTACTCATTCACTGAGGCTGTCACAGGCACTGTGTTTTATAGCCTTGCTTCCAGTCTCTTCCTGCCATGGCATAGTCCCAATCATCCAATTATCCCAAATGCCAATCTCTCTGATAGCCTCTGCTAATAACCTTCAGCATCAATAGAGGTAGCGGCACTCCGGTATGAGCGCGCTGGTATTTTTCTGCATAAAATCATCTTGACAATCTCAAGATTATCAAGGTTTATTAATCAAAGGTTTCAGGCTGGACAACCTCAAAATATGTGTTAATAATATATATTAAACTAGGCCACCTATTTTGGCAGAACGGACTGTAGGTGGGTTGTATTTGATTTACAAAGGCCAGAAGACAATATTAACTCAGTGTATCCCACCTTCTTATGAGCTTTAAATTACCTTGTATTAGGCATACCCCTTTTGGGTTTTAGCACTCCAGAATAAATCATCCCATTTTTGTTGCTACTCCCAAATTCCAGTCTAAAGTAAACCTCGGTGAAGAACCTCAAGCAGCCAAGCAAGAAGGAAGATATTAGATAAGGGACAAAAGTCTACAGTCACCAAGGCTAACAAGTAATAAATAACAATTCAGATTCTTAAACCTGGATCCCAAAGCAGATTGTATATATTCAGCCCCAAACTGTAACAGATTGAAATGAATTTAGTCTATAATTTTTTTTTTCCCTTTGTTGCCTTATGAGTTTGGAAACAAAGATATTACTGTTGGATGGCTACTCAAAACCCAGAACAGTTCTCCCTCTGAGCTTTAATAATTAAACTCATTCAATGAAGTGAATTCATTGCAGTGCTAAGACAAGGTGGCTTCAAAACCACCAGATTTAATGTTGATTAAAATATTTCCCTAGGCGGTTATAAACAGCCAACAGCTGGCTCAGAGTTTCTTGTTAAGTAGGATTTGAGTGTCTAATTGTCCTATCTGTGGAAAAACCCATTGTTATAAAGGAAGAGGTCAAAGGACGCACAAGCCAGAATCCACTATTTAATTCCACCTTAAGGCGAGCTTTAATTATAGTTGTGTCTGCAAAATGGTTATAGTTAGGGGCAGGATATTTTTGAAATCCAAAGTGCCCACCCTTAGCAAAATCACTCTCGCCGAGTTTTAAAGACAGGTGGATGAAGAAATAGGCTGACAGAATTATACCCCCGAAAGGTCAAACCTGTCAGAAACACACTGCATTAACTTTGCCCTTTATTGAGGCAAATATTTATCGGCCACCGAAACAGAAACCTGCACATTCGTTGCAAGGTGCTCCCAAATTCGTGCAAAAGACTGTGGAAGGAGCAACACGTACCGAAGCAGAAGCTGCCCAAACTTTCATTTGTTTCTCTGCCCATTTCCATTCACAGCTTACAAAGTCTTTATGATAGCACAGCTACAAATAAGTTGGCTGTTCATCCACCGTGAAATGATTTTTTAAATTTGTATATCCATTATCTGAGTAGGAAGAGGCACTGATCTTCTTGTTTATTTTGCGAGCAAAAGAGCTTCCAGTAGCAGAAAGATTATTGAAAAGGGTAGCAGGGTGTCGTCTTGTTTTGCTAACTCTGTTGAGTCAGTTTGCAACATCAATGCCAACTTCTTAAGGAAGTTTTTTGGCCTCATCTTCTTTTGGCTAATTAGTTGGATATAATGGTCTTGCCTGAAGCATCAGATAAGAGGGTATAGATTTTGTTAACCACTGGCGTTCAATTTGATTCTGATTCCCTAGCAAGAAAACTTGAGATGCTATAGGAAACCAACTAGAATTTTCTTCCATGCTTTCCAAACTTCCGCTTCAATATTTCATGAGACAGCAGATGATACAATTCCTCCAGCCCCATTCAAACTGAAGGCCAAACTGGCAGATACTTGCATGTTTGACCAAGCTTGTGTCTCCGGTGTATCTTCTGTGCGTCAGAGGACGGAGCCTGAGTGATGAAGTCATGCCAGTGGTGTGCACCACTAAAAGTGAGCTATTTCTTCGCCTGTCCTGCTCACACGAGTAGTTCCAATCAATGCTTGTAATAAAGGCAGCTCTTCTATTTCTGACTGCCGCTCATGGACAGTATTTAGAAAGTTTTTAGTGCCTGTCACAGCATCTTTACAATATCCGAGTGTGAATTTCCAACCCTATCTATAAATCTGGTATATGTGAGCAAGTTATAAATTTAGCTTCCAGTAAAAACACGCTTTACCAAATAATATAGTTAAATAAAAATATGCTTTTATATGCCAACAATACTGTAGAGTATCATACAGTGCTGCACTATTTCTTAGTAACTGGAAAGTAAGTATATCTGGAAGCAGATGTAAATTGTTCGGCCTACTGCAATCATTTGCACCCAGTGAAAGGTTGAAAGTAAAGACCATAAAGCGAACATTTAAATTCTTTCAAGTTTAATCATAAAAGAAGTCTTTAGCAAATGATTTGACCTTTAACAAAAGTTTTTTCAGTATTTCTGAAAAATGTAGTGGTGTTCTCTTCCATTTAATTGCTACTTGCATACAGATGAGCCTTTGCTTTATTCTTAGGACTTGAATAACTGTCCTCCATCGGTGTGTGTATGTAGACATTGAAGTTAAAGCAAGTCAGTTAGGCAACTATAATTCTACATTAGTGGTCATTTTAAAGTGTAAAAAAACCCCCTCTTCTTGATAATTTCCTTAATGGCAAGCTGTACACTCACTCATATAAAATGTAAATAAAAATAACAAAAGTTTGATTTCATTCACTGAAAAATATCGTTCTAAAAATTGCATTTTAATCTCATTTAGAAATATGTGCCTTGATCCCGCAATGAATTCCTCTTACCAACTTGAGAACAAGTACATGTATTAGTGTTGATTTGTTATAGGCTGGTAAACACTGCGCAGTGCAAGACGTTTGTGAAGCTGCAAGCACCAGAAAGGATTATCAGCCGTTAATAACAGAAATGTGAGAGGCTGATGGTTGAGCGGTGAAACTGGCAGCTTTCTGAAAATGGGGAAATAGCTCAGAAACTTGTGTACAACCACAGACCTTCTGCAGCAAAGCAGGAAGGAAATTCAACTTCCACCCCCGGTGCCACGTTTTGATTTCCGCAGTATGTCGTTCCCCAGGATCCTCTGGAGTACTTCGGGACCTCCCAGTTCTCCTGATTATATGAGAAGATGCTAAAACACAGATGGAGCTGTTCATTTATTTCGCTGCTGCTGACGAGGTGTAACAATGCTTGTCTGTATTATTTATAGGCAGAGCTTTCACAACGGTGCGTATGGGACCAGCAGACGCTTCCAACCAGTGTGTAAAGAGCTGAATGCCCACGGCTCTCCTGGGTCGCTCGATACTGATCAGCTAATGCCACGCTGCGAACAGCTGGTTGTGCTAGATTAGAAGTGTGACCTGCGAGGGTTAGATTCTAATAAAGTGGCGGAGCCACGAGCTGTAGAGGCCAAATGATTCATACCCTCCGAGCTTTCACAGAACAAACACTGTCAGCCTTAAGAGCACGCAAAACCAACAAAGAGGTTTTCTTTGGAGGCAAAGAGGCATCTGCTGTAATTAGAGTGGGACACAGATGGGACGCATTGTATCCAGGTTGACTGTCCCTTATTACAATATATGTTGTTCTCTTTAAATCTAGGTAGGGTGTCTTTTGGTGCTAAATATTCAAAGCCTCATCCAAAGCTTCCGCTCTCTTACACGGTCCCACGAGCAGGCAGAGCGAAAACAAGCAGTACTCACCCTTCCAGTGTGCGGCCAGAGAGGCTTTAGTTGTCTTGTGGTGTGAGATGAAGTAGTGAAAGACGTCTCAGAGAGAGCCAGTCTTGACAGCACAGTGACCAACAGACATTCGCAATATACCATCATTTGAGATGTACTGTCTCTGCATTCGATATTTTAAAAACAAATGATAAAGACCTAAACCAGACAAGAAGGCAGATTCCTATTGTATTGCCCAGTCTTCTGGACAGTCTGCACTACTAGGAGTTACACCCTCTTTTTTTTTTTTCCCTCTACGTTTTCAGCAATATCTGTAAATGTGGGAAAAACTGTCGACGTAACTCACTTAACCATTTCCATCTGTATCTCTACACAGCTCTTTAAGAATATGTAAACTATTCCACCCCTCCCAGGGCATACCCAACATTTCTTCTACAAATTATTTGACAAGGCTGAATGTAAACATATGAAGATGCTTTAATCATCTTCTCTGAGACACCCTACAGCTTGTCCTATTCTAGAGAGATGTAGGAAGCCCATTTCAAAACCATAATAGAACCAATTAATTCACATTTTTTTCCTGTTGATCCTTGGGAACTGCAGTGTCTGGAAAATGCACTGCCTCATACAGAAAATTGTCAGGGAAATTTGTCTTGTTATTTAGAAGAAATTGTCAACCAGATGCATATGAAGGCTTGAGAAAGCCACTAAAAGGTTCAAACCTAGTTGGTTTTCTCACTTCGTTCTTCTGCCTCTGCACTTTGGCATGAGACTAAGAGATTTCTGTCATCTTTTAAGAGCCGGGGCTTAAATGGAGGAAGACTGGACTTGAAAATGGAACCATGTATCTCCAGGTTGAAATTTAACAATGTTGAGAAATCCCTCTAGTTGCAAAGGAAAAAAAAAAAAGGAAACTCTTCTCTCTGCAAAAAATGCAAACTTTACAGACATTAGTAGAGAGGCAGCAGTAATATATTCCAATAGTATTTGAGGAGGCATACGTTTATGAAAAAGTAACTTCAAGGCATCACAAAGGATAATCACAGGAGCTGTTCTAGTCTCTAATATTTCTCAATCTACATCACAGCATGACCCATTAATATATCTAAGTTGTAAACTGTTCTCAGAGTTCCTCGCACTCCGTTTCTCTCAACTCCCTGAGCAGAATGGCTTTAATGAAATAGAGTTAGGAGCCTACTGCTGGGGACTGAATGAGATGAAAGAATGGAATAGATCTTTATTTGAAAGAGCTGTTGAAGAGATGTTTGTGTTATGCTAAGGCTTTTTTAGTAGGAAGAAGTTTAAGTAAACATAAATGCACTTTGTGGTTCTTTAATACTGCCAGCATGAGAACCAGATCCTCTTCATTGTACAGTGGCTTAAAAAGTTGTAATGTAAGAATTGGAAGAGCTGCGTGGAGAGATGGGGCACATTCGAACAGATAGGAAAATAAGTCAACTCCTTTTTTCCCAACTCCTTCAAACAAAGGTCGCTTATCCATTCTTATCTAATTTCCCATTTTGTTCTGCCTCAGGCTGCAGTGTATTGCTTCTCTAGCCATCTCCAACCCCCCTTCCAGGCAGGCCTAATTTGCTTTTTTTGAGTCTGACCTGAAACATGCCAAAGCTAACAAACATCTTTTCCCATTGACTTCAGCAGCTGCGATGTGAGGTCCTTAAACTACAGTTCTGAGCTCCGTTCTGCTGGCGTTGCGTTGATGTAAATTCATTGACTGCCGTAGAGTTTTGATAATCATGCTGTTGTAGAATAAGAACTAAATCAAGGCATCAGTGGCAAATGATGGAACTGGAAAAATAAACTTTGGTGTCAAAGTCCACTTCAGCTGGGGGTTGTGCAAACATTCTCACAAAAAGCAAAGCATAAAGGGAACAAGGAAAATAAACTATCTCGCAGTTGTCCCAGTGCTTTCGGGCACCAGTTCCTGTGAATCCATGAGCAGCAGAGAACTGAAAATATTTATTAATCCCTTTTTGAATTATTTAACCACACTCGTCTGTGATTCTTAAGGAGAATACTCACTGTCATGTGATTTCTCATGGGGAGGAAATCTACTCTTTGTGTCACCAACAGGTATTTTATTTTACTTCCACGAGCTCTGTGTCAGCAGCATGAAGGCATTTCTTATCTGTAGAAATTCCCAGGAGAAGTTAGTGACACAAACAGCGGGGGTTTGAGCAGCAGCAAGAGCAGGGCAGCGGCGTGCTCTTCCCATGTTCTCTTGGTGGTTCTGATGACAAGTCTTTGGCATCACAGGATGCTGACTGGAGCCAAGAGACCATGGGCAAACTTCACTGTTTCTATTTTTGTGATTTGTAGGGTTTTTTAACAATTTCGTGCTCCCTTTTCTGATAGAGTAAAGCTGCGGCGCCTTTGTAGTCAGACCTTTCCTTGGCTTTCCGGAATACTGCATTACTTGGCCAGATCTATCTAAGTGCTTACAAGGATGTGAGCTACGTTATTTACCACAAAACAAGAGGCAAAGTATCCGTAACAGCCCCATTCCCCTGGCTGTTTTGGCATCAAGGGAACCGTGGATTAATTATGCGTCCTGCTGGCTGCTTGACAGTAAAATCCTCAAGAATTAACTTCTTCAATAAATTACTGAAATGTGAAAATACTTCGGTACACTCTAGGAATGCCTTGGCATCGGAATATAAGATTTAATAGTAATTCCTTGCACTTTCTGTTCTCTGGATGAGAGGTGCTTTATAAATATAAGAGGACATTTATTTCGAAAGAGCTCAACTTAATGGGTGCAAAGCACCTCTAGAACTGTAGGACTCTGGCTGCACGTTTCTTTTCCTTCTCTGGCAAATAAATTTGCAGAGATTCCCCTGTTCCCGCTTGCATGATTGTTGCCATTTCCATAAAGCTCTTTAGGTTGCCTTGATTCATCCCATTGTATAGCCACCCTGTAAACCTGATTTTGCGAACAGCTCTGTTTTAAATATTCCGATCCACTTCACAGTAGAGGCAGCACGTAGCTGGAGCGGCGTTGCTGTGGGAAGAGCATTTTGTCCCCAAGGGGAGGGGATGGCAGGCAGCAGAGAGAGTGGAAAGCAGATTTCCTTCCCAAGGAGGAGCAGGATGGAAAAACAGACAGGGAGGGCAACCAGGTGCGCTGCGTGCTCACAGTCCAGTTTGTGTTTAGGCAATTCACTGGCAATAGAGAGATGGTAGCTTTTAAAGATGTGGATCAGCATCTCAGGGATTTTGCCGAGCACCTTGGCATGCGGGGTGCCTAATTCCTGCTCATCTCAAGGCATTAAACACCCCTGATGACCCTTCTCTTTTGCAAGTACGTAACCCCAGGTTCCAAATGTATCCCCTCACTCTATTTGCCTTGTTAGTTTTAGTGATTTTTTTTTTTTCCCCCCTGTATATTCCTACCACCTCCGTTTCAACCTGTGGTCCCTAGGTGCGTGCTGTTTTGGGGAGCCTAGTTGTGACATGAATGTGTAGCAACATGAATGCTAAAGAAATTTAATGCATTAGCAACAACTGACAGAAAAATGCCGGTATGCTGGACGGCATGGGTAGTAGCTTTTGTTTGCTTTCCAAACATATTCGCACCAAAGTGTTTTGCCAATAAAGACAGTAAAAAGGAAAAAGAAAGAGAGGCTGTTAAATATAGAATGTATTTCTACATTGTGCTATTGTCTTCATGAGGACGTGGGTCATCCAGGCAACAGAAACAATCCGTGAAGATCTCGGAGCTGAAGCACGTGAGAGGAATAGCGAGGCCTTAAAGCGATGACTGCAGTAAATGGATTGTGACCGGCCGATTGCCAGGGATGACTTATTCAAGGAATGGGTTATGAATATATAATTGCAAAGCAGCTACATTCCTAAAAATCAAAACCTGTACATGGCCGTTGAAAAAGGGATGAGGGAGCTACATAGACCCGCTTGTCCCCCACAAGCAGCTCACTCAGTGCTCGAGGTGTGTAGCCTTCTCCATGTCGTATGGCTGGACAAAGGCAGAGCATGGCGATTAAAGGATTTGTCCTTGTTATGTATGCAGAGGGCTGAGAAAAGCACACCAAGGACACGTTAAAGCAACGTGTCCATCTACCAACGTAGAATTTTGTCCCTGTGATAGATTTCCCTGCTCAATTCCAGGTAATTTGAGCAATAGGACACTTGAATCCCTTGGGAATGGTGAATACAAGGCACCTGACAACTACACTGTTTGCTTAATGCTGGAAGAGGTCTGCTGTTCTTTTAATACGTGTAACATTTCCTATGAGTCTGTGCAGCAGGTTTTTTTTTTTTTTGTATCAGGGATTTAACCTTGGATGTTTTAATTTAAAGAACAAGGTTTTTTCTGCGGTAAAAGATTGAGCTGTTAGTTTATACCATCTCAAAGATTTCAGTCACTAGAGGGTGACAGAATTGTGTGAGGGAAGCACAGGCTGCCCACTTAACAGCACTCCTGGCCCTAACCCATAGCTATTGAGTTAGCAGTAGGTTGTGAAAAATTTTCGCATCATTGCATTAACGAAACAATTTCGTTGACAGTGATTGAGCCAATCTGATCAGCCCTGACAGTGAGAAATCTCTCCTCTGCCTGCAAGAGCAATTTCTGTAATTATATACATGTCAATGAAACGAGGTAAGGAATAAATCAGTGTCAGTGTACTAAACAACAGCCTGTTTCTTCCATCAACGTGAAGCAAAGTATCTTCTTCTATCAACATGCTTTGCATTTATTCAGCTTGATATCTTTTAGACCTCAAATCTCTCCTGCCTTGTCCGTAGAGGGTTAACATTCTTGGTTTTCTAAAACCCCCTCATTTTTCCATCTGTTACAGAAAAATAACCCCTCTGTCCCGTCTGAGAATATCATTGTCTAATGCAGCGTTGCCAGGGGCCAGGACAGCAGTAGGATGGAGAGATGAGAACCGTTGCAGCGCCCTTAACCCACTTCTACCAAAGCACGTGGTAGCCGTCGGATATTTGTGTGCTCATACATCCTTATTGTCCTTATTTCTGCAGGCAAAGAGCCAGTGGACCCAAGACAATTGTTACTCTTAAACGTAACCAATGTGCAAGGTTTAAAGTACTTGGAATAAGCAAATACTGTAAAACACAGGCTTATTGAGACTGCATCTTAGAGAAACCTTTGTAAATAGCTGTCTTCTACTCACCTTCCTCTAGATATCTGTGCCATACTGGTAACGTGGATTGCCAAGACTGAAAAGCTCTTTTAGCTACAAACTCTTGGGCAGGATTCTTGTGTTTTTCTTTTAAGACCTAGCAATGGACCCTGATTTAATTTGGTGGCTCTGGATTATACTATAATGAAAATAACTGCATAACCACCATAACAATTGCAATAGCAATGCTCCAGTTACTGTAGAGCTCTAAACAATCATCACTGCAGGGTTTTAGAAGCAGATCTGGTACAGTCAATAATCATTTTTAAGACATAATCTTTGATTCTCAGCTTACGATAGTCAATGGAAAGCTTCCCAACTATTTTCATGAGGTCTGATCGAGTCTTTTTCCATCACCATTTGAACACTGCTTTTAAAAAATATATTGAGGAAACACTGCAGTTTACACCTTGTGTTTAATTCCAGTCAAGTGCAGGGTTTCACATCTAACTTGCCTGCAATTATAATTGCCGGTGGGATTCTTCTACACAGCACCAAAAATTAGGTGCTTCTCTAAAACTGACTTTGCACAGGAGAATATTTTATTTTTAGCAAGGTCGGGGTAAGTCCAAAGTGCAAATAAATCTAATTTCTCTAGCTCTGATAAATGAAATCGGTCTCTTGCAGAGGCCATGCCTCCTTTCCATGAACCAAGTGATGGTAGCTTAAGACAAGGTGCTCTCATCCGTCTTTGATTAAAACATTAACCCACAGGCTGCTTCCTACGCATCTTTAGATGGAGGACGCATAATTTCCCCCGCTGGCTAATAAAGATGTTGGTTGCTCCTGCAAACTTCATCACTATTTGTAGGAAAAAGTAAAACATTATTAGCAGAATTAGGGGAAGCAGAAGAACATTAAAAAGCAGAAAATGGATAGCCAGTATTAAAAACTAAAATAAAACTAGGTTGGATGGTTTAAATCATTTAACTTGGTGATTTAGCAGTAGATGTAGAAGAGGAGAGGAAAATCCAGTCTACAAAACCCTTGAGGCATGCCATGCGAACGCAGCTGAGAATTTTCTACCATTCCCTTTCCTCTACTCTCACATGGGAGGGCAGCACACACATGGTAATGGCCCACTTTTTTGCAGTGCTAGAGCTCCAGCAGATGAATAATCAAGCCGGCCATCTAAGAAGTGCCCTGCAAGAGAATGATAAGAATGCAGTAGCTATTTCTAGTCTAGGAAGGAGAAAAAAGTATTCATGACCCATTGCGGGACTTCAGAGGATAGTTTTATGCCTCATCATAAAAGATCACCAAAGCCATTTCGGGGGATTGAGGGAAAAGAAGAAAGCATATTGAGAAATAAACATTCTGTATTATAATCATGATGGTTTGTTTGTTTGGTTTTTTTTTTCCCCAAATAAACAAAACAATCAATTGAAGTTCAGACCTCAAGAGCTTAGAAGAAGACTTGTTTTCCCCCCCTGTAACAGAGTTTCCATAACTGACTGCCGCTGCTCCTTTTGCCTTTCCCCGCGGTACACGTTTTAGATGCGGCAGGTTTGGGCGCTGTGCTGACTTACTGACATGGCAGTTTGTAAGATCCTGATTACTTGCTGGACATGAAATTCCTCACTAAAGACCAGCAGAAGCGCTCTGTGCTTTATTCTTCCAAGTCAGTCCTTGGACTTGCCTTTACCGCTGCGTAGTCTGTCTGCATCAAGAGTGAATTCTACCCTGAGGAGAGAGCGCACAAAGGGTGGGCAACGCATTCCTCTGGATTTCAATTTTAACATAGTCGTACCTAGAAACAGGCTTTGTGCAGCTTTTCTTGGATCTATTCCTGATCAGCTGCTGTGAGAGCTTGTGCGTGGCCTGACCAGATGCCACCTCATGCCAGAAAACAACCCAGAAACACAAAACACAGTGTCCTCCAAGGTTTCCGAATATCCTCCTAACAACTGTGTCCTAAACTAGGGTGTTTAATGTTTGTAGTGAAAACGTTTTCAAACAAATCTATGATTTCCTCATTTATCTCTTGTTCTGGTTGTACTGTTGTAATATGTGTGAAGAAGAGCTGTGTTGGCAGAATTCTGAGACTGGAAATGCTCTGGTTGTCTGTGAACGAGGTACAGTGTGGCCCTCGCAAGACTTAAATAAAATTCTCTGGTAGTGACACGGGGAGCATTTGACCAACAGTCAGTAATAGCTCAAAAGCCTCCAAGGAGTAAAGCATTGGCATCTGTACCTCAAAGTCTACCCAAATTCAGGAACCTAACTCTTTTAATGAGTGGTGCCCAAGTGTGCAGCGTATTCCACCCTTCTTGATGTCTGCATCTCTCCTTAGCAAGTTCAAAATGAGTGAAATAAAACTCTGTTCTGGCTGGTACATTATGGAAACCCCTTAAATCTGATACAGAAAATTAACCCCATCCGGCTTTACTGAGTTTAGCCTCAGACTTTTGCCACTGATGTGATGAAACTTGCTAAAAGAAAGCAGAAATCTTCGGAATTGCTGGAAAGGCAACCTTGCTTATTGAAACAAAAGAAATATAGAGGTTAGCAAACAAAAGAAATATAGAATTTGGCCTTAGAGGAGGCCAGATTCTCAAGAACCTGAATTTATTGAAATATATGCAATTGATTTCAGTGGGAGCAGAAGTTGGCTCAAAACAGACTTGATTAATTAACAATAATGACATTTTGGCAGGCTCCTCCTAAGCCACAGAGGAGCAGTCTATGCAATTACCATTGCAACATCATCATAAATATTTGGCTGCATTTGCTATATTAAATAAAAAGTCTATAGAAAGCTAATGGATTGAGTGAACTCTTTATGCAGAAGAGAGCCTGTGATTAAGCATCAGAGTGCCACGGAGAAGAAACATGACTTCACAGAAGTCCATGGCAAAATTCCCACAGGCTTCAGTGGGATGGGATTTCACTTAGTGCGACTGTCTGTGAAGGTGGGAACATTTGCCTAACGCGAGCTTTGTGCCAGCTCTGTGAACAAACTGGCATCTGTTCCAGCTTGCCCAGACCTTTAGCTGAAAGCATCTGCTACCTTACGAACTGAATTCCCAAATCCCTCCTGTTCCGGGTCTGATTGAAATTCTGTGAGTGCCTGACCCAGAGTTTTAACTTGCAGCCTGGGGAAACAACAAAATACAAAGGAAAACAAAACGGAGTACTGGATTTGAGGCGAGGGAAGAGGGCAAAACTTATGGATACTCTACGGAAGTTTTGGGTTTCCTTTGTTCAACATGTTAATCACTCAGACTATTAACCGCAGGTGGGAAGAAAAGGGTTTGAGAGGCAGCTGGGGGTGTTCAGCCTGCAGAAAAGGAGGCTGAGGGGAGACCTTCTCGCTCTCTGCAGCTCCCTGAAAGGAGGGGGCAGCCAGGGGGGGTCAGGCCCTTCTCCCAAGGAACAGGCCATGGGACAAGAGGAAATGGCCTCGAGTTGCGCCAGGGGAGGTTTGGATTGGGTAGTAGGAAAAATTTTTACACTGAAAGGGTTATTAAGCATTGGAAGAGGCTGCCCAGGGCAGTGGTGGAGTCGCCATCCCTGGAGGGATTGAAAAGCCGGGCAGACGTGGTGCTGAGGGACGTGGGGTAGTGGGGGTTTGGGCAGTGTTGGGGTGATGGTTGGACTCGATGATCTGAAAGGTCCCTTCCAACCTAGCCAATTCTATGATTCTTTGATTCTTAACAATGTAAACCATTTCTAGGCTTAGAATCAAACACATATTTAGGACTAGCTAATTAGGTGTGTATCCTGCGATCTACTGTGCTTCCTAGAATGAACATGCTGATGTTGTTTCATTGAATGGGTCAAGATTGATATTTTTTAACCTGGATAAAGCAGAACTTCTCACCTCACTGCCCTCAACCCAGCTAAATCTGGGAGAATGAGAGCCAAAACATCCTAGACGCATGTAGTAGTTACAGAGGAATGGCCAGGAACACCTCACCCTGCTGTTTCCTGAAATCCAGGTTAGGTCCCCTGCCAGAGTCTCGTACCGTTCAGCGTCTGGCTCATCTTTTGCAGCAGTAATTTCAGTGGGATGGATGATGCTGTTACTCTGCATTGCTAAGATAAAGTCTCATTTATTTCCTATCTCATTGGCACGGAGGGATAATTGAAACACGGTCTTACAGTTTGGCTCTTTATAAATAACAGTCAGTAAAGAGTGGAGAATTTTGTCTTTTGAATTATAATTGTGCTCATCTCTGAACTGTATTTTATTAACCACATTTTATTATCCTCCCAGCGTATTGTAACTGCACTAGCGGGGAACTGCCGACTGTATTGTTTGCCGATCGACATGTGATTTTCTACTGTGTGATTAAATCAGGGAAAATGAGAGCGAGTCCAATATTCCCAAGACTAGCACCTTCAAAACGCTCCTGGAGTTCCTTTCAGCTAACCATAACCTGCTGGCCACTGTGTTTCTCGCTGATATTTTATCTGATTTTCAGGAACAATGTAATATTAATTAATATTTTGTCTAAAGCATTTGCAGATTCGATGGCACGACTTGCTTACTGCTAGATCATGGCAAAAAGTAAGGAAAAGAACCCCGTGACAAGACAAAACTCCACATCATACCACTCGGGGTGGGGGGGGTGGAGGGGTAAGCAAAAAGCAAGGGGTTAAGTAATCAAAGAAATTTAGAGGCTGCTAATGAAGAAAACCATGCAGCCTTTTTGGAGGCTGTAAAGAGAAGGAAAGGTATTGGAGGCTGCTTAAGAGAAGGAAGGATATTGGTGTGGTGGCCATTGATAGTATTTTCAGTCGGCATTTGGAGACAGCAAGGCCTTGATCCCAGTTATTGCTGCGCTGTGTAATAAAAGAACTCTTCATATCATCCTTCGGCACAGGTTTACTGTCCGATACAATGCCGAGACAGACAGCAGAGGAGGAGGAGGGAAAGAATATTAAAAATATTAAATATTAAATATTAAAAAATATTATAAAAAAGCTGTTTGTTAGAAATGGTATTGATTCTCTCTCTCTCAATTTCTACACAAGCATTTCTTGCTCAAACTCCCACTGAAATTGTTTATCCCATTAATATATCTTCCTGTAATATATACTACCACTTTATGGCAGCTTGAGACAATGAAAATCTATGAACAATGTAGCGTGGACTCAGACATTACAGCAAACTAATCACTTGTGACTGCAGCGCAAGCAGTGGTGTCAACTATCTCCAGCATTATTTTTGGACCTCTGTTGTCTGGAAGATTGCAATAAGCCCTGTTCTGACCTCGCTGTCTCTGACTGAAGAGGAAAGGCTTTTTGAGACTCAATTCTTCAGCAGCAGACGAAACTGTTTGAGCGCCTCATGCGTTGAAACGTCCTCGCTCGTACGCACTGAATGAAAAGACATCTCACCCAACCGGCCTCTGGCTGTTAGGAATGAAAAGTGGGGTAGACCACGCTTTTCAGTGATGTCAGACATGTAGTTTTGGGGGAATTTCCAGGACTGCACAAGGAAGTGCAGCTCCAGAGGCAGAAATGCTGCACTCTGAAATCTTCTAACAAGATTCTCAGACACGACCACTTACGAGGTCCAGGGAACCACGCTGCTCAGAAGCGTATGACAACTGTGTGGCTTTACTCACTGCCATTAATGGATGTTCTCCCTCGCTGCCAGATCCCTCAAGAGGCCATGAAAGCAAGAGCAGACAGCAATGAGGTTACAAAACCAGTCTGTAAGTTTATGAACCCCTCATGTACTACTCCAACGGTGTCTGTGAAAGTAAGCCCAGAGTTTAGAAGGAAGAATTGACTAAATCTTGCTAATAGTACTCTGAGACTTCACAAAAATGCATATTGAGGAGGATAACATCGTCAAGTCTTGGTTGCCACCGTCTTTCTGTTATATCTGCCTAAGGATGATGAAGAATTCCTAGCAAATCCTGCTGGGATGGTAAGGGCTTGATCTGGCATTTATATAGCTAAGCCATTCTCTCAGGATTTAGACCTATGTGTATGCTCTCGTCTTGGTGATACATGTCTTGGTGTGTATGCTCTCATCTTTGGATTCTAAAAGGAGCGAGATCCTATTAGCAGTGGAACTGAGTGTGATTGGCTAGAGAATTGGAGGTGTTCCAGTTGTGCTAATAATACTTTTTGCTTGGAGACAATAACAATCCAGTTTTGTTAATTTTTTGCCTGGCACATACAGTGTGCGACATACAATAGTGTCCATAAGTGTTTTTATGAGTGCTTAACGCACACACTTAAATTTTGCAAAGCAGCTGTCAGAATTAAATGCCTAACAAATCAGATGGTTAATCAGCATGTGAATATGTAAGGAAGTGTGTCTGCGAACGAGGCGTGCTATTTTTAAAACCCTGGGGAGCTCTGCCACCAGATGGCCTTTTTTTGAGCTATGAGTATTCCTCAAAACAGTTTGGGTTTGGTGTTATACAATATCTAGTAACTTTTAAATACCTTTCTGAAATTGCTCGTTCTGTCTCCTAGATGCAGCTGACATGGGCATCCTCACCTCGCTAAGGGGAGCCCTTGTTTCAGGCACTTTAAGCCTTGTTGTCCTGTGAAATTAATGGCTGCCGGTGATTATGTGTAGCCAATATTCAGGTTGGTAAGCGCCTCTCAAATTGTGTTCCAACATCCACTCTAGGGAGTCTTCCCAGATAAACACTATCCGTTCCCCCAGACCCTTGTTGGATTGGTTCTGTCGTCAGGTACTATAAAAAGAGAAGCTGCAAAAGAGAAGTTGCAATGAGAAGTTTTGAGCGTTTCCACCGAGCTTCCAAAGAAAAGATCAACTCAGAACTTTCCCAGTGTGGAAGGTCCAATCTCGCTTACAAGCCAGCAAATAAGACTTGAACTGTGTGTTCAACTGGGCATTACATCCAGCACAAGTGGATTCAAGGACAGAAAGGATTTTTTTGTGTGACCATGACACGATGCTTTGGCATCGAAACATCCTTTCCTAAACCAAATGCAGGTCGTGGTCTTCTAGTACCTATTGTGATTTTCGTTCAGCACTTCGTGCGACGGCAGGGTGGGGGGCTACTTTGATTGCCCAGATGCGACTATAGAGGTATATATACCCATGTTCTTTTCATTCCTATTCCACATTGCATGTGTTGTAATCAAGTCACCTAATATTTTAGGTAAGGATTAATCAAGACTAAGGAAGCTAAGTCCAAACCTGCAAGTATTTAAAGATACAAAGTCTACTGATTTTAGGAGTTAAACACCTGGATAGCAATTGAGTTCCTACATACCTTTGTGGCCCTGGGCATTCATGGAAGCCAGTGTAAATAAACCACTTCACCTCCCTAGACCATTTGGAATACCCTAAGTGGGGTTTTGTCACATATAATTCAAACTTGATCAAACCATGTCCAGACTTGAGAGCTAGGATTTGACAAGAAAGTCGAAGTACTGTAGGTGATAGCACTTGTTATTTAGTTTGGGGTATTTTCTGTGTCACTAATGTGCTAATTCTTCTCCCAGCTCCTAAATAAGCAGGGGAGCCAGATTTCAATAGAAGAGGCGTGAAGTGGATGAGCTAGAACACAGAGGGTTTTCTGCTCTTAAAAGTTCCTTAGTCTCCAAAATGACTGTCGATGTGCTCAGTTGTATCACGTTCCACCCATTATCTGCTAAAACTCACGTCTGCAATGACTTTGCTATTAATGGGCAACAACATGATATGCCTCTAGAAAACTTACCCTGCATTTCAGGCTCTAGTATGAACAAGACTATACTATTTACTCTTACTAAAACAATCTTGTCAGGAATTTTGAAGTTTATTATGACCATTAATTAAGCTTCACAAATACGTCCTGGTACTACTATTACCACCTCATGCCTGGTTAAAACCATGCAGAAAGGGGTGAAGGGAGCAGATTGATATGCTTGGGAAAAAAAAAGTGCAATGTAC
This sequence comes from Fratercula arctica, assembly GCA_947846985.1. NCBI lineage: Eukaryota > Metazoa > Chordata > Aves > Charadriiformes > Alcidae > Fratercula > Fratercula arctica. Next base: position 5,437,898 of record CANTUZ010000023.1, read on the forward strand.
CAGGAGGGAAAACTGTGGCTTGTTGTCACGCTCTCTGGGAACCGCTTTCGTCGCCCCACAAGCCTTGGGGCACCGGGCTTTCCTAGCAACGTCAGCCTCTCAACCTTTTGGAACAGCACATGTTGTGCACTGTGTATATTTACCCATTATAAGTGTCTGTAGATTCCTTTTTTTCCTCTGACATGAAAAATGTTGATGGAAGCAGTAAAGGATTAGAGTGTCTCTGTGATTTGCTTGCTAAAGCAAACATGAGCCAATGCAGTAACCAGATCACATACTTATGGTGGAGTAAAGTGACTAATTTAATTTTCAGACACACTGAGAAGCAGCAGAAAGTGCAGCAGGAAATGGACTGAGCTCTCTTCAGCGTGGGAATGAAAATACATGTGGGACAAATGGGCCTGGTGGGGATTTTTTGGTCTCATTGTACCTGTCTTGGGCCTTGAAATACATCAAGAAGAATAGTTCAGAATGAGACAATAAGGATTCTGCAGACAAGTAATAAAACGGATTTCTATTTCTTCCTCATAGAGCAGTATGAAGAAAGCCTAGTCACCAAATAACTGTAGGAGTGTTACAGGGAGGTGGGTTCGGTTCAGTTTCCAGCCTTTTCCTGTAGTCACTGTGGTTGATTTGATTCTCTACTCTCAGACTCTGATTTCAACAAAGAAAGGGAATGAATCATTGAACTGCAGTGCTATCGAGAGGCTGCCTCCAGCCTCCCAACTAATCTAAACAGGCAATCAATTATTTATCAGCTGTGACTTACCCACCTTCTCTTCTGTTTGCAGCAAGACGTATAGGATTTTCTGGCCTTACTCTTATCATCAGTCCAATGTTGGGATCTAGCTTTGACTCAGCTGCCAGGGATGGGAGAAAGGTGATGAGTCAGGAGGCTTCCGAGTCGTCCTACATCGTATTAGGACTGGGCTCCAGTAACAGGACAATCGGTGCCGGAACAGACTGGAGCAGGAAGATCCCACACCCTTTCCACACAAGAAGTGCCATTTCAGAACACAATCCCATTCCACTAAATGATTCACCAGCGTTTTAGCAAAATACGCAGTAACTTTGATCCTGCTGACTGAAGAAGCAACAAACAGTCTTGAAAGACATCGCTTGCTTACCATGATTAGGAGTCAGCAATAAACACTAATGCTGTGCTTTAAGTCCTGTTTTACAATGCAAATGGCTTCTTCATGGGTCTGTGAGCAGCAAATTGGATTTTGAGGGGTGTTATTTTGTCAAGATTGTGGTCTGATTTTACAAACTAATCTCCAATAATTTCCATTTAAAATGACTGTCGCTATCTATTTTTGCTGTAGTTGCATCTGGGCAATCAAAGTAGCCCCCCACCCTGCCGTCGCACGAAGTGCTGAACGAAAATCACAATAGGTACTAGAAGACCACGACCTGCATTTCGTTTAGGAAAGGATGTTTCAATGCCAAAGCATCGTGCCGTGGTCACACAAAAAAATCCTTTCTGTCCTTGAATCCACTTGTGCTGGATGTAATGCCCAGTTGAACACACAGTTCAAGTCTTATTTGCTGGCTTGTAAGCGAGATTGGACCTTCCACACTGGGAAAGTTCTGAGTTGATCTTTTCTTTGGAAGCTCGGTGGAAACGCTCAAAACTTCTCATTGCAACTTCTCTTTTGCAGCTTCTCTTTTTATAGTACCTGACGACAGAACCAATCCAACAAGGGTCTGGGGGGAACGGATAGTGTTTATCTGGGAAGACTCCCTAGAGTGGATGTTGGAACACAATTTGAGAGGCACTTACCAACCTGAAACATTCGTGCTACTCACGGAGTTTATTGCAGCCTGGGGCTAGGTTTGGGGGGAATGCAATCTGTCTGTTTACCACTCCTGAAATTTGGTCCGTTGCCATCAGGAGGATGCTTCAGAAGGAAATTTTTTCTAAAAAAAAAAATATTTCGGGCACTCAACATAAAGACATTTGACAACAAAGACCTCAGTTTTTATCTCCAGGCTATAAGCAGGAAAAGAGAACCTTGTGCCTAAAGATAAGTCATGTTTTCTGGGTGTAGCTAGATGCAATGCATGTTGGTGAGCTGAAGAAAAAGAGCAACACTGTCCTGCAGCGACAATTGATCTTTGCAACCCCCCCTTTGCTAAGAATGTGTATTGTGGCACTGCCAGGCAGGACCGGGGCTCCGCTGCTGTGCAGACACACGGCAGGAGACCCCGCCACTCCAAAAAACCTTCAACAGTTCAAGTGCAGGAAGGGAGAAGGACGGTTCTGTCAGTCCCATTGCACTGACTGAAGTGTGAAGAGCAGAGATGTCACGTATCTTGGCTAAGGTCACCCAGGCAGCTTTCAGCAGACCCGTCCCTTGAGTCCAAGCATTCTTCCTTCGAAGTCACGGGAGTTCAAGTTATAAAACATGTTCTTTTCCTCACCAGCAGTCCATTCCTTCCTTCAAGCACATTTCGGTGCATACGCTAAAGTGGATTTAACTGTAAAAGGCAGAAAAGTTCAACAGGCATGAGAAATGCAAGCTGAAAATGGCACTTACCAGCTTAACCTGTGTAAAAACAAGCATAACCACAAGCAAATGGGCTAAAAAATACAGGCTCAGAGCACACAACGGATCTAAGGCAGATGGAAGATAAAGTATTCTTCTTTTTAAAGGAATAAAAATAACACATTAATGAACACGTCCTGCCCTCCCACGTGGACATGTTTTGCTGCCTGCTTTACTTTGTTCTCCCTCCGTCACAGAGATGGCACAGGGAGGTCAGATATCTTTCCTGAAGAGAATCAACAAGAGAATCCAAACTCAGTCTGGCAACCCTTATTATATGACTCAGACCAGCAAAATACTAGCTAGGAAAATAAGGAACTTAAAAACATATACACACAGTTCAAGTCTTATTTGCTGGCTTGTAAGCGAGATTGGACCTTCCACACTGGGAAAGTTCTGAGTTGATCTTTTCTTTGGAAGGTCGGTGGAAACGCTCAAAACTTCTCATTGCAACTTCTCTTTTGCAGCTTCTCTTTTTATAGTACCTGACGACAGAACCAATCCAAAGTTCCAAAATCCTTTGGATCGAAAATATAATAATGGGATGTTGCTGCTTCATCGGAACTCCCCCAAGCACCAAGTGACATTCTACCAAAATCAGTTCACTGTTCTGCCGTGTTATGATGAAGAAAGTACGCAGTGCAATGGAAGATGGTTCCACCTGTGTTTCTCCAAGAAGCCGTACTAGTCACTTTTGAACATCCTACCGTTTTTACAGTGTAAAATTCTACAGACACTGAGTGGGAACTAAATGAGTCACCCCATTTTTGCCGCAATTTTAATACCCTGTTATTTTAATGTCCAAGCCTACCGACAAATTAGAAGAGCCTTCAAATCGCAGGTGCTCTTCTGGAGCAATGCTTACAAAACAACTCAGCTGAACCAACAGAAAGTTACGGTGTGGAGTTACTTTATTTGACTGCCTGTGCAGAGCCAGCATTGCACTGTATCCAGACAGTGAAAGGTGAGAAGGAACCGAATTAATCTGGTTTGTATGGGTCCCTGGATTTTTTTTTATGTGAATTTCTATTTTAATATATTGCTTAACAGCAGTGGTTTTTTGGGGAAATTTTCTGCTTTCCAAATAAGCACGCTTTAATATAAATAATAATAGTGATAATAAAATTATGCAGTTTGCACTGATGTCTTATCGTTTTCCCACAGGGCTTCCAAAGAAGCCGAACAGAAGATATTCTCTAGAAGAAAAACAGCTTCTGCCCAGCCAAGCAGATCTCCCCTGCTGCAAAAGGGTGTAACTCCATCAACTTCAGTACAGCTCCGTGACTTAGAGAAAGTAGTCAGAATTGATGCTAGAGAGAAAGGTGCATTACTCTGGCTTATATAAGGAAACAGCACATTCTGTACCAGAACGGGTTATGTGCCCCAGCCCAGCTGAATTTCCCCTGGATAATTTCTTTATGTCTTGGAATTCAACCTCTGGAGCCCTCTCCAGATACATCTCATGTTCTTTTGTCACATTATTAGAGAAAGTTTGTTTCGCTGAGTTACCTCGATAATTCAGCTCTTGACAACTGGTAATTTACATTTATACGTAAGAAATTGAAACTTATATTGGCAGTTTGAAGTAAAACCAGACTGACTGCGATCTGAAACAAGCCAGGGCTATATTTAAATTTCTGGATAAAGTAAAGTTAAGGCTTGTCCACTGAGCCCTTGAGTTTGAGATGCCAATGTGTGGGAGAGTTTGTGCTCAACCCGTTGGGTAAGGGTGGGTTTGGACTTGAGCAGTATTTAAATGTGGGAGGGACGTTCTCTGTGGTTACTTGCTGGCTGTGGTCCCCATCACTTCCAGTTAAGTTTGAAGTGACCTTGGCTCTCATTCTCGAGATGCATCTGGGCACCTAATTTCTGTTGATCTTGAGCGACTGAGTGTTAGCCCCTTTCGGAGCCATCATAAATTCTCATTATATCTTACATTAATACGTAATGAAGCCCTTCATTATAGAGTATTTAAATGTCAAGTGGCAAAGTATGAGCCACACAAGAAACTGGACAGTCTGCTCTAAGCACCAAGTGAAAAATTCCTTCCAGTAATGGCATACTGGGCTCTGCATACTATATTCCTTGGTTGTTTTACAATGAATAAAACAATCCAGAGTCTCCGGTGCCTTTTCTCACACAAGGAGACTGCTCTCTGTGCTCCTTTAATGACTTCCCAGGGGTGGCGTCAGCCGTTACATTCTGATCTCCTAAAGCATAGAGGCTTCCCTCTGAAAGAATTATCTAGTTTAATTGGCTTTAAATTAATGAAAGGAAAGCTTGCTTATTGCAGTCACATCAACTTAAGACCTGGGAGAAATTAGATGCATAAGTGGGAAACAAAACAAAAGACAAGCTAATATTCTTCCTGTGAAAACATCAGTTTGTATTTCAAATGTAAGCTGGATATCCAAATGGATGCTTTTCTGTTCCAAGTGAAGGAACACCTGGGTGGTGTAAATCAAATTTTCATCATGAGTGGCAAGCTGACGTACATCAAGGAAGGGCAAGACCTCCGATCTCAGGGACTTCAGACACAGTCAGCAACGTTAGGTGTGAGAGTTTGAGTTTTTCTCAAAAAAAAGAAGGAAGAAAACATTGCAAGTGCAGGTTATTTATTTGTGTCTGATCTGAATTGTCTTTGTTTCATTTCTACTGGCCTTTAAAATAAAACGGAGAAAATAGGAGTATATTTTAGAAAAGGAATATATTTTAGAAAAGAAGAATGATGCATAAAAAAAATGAGGTGCAAACCATGGGCCAAATCCCACGGAAACTCACCAAGTCTAACATGAGCTGTGAACGATGAGCATGGCTGTAACTTAAGCCATTTTTGTTTAGCTGTCTAACAACACAAACAAAAGACATTCACGGATGTAAGTCGAATCCTGCAATGTCTGTCCTCCCATAACCGGGGGGGAGCTGTCTGACACTCTCCAGGATCCAATAAAATGCCTCAAGCCTCCAACATATGGAGATCTCTTTGCAGATTTTATGGAGTCCTCCCGTTGGTAGCTTATAGAGATCTCTTCACTGATGGATTTCATGGAGTCCTCCCCATGGTAGCTTATAGAGATCCCTTCACTGATGGATTTTATGGAGTCCTCCCCATGGTAGCTTATAGAGATCCCTTCACTGATGGATTTTATGGAGTCCTCCCGTTGGTAGCTTATAGAGATCCCTTCACTGATGGATTTTATGGAGTCCTCCCCATGGTAGCTTATAGAGATCCCTTCACTGATGGATTTTTATGGAGTCCTCCCCTGATTACCCACCACAGCAAATTTATCCTTGTTGGGAGATAGCACAGAACCAAAGTCTTCATTACACAGACAGGGAGCTGTGCACTGGGAGGCGAAGTTGCACGTGCAACTGCCCTTCATCACAAAACTAGACATTTTGGGACCTGTCAGAAAAGGTGAATCAACTCCCAGGTTCACTGAGAAGCACTAATTTATAGAGCAAGTCATCCGGGGCGCATATTCAAGATGCTACAGAAAATGACTTTAGAGGCACACAGATGTAAATCATTTTAATAAAAAGGGTTATGGCTTGTTGAACTCCAAAGAGAAGGATGGCTTTTGGCAGGACACGCGGATTTGGAACCATAATGTCCAAACTCACATGGTGTCTGTCTACTTGGGAGATGAAACTGTTTTTTCACAGCTTGAATTTTAAACGCAGTCTGGACAACAGTCAGAAGCTTCCATGAAACATCATGTGAATCCTGAAAAATTTTGAGTTTTAGATATCTCCTCTCAGTTATGCTTTAATAAAGGTGGTGAGTTACACAGAGGCCCTTGCTGTCAACTAGAAGGTTTTGTGACAAGACAGAGAAGTGACTCATGAGCCTATGAGTCAAAAGGGCAAAAAACACCGTGTTCTGAGGCTGCTCACTTCCCCAGTATCTCCAAATTGTTTTCCCAGGTGGCTTGCTTGAGACTTAATTCTGTCTTTCTCCTACCAGAGCCCTCCTTGCTAAATTATTGTCAGCTTTTAATGATTTACAACAAATGACAGGAAGTGCTCTGCCAAGTCACAGTAAAATGACTTGGTGAGCAAGGAGCCTGCTTCTGACATGGCTGATGGCAGATGTTTTAGAAGCTGGAATGTGAAATTCAGAGTGTGGGTAAAGGTGCGGGAGATGAGGAAGAGGATTTTTTTTTCCCCTTTACCTCCTACACTAACAAGGCAAAAATAACTGCGAGGGCTTAATCACGTATGTGGGTATGAAATTGCCCGCAGGTCAAAACTTCGGATCGGAGCTGCTGAGCGTTCAGCTCATCCCAGGGGCCACCCTGGGCCCATCCTGGGGAGTCTGCCACCAATGTGGGAAGGGCTAGGATTCTGCCTTCCCGGAGAAAAGAGGCAATCCTGTGATAATGCCAGGGATTTCCCTCGTGGACTGGAATCCCACTGTGGTAGGGCTCTACAAACACTGAACAAAAAGTGATCTAGACTAAAACACTGAGATTTAAAGATAAAAGTGTTCTGCAGGGTGCAGGGAATCTTGGTTTTCAGTCAAACGTTTTAAAAAACATATATTTATTTGCAGAACTGGAAGGTATTGCAGACAGTCTTTGACTGAACGCTCGTTTGGCTGGTTTTAATGCCGTGTTAATGAATCTTTGCAGTTGAGGATGGGAACTATTCCTTGTCTGGCCAGCTCAGAGCTTGGGTTTCTCCTCAGCCATCCGTGATCCAAATTCTCTCTTTCTCTGGGCGCCTCTGCCTCCCTCGCGTCCAGCTCACAAGATGGAAAGGAGGGACTCTAGACAGCTCTAATTGTGAAGTTTAGAGATTCTTAGGTTTAAAGATTTGTTTTCTCCTTGCTAAATCCGCTAAGATTCTGACTGTGAAGTATTAATGGCGAACAGATTTGCCCAGTCATCAGAGCAGGAGTTTCTATTTCTACTCTTAACTGCATAAATGGCTATTTGTTACAGGTTTGAAGTAATGCTGAGCAGCTTCACATCTGATTTGACTTGAAAATGCTATTAGCTATTCTGAAAGCAAAATCAACCACTCTCCTGAGAGCTGTATGACTATAAATCAAAGCCTGTGGATGCTGTTGCGGCAACAGTGACAGAAACAAAATAGACATCTGGTGCGTTTCACTATAATAACTTCCAAGTTCAGGAGAACTTTGAAGTGCTTCAAGAATTCCTACCCGTAGTTACCTCACAACAGGTAAGAATTAGGCTTTTAGAACTCATATTTTTCCACCTGGCATAAATTTGGAAAGTACTGCTAAGTTCTAGAAGGGTGGCATTTTTATTTGGCTGTTTCGGCTGTTAAATCACAACAATTTGCAGAAAATTGGATTAAATTAAAAGGAAAACTACATCAACATGATCGGGAAATTAGCATCAGTCAGAGTCTTATTTGAACTGCAAATGCATGAGTCAGGAATAACACCACTGAAATTAATGACATTTTGGAGGCAATAGATTTTCTTTTCTATCTGTAACTTTTTTAAAAAGTAAAAAAAAAAAAATCTCCCAAACCAACCCTAAAAGAAAATCCTAATGATGAAAACACTCAGATGGTTCTAGGATGACTGATAAACTAGGAAGTGAACACAGGAAAGCTAGCGTCGAACCGAAAAACAAAGCACCATCCATCTTTCCAGCCCCACGTGCACACAAAACCACAGCCCTGAGACGAACATGGATAAACAAAACCGGGTTTGTTAATTCCCACAGCGGGCACGGGAAAGGGAAGCCTCAGTCCATTCTGTGAGACTAACACCAAGCGTTATTATTACACTTAGACCTGGTCTTTGTGGCTGTTATCTCTCTCTCTCTTTTTTTTTTTTTTTTTTTTTGGTGGAAAAAATGAAGCATCTTTATGAGACTAAATCGGCTGTGATTTAAAATGGTTGATATTATGTGTTTTCTGGCTATTATTAATACAGTATATTATTTTATATAATTATATATAATATAAAACTATAAATTATATAGAACATAAAACTATAAATATATTTATAAATAGAAGTACATTTATAAATTATCTCTATAATTATAAATATAATGCATAACCCCGACTGGTGGGCGAACCCTGCGGGAGGTGCCGGTTCGATCCCGGGCGCTGACAGCAGTTTCGGGGCTCCCTCTTGTGGCTCTGCCTTTTCATCGCCCTTTCAGGTTCCTGCTTTGCTCCTTCGCAGCTTTTCTTGCTCATCCCCCGCTTCTGTTCCCCCGTACGATTCGATTCCCCACCACCCTTGGAGAACTGGAGTGAAATATTGCTGGTCAGGCAGCTGGTAGGTTTGGGCGAGCTCAAACCTTTGCCGCAGGCTGGCTGCGGCTGCGCGCGCTCGAACCCACGAAATTTCCCCCCCCCCCGCCCCGCCACCCTCCGCGATATTCCTTACCTATATTATTTATTTATTTATTTTTTAAATTATTTTAGTTTTTAAGATCTCTCTGCTTTATAAAGGGGCAGTAAAGACAAACCAGAAGCTTTTTAGCTCCTGAAGCAGCTCTCGAAACTCTTGATTCTGACTTGGAAGAAGTCATCTAGGAGGAGAAGTTGACCATCCCGGGTTTCGACCTGGTGTAACTGCCTCACCCTCTCACTACACTCTCTATTTGCACAGCACTTAACCCCAAGAGGTCCATAACTGCGATACCCGCTACCTTTTTTCTAGCTATGTGGAGTATAAACCACTCCTTCGCATTCTATGTCGTCTTCACAAAGACGCCCTGATTACACAAAAATACTGGAGCGTGAAAAAAGTCAGGCGTTAAACACTCAGTGTTTTCTGTGTTTCATTTTCGACAAGAAATCTTCCCCAAAAGGTACAAGGCAATACCTGAAATGCTCTGTAGTTTTTCTCTTAGCATCTGAATTTAAAAAGTCTCCATAAACAAAATACCTTCCGGCCTAAAAAAAAAAAAAAAAAAAAAAAAAAAAGGAACATTCCTATTTGCAAGCAGTATGTAGTGTTCCCCTCCGCACCCTGAACTAATTGGCGTATGCTTTACTGTCCTGAGGTTTTATTAATGAACAATATTTCATTCAAAGCTAATTAAAATCTCTAGGCAGGCCACGCTTAGCAACAGAGATGCCAAATGCGAAAGCAGAGAACAGGTGAGCAGACAGCCTAATAACTGTAATTATTTTGTTGGGAAGTAGGGAGAAGGGGGAATAAAGCCCACACGTTAGAGACTCATAAATACAAACCACTTAAGGAAGTTGTCAGGTGCGCTGGGCCACCGTAAGGAATTCACTCACGCTGCTTTAAAAACCTTGTTTTAAAGATATTATTCTGCAAAAGACATTTAGATTCTGTTCTTGGGACGTTGCTACTCTGCTGAGGCAGGAGAATCTTACACTAGGAGGCTTCTGCTGGGATGAAAAGTCCCTCCCAGAGAGGGAACTCTTTGGAGACCGAGGGGCATGGCACACATTTTTGCAATCTGTCAGTTAGAATATGCTGCTGAGGAGCAGAAGGTGTGGACCAAAAAACCTGCATTTTAGCCATTCCTGAGCATTCTTGGAGGCTGTAAGAGCTCATAGGGATTTACGGCAGCTCTGGAACTTCATAAAGTTTTTCTTTGACTGCGTAGGGAAAGGGGCAATGTAAAGTTCATCATAACTTCTGGCATGGGTCATGTCACCCCGGAGGAACGCGGTGAGGTGTCTAAGAAGCCAGGAGAGCTGGGATGGGAGCACCGTCTGCCCTCTGCCTTTTACAGCGGGCACCAGCCTACTTTGTGGCCTCCGCACTTCCCCGGCCTCAACTTGGAAACCATGTTTTACTTTATTGTTTATTTCTCAGCTTTCTTGCGAGAGGTTCCTCCTCTCTCATTTCCCCTCGGGCTTCTCTGTCATGTGGAATTCGATTTCCTCCTAGCTGCTCCTTACCTGCTGCTGGAGTCAACCCCTGCCTTACTGCCCGGCGTTTGGAAAGCCCATCTCCATCACATCTACAACAAATCCAAACTGTTTCTGTTCCTCCAGCTTGCTGCATTTCATGCCTTTAACTACCTTCCTCAGACACTTGAGAATTCTTACACCTAGAGCAGCTCATGAGGAACTGGGAAAAAAAAGAAAATCTTTCTTCTTTACTTTTACAACAAGAGGAAAAACTGGAGAAATGTGGATTTGTGAATAAGTTTCAGGTAGCGCGAGGGGAGACATCTGAAGCTCCTTATCTGCAGCCGGGCACTCAGAGCATCAGCACGTCACCTGAACCTGCAACCCGGAGACGAGAGCACAGTCCGACTCAAAATGTTCTGAGAACTTTGTCCTCTATTGTAGTCCAAAACTACCTACTCTTACTGCCTGAAACCGGAGAGGTGTTATTCCACGAGCTAGAGAGATTAAGAGATGCCTGCTTCCTGAAGAACACAAATAAGGGGGGAAAGATAAGAAAGAAAACAAAATAACAGACAAAAGCAATGAAATGGATCAGAATCTAACTGTTCCCCAAAGAGCCACGAAGGAAATTTCCATGTCATCTCCCCAGTATATCTCTTTTTTCCTGATGTGTCTCTTTTCCCCCAATATATCTCTTTTTGAGGGCTCCTGTGCCGGGCGTATTCCATACAGGCAGGCTCCGGGCACCAGCCTGAGGAAGGATGCTGAGCTTGAATATCCACCATGCCGGCTGAGCAAAGGAGGATGTCCACTGCCTTCAGCTGCTACGTTTTCTGACACATCCTTGTTTGAGCTTCAGATAAAAGAGGAAAGAGATAGAAAGGGAAATGTACTGCGACTTGAGCAAAGATTTCTCCATTTTGCTTTTGCCATTGTAAAATCTTGCATTAGCAGCTGCAATTAGGTGGTACCAGACCATCAACCGTTATTGAAGTGTCTGCGACTAATTCGACACAAGGTTTTTATAGGAATGAGCCCGTTAACCTAAGAATTTACACTGACTGTTCTTCTGAAATGACGAGCGCGAGGCGCATCGCAATGGCATTTCTGCTCTCAGAAATGGTTTTAACATCAGCCGTAGCCATCAGTGTTAGAATAATTTCTTGTGCTTTTTTTTTTTTTTTCCCCCCAGTGAGAGGCAGGAATCCGTGATAGCAGGTCAGTTTATGAAGATCTCTCCGAACCAATCACTGGAATTTGGGAAAGGAATCTGAATTTGCCCTTAAATCCCACCTCTTACGTTTATCTTTACCCACTGCAAGTAAAGCCGGATACACCGAGTATATTGTGCTGAGTATTCTCTATACATGCTGACATTGCGTACAGGTGATGGAAAGCTAGAGCTCAGCTTGCTTTGCTAGACACATCTCCCCTTTTTAGGGCTTATTTCCAGAAACAATATTGTTCTTTCATTGTCAAATGAAACTTGAGGGCCTGCTCCGTCAAGAGGCTGGCAGGAGATATTTAGTATTACACAGGACTGAATTGCACTGTCCGTGGGCTAGGATTTCGTGTGCTCTGTCTGCATATATTTTCATCATTTAACATGTGTAAGGACTAAACCTCTCAATGTTAGGCAGCAGTTATATTCTCAAACCAAGCGGGAGGGTTATAATAACAGATAAATCCATTTAGAAAGAAAATGCCAATCCTGGTCAAAATCTTGGCTGTTTGCAAAACTGATCCTTTTTGGAAAGCACTTGAATTTTCACTCCTGCCATATCTTAGTGTTTGAGTGTCCGTCAATTCATGTCAAAACACCAGGAAACCTCCAGAGCGGCTCTTGACACCCACTAGAATACAAGATGAATCCACTAATGAGCAGACGCTCTGCCGCGGCAGTCCCCAAAATTCATGATGAGGATCTGAGAGATGGAGCCTTCTGTGTCCCCAGGGAGCTGGGTTGCCCCATAGCTCGGGGGCTGGTGGGTCCCTGGCATCCCTAGCCTTAAGCTCTCCGGCCAGTGGGCTGAGCCCTATCTAGAGCAGGGTGAAGGGTCTCTGGCCATGGCCTTTAACGCCCACCAAAATGTGCCAAATATGTCTTTTTTTTTTCTTCTCAAACCCCTGTTTCATCTTGGATGATTTCTCTGCGCTATAGTCTGGTTAGCTATGAAAGCAAGGAGGCATCCTGAATTAGAATAAAAATGACATTTTGGTGCCTGAAGCTGTAGGAACACACCTTCTGGTACTTAAAGTCCATGTGTGTAGACACCTGACTCTTTCTGTTTGGTAAATTCCACTCGGTACCAATTGCATTTTAAATACCTATATAACTTTAAGCAATATTTTCTGGGCATCTCTGGGATGAATTAACCTATGACGCTCGTCATAGCAATGAGCGGATTGTCCTGCAATAGGGGTAAATAAACCCCAGCAGGCACCTAACTGCAGGTAAAGGCATTGGTTTGTCTTGGTCTCACTCATGCTATGTCCCTATTTATGCTATGTTTGCAAGGGCATGGAGCCATAGGACGAGGGGCAATGGTTTAAACTAGAGCAGGGCAGGTTTAGATGAGACATGAGGAAGAAGTTCTTTACCCTGAGGGTGGTGAGACACTGGCCCAGGTTGCCCAGAGAGGGGGTGGAGGCCCCATCCCTGGAGCCATTCAAGGCCAGGCTGGATGAGGCTCTGAGCAACCTGATCTAGTTGAAGATGTCCCTGCTCACTGCAGGGGATGGGACTAGATGGCCTTTAGAGGTCCCTTCCAACCCAACGCAGTCTATGATTCTATGTATAGGCCTTGTTTGTGTTTTGAACGTTTTGGAAGTGGGGAATTGCTTGCTTTCCACATTTCGCAGCCTGAGATAATAAAGTTTCTGAGATGGCTTGCTCCGTGCTGGCTGTTTGCCTCAAGAAGCTTGGCATCAGGGATTCCGTCCGTGCAACACATTCCCAGTGACAAGGGAGGATCTGGAGGATCGGAGACGAGGATGATGGGCAAGCATCGGAACAGCCAGGTGGATGGAAGGGGAAAAGAGTGGTAGTTACCATGGGGTTTCTTCCAATTCTATTTAAAGAACCAACGCTTAGTGACATTGGTGCCAACGTATTACAAAATCGTTGTTTTATTTTTTTCTTGAGCAGTTTGTGAGGGTTTGTCCAAATGCAATTGAATTTTACTGAAAGAAAACAAGACAGCTTTAGCAATTAACTTTCTCCATGTTAATTGACTTCCAATTAACCTGCCGGAAATGTCTTTAATGTCAGTGTCATGTTTAAAAATACACCTTGTTGCTTTAAATGATTGTGTAATCACAGTTTTCATAATCAGCTTTACCTTCGTGCTTATTACACTAAGACCTGAATTGTCACACAGAATTATTAACTATAAAAAGTTCTCCCTTTAATGGTAATTAACATTTAACCAATTCATTTTAAATATGTGCGCTGAGATATGATTAAAGTGTTATTAACTCTTGCTTTTGTAATGCAAAATGTGGCTAAAGTAAAACCTTGTTTTTCAGCTGGAAGGCGTTCCCACCAGGAAACGGATTGCCTTAGAGCGATGTGTTTGGTTTGTTCTTGGTGCACAGGGACATTTCACAGCTCTAGTGGCCCAGAGGAGGCCCCGGAGATGCTGGGAGGGCTGGAGCCCCTCTGCTGTGGGGACAGGCTGAGAGAGCTGGGGGGGTTCAGCCTGGAGAAGAGAAGGCTCTGGGGAGACCTTCCAGCCCCTGCCAGGCCCTAAAGGGGCTCCAGGAAAGCTGGGGAGGGACTCTGGAGCAGGGAGGGGAGCCATGGGACAAGGGGGAAGGGTTTTACGCTGAGAGAGGGGAGACTGAGATGAGATGTGGGGAAGAAATTGTTTGCTGTGAGGGGGGTGAGCCCCTGGCCCAGGCTGCCCAGAGAAGCTGTGGCTGCCCCATCCCTGGAGGGGTTCAAGGCCAGGTTGGATGGGGCTTGGAGCAACCTGGGCTGGTGGGAGGTGTCCCTGCCCAGGGCAGGGGGGTGAGATGAGATGATCTTTAAGTTCCCTTCCAACCCAAACCATTCCGTGATTTTTGTGGATGCCACAGTCTCACAGAGCTGTTGTATTGGCAGGAGACAATGTACACACGTGTGGGATTCCAGTGCTCACAGCTGCCAAAATGTGTGTGGCCATGGATCTCATCCCTCTGGCAAATGGTGGTGGCTGTCTGCTCTGTTTTTCAGGAAAGCAGCTTATTAAAGGAACAGAAAAGCCAGGTTTTGCTGATTTGCCTCCACAGTTTATGTAGGCGTCTTAATCTTTGGGAGCAAGAGTAATTTTTGTTGACAGATCTTTGAAATGTGTCTCGGGACGAGGGCTTTTGGGGCGTGAATTGTATTGGCTTGTTTGTGCTAGCTAGTGTAGAGTTGGTGTAGGACTAAATGCTATGATAGCTGACTATCTATGTATGTAGATTTCTTTTACTAAGACGTTAGTGGCAGAAGTATTACAATTATCCAGGGGACCATATTTAAAAGATGTAGATGCCTAACTCTGGTGGTCTAGTGTGCTAAACTGTAGCTTGTATAGCTCTTCAGATGCCTAAGCACAGAGCCTTCAGTGGCCTGCAGCTGATCGCTTCATCCCTGATTTAAGTCTTATCCCCATGTCACAGATAAGGTTAAGTCTGCCTCCTTTAAAGGGTATATCTTCTTTTCACAAGCGGGTATGGAGAACACGTATGTGAGAGACTGTAGGTACTAAAGAACCGGAGGATGACACTATGAAGAGATGCGGACGTCAAACTTCCAATGGCAGTTTCAGCCTGCCATTCTCTGGAGAAGGCCTTAATCCTGCAGTTTACAGATAACTGTCCGTTTGCATGTTTTACTCTTTTTTTTTTTTTTTTTTTTTCATTGCGGTAAATATTTGCATAGCTTATAGTGTGGTATTAAAGTTTATCACCTTGGATTTTTACGTTCAAATTTTGGAAAACAGTCTTGGAATCACTCTAGCTATGTTATCTGCATGTCAGATGACAAAAAATGTGCAAAAAAAATCTGTTTGCCTTTTAAAACTGAGGTTTATAGCCAGATTTGCCCCTGTGTGTGTGTGTGTATATATATCTAAATATATCTAAATATATGTGTGTGTGTATGTATGTGTACATACATGTATAAAAGTCCAGATATAAGCAGACTTGTTAAAAGACAATTGTGAGAAATCCCAGACCATTTTATATCAAGGGAAAACTTTAACCAAAATGCCCCAAACTCAGTTTCTGTTGCCACGGCGGGACTTTTTGGCACCCGTTGTGGTGGAGGGCTGTGAGACACAGGGTGGTCAGGATGGGTAAGTATAGGGCAGTCAGAGAGAGACCGCTGCTGGGGTGTCTCAGGCCTGTATGGAGCCTACCGTAAAGACGTCTGGAAGTAGTTTGGCGATGCGGGTTTCATTACCCGGTCCCTACACACGCCAAGCAAAGAGCTACCTCGGGCGGGGGTGACGCCGTCCCTGCCTCCATGGTCTGTTCCCACCACCTCCCTCTCTTCGAAGGGTGAGGCAACGTTTGCTTTCCAAAGGTGACCTTGGAAACGCACCTTCTGGAACGCGCTCCTGGAATTTCCATCATTCTTCAGAGAAGTAGTAAAACAAAGCAGCGTTCCAGCTGTTCCTGCATTTCTGCAGATTACAGATATTATTCTATTATGCTTATTTGAACATTGACTTGATTTTTAATTAGGCTCCTGTGCCTAATTGCCCGGGAAATACACCTCCCAGTAAAAAATGTTGCTCCTTGCTACTTATAAGCAGCTAAATACCTCATCACAAAACCACGTTGCATTCTGTAAATGTCTATGTTATAGCTCATTAGGCTGATATTTTTAAGTCATTTTAAATAATGTGGTTTTCTCTTTAAAGCTGAACCGAATAAAGTATTTGCTTTAAAAGGGAAAATTAAATCACGGAGGCTAATAATTTATTACTCTTTCTCTGACAGGCTAGACATCAATTTGATGTTGTTCGGCTAGTACCACGATGGCGTTAAAAGTTGCCTTTCCCTCCCAAAACAACAAATGAGTTTTGATTTCTCTTCATTAAATGCATCATTAATTCCTCCTCCTAGTTTCTGTTTGTTTTCCCTTCCATACTCTCTTGTTCCTGTAAATTTAATTCAGGCACCACATTCATCACATTCTTGTAATTAGCGCTTGGAAATATGAAGTCTTCCAGGCATTATCACTCCTGCACGAGTGGTGAGAGATGGACAGGTCTATTTGCCTCGGAACTTTGTGCTGACTCTCAAAGAGCTGTAAGAATTTGGAGCTTGAATTTGGACTGAGCAGGAAGGCCAGGGGTGCTTTTTTCAAGTTCTAGCCACAGACCAGGCGTTTCCCACTTTTACCGCTTGACGTTTCCGTTTTGATTCTCTTCTCAGTGATGGAAATAAGTGCAGCGTTACAAGGACTTGTCTTTGTTGGGATTGCTGGGGCTAAGTGGGACCCAGGACCGAACCGTGTTTAGCTCTTTGGAATTTCAGCCTTTAAAGAAACGACGTGCCCGTCGATCAGCTGGTGGTGGAGCAGCCAACTTGTGCCCGGGTTAGAGGACGCAAGGCTTTCTCCCTACGGCTTTGCAACTTCAGAGACTCTCTGTTCAAAGTCTAATATTGTACCCTGATTCCTGTTGACGAGGGTGTGCCCAGCCGTAAATTAGTTTCTGTGGAAATAAACACATGTTGAATGCTGGTTGAATTGTGACCCTTATCTGTAAGGACATTACTGCTGAAGACCTTTGACTCTTTTTTTTTTTGCTGTAAAAAGAAATAAATAATCAAGTTCAAAACAGCATACTTGGTTTGGTTTTTTTTTTTTTTTATTCCCCTTGGTCTGTCATATTTAGAAGGAGCCACAGTTTCTTTTAACCCAAAAATATGTTGTGATTGAACTGGACATTATTATAAGGCGTCATGTTTGTACATCATATTTGGGCAATCCAAGGTGGCACTTTACTGAGGAGGAGACTAAAAGGCTGATGAGGGTCAAATGGGACAGACCCTGCGCAGGCAAAACCCTTATTGTTTTAAATGGGAACTTGCCTGATGCAAGAGCCTGTGAGCTTGTGTGGGCTTTCGTTACTCTTTCACCTGTTTTGCTTTTTCTCCCAGCTCTGAAGATGGCTTTCTGTCTCAGGGCATGAGCACTAAATACCCTTCCAGATGTAATTGTTTCTAAAGGTGAATAAATGAATAAATGGCAGCGTATTGAGGACTATGGTACAGAGTAGTGAGGCCATTGTCTGCCTCCATTTATTCCTAGCAGCTCGGGTGAATTTAGGTTCTTGATTTAAGAAGTTGCATCCTGTGACTACATCTGGGTATTGCTGGATAAATAACAAATAACTGCTCTTCGCCAAGCCGCAGTTTATCTGTCCAGCTGGGGTAATGATGCTTATCTCCTTTAGAAAATCCCTTGAGATGTACATTTGTGAAGCTTTATGTAATAAGTGGGTTTGATAAATTATATCACTATTTTATACGTGGGACTGAGATTCCATCCGACTGCATCATGCAAGGTCAAACAGCGCGTTTGGTGGTTGCAGCGGAGTCCTTAGCTGTCACCTTAGCCATGGGGATTTTTCATTATGTACTTTCTACTCCACTGTCTGTGCTGACCGTGGAACAAGCCTTTTCTTCTGCTTCCCTCTCAGATTGCTTTAATGGTTGCCCTCATTCTCTTTAATGATTTTAAATCACTGCTTTTGATGTCCAGTTTATCTTGCCCAAATGTAGCGCTCCTGACTGCATCAGATTCACTCCTTAATCCCCTTAGCCTCCTCTGATCACTCAGGACTAGAGTTAGATAAACTATCTCAGGTAGCCTTTGACGTCTTTCAAGAAGCAGATGAATGCCATAAAAGATCCATCAGGCTTTCCTTGGTGTCACAAAGGTTTTGCTATTAAAGATTAGGGAGGCTGGAGGTCACTCCAAATCACAATATTGTTCACTTTATAAGCCCATTTTATCCTGTCATCTGGTATTACGCTTTCAAGTTGTTTCTGAGGAGTCCATGGCATATATCAATTTCTTGCCCTTCAGTCCTTTTAAACACTAGGGTTTAAGCACTGATTGATTCATTAAATGTCTCCAAAGTCAAACAATTTATCTTTTCCACTGTATTTTATTGTCTCTACTTCCCTGACTTAGAAACCTCCAGCACAACGCTGAGTTATTCTGTTCACTTTGGGAATCTTTGTAAATACAGGGTATTTTTACATACATGAAAAGAGGCACCTGCGCGTGCTTTTATCCAGTATTCAGAATTGCAGTGTGCCTTACGGGAATTCTACTGGCTTTTCGCTTTGCTTTTGTAGTATAGTTTATTTCCAGTTCAGATTTTCACCCCTGGTCTTTTATTCAGCCCTACTTTCATTGTTTCGCTTCACGTTTTTAACCCAGTTAAAATATGGGATCTGTCTGTATATATTTAGGTAGTTAATGTGCTAGAAACAAGAATATAAGAATACACGGTTCTGTCTCCATGTGAGCAAGAATCGGCAAAGTTGCTCAATACTTTGAAAATTGGCTTTAGTGCACAGCTCCTGCCATTGCCTACCCACCGTCTGACCCGTTCTGTATCCACTCAGAGAGACCACCCCAGGCTTGGGAATGTCATAAATACCAATATACCGAATAGGTTGGATTTATACGGTTTGTGAATGGCATAAATACCAATATACCCAATAGGTTGGATTTATATGGTTTATAAATGGCTTATATAGCAATATACAGAATAGGCTGGGTTTACACGGGGTATGAGCCTTTCCTGTGGGTTTGAATTCAGTCCCTGAGCTTTCTTCTTCCAGACAGTTGATGTCCTTTGAGTGGGCATTCAGGTATTATGAGACATGAAGGTGGTTCCGCAGCCTGCAATGGGAAAACAGGTTGTCTGGTGTCCTGAAAAAGAAAAAGCCTTGGTTGAAGGTTTTCTCTGCTGTTCTTGATGCTGGCTTCAACAACTGCTTAAACCAGCATTTTTATTACCCTTAGGAAGCTTGCTTACCTTGATGTCCTTTTTCTTGACATGCTGTGGCACTTACTCACACGTACGCTCGTCTCCTTTCCTGCTAACAGCTATTACCATTTCTAAGCTTCGCTGTGGAAATGCTGGTTCTCTTTGTTGAGAACTTCACTGTCAGATTTAACATATTAGCTCACTATAACGGAGACCATAGAAGTTGATTTTGCATCAAATGTTATTAAATATTAACATGTTTACACTACAACGCTAGCCTACAGTTATACACAACCCTGGAGTATTCCTTAACTGTCGTCTGTTGTTTCTAAGCAGGCTCCCAGCTTGGGTTAATCGAGTTTCTTATGGCTTCTCCCAGCACAGAGGCATTTTCTGACTGGAAATGCTCCTGGTCCGTTCCAGTGCTCTGTCAAACAAGTTCTTTCAAGCCACGCTGCAGATGCTTTGAGAAATTTTGTGCTGAAACAAGGCCGCAGCCCTCCCATGGGCAGCAGTCCTGTCTTGGTGGAGCACTGAAGATCCAGTACAGATGCTGCCAGGTGTTCCACAGCGCGGCTGCCAAGATGTGCCTGGCTTTCAGGACAAAAACCTGTGAGTATGTGTCTGCTCCTGGCTGGGGTCTACTGTGGGGAAAGTTTGGGCAAACAAAGCTGAATACAAACTTGACCATGGGAAGTTCCATCTCAACGCGAGGAGGAACTTCTTTGCTGTGAGGGTGGCAGAGCCCTGGCACAGGCTGCCCAGAGAGATGGGGGAGTCTCCGTCTCTGGAGACATCCCAACCCCGCCTGGACGCGTTCCTGTGCCCCCTGCTCTGGGTGACCCTGCTCTGGCTGGGGCTGGACTGGGTGATCTCCAGAGGGCCCTTCCCACCCTGGCCGCTCTGTGATTCTGTGTGAATAGAATTTGTCTGATTTCACATTAATCCTTAAATCTGTATGTGTTCACGTGGTAAATCTCAAGCTCTGTTTTGGAGTGAACGCTGTGGCAGTGCCAGCTTTTGTGGGCCATGGATCTGGGTGCAAGGCTTGATCAGACATGTTGTGATTATGCCCCTAAACTTGTGGCAAACACAAGCCGGAAAGTACCGAAAGATGAAGCTTCATCTTGCCCAGTAACCATGTTTTTTTTTCCACAGGGCAGTTCTCAAAATGGATCTTATGTCTTATTTACTGTAAGCAGAGTTATAAATGTCAAACTGATCATCCAAACTACTGGCAGATTTTCTCCACGGTGCTCTGCACAAAGAATCTTGTCAGCCCCAAACCCATTTGGGTCAGAATCACCTACATTAGCATAAAGATCTAATGAATTAATCTGACTCTGCTGGAGAAGATTAGGAGCAATCACACCAGTCATTCCGCTGGTGGCAGGGGGGTGGTGATAGCTTTTAAATAGGGGGTGTGGAGGGGAAGCTTGATCTTTTAGCAGCTTGGCCTGCCAGGATCCGAAGGTTATACTGTGACTCCAGTAGAAAGGTAGGGGTTTAATCATAAGAAAATACTCTTTGTGCAATTTATGCATGGTCTAATCTAATTTTCCAGTAGTGTTGCCCTTGATCATCTTCTCTGAACCTTTCTTTCTGAGTTCAGTGTTATATTAATGATAGTTGTAGGCAGCACGCTACCGAATATCTGTCCTTCCTTCTCATGTTTATCTGCCCTTGATCAGTTTGAAAGGGTTCATTCGTTCAGTTAGAAAGCGAACGAATTCATCTGATAAAATTCAAGTTGTTTTACGTGTACTTAATCCCTGGGCAGTGTGGCCCTTGCTCTGGTGTTAAATAAATTAATGCACAATACTGTGTCGCTACCATGTTCCTAAGTGAGCGTGTGGTAAAGCGTCTGTTCTTAGGGGATGCTTCTTGCACTGGGTAAATATTTAAGAATCATGATAAAATTCCATTTTGTTTAATTAATGCTTAAATTATGCTGGGAGTTATCCAGTGCGTTTGTTTCCATACTGAGTACTTGGAAGTCAGTGTGAATATGAGGAGTCTGGTACAATAATGGAGCGAGATGTAGCCCAAAGGCCTGCAAGGCTCAAAGTACAGTTGATTTAGAGGGCAAATGACCCCCCCAACTCCCCACATGAAACGCCCGAATTCACGTGTTGGGAATGTAAATCACAGAAGACTTTTTCCTGAGTTCCCTTGCCCGCTTTGCTGCAGCGGATATTTGCTACAGAAGACTTGACAAATCTGTGTAGCCACAGAGGTTGATAATAGATGATCTAATCTAGCGCTCATGGCAGGAAAATAAAAATCAGGGCTGTTGTAAGGTCGAAAGCAAGCCTTTCTCTTCTTGTGCTACTCATTGCTCAGTAGCATTTTAGCAAATGTTAGAAAATAAATTTAGTTTTTGATCCCAGCTTAATACAATTTAAATGCAATGTATCCATCCTCTTGATCTTTCTTCATTCGTGTTTAAGGAAAAGCGATGGGAAAGAGAACAGAAGCTCTGACTTTCTAAAAAGCATTGTTTTTCAAATTTTCCATTGAGAAAATAACATTTCCACCAAAAGAGACTTTTGCTAGGGGTGGCAGGGGAAGGGGGGGTGGGGAGAGAGCACAGGTTTTTCCTCCACCATAATTATCACTAGAGAATTGCAAAATGCAACACTTCCAGGTAATGTATTTAAGGGTTCAAGGACATTTTATATGTTGTAAGTTTTGGAGAAGGCAGAATTAAGCACATGCTTATGTAGGACTGCCAGACAGTGTTTACTAAACTTGTTTGCCCCTAGAAAATAGCTCAGGAAACTCTAAGAAAAACTACTCATTTCTTGTGAAGTGTAGTTTCAAATGCTTCTTTAAAAATAATTTGTTTCAGAGAGGATCTCCAGGGCGGTTTTGAGACAAAAATGTTTTGAAATGTTGAAATCGCTGTCAAAAGGGAATACTGAATTTTGATCGTATCGTGGTATAATAGCTTTAAAAGCCCAAGGTAGTACCCTCTGCTTATCCCACTGAAAACCGAGCACAGAAGAAGAAGGCAAGCTGCAAGAATCAGGCTTTTGTTATGGGAAATATTTTCACCTCCTTACGGTTTGTCCTTCCACGATGTGGGTGTAGTTCAAAGACTGGCTTTCTAAATCTTCCTGCCTTGACAGCACCCGATAATGGTGTTCTGTCTAACACAAGGCTGCAAAACCTTTTCAGCCGGGGCATTGGTTTAAGAGAAATCCCTCTGCAGAGACACGGGAGTCACAGAATTCATTCTGAAGCAAAGGAGTCGTGCTCTGGTTTGGATTTTGAAGACTAGTTTTAGGCTGGTGAAAGAACAAGGCTTTTTATTTCGCTTTGGCACTAGATGGGGCTAAGGGACTAAAGAAGAAGTGAAAAAGCAATATCTGAGCCCCGGAATGTGAAAACCTCCAGGAAAACAAGAGGGCAAAGCCTGCAGAGTCAGTCGATGCTGTTGAAGTCCACTCACTCCTTCAGCTTTGTGATAGACAAGAAGAGAAAACGGAGTCTGACTCTTAAGGTATCGGTTTGTCAGCACCTCTGGAAGGGCAGTGACATGTTTGAAGATGGGGCGAGGTGTGGACGATGCGCAGGACGTGTTGGGCCGCGGCACTCGGGCGCGTAACTCGCTTTCCAACAACTCTTTGAACAAGGAGCAACATCCAACGCAACGCTCCTCAACCAACGCAAGGCCCCTCAACCTCCAGCACAGGAATGGCACCAAGAGACAGCAGTGGAAAGAGTTAATTATTATGGACTGGGAAAGAGGTTGCTGGGCCCTGTGATTTCAGTGTTTTACTGGGTGACTTTTTTTTCTTTTTAATGTTGCTGCTTATAAGAGAAAATTGGCTTTTAAAATATACAAGAAATCTTCTATTTAGATTGTTATTCACTGGACATTCACTTAATGTCCAGGTTCAGACATAACAGGGAAATAGCATACTTTATTCTGAAACAATATCCCCTGACTGTCACAGTTAAGGATCTTAACGATCCTTATCCATCCTATTGTAAAGATCTGCTGTTGTACCAGCTTTTGCCCATATTAACGTGGGCATTAGGATCTTTTTCTGTGTGCAAGCAAAGATTCCAGTAAAACTGAGCAACCAGCTGTTTTCTCATTTGCTCTACGAGTGTGGAAACACTTAACGAAATTGCTTAAGGTTTAATGATTTGTATGACACAAAGGATATTTTCCTGCTGTCAGTCCTGGGCCAATCTCAAATCGCTTGAGGATGTAAACAGGAGAAAACACACCCAAACAATTTAATTTGAAATGCCTAATGTACCTGGTGAGAGATTATCTGCTCCGGTTGCATCATTTCTCGTATTTTAAGTCTTCTAGCAGCAGGAGTTCCTGTTTGTTGCTCACTTGTTTATTGCACAAATTCTTAAGCGTCAAAAAATAGCACAGGGGTGAGCACAGGAAGCAGCGAAGAAACCCTTTCAAGCCTGCAATTTCATCTTTTGGAAGCAGGTTGGAACAAGCTTTGAGAGACAAGGCAGCACTGTGGGGCATGGGAACAACCGGAGCTGTAGGCTGCAAGGAAAGACTTGCTCTACAACCGCAACTTTGGAGCAAGAAACACTATTTAGTACACACTTATAATTTCATTCAGGGTGGTGCTGAGCCAGCTTCAGCTTGTATGTTCTTGACTTTGCAACTTTGATCTAGGGGTCATTTTTGGCATGTGATTTTTTTTTTTTACCTTCTTATTTTTGTCTGTTTTGGTGTAAGCGGGATTGAGCTGTTTGTGTGAATCAGGAACTGCCTTTCTCTCCTTTGTGCAGAAGCTCCCGCCTTTACCTCTCTTTATCCCTTTATTTGCTGACATTAAGGACTTGAAACCTTTATAAATGGGTAGCAAGCGTTGATTCTTTGCATCCAGAAAAAAAAAAAAAGGAGGAAACTCAGGATGCTGTCAACCTTACCGAATCCTGAAACTCCCTGCTTCGTTGCAAACGAAGCACGTGGTACCAAGGCCTCCAACCATTTCCTCTGGCTGTGCAAATCGGACCTGTCAGATTTATAGCATAAACACCATTTTAGCTATCATTAGGGTAGCAATCAAATTTCCGCTTGGTACGTGCGACTTTGAGGAAGGAGGTTGATCGACCAATTTAAAAGGTGAGGGGTGGGCAGGCGAAGGAGCTGTTGGAGTCGCGCACCGGCTCTGCCGTTAGCCAGGCAGGAGCGATGTATTAAAGCGAGCGGCAGGAATTCTGATGCCACCCACCTTCCTTCCATGCAAGCTTTAATTATAGCTCTGGACTTGGCTGAGACGTGTCATCGGGCCTTGCGTTAAGACAGCTTCTTTATAACTAAAATTGGCTTCCAAGGAGGAAGCATGTGGAGCAAGATGTTGAAACTCAAATATATTTTGTAGAAGTAGTTCTGGGTAGAGTTTCAGAAGTAAGTTAGACCTCATAGCGGGGCAAAGAAATTAAGCCAACTAGCAATCTCGTTTTATGTATTTCTCTAGTTTTTCCTGGCTTCTGAGGAAAGCTGGGAGGCAACTCAATTCCTGCAATGAACTTGTGACTGCGAGAGCTTTATGGTTTTCACCAAGAGATGCGCTGTACTTGATTTCCCTGCACTGGGGAAAGTTATGTTTTGGAGACAATGTGTTACTTGCTACTGATGTCAAGGAAATTTTAAACTGGAGGCCTTTGGCATTGGTGGAAAGCTATAATTTGATCAAGCAAGGGGTGAGACTTCGCAGTGCTCCACCTGGAGGTTGCTGTACAAAGGCTTTCTTGGTCTTAAGGCATTCACATGGAAGAAGTGTGTAAGAATAATTTTTCTATCTGTTTTAGATGTGAAACTTACCTTAGCCCTTCTGTTCTCTCATGACAAGTCACTGCTTGAGCCCACGGGGTGACTAGAGATGATGTGGCTAGTGACAGAGCTGGAAATAGAGCCTGGGAGTCCCTATTATCTTATTCCCCTTCTTTCCTAAGCCTTATTGTAATGAAGCATAGACACATAGCTGGAATGGAAACAGAAAACTGCAGCTGCAATTAAACCTCCCTTCCCAAAACCTTTGCAGGTTATATTTTTACTGTCCCACGATGATGTCTTTTAGTCCGGGGAGGCCAAAAGAGTGGAGATGTGCAAGCTTCATTTTAAAGACATTGTGGTTTTGGCTTGAAACATCAGCTTGGGGCATTTAAAAATCATCTGTTTTCAAACTTCTGAAACTTTCTCTCTATTGGGCCTAAATTCTCTGTCATCCTAAATCCCTTTTCATGTGCTCTTGTAAAATAAAGCAGCTCCAATATGGGCAGAAATGGCCACGCTGAAAGCTGTATGAAAGCTGTACGCTGGCACAGCTCCCAGCATTAAGGTCTTTTAGAGGCAATGTCAGAGTATGCTTTGCAGTACTTATTTCTGGGGATCATGTAAGGAAATGGGAAGCAGAGTGTAAAACCGAGCTGCCTAAAGAGTTAGGTCATAGCCTGGATCAGGTCTTGGAATGGGATGTGTGGATAAAGCCTGCAGAGAAGTCTCATATCTTTTTCAACCTTCTTTTCCACAGCAGATAGTTTTAGCTCGTTGCCCTTCTCTTACTTTCCTGTGCTACTTCAGGAATAAACTTTTTCTATTAACTTTTGATGGAAAAAAATAGAGCTTGAACAACTCCTGAAAGGTTGTTTTGAGGTCTAGTCTGTCCTTTGAAACTTGTGAATATCCCCCCAGGTCTCGGAGGCAGACCTTTGTTGTTGCTTTACACCTACTGAAACTCCAGTCTTTCTGTCTGTGGCCGCCTGAAGTCTGTCTTGGTTTGGTTTTCAACTCTGGGTGGTTGAACTGGTGTTAAAGCACAGAAGGCTTTGTTTCTGCCTTGCGTCGGAGAGATCCCATATAGGGATATATGAAAAACCACATAATCTGTGGTAGGATAGAAATGTTGATAGTTGATTGCCTCTGCCAACATCGCCCTCAATCCAAGAGTAGTTGAATATGGTGTATTGAGTGTTTGTTTCGATAATTTCCCATTAAGCAAGTCTTATTTTGCAATTTTTTTTTACAATTTTTTTTTGTTTTACCATGTGCTTGGAGGCCAAGTGTCTTGCTCGAGGTGACACAAATGCTGTGGCAAAGAGGGGAGCTAAACACTGCCAGTGAAGGGCTTCCAATTCATGGAGCATCTTTTTCTCTGACAAAAACCCAAACCCATTCCTAGATAATTTACTGATACCCACCTGGATGCCATTAAGATTGCTGGATGCGAGTGTCAGTTTGCGTTGCGGGTATGGAATTAGATGTAAATTTGGCTGTCAAAGCAGAACATATATTTGTGTATCTTTAATGCAAGGCCAGTTTTAAAAGACAGAGGCTTTCTAAAAGAAATGGGTCTTGAAATCGAAGTCTTGCTGGGTAACTAACCCAAATAACACGTTACATTATTTAGGTTGTATGCAATAAAAAATATTCTTGCTCACAATGGAAAGATTTCTTCATATATACTTGTTTCCACTGGAAAGTTGATGGATCTGTAATGTACTGCATAATTAAACATTGCAGAGGTATTACTTTGGAGGGAAAGCAAGAAATGAAGGGGATACAGTAAATTTTGGTGATTACAGATAAAATTGTTTAGCCCAAGTATAGGATGGTCTGCTTTGCTGATTAAAAAAAAAAAATCATCCGAAAGAACACAATTTTGATTAAGCTCTGCATTGCTCTGCTAGCGATGGATGAGGTTATTAAGCTATATTTTTTCCATTAATAAAACAAATGTTAATGCATTGTTTGATGCTAATAATGAAACCGTTGTCAGTAGCACAACTACTTTCGCTGACATTTATCACCTCTTTCACTACATTTTGTCAAGGCTAGGGATGCATTCAATACTCTTTTTTTTCTTTTTTTTTTTTTTTTAATATAAAGGTGAATTAGGAAGGCACAGCACCGCAGGAACTGTGCTGCCTGCTTGGTCTGCTTCGTGTTTGCTGTGTTCTCACGGAGAAAGCTGAACCAAGGGCTGAACTTTAAATACAACCCACTGAACCATCTGCTACACCACATCACTGGCTTCGTTAAATTGCATTAATTCATAGTAGAGCGAGTCAAGGAAAAAAAACCCAAACACCCTGCTAACCTCTTCCTGTTCCTAGAATCTATTAGCAGGCTGTAAAATGCTCCACAAGCTATGGTGTTGCTGCGCGGATGAAGATCTGCTTGTGCCTACAATTTTTGCACTGCGGCTTCTATTCAGCACAGCAATAAACCTTGCTTTTGAATTTACCCTCTCCAGCGTGGTTAGATCTGCTTGTCTTGCACGTGCCCCAAGGTAGGCATCTACGCACCGAGCCAGGGGTGGAGATTTTTAGTGCATTGAGCCAGGGGTGGAGATTTTTAGTGCATTGAGCCAGGGGTGGAGATTTTTAGTGCATTGAGCCAGGGGTGGAGATTTTTAGTGCATTGAGCCGGGGGTGGAGATTTTTAGTGCATTGAGCCAGCGGTGGAGATTTTTAGTGCATTGAGCCAGCGGTGGAGATTTTTAGTGCATTGAGCCAGCGGTGGAGATTTTTAGTGCATTGAGCCAGCGGTGGAGATTTTTAATACCTTGCCCAGTTTAATAGCTTGGTTTTTAATACCTTGCCCGGATACTCAGGAGAAAGTCCTCTGAGCTCGGGAGGAAGACTTCTGGTGTCTTCAGTGGACCTCAAATGGGGTATTGCTCACTGCAGTAGAGGACCTGAGTCTTTTTCCCATCTCTTTATGTCAGAGGTAGTTGTGCATTAATCCTTTTATCCTTGTCAATGTTGTCAGATAGCTGGGGAGAGAACAGGAGATAAAGCACCTGCATGCTGTTTATTCTCGCTGTTGTAAAGCTTCGTGCAGATACTTAAACTGTAGACGTTATAATGCAAACAACTATAGCTGCAGATAAAATCTGAAAATGCCAGCTTAAGAGAATGGCTGGTGTCTCCCCCTCGGTGATTTTCGGTAATGCTGCACATGAAACTTCTACAACTGAGTTGCAGAGGGCAGGAACAGCTTTCTGAAGCTGTTAGTGCTGGTGTTCAGTGCGAGATGTTTTCAAGGTCTGCTGGAGCTTTTAGACCAGGGACACACTATACACAGGTGTCTGTCACAAATAGGATGTCAGCAGCTTCAATCAGAAATAAATGAAGTTGAAGTCAAAGTACGTTCCAAGGTATCCGAGGGCTGCAGCCCACAGCTGTGCCCTCTTTAACCGGAGCAGCAATTTAATTTATTTTAAAGGACTGTAAGGGAAGCACAGTCGGTGAGTCAAAGGCATAAATACCCGTAACCAAGCAAGTTCGAAGAAATGCTGCTGTGCTATTAAGGAGAATATTTCTGAATTCTCTAGCAGCGTGACTGTATCAATTCTAAAATACAGCCGTTTACAAACATGGCTCAAAAAGTAAACCGAGTCATTTACTGTGATGCTTCAGAAGTCTGTACAGACCGTAATTTGTCTTATAACAAATAACCTGTTGTGTCAAGACTTGGGAGAAGATTTGATTAAAAAAGCAATTGAAGTGTGAATGTTGGCATCTGATAATGCGGAAGAAGAATTTAATTAAATAATGAGTGAATTTGGTAATGTGGCCCGTACTTAGAGTTGCATCAATGACTCTTCTTTCAGTGGGCATAGACACAAGTTGCGGCTGGTTATCTTTTCCTCCCAAGATGATGTCTCTGCTTTAGGACAATCTCCAGGCTCATGGTGCTGGATGCTGGACAAAAACAATAGTTTCAGCACCCTGAAGCTTTCAGTGAGAGCAGGGAAGAGCAGCAGCCCTGGGATTTTGGGCTTTGAAGCACTGCTCTACCCTTGTGTGCTCTTGCGGCGGGTCGTTTGGTCTTGCTGTGCCTGGTGGGCCATCAGCAGGACGTGAGGAACCACGCTGCCTTGCTTTGTGTGAGCTCCTACCACCCAGGGCACAGTATGGGCGAGTACAGCTTCAATTCTGCCAGTGCTAATGGTTTTTATAAGAAGTATTTCAATTAAAATGACTGATCTTGAAGCTTTGCTTCAATAACAAACTCAACCTTCTCCAACTCACATGGAAATAAACTATTTTATTTTGGCATGAATAAAATTTTCCATTAGGCTGCAACCGGTTATTCCTAGTGGAAAAGAAAAAAAAAAAAAATACCCATTCCTGTCTAGAGCTCCATTTTTGATACTTTCAATACGTAGTCCTGCCCTTCTGGAGTTACACCGTACGCAGACGTAATGGTTACCCATTTATACCTGCAAATCTTCTTTATGATCACCCGTGGCTGCTATTCATGCAGAGTCATAGTAAAACACCGCTGCCGTTTAGAATAATACCGTAGCAGGGGACTCCTAATCTGTTTTCTCCCAATAACACTGTTTTGTGTGTTGGGCCGCATTAATGTTATATAGTATTAAGTGAAGAAAATGCAGTGTATTTGAATCCCTACCCTATAATTATGTACGACACAGTTCAGTAGCTAGAAATAAACTAAGTTTAGACTAAAATATGAGTGTTTCTGCTAACTGTAGTGCTTGGGTTTATAATTTCCCTCTTGAGCAGAATCTTTATCTTGGGTTTATAATTTTCCTCTTGAGCCGAATCTTTATACTTTTTTTAAACACTTAAGTGGTACTGCTTAGGTTTTATGAGTCTTTTTTGGTTTACCTGTATTCTCCAAAGTGTCCCCTGCTCAACCTGTGTAATTCTGATTAAATTCAGTAGAACGTTTCTCCTTTCTGTATTAATAGATCTGCATTGGTTCTTGTAACACTGTCCCAAATATTGTGATTTTTTTAAAAAATTCAGCTCTTTCATTACATAGAGGA
The DNA here is from genome assembly GCA_947846985.1 of Fratercula arctica. Classification (NCBI taxonomy): domain Eukaryota; kingdom Metazoa; phylum Chordata; class Aves; order Charadriiformes; family Alcidae; genus Fratercula; species Fratercula arctica. The sequence continues at coordinate 5,468,057 of CANTUZ010000023.1, forward strand.
ACATAACGAGAATACAGCTGTTGAAACCAACTGTTGGAGCAGCACACTGATGATATAGCCTCCTGCTCAGGTCTGCCTTGCTCAGGTACAGAGCATAAAATTCTGTTCTACAGGCAATTTCTTTCATGATGAATGAGACCTGAAAGATAATTAAATGTTGAGGAGATTCTGTATTTTTAAAAATACTCTATAGGGAAGGGTTGTGCCTTCCTACGAGGCGCACAGATGAAGTTAGCATTGTCCATGTTACACTGCTGATGGACAAGATGGTAAGATTTGCCAAAGGGCACGTTAAGACCTTAAGCAGCACTTGCTCTATTCAAAATCCACACTGGATCAAGCCTGTAAGAGCAGGTGCTAGAAGTGACAATGGATTTCTCACCCACGCTGACATCTCGTGCTGTAAAAAAAGTCTTGGATTTTCTCTAAGTGTGAATGACTTTCATAGTAGAAAGCATGTGAAAAGCACCTTTTCTGCAGGATCTGGGGTGGATGCGTAATTACTTGTGTTACTCTTGGAATGAGGTCTGTGAAATTGCATGCACAAACCACGTGTGGGTGGTAGCGGCATTCATTGTCCTTGAATGTTCGCAGCAGAATTCACAGTGCTGCCTGGGAATACTGTGGGCTAGACAGGTTGCTCTGCCACTTCTCAGTGTTGGTGGAGTTGCTGGTTTGTTGCCCGGGGGAGGGAACGGATGGAGAAGGATGGATCACCAGCTGATGGCTTATGTCAACTTATTAGAGCAGCCTTTCTGCTACTGTAGCCAGAAAAGGGATGACCTTTGTTACTGCTGGTGCGAAAACGCCTTTTAAAATAAGACCTTCTTGGTCTGCGTACTTCTAGTTGTGGTTGGCTCATTGGTCCTGAGCTCCCTGGAACTGCATTTCAGCCGCTGCTTCCCATATGCTCGCTTGGCTTGTCCGACTGTTTTATAAAGCTTTTGGAAGGGCTTGATGGGCAGCCGTCCAAGAGGAGCCATATCTTTCTTTGCAGATAATGTTGTCTCTGTTAACAGCAGAAAATAATCAAATATTTAAGAAGGGTTGGATAAAGGCCTTGCAAAGAACAATTAATTTGATGCACTGAGGGTTTGCAGATCAATTTTCAGCCTTGGGCAGCCTTACTCGACAAGCTTAAGTGATATTGTCACAAAAAGGCCTGGACTAGGATGTCTGTGTGACATGCAAATCTTCTGATGGTTCCTTGCTTGCTGTCTGTGCGCTGGTACGGGAGATTCCTCTATTGCCAAACATCCAGGTGATCTTTTGAAGCACACGGATAAACCAAGCTGACACCTTCCCCCCAGCGTTCGGTTCCCACCTCTTCACCAGCTTGTTTTGTGGGGCGCAACATCAACACATTATCTGTCATGCTGTAATTCTTCCTTCATGCTTGATGCTTCCTATGATTGCTCCAGCCTTTGGCACATCATGGCCTGGATCTTTCTTCTACCTTGACAGCCAGTGTGGTTTTTCACTCCCTTTGTCTGGTGAGCACAGACCATTTGATTTTGTTCTCCTGCTCGAACAGCTGTGTTGAGCAGCCGTGTGTGATGGGTGAGGAAATGATGCAGCATCTGAGCTGAGTTTCAATCAGGCCCAAAAGATGTGCTGATTTTTTTTTTTTTTTTTCCAGAGAAAAGTAGAACCATTCTTTGTCCCTGTCTGGGTTACCTTCAGCTCTGTAGTGCTCGCTTGGTGGTGGATTGGGAGTGAAACCGAGTTTCTGGTCATAGAATCATAGACTGGGTTGGGTTGGAAGGGACCTTTAAAGACCATCTAGTTCGACCCCCCTGCAGTGAGCAGGGACATCTTCAACTAGATCAGGTTGCTCAGAGCCTCATCCAGCCTGGTCCTTAAATACTGTCTCAGTCGTTATACGCTGCTGGTACCTATGTACTCTCTCCAACAGCTGCTGCAAACCCCGTACCAAAGGTGGCTGGAAACACGTCTTGTGTACCCAATGCTAGCTGGCTACATCTCTCTGCAACTCACATTTTATCCAAAAAAACAAGATGAGCCTCAAGATGCACTGTGTAGAATAGAGGAAGCTGCCAATGATTACACCTCCAATGGAAAATAGCAAATACCTTTTAACAAACAAGTACTGAAAAGAAAGCTAAATCTTTTTGAGAACTCTTTTGGTTTTTTTTTTAATTCAGTATTCTAAACTGAATTTTTTTTGACACTTAAAACCTTGTAGTCTTATCTTTCTATTCTTTTTACCTCTAGGCAAAACAAATTTGCCTAGGAATGCTCACCGTAGCTGTCACGGGGACTTCAATGTGATTGCGAAAGACAAAGTAGTTGTTAATCAGACCTGAACTCTTAGAGATGCTGGTGTGACAAGCAAGCTCGTGAAGACTGCAGGCAGTGGTTAGGAGTTGCTTCGTGTTGCTAAATAACTGCCTTTAGGTCTGTTGAAGTCTTTTAGTTATGATGCTTAAGGGTATAATGGTCCCAATTCAGCACTTGAAATAAACTCTGCTGGACCTGGCGCCTGTATTAAGGGAAAGTTTTCAAGCTTTGTGCAGTGACAACAAAAAAACCCAAGTCCTCAGGTGCGGTATTTCCATGAAACTTTCACGCTTGCTCCCCGAAAACCTAGGGAGTACAGTTTTCTTTATTTCTGCTGCTGTTCATAAAATTGTCCAGAATAATGGAATTAAAAACACAAAGCGTGGTGTCATAGCATTCCTGGGACATCCTGGTCCTCTCTGCTGTGTTCTTTAGTGCCTAAGCCATGCTGATTCTCTTTGAGCAAATATTGTCCCGAGTTTAGTGGTTGAGTTTATGACTTCATAGTACAAGTAGGGGCTAAAGCCAGATGTGCCCATTCTGTCCAGTGGTCCTACAGGCTTCTAAGCTAAGAGCAGATGTTCAACAGAAAATATTTGCTTGCTTTACTGCTGGAAACAGTGTTTTGGGGAGCACTTATCTGGTATATCTGATAGAGCCGACCACCAAAGCTGCCATGTCTCCTACCTTCCATTCCCTACTTGTACAACTGGATCATCTTTTCCCTTCCCTCTAAGCTATTTTGTCTAGCACTGTGGCAAAACCAGCTGGGTTGATATGCGGAGTGGAGCTGTGAACCTAGCAAAAAAAGGCATTTGTGGCCCATCGTCTCATCAGCTATTTTTCTTCCAGGCTCAGAAGTTGTCGTTAAACCTGTTCACATAATCACTGCAGTATTTACCTTTTATTTTCCGAGTGCTTCTTCACTACAAGTTCCTCTACCCTGTCCAGCAGGACAAAGTCCTAATTTTGCATTGTTTTCACACTTGATAGAGAAAAATGCTCTCATATTCTGCGTGTGCTCACCCTACTTTTCTGTAAGAAACTGGATTTGGGCAGTTTCCATCCAAAGACTGCAGCTGCTGTCTTAGAGGTCACTTTGCCTGTTATTGCAGAAACCTCCAGAATGAAAGTAGAACACAGTGATTTATTTCTTGTAGTTAGGATTGTATAGCTATATATAAGTTCATGAAGTTATTTGCAGCTCAGCTGTTTCCATGTGGTTGCCTCCTGTTTGTTTTTTAATGGTACATAGGGAAGGAAGGTACAATGTCTTTCTTCTCCTTTAAATCTGTATTCCACTGCTGTCTCATCTGTTTAATACAATTCCTTTACAAATCTAGACTTATGTTTTAGCTTAATGCCAGCAAGAGCTCTGGAAGGATTTATTCTTCTGGACCCTAATGTAAAATGAGTAATGCTAGAACTGGCTCCCTTGGTAGCAGCAACACATTTTACTACTGATTGTCAGAAACAATAAAAAAGAGAATATGTTGGTAGTTTCTGTGCTATTTGCTTCCTGGGATTTTTGTCCTGAATTAACCTCCGCAAATATATTGCATGAGTAACTTTGGAGAAGTTCTCGGTGTGTCTGTAGGAGAGAAACAGGGAAAAGAACTCAAGCTGTTGCTACAGTTTTCAGTAATAAATACCAAGAAAATGAGCCATTTGGCCCAAGACTGTATGTGACCCATTGCCCAGGGAGTGTCAGGCCTCCCACTTCAGAGGACAGAAGTCATCTGTTTTGTGAAGCTTAAAGATGTCACCTCAGAAGGGAAAGCACCCTTTTTATAAGGAAATGGTTACATTTGTTCTTTAGAGGTTTGAATGCATCTGGAAACTTGCTGAAAATTAACGGAGGTGTAGATGGTGGAAAAATCAAGCACTGTGGTTATGAAAACTGTTAATTTCAATAGTTTTAAGGCTCTTCCTTCTGTTCTCCCTCTTGTTTAATAATTAAAAGAATCAAAAGTTATAACACTTTCTTCAGCTATAAAGGAGATGATCCAATAAAAATTAGGGGTAAATGTCACGAATCTTTTGAGGAGGAGCCTTAGCAAGGGTCTAGCACACCCCATTTTTTCATTATTCAAAATACTTTAATTACCTGTGATTCATTAAAGGAGTAAACTGAAGCCAATGTGAGAAGAGGCTCTAGGAAAGGTCTCTTTGCTCTTCTTTATGGAGCTAGGATGAGGGAAACATCACTTTTCTCCTTGGCCAAAAGAGATTTTTCCAGACTTCTAAGGTAAGGACCTGTCGCCTTCTGATTGCTGTAGGGTGATGTCTCATTTAATGCTGGTCCGTGTTGTCCTTAATGATCTAATGAGACATCTAAGGTGCACCTTCCTCCTGCCTCCACCTCTCTGCTTCCATTTGGGTCTTGGTGGTGAATATTCTTCTCCCATGGCAACACGTATTGTTTTATCCTTTGCTGTTCCCTGTCTTACGCTATGGCATTTAGTGATAAATGCGTCAAGCTACACAAACAAGTGTTTTTTAGAGCAGTCTCTTTAGCTCATGTTTTACAACAGTGCAAGCAGTCCAGGTTTGGGAAGCAGAATAAACCCGACTGTGGTGCCATTTCAATGGATTTGGGACAAAACTGTCCCATTAAAAGTTTTCCTCTTGGCCTTGTGTTTGTGAAGTTGCTCTTCAACACCCTCACTGTGCCGCAAAGGACGCGGTAAGGATTTTACATTTGTTTTATGTTTGTTGGACTAAACTTGCAGAGGTTTAAAATCTAATATTCCACCTGTCCTTTCTGTCGTTCGCTTGAGAAGGACGAAAGGCAATTAAAATCACCAGCGGTGTCAGGACCATGACAAGAGCTGACATTTTTAGGTTGTTGAGCGTTCCTTGCGACGGATGGTTCTGCAGTAATTGTCACGTCTCATCTTCGTCTCCTGCAATGAAGCTTTTTGAAAATGCTGTTGGGCTTTCCAAATTGTAGTACTTCAGAAACAACTACCTTTTTTTTTTAAATTTTATTTTTATTTTCATCTGGGCAGAGGTACAACTGCAGTGCTCATCAAAACAGTTGGCCACCAGTGCAACGCAGGAAGGTAAAGGAGCGTGTGTGTGTTTCAGCTCAGAGTCACTGTCAACAGTGATTGTGTATTTACACAGTAAGAGCCCAAAAGGAGAAACATGCATTTTCAATTTGCTGTGATTGGAAAGCAAACTTTGTACTGCAATTCAACAACTCATCCAAGGCAGCCACCACCATGATAAGCTGGCTGTAATGAGACGCACAGGATGAAATGTAATTTTTTTTTTTCCCCCTACTACTTAGTCATTTCACTGTGGTATCATCCACAGGTTTGTCACATCTGGGCACAGCTGAATAAATTATTTTAAAAGGTGGGATGGCTTTTGCCTCAGAATTTAGGACCTAAATAAATAGTTCACACCACAAGGAGCTTTGGGTAGAAGCGTACGCCTTAAAACTACCCAGAGAACAGTGATGCAGAGATACCTGGGCAAGCTGGGTACCAAAATCAGCCCATTCATAGATGGGAGTTTGTGGCACGGAGTAAATATTAAGTGCAATACGAATGAAATCCCTTAGGCTTTTTTCCCTGGCTTGTGTTCATTCCTGGCCTACCACTTTAAAACCTTGGTTTTGGAGAACTTTAGTGAGGACTTGTAATAGGGTTTGCAGCTGTGAGTGTCAGCTCCAAAAAGGAGAAATAAACGCTGGGTTTGAACACTTGTGAGTTTGGGATTTGGCTCTGAGCTCTGCGCTGCTTCTTCATCTCTCCTTGGTGTACGTATAACCGTGCTTATGATCTGTAAGAGATATGTTTAAAATACAATTTAGGTGGAGTGTGACTCTCCATTTGGTAAATAACAGAAGGAGATACAGAGGAGGGAAAGGAAGGCTGAGATTTTTCACAAATACAGATGGGATGTTGGGGCTGGATGTCCAAGTCCAATTTGTTTAAAGCTTTCGTTTATTTATTTGAAAAACTGAGCTGCAAACTTTTAAAAAATGACTTCCTAAATTGGACTAATTTTGTGCTCAAGATCAGCTGAAGAATGGAGCTTGTAACAGTAAATGATGCCTCCGGGAAACCTGATATTGCTTTTAGCAAAAGAGATTTATAGAGAGAACAATGAGGGGAGATAGATGCAGTGAACTTAGTCTTTGGGAACTAAGACTGATTTATAAGTTTTGTTTTTGCAGTTTGTGCTACCATCAGTACCCAAAGATTGATTTATAGTTTCCTATAGTGTATTCATCATCATTTAGAAAGAATTTCTTTCCCTTTTTTTGGGGGGGGATGTTTAGATCCCACTGAAAAATCAAGCAATCTTTTTGACTCGTATTTTTTTTCCCCCTTAAGTAATTGAAACGGAGAAGGGAAACCCCACTGACATGTGTTTGCAGGCCAGCACGGTCGACTTGTAGCAAATGATCTCCTCTTGTTGTGAGAAATAAGTTCGGGTCCGGATGCAATAGGCTCAGGCAGAATCCTCTGTGAAGCACATTTTTATTCACGTTCTTGCAAGAGCGGGTGACCTAGCAAGTAGGCACAATTTCAGTTCTTGAAACGCACCTTTTTGTTTCCTAATGCCGGCTGAATTTTTCCCTCCCCTGTTTCCCATTGGTTAGGTACTCCAGGGTCCACAGTCTATCCGAGGCGCCTAAAAATCTTCCTAGATGTCTTGCCTCTGTTTACTTCTCTTTATGCTACACCTAAATGGATTATCTGACTAGCTTATTTCTTTCCTTTTTGGTAAAAAATGGCTCAATGCCATTAGCCCTGGTTAAATGTTTGACTACCCTTCTAGACACTAATCCAGTATGAATCAGTTTGTCCTTTTGTCTGTGTGATAAGAGATGTTCCACAAGCCTTTGCTGGAGCCTCTTTGTCTTAGCCATTCCCTTGTCATGTCACCTCTGATGGAAACGGCTTTTCTCCTCTGCAAAAGCAACACCTGCCTTTCTTACATTGTCGAGGAGTGTTTCTGCTTGAGTGGCTGTGCCAAAAGTCCCAGATGATCCCCTTCGCTGGGCAGGGTGACTTCATGTGAATCTCCAGGTCCCAGCGTTGACACCCTCAGGTCTGTCCCACTTACCTGTAATCATCGGTGAGGGTGGAAGTTCAGCTGCTCCAGCAGGAGGAACAAGCTCAACTCCTCTGAAATCTGATATTTCATGCTGCTCTTCAGCAGTTTTGATAATAATCTTTATCATCGATTTGAATGCTTGCGAAGCAGCTTCCAAATTTATTAACAGGTTTAGACTAGAAGGTGCTGAATGACTGACTTGGATGCTAACAAGAGTACTGGCAAGAGCTTTTCTGTCTGCGTCCCTGCGACATACCTTGACTCGTGTAAGAGCTCTTGAAATTTTATTCTAGAGAGTAGGAAGTCAAAGGCCTAGTAAAGAATTGATTTCAGATCCAGCTTTCGAAAATCTAAATACAAGTTGTTCACTGTACAGTCAGAGTTTGTATGTTTGACTTCTGGAGCTAAGGTCTAGCTTAGGGACTTTGAAACCTGTGGCAGATGCGAAGGGATGTAACACTATAGATAAGCCTTAAAGTTGTTTTATTTCGCCTAGTGAGGAAAGTTACGTAAAGAACAGAGCATGAATTTTCACTCTTTTATTGGCTTAATGTAATTAGAAATGTCGAGGGGAGTTGCTACTAATACAATATTGTACTGCAGGGAATGTGGGTTGATGATTGCTCCTTGCTTTGCCACCCTCTTGTCAAGCACCTTGACGCTCTCCAAGCAGTGCCAGGGAAATCTATTTGCTGTAACTGGCCTGGAGTTTCTCAGTGGCACAATGTTATCCCAAGACAGGCAAACAGAAATCTGAACTCTCAAACTCTAGTTCACCTTTGTCACGGATATGAGATGGATCAATCCACGTTGCCATGTCTGAGCTTATTCCAGCACACAAACACCTGCCTGAAGGACCTTTAAGAGCCTTAATGAATGTGTTAAAGCACTCTGAATTCCTGCTGCAAGGCGCTACTCAAATGGGCACCATCATTATCCTCCTCCTGGCATTATATCGATGGCTCAGAAATTCCGAATGACGGTCATACAACTTGTGAAAGCTGCTTCTCGTAGTCAGCCGTTGGTGCAGACACCTTCCCGCCTGGCATTTCTCACTCGAGCTTGAAGCCCCAGCATAAGTTCTTGTGCACGCGTTGGATGGTGCTGTGTAGTAAGAAACAACTCTTGCCAATTAAACTGGAGGTGAGATGCAAACCAGCAGCACGAAGAGGAAGTAGCTCTCTGAATTTGCCGGTGGCAAAGCGACGTGCAGGACCTTATTCCTTGTATAATGCCCTGCTTGCTGGACTGCTGCTTAGGTCAAACTGGCAAGAGCATGCTGAAGTTCAGCCTGTGTAACTTGCTGTGTGCTGCCTGATGTGCTTACTGTAAAATAATTGATAGGGTCTGTTACATAAAACCATTAGTTTTTATTTTGTTAGCTCGTTAATGGGCTTGCTTCATCTTTTGCCTTTGCTGTACAAACCAGCATTATATTTAATTAGCACTGGTAGACCTTCTTTTTTTTTTTATTTAGCTACTAATAAGGTTATTTAAGTCCTTAAGAAGAATTACAATGTGTATAGTTGACCTGATAACTGGTGTATTGTTGCTGGGGTTAATTGTGCTGGCTGATATTCAGGCTCGTGAAGTCCGTGCGCGCGTGAACCTTACACGACGTACAGGTATGTAGGGCGCACAGAGAAGTCAGCAGGTATAAACTAGCATCATTCTCGAGCAAGGGTCAGGACACGAAGTAAGGAAATCATAAAAGCGGTGACAAACTACCTAATGGCTGGTAGGTGCTTACGGGAGAGATGGGCTCCGTTAATGGCATGTCCTTTGCAACTTCCTCAGCAAACATTCAGGTTTTTCTTCCAAACACAATTAAGGATGTTGTATAGTGAATACTCCAGGTTCCTCCTGGTGGTGCCTGGCTAAGTAATTGCAGTGATGAATGGGGAAAATACCAACAAGTCTGACTGTTTAAAAAAACTGATGTCACTTTGGATACAATTATTTCCTGTAGATGTGAAAACAAGAGTCTTTGCAGAAGCGAACAGAGATAGTAGCAGGAAGCTGTGTTTTCTGTACCTGTGTCGGTTTAATCGTGTGTATTCATTCTTATACGTCAGGTTTGGTTTTTTTCTTATCTTCGGTTTGCATCCCTTAAAACCAAATACTGATGTACACTGCGCTCGGAATTGCCTGCTGTCCCCAAAGCCTCGCAGAGCCTGCTCTGAAAAATGAGGGTAACAGACGTTCATTAAAACTCGATTCAGAGACCAGTTCACACGCTGAGCTTGGTTTTTGCAAGTTTCCTTGTTGAAGACTGGGGGAAAACACATGCTTAAAAGGCTTCTTGAATCAAGGTCTGAACCACAGATCTCTTCAATTTCTTATTGTTTTCTTTTGTATCAGGCTACACGCAGTGGAGGTATCCTATTGCTTTGTCCTGTTCAAAAAAACTTTCTGAATTCTTTGAAGGCACGTATAGGCACCGTCCGTTAGCACGTGTTCAGTAGAAATTCAGCAGGTTGCCTATACGTTACCTTGCTGGATCCGCACATACCTGATAAACTTACCAGAAACTTGAATTGTAATTATGTAAAAACCTCCAATTATAATTATCTGAAACATACCTTTTGAATTACTCTAATAAAGACTAAGTATTATCACTCTGCCCTTTAGGGTTAAGTGTGCTCAGCGTATCAATCCGTTTTACCGATCGCAGCCTTTAACCTGACCAAGCGTCTGTATTTGCAGCGGCATCAATCTGCCAGCGGTTATGTTCAGGTCTCCACCTACAAGGGGAGTTAATGGCCTTTTATGTTAGACATCCTCAAGGATACAGCGATAATGGGGTTCGAGAGAGCTGTTGAGAATCTGCGGAGCAAAATGGATGTGAACCGGCTGCCTTTACGTTGATAAATTTCTTTTCATTATTCTACTCGCTGGTGATAGATTGGCGTGGAGAAGGTACGTAACCTCCTCAACCTTCTGAAATTAAAAGCAACTCCCCCGGCCCGGCCCCTGTGCCTTCGTGTTCGTTAGTTAACGCCTTCCCTGAGGTTTGTCTCCGTTGGGAAAATCAAGGTGGGGGGTTAAATCCCCCTCATTTTTTCTTCCCTTCTCCTCACACATCCTCACTGGCCTGTTAATTCCCTTGCCATTCCAGAAACTTACTTCCACCAGGCTTTGACAGCAAGGATATAAATGTCACCTTGCGTATGAGCTGGCCGCAGTTCTGCTACTAAGAGCAGGTGACTTTTATAAATGCTTTCTTTAGCAATTTGAAGGAGCATTTCTGGCAGTGCAGGCAACCGAGGGAGCTCAATTAATTTGTCTGTTAAATGTAACAAACAAACACTAAGAGTTTATTTAAAACCCCAAACCAAAACAAACCCGAAGAGAGGAATTAATGACTTCGGTTGATGGTACCCGGGAAATTGTCTGCCATGCGACGGTGTTTCTAAAAACTACTGACAAATGGGGGGGTTTCCAGCATCTTCTGAAGTTGTGGTTCTGGTATGGACTGCTGGCAGAGCGCGGTCTCAAGGCAGGAGGGATGGGCGGCTGTATAGACTGGTTTGTGTAGGATGCGTTACGGAGATATTTCCCAGCTAGTTTCCCAGTAAAATGGCGTTGTTGGTGCAGACGATACAAACTTGCCTCGTGCTCGTTACGTTTGTTTAAATCGCAGAAGCGGCAACAGCTATAGGTGTTGTCTTTGTGTTAGGGGGTGGGATGGGGTATTTAACAGGGCTACTCCTGAAGAAAGCGAGTCGCTTTTAAAATTTTAAAGCGAAATACGAGGCTGGCTGGAGTGGAAGCTAGCCAGGAAAATTGCCATTCCTGTTAACAGATGCTTTCTTTGAATGATCCAGGCATCTGTGAATGTTGAGTGTGGTGCTAATTCAGGGCACTGGCTTTTATTTTCGTTTTAGCTGTTTATGGAGAAACAAATTCTATACACTGTAGATAGACCAGCTGAAGGTAACAGAAATCCAGAGGCACAACTCCCCTAGTTTGCCGAGGCACGTGCATATTTGACATCCTTTTTGTCTGAAGATTTAATCTTGAGGAAGAAACTTGGTCCAATCAATTCTTAAAATCTCTACGAGGCAAAAAATATTGCAATGGAAAATACATTTTCCTGTCCGCAGTGTTTGGTTCAGCATAATTAACATGAATAATGCAAGACAATTTTCTGATAGTTATTATATTAGAGAGCTTAGCTGACTCATAACTGCCCCCATGACATAGCCAGAATGCAAATTACTTGGATAGAAATAGCACAGAGCTGGTTTGATTAAAATGTGATACATATTTTGAATTGAAAATATTCAAGGTCTTACCAAATGACCTTAATGTCATTTCCCCGCCTCCCTCCAAGCCACCAAGGAAATTTGCATGATCATTTTGAGACAGCTTTTTTTTTTTTGTTGTTTTTCTTTTCTTCTCCCTCTGTGAATTGACAGGACCTGCCGTTCATGGAAAAAACAGGGTGTCTTGTTTTATTCCTTTGCTGAGCTCAACTACGGTAGAATAATGATGCAGCATTTTGTCATGGTGCTCTTTGAGAACCTGGCTTCTGTATGGTGATTGCAAAGATAACGCGTCTCGGGCAGGAATCTGACAAGAAACCATAAGACTGTAATCCTCGTTAAGACCCAGACCCATCTCCACATCTTTCTCCCTGCAGCCCCTCAAATCTGTGTCGAGTCACTCCCAAGTTCCCGCACACGGCTGTGATGAGACACAGAATGAAAGGTTTGAACTTGTTTCAAAGATTTTTTGAGTGCTCTTCAATTTGGTTAAAGAGTCTGTAAACTTTGGGCACTTGGGTCTTTTGGGAATCTCTCTGAAAACCCTCTCCTGGGGGCGTTTTCCTCATGCAGCCATCAAACATTGCATGTAACAGAGAGTGAGCTTGGGAAAGAGCAGTGCACTGCATGGAAATGACAGTTGATAATTAGAGGAGCAGTTATTACACAGACTTGCCCCAATTTACGTGATTTTAAAGTCAGCTTTCACTTGGCATCTCTCTTCAAAAAGAAAATGAAATGGTGTCGTGAGATTCCGTGTTACCCACTATAGCGCGTTTGCTCTGGAGGTCAGACAGGTTTACAGGTAAAAGGATTATTTTGCCCGTTGGCTGGCAGCCCTGCAAATTCCCCTTATGGCTCGGAGCGGAGCAGCTGGTTTTGCGTGAATTCTTAGGAGCAGAGTTTACGTAGGGTACAACCCATGTGTGGTGGGCACCCGAGGCTGTTCAGCGCTTCTATGATATAAGTAACAATTTGTATGGATTTAAAGTTGTCTGAACCCCGATGCCCATTCTGTTTTCAACAAAGTTGGATCCAGGTTGACTCAAATTTCAAACCCGGTTTGAAGGACTTGAGGTCCAACCTTAGTGGACCTCCTAGCAAACTTCTTTAGGGGTTATTTATTGGAAAACGCATCAGATGAGATAACTTACCCCTTAAATCTGACTTATGCAGCCAGAGCCTATTACAAATTTCTAGCATGGTTTAGCTCCTGCTCCCACACCCTCTTCTTCCGCTGTATGAGACTGTTTTGATGCAGTATGGGGAGCAGATACATGATAAAAGCTCTTCTACCAAGACTTTTTCCACTTTATGGCCCAGAGACTTTTTTGCCTTCCTATTCCCCGCCATTCATTCATTACACACATTTGTCTTTTTGACCCTTTTCTTTGCTTCTCCATTTTTTTGATACCTGGAGATGTGTGATGAGGACTTATCAGTTATCACTAATCCACGTTTATCTGCAGGGATGCTGCCTCGCTCATCTATTAATCTGTGCACCAGAGTCTGACTATTATTCTTTCAGCTGCCACTCTTTGGTATTGCTCATCTCTTGTATGGTTTTCTGAGAAAATTAGCTGAAAATTAACATCAATATTTCTTAAAATGTTTTTTGGGCTAAGAAGATGATAATGGGGAAAATTTACAACTTTGGGCTGAATTAAAAAAATGAAGGGTGGAGGGGGAGGCCTGGCTTTGAATATTTCAACATCAGCAGCAACACGACTTGATGAATAAAGAGGCAGTTTCCCCACAAGGTCATCCATGGAGTTGTTAGCAGGATGGGGACTGAGGTGGCCCTTGTGCCCTGGAACTGTGTCCCCTTGGGACAGTGACATGTGCCTTCGGAGCAGCGGCTGTCTGAGGACTGCTCACTCCAGTCCAGTCCTTTTGGTTGTCACTGCTACTGCGCTGCTTGCAGTGAACTCCTCGTTTAGTTTTCTTGTGGTTATAATACGTAACTCCATCTGAATTTCATTATGCGTTGGAATTAATGTCTTCATTTACGTGCCACTGCTGCTGTTCTTTGTGCCTCTGGCACACAGATTTGTTTTCAGTACCAGCAGACACGGTAATTGAGCTGTTCCCTGACTTTACTACCACTGTTTGTAAAAGTTTGGAGTTTCTCTCCTAGGGAATGAACAGCTTCTAAAGACCCTGCTCTTTCCTCCAGTAACCTAATAAAGCTCACTCGCTAGAATATTCAGTATTGGAAATTGCAATCAGTAGCACTGAGGGAGTAGAGGATTACCCTGAGGGTGGTGAGACACTGGCCCAGGTTGCCCAGAGAGGGGGTGGAGGCCCCATCCCTGGAGCCATCCAAGGCCAGGCTGGATGAGGCTCTGAGCAACCTGATCTAGTTGAAGATGTCCCTGCTGACTGCAGGGGGTGGGACTGGATGGCCTTTAAGGGTCCCTTCCAACCCAACACAGTCTATGATTCTAGATCACCAATTTGCCTGAAGGTGTCATAGAATCATAGAATGGTTCATGTTAGAAGGGACCTTACAGCCCACCTAGTGCCGGCCCCTGCCCTGGGCAGGGACATCTCCCACCAGCCCAGGTTGCTCCAAGCCCCATCCAACCTGGCCTTGAACCCGTCCAGGGATGGGGTGTCATCCTGGTTTCAGCTGGGAAAGAGTTCATTTTCTTCCTGGTGATGGCTGGGACAGGAATGTCAGTGATACCTGTTGGGTTCAGTTGTTGCCAAGTGGTGGCATCACATAGGGGATACAAAAAATGGGAGTTCTCCAAGTCTTTACATGTGTTTTATGGCTGCTACAATGGAGGATTTGGAATCATGGAATGGTTAGAGTTGGAAGGGACCTTAAAGCCCCCCCAGTGCCACCCCCTGCCCTGGGCAGGGACACCTCCCACCAGCCCAGGTTGCTCCAAGCCCCGTCCAACCTGGCCTTGAACCCCTCCAGGGATGGGGCAGCCACAACTTCTCTGGGCAACCTGGGCCAGGGGCTCACCCCCCTCACAGCAAACAATTTCTTCCCCAGATCCCATCTCAATCTCTTTCAGTGTAAAACCCTTCCCCCTCATCCTATACTGCCCTGCTCAGCAGTGGGAAGTGTGGCCTTCACTCTTGTCAAAATGTTGAATAATTTGTCAATCTTGTTACCATTTTATTAATTACATTGGTTGAAGACATCTGAGGAAGGACAGTTTGTTTCTGTCTTTAACTTGGGCTACTGCAATGGAGAGTTCATGTCTATGTTGCAGCTTCTGCTTTCTGTATGACTGAAATCACCGAACTTGCCTCAGTTTCCTGTATTGTATTTGGCTGCAGACCCTCAAGACATGAAGAAGGTGATAAATCCATGATTCCTGTGTGATTTTTAACTATGCAGAATGCTTTTTCCCAAAGCAGTCCTCAGACCATGTAAGGCACTTCCCAGCTGTTTCAAATCATCACACATATAATTATTTGTTCTACTCATGTTCTTTATTTCTTTCCTTGTTTGTCAGTTGATGCGCAATTGCAGTTATTCGCATAGTTGGGAGAAAATCTCTTTGGGAGGTCTCAACAGCAATGATGTCGTTACCCCCATATTATACTTTTTTGATTACTGTCCTGCTGATTTTATAGCACATCGTGTGGGTTTTTGTTGTTTTTTTTTTTTTTAATAGAAATATGTTCCAGTGCTTAATACAGGTTGTGCGTTTACAGGTGATTCAAGGCACCAAAATACTTTCCCTGTGGCTCGCTGCAGCCACAAGCAATGCCAACCAAATTTGTCGCGACGTTTGCTGTCACGACGAGGCCAGGTTGATCTTCCACTGACCCGTGCTGCCTCTGCAGCCGCGGGTGGTAGATCCTGGCTCCTCAGTGTGCTACCACTGAGTGGTCCATCCCTGCCGGAGCTGCTCCCGACCGGAGGATGTGCAGAACACTCTGCAAGCTCAGGCGAAACATTTTGGCTTGTGTAATGAAACCAAAATGTCAGTGACGCTGTTTAGACTCCCAGTTACCGATTGATTGGATGGAGTCTAAAACATTGACTGTTTATGTATGCAGGAGCTGCATCTTGAGCTAAATCTACCAAACAAATTACACAAAACAGATAGTGAAAGCCAGAATTTCATGTGTCATAAAACTGTGGGGTTTTTTTTCCCCATGGTTTTGTCTGAGGAGATATTTTTTCCTATAATGAATGTTCATTAAAAAATTTCAGCTCCAGGATTCATAGCGGGTGATTTACTGTAATTGTAAAGATTTCTCATGTAACATTAACAAATACAAGAGTGTAATTGGGTACATGAGGAAGCATTAGCCGAGCGGCGTGCTGAGCTAGGGCTGGTACACGCTGTATCAGCCAACCAGTCCTGAAATTGAGAATGCTCATTATTCAGCCTGACCCGCTCTGGAGCAATTCTGCTGAGAGGTGCTTTGGCTGAATTTTTAGTGCTGCTGAAAGGTGGCTGATTGATGGC
This sequence comes from Fratercula arctica, assembly GCA_947846985.1. Lineage (NCBI taxonomy): Eukaryota > Metazoa > Chordata > Aves > Charadriiformes > Alcidae > Fratercula > Fratercula arctica. The sequence goes on from CANTUZ010000023.1 coordinate 5,484,144, forward strand.
TACGAATAATAATAATAATAATAACAATATACTTAACACGCTTCACTCGCAGAACTCGGGACGCTTTTAGGTTCCTCTGTTTTATGGATGGGAGAATTGCGACCAATTTTCTGCAAAGTCCTGAAAATGTGGTTTGCGGCTCCTTCGCCACCTGTGGTTATCTGACCCGCATGCGTTTGCCAAGAGTGAGCCTATTGCTGCTCCAGGATACCAATCCCCCAGTGCATTTCACTTTTCCACTCTAGTTTAGTTGCAGCCCAGAACGTGGGAAGAGATCCCCTCTGTCCTGATCAGCAGCAATTCCATCGACCCAGTCTGCCCCACAAGTCATTTTCAAGTTAAAGACTGAGAGAAAATATTTTGAGTAGAATCACAGAATGGTTAGGGTTGGAAGGGAACTTTAAAGACCATCCTGTTCCACCTCCTGCCCTGGGCAGGGACACCTCCCACCAGCCCAGGCTGCTCCAAGCCCCGTCCAACCTGGCCTTGAACCCCTCCAGGGATGGGGCAGCCACAGCTTCTCTGGGCAACCTGGGCCAGGGGCTCACCCCCCTCACAGCAAACAATTTCTTCCCCACATCTCATCTCAATCTCCTCTCTTGCAGTGTAAAACCCTTCCCCTCATCCCATGGCTCCCCTCCCTGATCCAGAGTCCCTCCCCAGCTTTCCTGGAGCCCCTTGAGGGACTGGCAGGGGCTGGAAGGTCTCCCCAGAGCCTTCTCTTCTCCAGGCTGACCCCCCCCAGCTCTCTCAGCCTGTCCCCACAGCAGAGGGGCTTCAGCCCTCCCAGTATCTCCGGGGCCTCCTCTGGCCCCGCTCCAACAGCTCCGTGTCCTTCTGATATTGGTGGCCCCAGAGCTGGATGCATTGATTAAAGTCTTAGGCCATTTTAGAACTTGGTTAATTGTTGCAGAGCATCTGTCAAGAGAAAGTGTTGAAACTGTCTTCTGCCTCTTGCAGGGCAGTTGAACAGACTTGGTGCAAGTGCCATTTTTTCAATGTGCGAGGCTGTTTTCTTAGCGATGCGTGTTTTAATTGCTCTCATGCTTAATCCCGGGCTTCTCTACACATCTCTTCTGTGTCAGGACAGATCCGTATGCTGGAGAAGAACTCATGCTCCACTCACCGTGCAATGGAAGCCAGGAGAGACTGACCTTCCTTTTGCCTGCGCTCGCACGGGGGGCAGGGGATGGTGCCCTGCAGAGAGATTTTTCGCGGGCCTGAAAGCAATGCGGCATCCCAGGTTATTAGCTGCGGTGAAACGCTGTGCTGACATCGCTCTGCAATTTGTTTCTGGGTCTAAAGTGAGCGAGACAATGGTAATCTGTCTCTTTGCTCGTGTATCCTGCTACATCTTCAAAGGTGTTTGATTTCCTTTCTTAATTTTATTGAATTCTTTTTTTTTTTTTTTTTTTTTCCAAGACGGTAAAATTGTTTTAGGAGTTGTCATCCACTCGCAGAAGGGCAGATAAGTTCAAATTAAAATAAATAACTTTGCAGGAAGCAATGTTATAGCTTGAAATATGAGTTTTGGGTTTGTGTTTTTTTTTTTTGCTTCGGCACGTTTCAATACCTGGAAAATAGCTGTACGCTTCTTTGTGTCCTCCTCAGCAGAATTAGAATGTCTCCCTGCCCCTTTGGGATCTTGCAGATAAATGCCGGCGGGGCTGCAAGGCACTTAAAAAATACATTATTGTTATCAGTATAAATACCAAACTGAGACTGTTAACCGTCTGAGTCCTGCAGGAGCGGCATGCTTGGCGCGTCTGGAAAAAGATGATGAAAAACGTATTGTTTCAGCCTACGTGACGAGTGTTAGACTTCTTTAAATGCTACAGGAAGACTTCCCTTACCTTGGCTTATTCCTTAGATATTGCGGTGATGAATATTTACGGATAGGTTGGCTCCCTTCATGAGAAGGATCCTCCTGGAAATTGCTACTCTAGGTTCCTTCTGGACCGTTATATTCGTTCCCAAGCGATCCAAAGAGAATTCTTCATGTGAAGACGTAATAAAATTGAGTGAGGGAAAACAGGGGGGAAAAAAAAGGCATTTATTGAAGCGTAGTGGAAAATAAGAGGTCTGGAAAACCGAGCTGCCTCTGAAAGCGGTTGAGTCAAATGCCTGCAGATGCAGGCACAATAGATTATGGAAATTAGTCGGAATAAATAGGCCTGGATGGCCTCTGCAGCACTTGTTGTGTCAACGGGTCTCATTGAATATGCTCAGAAGCATGTAACTGTTTGTTTCTCTGCCACATCCATTTTTTTCCACAAGGTGAGGAATGAGCTTGAAAATGATACCTGAATTAATTCGTAGTTTCCCCGAGACTCTTGGTGTCCTGTGGAAACAGAGCATTGGTAAAGCAGATCACATCACGCTGCTGTTCTGCTTTAAATGGCTTCTCGACAGTGAGTCTTTTCTGCTTGTGATCTGTGTTTTACTCATCATTTGCCATTGGACTATGGGAAAAAGGTTTTCTAAAAAAAAAAAAAAACCCAAATGGCAGAAATCTGTCGTTTGTAGAGATGCTGTCAAAGGATCCAACCTCCAAGTCCGAAATTTGATTAAGGAAATGAAACTCTGGAATGGATCAAATCCTACGCTGTTTTGACCTTCATCGTGTTTGCCATCGCTTTGTACTCGCTTCGTATTCATATTTCATGGTTATGAACTTCTTGGTTAGCAATGTTTGATAATATTTTCAGCTGTTTGCTTTGGCAGAAAAGTTAGGCTTAACGCGGGAGGGGGAAAAAGATGCTTCAGACTGAAAATAAACATTTTAAACGTCCTCCTCTGGTTCCTACACGTGCACTGTAGCTCAGTTACTTTTTTGGATATATTCTCCTCTGATGGCCCAGTTCTCTGGCCAAGCGCTGCAACTCGTGATATGTCACACTGTCCTTTTTGCTGAGCTGCTGTGGTGTAATGCTGTTATATTTTGCCACAGTAAATCGAGAGAGATTTAATTTGGAAATTTAATTTGGACATGCCTTAGGGGACATAAGGCTGGAGATGCTGCGGTGATGCTTTTGAATGTGTGTGTAGACATATGTATCTTCCAGCTTCTTTGATTCTCCCCCAGTGAAAATTTGAATTCCTTTGCCAAATGTAGACTCTTTTTTTTTTTTTTTTTTTTTTTTGGGGGGGGGAATAGAAACCCAATTTCTTTGTTGAAAAACGGTGCTTCAACAGTAATGCAAATGCACGTGCATGGTGCAGAGCAGATGAAGGGCCAGGCCCCATCTCTCTTTCACAGGAACTCTGTTCTTCACTGGAATTTACTTGCTGGGAGGGATATAATACAAGAAGTCCATGACTAAGGTATTTCTTTAGCTATTGTTCAAGCTAACGTATTTTAGCTGCTGGCAAATGCGTTTTTTTGAACTATTTAAGTTTGCATTCTTTGTGGGAAGAAAAACGCTAATAATATATGTGTGCAGGTTCAGTAGCAACAATCAGTAAATACGGAGCTCTGCTCTTAAAGACAAATGCGTAACACGGTTAACTGGCCGAAAAGTGAAAGGTAGATAAATTCATACGGAATATATGATGCAAATCTTGGTAACCCGTGTATTTAACCTTTATCTGAAGAAGAGTGAGCTGCTTAAACCAAGAGTAATTCCCTTCTAATGAACATGTGCCAGTTGAAGTGACAGCCATTGCAGTCAGAAATACATGTATTTTGGGGTAAATCAGATGTCTGCTTTATCTCTGTGACTTCAGTGTCTTGGGTTCCTGTGGCTTGTGAAAATTAGCATTATCTCTGAGGGTTGCATCCAAATGTTGGGCTGGGGATGGCCTTCCTTTACACTGTGGATGGAGGGGATGGTTCTTATGTAGCTTGTATGTGTGCACGGCCGCGTCAGAGGCACGGCAGACTGGCTGTGCTCCTCGTTCAGATCTCGTTTATTTGGAAAATTTAAAATTACAGTTAGAACTTAATGATCAATAGACCATTCATAAGTCTGGAAATGCTGCTTTAGAAGGAAAACGGTTTCTCTTTTAAAGACCTAGAGCCCATCGCCTTTGAAAATCCAGGAGTTCTGCAGGGGTAGAAAACAACTCAAAAATTGAATTGCTCTTATTGGGTTGAAAAAAACCAAATGGCCAGCTCTCAGTGGTGTAAATCAGCCTGCCCATGGACTTCAGTGACCCGCTGGAGACTTGCATGGATTCTGGCCTTGTCCCCACAATATTTAAGCTTCATTTAAAGAGGCTCCAATTGGGCTGCTGGCTCAGATGACAATTAGCTAAGACACCTGTAGGAATATATCTAGTTTTTGTCAGAGTGAGCTGTAGGAAAAAGGAAGTCTCTTGCTGTGGACGCAGTATGATACGAACCTGTAGATCTGCATACTCCTTTGGAATAGCGTTATATTTTGGGGGGGGGGGGTGGTGTGTGTCTTATTTGGTCTTTTTTGCTAGTTGATTTCTTTGCTTAATAGTAAAGTAAGTGCTCAAGTAGGAAGAACAAGGTAGCTCCATGGTTCTCTTGAAAGCACTAGAGCAGGGGAGTAGTAAATTTGCTTAATGAGCATGCATTAACACTTAACGCTGCTGTCAATAACATCAACTCGTGTCAGGCATGCAGCCGGGGTAACAGGGCAGGGACACAAATCAGCCTTTTTAAAAAGCAGAGGGCTTCTCTGTGGCACCTGGTTGAAGTTATCGCTCATTTCTGGGGAGGAAAATCCCACCATACTTACAAGGCTTGAAGTCTCCTTTTGAAAAGGCCCCTAGTAATTTGGGGTTCTGAAGAGTTCCTACAGCGTCCCAGGGGCAATCGCAAAAAATGAACTGATGGCAACTTCAGAAACATTTACTCGACTTTAAAAGACTCTTTGCCTCCTGCAAGACTGTGTTGTTTAAGATTTTACACGAGGTAACTAGAAGAAATAAGTTCAGAATAACTTTAAGCAGTTTGGGGGGTTGAGGGGTGGGGAAAGCAGCTTGGGGAAAAAAACCTGTTGCATGCGGAGAAAACGATTTAGATTGATTTTGTGTGTGTGCTGCCCACAAACATTATGTAAATCTGGGTTATGTAGGTCTTGACTATTTTCCTGGTTCTGCCAGTGGGCAGCTGGTTCAAAAAAAAAAAAAAGGGGGTGGGGTGGGGGGAGGTAGTATGTAAAATCACTGTAATTATACTGTCCTCATTTGTGCACTATCTTGAAATTTATTACTATTAAAAACTACCTGTGGGGTTTTTTTGCAATTTTACTGCCATTTGCATTGGAAGTAACAGGCAGGCATCCATGAAATGGTTGAGCTGTGGCTTAATCGTCAGACAAGCGTCGGAGGAGATGAAATCATGTTTCCTTCTCTTTTCCTCTGCCTGGTCTTAGGTTTGCTTAGCGAGACCAGCTTGAAGTGCAGACATCGGAGATGAACTTCTGCTATACTGAGGAGGCATCCACATGGGAACTTACTCTGATTTTTAGTTACTCTGATTTTTAGCTGATTTTTAAAGTGATTAGGGCAAGGAGTAAGCCTGGGCTCTAGAGACGGAGCTGTACTCAGAAGCTACAACCCCCTACAAGGCACTAATAGGGAACAAATGTGTTGTGGAGAAATGAAGAGGTAGACTTTTCTAGCGGTTTAAATAAAATGACGAAACTCCCAAGATTAGTAGAGGGTTCCATAAAATGCTGTAGAGTAGGCATAGGAAATCGGTGACTGGTTTGAGAACACCGTGCAGAAGGCTTTTTCCCTAATGATTTCTAAATTTTGTTCTCTAAATGGCAATCTAAACTCTGAATTTCTCAATCTGTTTCTGACATCTGTAGAGCCATAATCATTTGATAATCCCAGTAAAAAAACCCATTGTTTGACCTCGGGTTTAATATGCAGAGTCTGACTTGGCTGTGGTAATTTGTCCTCAGGTTTCATAATTCGAAGAACAAAGCAAAATGTTTTGATTTGACGTTAAGGAGGTGATGAGCATGTCAAGTGAGATTTGACTGATGTTTCCTCTTGTTCCTGCAATGGAATTTAAATGATTTATTGTTCAGTTACAGTGCAGGCTAAAAACAAAATGCCTCCAAGAATTATTAATTTTTTTTCTTGTTGCTGTGGTCGGATGAGGTTTTATGAAGAACTATGGAGCTGCAGGGCACAAACTCACCGGTATCAAACAGCAGCGAGTGGAGGTTTACTCTGTGCATGAAACTTCTGCTTTGCATTCAGTGTGAATATACAAGTATTTTCAATGGGGACGTGATTAATTTTTACTTTTTTGGGAACTGACCTAATTATTCTGGTATTGGCACGGATGTATAAACGGTGTTACCACCAAACCGAGACCCAGAAAATAAGCCTCGCTGAGAAACAAGTTGTTTTACTGCGAAGGTGGATGTTGTCGACGCAGCTCACTCGCCACCCTGTGTGGGAACAGAGCCAGGTCAGCATGTCAAACTTTTGCTGAGGGAAGCCATATGTGTACAAGGTGCTTGCTACCACGGTAAAAAATAGTCATAGAATCTTCACGGTTGGAAAGGACCTTTGAGATCGTCGAGTCCAACCGTACAATCTTCTAGTATATCTTTGCTCAGAGGAACGCTGAGGTTGGGTTACTCTAGAGGAGCGCGCTGCATCTATACTTGTAAGCGTTGCGAGCGTGGTATGATGGCATATGTCACTGCAGCTGCTGAAAGATAAAGGAATTCAGCAGTATTTTTTTATTATTTCACCTCTACCTACAAGAAGCAGTTGAGAAGAAACCGAGCATTGCCGAAGACCATAGTTTTAATTCCTTTTTGGGTAATGAAGCTTTTCAGTTCTTAAACGACAGATTTTTATTTTTTTTTTCCCCCTGTAATGAATCCTCTTTCTTTTCAGTTTCATGTTCTTTGGGTATTGGGACTAAACAACTGATTTTTTTACAAACGTCTTCAGAGATCTGTACATCAGAGTATGGTCAGGGCGAACCCTTCTACCTCAGAGAACCTGTAACCCAAAAAAGAAACCTCAAATCTGATAAACTGGGGTTTTTCTCCTGCCAGTCACGAAGTCTTTGGCGGTACCTACGCATCCCTTTTGACAAGGAACATGCAGTGAAGGGACAGCCCAAGCTCTGGTTTTTTCCTCATTAGACTAAACTGCCACTTTTCCCGTTTGGGTAAGAGCTGCAGCAGTTAAGAATAAATCTACTGGTATGTCTGTGTCTGCTCTAGAGGCAGGATTTTTTCTTTCTTGCCTTTATTCTGTTGTTGTAAAACATCAGATGTTTGCTTTTTAGAAAAACTGCCTGTTTTTCAGTTTGTATTATTAGTTAGTAGGCTTAGTTTCCTTCCTCAGCCCCTGTAGCGAGATGTTTCTATCGGGAAGGTACATCTCTCTGCCGGTGTTTTTCTCTTCAAGGCCGTATTTTCAGTTTCAGAAGTTGGAGCTGAGAATTGTTGCGAATTGCAGTCAGTGCTGAGCTACCTCCGCCTTTGAGGGAGGGAGTGTGAGATGATGTGGGAATCTCTGTTGCTTCTAGCGAAGGTCAGCACCCTTTTGCATCTCACCTGGAGTCTATTATGCACCCATATATGCCTTTGCAAGCCTGGCCCTTATTCTGTTCTGAGCCGTGATAATTCCTGAATTTTTTACTGTAAATATAGTCTTAATCTGTGTTTAAACAAAAGAGGTTTAGCAATTAGTTTTGCTCCCTTCGTTTTAGCGCAAGGAAGTTGCTGAGTGAACAATGTTTCCAAGAAGTTCTACATGTGTCGTTTCTCATCGTGATACTTGAGGGGTATAGTAATTAGTTGGAACAGCTTAATTATCTTGCAAACAGGGCAGCACAGCTATTGTGTGCCTCCTCACTTCAGTCAAAGCATGTGAGAAGTTGAGAAATCCTTACGGCGGTGCGAGTTGTCCCTTCCTAGCCAAAATTTCAAGCCGGGCATATTTTTGGTAGTGCTCCTTAGAAATGCGCTGGAAGTCTTAACGTGACAGGATACGTTAAAATCAGGTGTAAGTTGTATATACGAAATGACTGACTTTGTCCTTGTCAGTCAGAGCTCTTAGAAGGAGCTTGATGGGACGGTATCGACTTGTCTCGGGGTTTGTCAGTTCAGGAATAATGTTGACCAATGTAGGTCCTGTGTACATTTCAAATCTATTTTAGAACCAAATTGCAGTTTTTGGGGGGGCACAGGTTCATAGAGAAGAAGCACTGAGCCGCTGCTCTGGATGCAAATCTGCCCCGGTGCAGCCGCAGCTGTGGAAATATTCTAGAAATAAAACACCGTGCAAGTGACTGACACCTTCTCATACAGTCCCTGAAAGTGGAGGGTATTCCAAAAGAGTATATATTTTTCTTATTTTTTATTCTACAAGGATACATATACGCGTATGTACTTCTGAAAGAGCTTTTTGTACAGTTCTTTGGCTTGCCTGGAGATGGCAATGTGGCAGTGTAATTGTTACACCATGGCCTACTCCCAGGAATACATAGAAATTACATTAAATTAATAATAAAAAATAAAGCTTAGCTTGAGCCAGCTCTGCAAAAATATAGGGAATAAATACGTTAGAAACATACAGATAATGTAGCTGAAACACAGCTGATTTAACTAAATGAGAAGCTTTGTGAATGGTAAATTAATTTTTTATTGCACCCGGACACCCAACATACTTTTAATGTTGTGTAACATCCATTTTAGTGAATGACTTACAATAAACGTAAGCAATGGCCCTTTGCTGCCGCTCATGGGCTGTGTAACGCGGGCCAGCATCGACGGCACTGAAGACGGTGAGTTACCTGAGCTCTCAAGGTAGTCGTTGCCTTTCTGCTCCTGTGCCCGCGTCAGGCAACCCAGGTTTCTACTTTATCAACAGAAGCTTGGAAGCTTAAATAAGCTTTTTCCAGAACATTTTGCTTGCTTGTAGCCGAGAGAATTTTTTTTTTTTTTGTGAAAAGGGGAAATGAAAAGGTCTTGTGCTTAATTACAGCACTAACTGTAAGAGTAATGCCTGCTCTAGTAGAAAATGTTTCACTTCGACTTGTTTCTAAGAGTTCTGCTATGAGTATTGGGGTTATCCTTGATTTGCAAAAGGAGAGACTGATGTGCAGGGAGATGGACTCAGTGGTTAACCAAATGGACCCGTTTGGCTAGTGCCAAATCTGGGGAGATAACCCAGGTCTATCGAACCCCAGTTTCTTGGGCGATGCTCTCGGCAAAAGGAACTCAGACAAGATCTCCCACGTCTGTACCTGAGCAGGCTTCAGTGCAGGAAATCCCCTTGGGTTCTTCGGATCATTAAGAATACAAGGGAAACGGCAGATGATATAATTTGGGAACCCACTTTTATATGAAGCTCTAGGGATATCAGAAATCTGCAAAATTTTTTTCGGGGCAGACAATGTCTGCAAGCTAAACACAGCGGGTTTGTTCAATAAAATGTTCTGGCTCAAAGTATTTCCTTAAATTCCCCCTTGGTGTCAAGACATCTGAGCTTGGTAAACTGTTTTCTTTGCTGTTCCAGGCTGGAGATCTCTTCCACTGTGTTATTTCTGTTGCTCAAGCACCCACCGTTGTATTCTAATACCTTTGCTGATGGGAGGTAAATACAGTATAAATTGTCACTTTGACATGTTACACTTTGTAGTGTGTTGAATAATGCATTTAACACGCTGTCATGATGTACCTGCACCTTGCCAAACGTTTGCAATCGTGTCTGCTCGTTTTGTACTTTAAGATGTGGCTATTTGTTTACGAAGCACTTCTTGCTCCAAGAAATCTTGTTTTGCGCAGTTGCCACCGCTGCAGATATTCAGGGAGAGGACGGAGGAGACATTCTAGCGAATGGGTTGAATGGCCCCACAAAATGAAGGAGGATGGCTTTTCTCTTTTGGGTGTTTTAATTTTCTTGTGGCATTCCTCTGGCATGTTATTTTCTGAGCTTGGAAGCTGTTTGGAGAGGGAAGGAAGATCAGCTCCGATCCTCACAAGCTCTGCGCTGTATTTTTAGTTCTGTCACAGATGCAGTATGTTACCCTGCTGTGCCACCCCATCACACTCGGTTCCCCAGCGCCCCAGAAGGTGGCTTCAATACCTCAAACCCCTTCCCCATCCAGCTGCACTTTTCCAGACCTAACTGTGTCATTTGAAGATGTTACGGTCCCAGGCTTGCATGGAATACACCCAATCTCTAGCAGTATCTCGCTGGTGTGATTTCAGATACAATAGGAAAGAAGCAGCGTTTGTTGCATAGAAATGCTTTAAAAAGACTTGATGTCTCATAAAACTTGGCCCCATAAAGTCAGGTTGAGAAGCACCCTTTCCCTTTTCTTTCCCAAATATAAACTGAGCATTTGTGACTAGCACTCATCCACAGGGAGGCCAAAAAAATCAAGTTCTTCCAAAATGTGGCTATGCAGGGCTACATGGGAAAAGGAAAACTGATATTCAGTTATCAAGTGTCTCATTTGGACACACTTAGTTAATTTGAAAAGCAAATGAAGGAAGGACCTCAACCATCTGCCTAATGTTGTGCTTCTCTTCCTGAGTCTTTTTCTGATTATGATATTCTGGCAGCGCTGTGGCTCCGCTATCCACGGCTGCGCTCCAGACAGAGCAAAGAATACAGAGAGCGTAGGAGCAATTAACTGCTGTCGGAACTGGACTGTGTGTCGCTGGAGGTGTCAGTAGAATTAACCGTAGTCAGTCATAGGAGAATAAAAGCTGGATAAACTGTTGTTAATCTTTTTACACTTGGATTAATTGCAGCAACTGTAATCTCCTGGTTGACTTCCAAATGCTTAGTTCGGGATGCGAGTCAACTCTTAGCTTGGACAAGTGCTAAACCGAAGGTGCGAATGTGGGTTCCTGGAGCTGTGGCCTGGCCACTTGTGCCATGCTCTGCTTGGTATTCCTTAGCCCAGACTGTCGAGAAAGCAAGTGCAGGATGAGAAGGATGATCGGAGGCAAGGCTTTCAGTTCAGGTTAAATGATAGAAATTAAAAAACAAGATGGATAAGGAGAGGGAACGATTTCTGTGGGATGCTATTTTTCACAATGGAAGAAGCAGAGGGGCACTAGAAATTAGAAGGCAGTGGGTTTCAAATATAAAATGGAAGTAATGCTTAAGAAAACAAGGGATTAAATTGTGGGGGCCTTGCAGCTGATGTTGCAGCAACTTGAAATGTAGATTAATTCAAAAAAAGGGGTAAGGGATTTCCTGGAGGATATATTCCCCAGTGTTCCAGGTGCCACTTTCAGCTCTGAAAACAATGCACCTCTCTGATTGTTTGGGGGCTGGCGGACAAATCATTGCGCGCTTGTCTTTGATCACGCTGTTCTTTAAGCATCCACCACCAGTAAAACTGGGTTAGGCGGACTATTGGATTGACCTTCAGCTGGACTTGCATTTTTATGGGGAGAAGCGGTTGATAACTGTATTGTTCTCGTCTTCTTGGGGAGTTGATAGCTCCATCTGTGTGGAACAGAGTTTTTTTTTCCACGTAGTCTATGCAGTTTGAAAAGCTTTTGAATCCTTGCACAGCATTTGATACAAGGGGGCTTTTAAAATGCAGGTCATTATTGTTCTATGTTGAGCTCTGGGTAGTGAATGCGGATGTATTTCCTCTTCAGAAAGTTCTATTTATGCTGCAATGGTGCTGCAGGCCAATTTCTGTATCGTTTCTGTGCATTTATCTCTGTTGATGATGGTTTAGTGAGGAGGTCTGTCTTTATATTGTCAGTGACTTAATGATGAGAATCAGAGCCTTTTAGGATTTGCAGGGGAAAGGAAGTGCTTGACAGGCACTGCTGAAACGGTTTAGCCAATCTTTCATTTTAACAATAGGGAAATAAAATAACCCAAGTGCAGAAATAGATATTCTTGAAGCCCAACGTAATGCTCATCAGCATAGATAAACACATAAAGGATTGATGCGTTTTAAAACTATGTCAAAGATTCCTGTTCAAAAGCCGTGTTAAAAACAATTGGAGAGGGCTCGTTCTGCACCTCTTACGTTCCAGAATGGATTAAAAGGGATTTGAGAGGAAAAGGAGTATTGCCTGGAGGTAGGAGTCTAGAATGGCTTCTCACTGCTGCTTCCCTGCTCTGCCAACTGCGTGCTCTGACCCTTTGGTGTTACGACTCCTGTGAATGAAGATGATTTGTTAGTTGTAATAAATTTTGCTTCTAAGGTCTGAAATGGTGGGAGTATCAGGAAACAGGAGTTTCTCTGCCAAATCGGTGCTCCCAGACCCCGGGATAAGTAACGTTGCACTGAACGAAGCCTTGTTTCTCTGGGGTGAACTACAGCTTTAGGGGAAATTCCTGGTGAGGATCACGAAGGTGAAAAGCCTGTCTTTACTTCAGTTTTCCTGTCTCATTACAATGAATATTATGTCATTTCCAGGTGTGCCGCTTCATGGACTAACGGGTACATTACTGCCTTATGAGCTCCTCCAGGAGCTCCAGCAAAGGCGTAAGAAGGATGTTTAACACCAACCTGTTCAAGTGCCTTAACAGAACGGAGCGTAAAAGCATTGATTTCAATGCGGTGATTCCTTTTTTCCGCCCTCACAACATAGCAAACACTGCCAGCCTTGTGTGTGAAGGAAGTGTTACTGCCCAGCGCTGCAGCAGCGCTGCCTGCAGCTGCACCACGGCTTTGTTTCTTCCCAACGGACAGATACAAGCCTTGTGCTGGGGACTGTCACGGAAAGGTGTTGAATTCACATGAATACCCTCTGGAGTCCCAGGCCTGGTCGCGTATTCTGCGGTGAGGATTTCTAAGGAATTTTCCCTGGTAAACGTAGTCCTTTGCTACATTAATGAGAATCCAGCTGCCGCGGCACCAGCCAAACTTTTTACAGCTTCAGTAATAGTGTGAAGTTCAAATACGTTGAGTCGCTAAACAACATCTTGCCCTAAATTACGCTGTCCTTGTTTGCAGCCAGTAGCAAAAGCCTTTCTAGGGCTGCTCTGCCAGCTTAAAATATCCATGGCAAAGTCATGACTTAACTGTCCGTGTCCTTCTGTTGAGCTTTCCAGGATGCCCGCGGTGAATTTCGAAACCTCTTCTTCTGCAGGAGAAATGTCCATGTTTAAGCTACGCCTCCTGAGTCAACTTCTAAGCGTTGCTGTCTTGGTCTTGAAGTTCTGTTGCTACGTCTGATGGAAGGCCAAGAGTCCCCAAGAGAAAATTCAGCATCAAAAAACCAAACCTGACTTTTCTGCCTTGAGATTGCGTTGGAAATGAGTGGCCGAGTTCAGCAGGTGAGGTTGCGCGAATGGGCAGTGTTCAAGATTGGCTGCTTCTGTAGGACATTCAACAGGAGTTGGGTTCTCCTATTCTTACAATGTGGACTTGACCAAGGATCTCTTTGTAGCCAGGCATTTGAAGGGCTGTTCTGTTGCACTGGTGGAAGAAATTAGGAATTCAATGGTTGTGTTTCACAGCGGCTCTCCTAAAGATAATTAGCTGGTTGCATGATTGCACAATTGTTCCTGTTGGGTTCTGGAGTGTTTTCCTTCCTCCTTTTCTCCCTCTGCGGTTAATTAAACACACAAAATTACAGTTTAAAAAAATTGGTTTTAAGGCAAAAGCTTGTTAGGGATCAGAGGAACTTTGTGGGCTGCTGAATGCTAGCTGTCTAATCGAGAGACTCAGCCCTGATAAACACGTGCTTCAACCTCATCTCAGGTCCACAGAAATTAAGCAGATGTTCTGATACGGCTGTGAACCGATATCGCTACAGAGTTCACACGCTACATCTTACAGGAACCAACGAAACCTTTTTTCTTTTTTTTTTTTTGTGAACCTCAGTAGGAAACTATAGAAAATATGGGTGCTTTTGAAAATGAGATGACAGATGGTGTTAACATTGACCTACTCAAAAAGCAGCCTGTCTAGCTCTAAGTATTTCAGGAATATCTGTCATTAAGGTACGCTTTTGGTAATGGCACAGAGCTGTAGCCGAGCACTTTCTAAGACAGCAATTTTCCCTTGGAAAATACACATCTACTGAAATATTTCCCATGGTGATTTGCCACTTTTTAAAAATGAGATATTTTGATAAAGCCAGAAAATGTAATTGAAACTTTTGTTATATAAATTAATGGGGAAGATGTGAGGTTGATTTGCTGTGTCTGAAGTAAAGTACTTCAGGGTAATTTGTTTTGCTTGTCTGATGGAGAACGTTTTTGTTTGCTTTGTGCTTGGTAAGAGAGGATGTTTTGAAGTCTGGATGTTTTGCTGTTCCCAGTGGAATGGCAACTTCTGGTTTCAAAACAAACAAATAAAAGGCCTCTGCTTGGAGGAGGTGAGTTTGCTTGTTCTTTGCCTTTGTGCTCCACGCTTGCAACAGAAAAAGAAGTGAAACGCTGTCATTGTTCACGGGTCCCTTCGCGCCACAAAGTCTCAATGTTTTTAGAGGAAGAGCAAGGGATTTGTCCAGCTTTCAGAAACTGTTCATAAAAATGCTTTGTGATGTGGTAAACTGAAAGACACGAGTCCATAGTAACACTTCTCGAAATGAAAGTTTTGAAGAGTGGAAGTTCTCTCAATATAAAATAGCTTTGAGTGATGAAGTCCAGATAATACTTGCTAAGTCTCTCAATAGCTGTGGTAGGAGAAATTAGCCAGAATTTGAAAAGCAATTATAATGACCAGCGAGAAATTCTTCAAAAAGAAAACTGGCATTTAGATGTTTGACTTAAAGGGAACTGAAAGGGGACTAAAGGCCATTCGCTCTCCTGCAGATCTCCCAGATAAAAAATGAAAGTCCTGATCTTTCACCACTTAGATTAAGTTTGTCTGGCAACTTAAATATGGCATGCTTGAATCAAAGTGCCATCCCCGTGCAATCGGCCTGGCAGGGAGGATTTTACCTGGCCATATGGGTTAGGTCAGGTTCATTGCCACAAAGAAGCCGTGTAAGCGCTCTCAGTGGGAAGTGTTCATACTAATTCAGTTACACACACAGCCAAAATATACCCCTGGATTCTGGAAATGCCCACACCAAAAATAATTGTAACAGATATTTCCAAGAACTGCTGGTGGCTTCTGGACTCCTGAGCATCGAATCCTGTGAGGATATTTGCAGCTGGGTTCCCCAAATCCCCGGTCACGCAGTTCTGTCACTTCCTAGAGAAATCCATCCTTACATGTTGTGCATATTTACGTTCTCTGCCAAGAAAAGTAGCTTCCACAAAGCTCTCTTGGCGTTTAAAAATAAAAAAAATAAAAATCTGCTAAGTTGCTGAAGGTCAGTGTGTAATGGCATGACATCGGATGTGACACCGCTGCTAATCTAATGAGAGGAAAACAGATGTGGGAAGCTCCTATGATTTCCTGCTTATTAAGATCAGATTTGTCCTGTGATTATGAGTCTTTTTTGCCTGCTGGAGATGTGGCCGTTTAGACAATGCTCTTAAAGACGCGTGTGAGAATTATTAAGAGCTGGTTTGGCATAGGGTCTTGCCTGTCTGCTGTTGGCACTAGTTTAGTAGTGAGATAAATGTTATCCCCTTCAGAAGTAATTAGGACAACTGTTTTATGTGTGTGCACATCTCAGACAACTATGAAAATGCTACAGATTTCATAATCTTTGCCATTTTTTCTAAAGACAATTATCTGGGTTAAGCAAACTCTTCCTGGCTCAGTGGCCAGACTTTCGAACAATGCCTGCCTGGTTTTATTCATTATTTACTACTTAACATCAGTTATGTGTTTCTATATCCAGTGTCCTATTTTTCACACTTGATTGGGTTTTTGTTTGAGTATTTCCCGGTGCCAAACGCCTACTTATACCTCTTACAGTTAGGAGAGCTGATATTTCTTGTGGTGCGAGTCTGCAGAGACCAGTTTAATTAGTACTCGTGGGATGGTTATAAACCCTAAAACTCAGTTACATGATGGGTGGGAGAATGGACTGGAAATCTCTCTTATTTTTCCTGTAAATTTATGTTACGCGATCATACATTCCTTCCCCAAAGTTACGACAGGCAGCGTGTTTATCCTTTCTTGGTGTCTAATAACATTGCCAATTATCATGAACCTGTAAACAAGAAACGCCAAAGGTTCGTTAACTTTAAAACCAAAGAGAAAATGGGGTTTGAGGCAACGCTCTAAAGGATGCCGTAGGGGCGGCCAGGTGAATGTGAAAGCACATCAGGGGTTATTAGCTGAATCCCCATAACTCGGGTCTGCCCAAATGAGTACACGGCAAGCAGATGTTTTACTGCTGCGGTGCAGCTGCCATCCAAGCCTTGGAAGTACCGGCTCCTTAGATTAACAAAGAAACCCAAGGTTGAAGGTAATGATGTCTGAAAATAAACTAGAAATGGCAGGCTGGTGAAAATTAGGCAGGGTTGATTAAAGCAAACACAAGGATCTCTAGCAGAGTTTAAATACACCTGCGGCCGTGAGATCATTTGATACCTGTGTTCATTTGATCGTGTGCCCACTGGGACGTGTCCCAAATCCTTCCCTGAGCATTTAAGTGACATGGGGTGGAGCGAGGAGGGATGTAAAGTTATGTGTAAGAATTGGAGCCTAAATCCCTGTTGTCTTTGTAGTTCTCTTGTGAACCTGCTCCAATGGCCACCAAATCGATGAAAAGACTGCTCTTCACTGAGTTGGGGTTGGAACCCCCAAGAACAGAGCTGTTCAAGGTTTGTCTGGACGATCATGGCTCAAGAATCGAAGGATGCTATTGTAGTCCCAGAGCTTGCCTTTGACTGCAGCGTCTCTGTGTTCACGGAAATGGCAGCACAAAGCGCTCCTTCAGGCTTTGACTCTTTTCAGGAGAGACTGACGGGGCACAGATGGCGAATACTGCAGTCCTTGCTGGTTCCAGTGGCTGCGACGAAACAGTTCTCATGAAGAAGGGCTGCGGGGTCAGACCCATGCACTTGTGTAAGATTGAATCCTCAGCTGCAATTGCATCTGCTGCACTCCATTGGTTTTACTTTTGCTTAACAGACCATAAACAATTTGTTTACATAGACAGCTTTTCATCTTCCACAGTGAATCATAAGTGAGTTCTCCAGGGATCAATCCCTGGTCTGGTTGTTGCTTTTCATTTATATACCAGGCTTGGATGATTTAGATCATCACTGTTTCCATCTGAATTCAAAGGCAGCTGGTTTATGTCCTTTTCCTTGCACAAAGGATCTTACTAAAAATCTACATTATGGATCTGGCAGATTAAGGTTTGCTTTGAAATACTTTGCTATAAAGCAGAAAAGAGATGTTACGACCCATTTGCCACAGAGAAGAGGACCCCAGTCCATCAGTGTTAAAAACACAGGTCCCTCTCTCCAAGTAGTCGTACTGTGATGGTCCTCTGGCAACAACGATGAGCTCTTACTCTGGATGTGCTTTTGAGTAAGGCAAAGAGAATGTGTGTTACAGGGGATGGCGTCTTACAGACAGAGCTAGAAAAGGATCTGAAATGACAAAATGGGTTGAGGTGATGCCCTAAAGGTGACCAGGTGGGCATGGAAGTATATCCAAGAGTTCTTAGCTAATAGCTGGACTTTTTGTAACCGAGTCTGAACATCTGTGCTATAGTGCCACGACTGTACGAGGTACAGTTGTAAGCCTCCTGAGAAGGGCAGCCTGGGGCTTAGGAGTATCTGGAACCACAGAGAATTGAAGAGAGACCCTCTTCTACCCGCAGAGATTCATGTCCAAGGCGTGACCCGTTTTTAGTCACCTGCATAGTAACCTACAGAGCAAACGTGGCACACGATTCCCATGAGTCAGGTCAAATTTGCTGTCTGTGTTCTGAAGAGTTTGAATTTAGTTTTAATTTGTGTATATATCTTTTAAACTTTTTTTTTTCTTCACTATTTTACATATCTGATTCAATGTACTTGTGTTTGTATGGTTATTCCCCAAATGGCTGAATGTTTCCAAAATGACTACCAGCTGTCCGTGTTTCACATATCATTAGTTATTTAAAAACTAACATCTTCTGGAGACCTGATAACGTATGAATCTTGATCAAAAACATTCCCCCTGAAATGTCAGTGTTGGGGTGATTTCCCTTGCTCAGTTGCAGAGAGGTAACGCAGATTAATAGACCACGGTGTTAGTATTAACCTTAGAAGAAAGCAGAAGCCGCAGCTACTTAGTTGTGAAAAATACCGGATAAAATAGCGCGATTATTCTGTGCAACTGCACCCCATGTACTTAATTCAAATTAAGTCTTAGAAGGTACTGCTTTTTCCTGTCAAGTTGTTTATTTAAAAAATTACTCTGGAGCAAATAATTCATTACCTTCTCACCTTGCATTTGGTGATTGCTTATAATAAGAGTCCACTTTGAGAAGCAGTTGGCTTTTTCCTTCATTACCTATACATAGACCCAAAGAATTTTTTATACTCCAGTAAACATAATTTGTATTTCACGACATGTTATGAGTTTCTCATTGTATGAATGTCTTAAAATGTATTTATAAATAATTTTTATGGTTCAGTGAGAAAAGCCATTAAGGTGTTTAAAATGTTTGGAAGTGCAGGAGTTGAAAGAGTAGTTTGATATATACGCTGCAATGGGAGCTGGGAGCTGTAAAGGCATGTTGTAGTTTAGCAAAGAAATCTAAAGGGCTTCAACTACAAATTACTAAAATTACTAGTTCTAGAAATAGTATAGAAGGGATTTTAAAGATGAAAGAACGTGATCTCCATTTAGTAATAATAGCACGGTATTCGTTTACTTATTGTAATCTATTTAGATCAAGGTAAATGTTAAATACATTTTAAAATGTTTAAATAAATATCTGCAGCTATGCAAATAATCTAGCTGGTAAGGCATTATCAACAACTCCTGCCTCCCCATCCCCGGAAACTGTTTAGTCTAAGAACTACCATTTGTGGTCCTGCAAAAATCAGATATTGGGACCCCAGGCTGTCCTGGCAACTCTTAATTACTCTGGACAACATAGCATCTAAGAAAACTACTGCATTATATAGATCCTGCAATCTCAGGGAAGAATTTTTGTTCACACATTTCCTTTTTCTCCTCTAGCATGAAGAACACAGTTCATGGGAGTATGCTCTAGACCACCCAACCAGGATGAGGAGACAAGATAAAGTATTCTATAAGCGGCTGGCTGAAGTTCTGGTTGGGGACTTCAACCTGCCGGGTATCTGCTGGAAATATAACACAGCAGAGAGCAGGCAGGCTAGGAGGTTCCTCGAGTGCATGGAAGATAGCTTCCTGACACAAGTGGTAGGTGAGCCTACCAGGGGAGGTGCCTCTCTAGACCTCCTGTCCACAGTGAAGGACTAGTGGGAGATGTGGCGGTCGAAGGTCGTCTTGGGTTTAGCGATTGTGAAATGGTCAAGTTTTCAATTCGTAGTGATGTAAGGAGGCGGGTTAGCAAAACCTCCACCTTGGGCTTCCGGAGGGTGGACTTTGGCTTGTTCAGAACACTGGTTGAGAGAGTCCCTTGGGAGACAGTCCTGAAGGGCAAAGGGGTCCAGAAAGGCTGGACGCTCTTCAAGAAGGAAATCTTAAAGGCCCAGGAGCAGGCTGTCCCCAAGTGTCGCAAGTTTAAAGGGCCGGGAAAATGGCCGGTCTGGATGAATAAGGAACTTCTGATGGAACTTAGGAATAAAAGGAAGGTTTACCACCTTTGGAAGAAGGGACAGGCAACTCAGGAGGAGTACAGAGAGCTTGTTAGGTTATACAGAGGGAAAATTAGGAAGGCAAAAGCCCAGCTGGAGCTCAACTTTGCCACTAACATTAAGGACAACAAAAAAAGTTTTTATAAATACATCAACAAAAAGAGAGCCAGGGAGAATCTCCATCCCTTACTGGATGCGGGGGGGGGGGGGGGGGGGGAAGTTGCAGCCAAGGACTAGGAGAAGGCTGAGATACTTAATGCCTTCTTTGCCTCTGTCTTCAATAGTCAGACCAGCTATCCCCAGGGTGTTCAGCCTCCTGAGCTGGAAGATAAGGATGGAGAGCAGAACAACCCACCCATAATCCAGGAGGAAGTAGTTAATGATCTGCTTCTGCACCTAGATGCACGTAAGTCTATGGGGCCGGATGGGATTCACCCAAGAGTCCGCAGGGAGCTGGCAGGAGAGCTCACCAAGCCTCTCTCCATCATTTACCAACAATCTTGGTCAACAGGGGAGGTACCAGATGACTGGAGCGTGGCTAATGTGACACCCATCTACAAGAAGGGCCGGAAGGAGGATCCAGGGACCTACAGGACTCTCAGCCTGACCTCAGTACCAGGAAAGATCATGGAGAGGATCATCTTGAGTGAGCTCTCATGGCAAGTGCAGGGCAGCCAAGGGATCAGGGCCAGCCAGCATGGGTTTAGGAAAGGGAGGTCCTGCTTAACCAACCTGATCTCTTTCTGTGACAATGTGACCCCCCTTCTGGACGTGGGGAAGGCTGTGGACGTTGTCTATCTGGACTTTGGTAAGGCCTTTGACACTGTCCCCCACAGCATTCTCCTGGAGAACCTGGCGAATCATGGCACAGACCAGTGTACTCTTCGCTGGGTAAAAACTGTCTGGATGGCTGTGCCCAGAGAGTTGTGATTAATGGGGTGAAATCCTCTTGGTGGCTGGTCACCAGTGGTGTCCCTCAGGGCTCAGTTTTGGGGCCAGTTTTGTTTAATATCCTTATCAATGATCTGGATGAGGGGATTGAGTGCATCCTCAGTAAGTTTGCAGATGACACCAAACTAGGTGGGAGTGTGGATCTGCTTGAGGGTAGGAAGGCTCTACAGAGGGACCTGGACAGGCTGGATCGATGGGCCAAGGCCAATGGTATGAGGTTTAATAAGGCCAAGTGCCGGGTCCTGCGTTTTGGTCACACCAACCCCAAGCAACGCTACACGCTTGGGGAAGAGTGCCGAGAAAGCTGCCCAGCAGAAAAGGACCTGGGGGTGCTGGGGGATGGCCAGCTTCACATGAGCCAGCAGTGTGCCCAGGTGGCCAAGAAGGCCAACAGCATTCTGGCTTGTATCAGGAATAGCGAGGCCAGCAGGAGCAGGGAAGTGATGGTGCCTCTGCACTCGGCACTGGTGAGGCCTCACCTCGAGCGCTGTGTTCAGTTCTGGGCCCCTCTGGACAAGAGGGACATTGAAGTGCTGGAGCGTGTCCAGAGGAGAGCTACCGAGCTGGGGAGGGGTCTGGAGACCAAGCCCCATGAGGAGAGGCTGAGGGAACGGGGCATGGTTAGTCTGGAGAAGAGGAGGCTGAGGGGAGACCTCATTGCCCCCTACAGCTACCTGAGAGGAGGGTGTAGAGAGGTGGGGGTTGGCCTCTTCTCCCAGGTGAATAATGGCAGGACCAGAGGAAATGGTCTGAAGCTGCAGCAGGGGAGGTTTAGATTAGATATTAGGAGGAATTACTTTCCTGAAAGAGTGGTCAGGCACTGGAACAGCCTGCCCAGGGAGGTGGTTGAGTCACCATCCCTAGAGGTATTTAAGAAACGTGTAGATTTGGCACTTCAGGGCATGCTCTAGTGGCAGGGATTGTAGGGTTTTTTGTGTGTGTGTATGGTTGGACTCGATGATCTCAAAGGTCCTTTCCAACCATGAAGATTCTATGATTCTAAATTCATGGGTAATATGTGTAAGTTTAGTGAAGTACCAAGTCTGTGCTGAACTATATAAACTTTCCTTGATGAATTGCTCAATCTCCTTCATTTGGAAGAAGAAAAATTAATATCAGATCTAATTGGCTTCCATGTCCCAGGGTAAGGTTTCTTAACTCTCTTTTTCATATGGCATTTTTAATTAACTTAGAACGAGCATTTGCGCATAGAAATATCAACACAAACGTGTGCAAGCATCTTTATATATGCATCCAGCTGCCACGCTCTTCAGAAAGGGATTTTGTTTCATTCTGGTTGCTATTGCCAACTTTTCCTGGGGAATGTGCCGGCATCAGCCAACAATCAGGAGAGGGACCAGGGCTACAGCGCCTACACAAATGCCTGGATTCAAAATGATCCCAACCCATTGAATCCCATGATAATAGATTATATTTTTAGTTTGGTTTTTTTTTTTTTTTTTACTCAGCTCAATCTCCTAACATTATTCTAGCCACCAACTACATGATTACATTGCTAATTAGCAGCCTCGGAGTATCATCTAATTTTAAGGCAACTAGTGTTGATAAAGTATGAGTGTTGAGGCTGGCAAGAGAGGTGCTGTCACCAAGCACAGTGATATTTATTCTCAGCAAAGGTCTTTTTCGGCACGTCGATTTATTCAGTGTATTTATACTGTGTCTAGGTTTGCCTCATGGTCTTGGAAGACAAGACCTTCTGCATTTAAAAAAAGTAAATAAGGCATAAAACCTCGTTATTTATTATTTCAAATGCTGGTTGCGTAGGAAGTCTGTGACCGATAGAAAATAAACTGGATGTTTCTAGGCTACTGTTAATAAACTGATAGGGGAGCTTTAATCCTCTTGGGGATTAAAATGTCATAGTCGATAAGGAATTTTCTTTATGTGACTGTATAAGTCAAGCTGTTAATTTAAACAAACAAACAAAACCCCCAAACACACAGAAAACCAATAACCTAAAACCAAAAGCGTTTTCTGTGGAATATTTCTCCACTAGAAAATGATGCAAGAAACACATCAGTTTTGTCGGTTTTGTGGTAAAGCAGAGAATCCGAAAGTGGCTAGTGGTTCTGGTCTGGGCTCTTGACCCCCCTCTTTTCAGATCTCAGGTTTTGAGGTGACTCGAGTGTGCAGACCTTTAGAAGGACAGGTTAGCTTATGGGCTCTCCTTGGGTGTCTGGGTCGGCTTTTTCTTTAAGGAGACACTTCACCAAATAATACATCTTTCATAGCATGTAGGGATTGCCATGGCAATCGTTCACTTTGAATTACAAAACAATTAGCTATTAAACCCTCACAGCATCTATTGCCATGTAGATTATCACCAAGAGGCAGGTAGTGACTTAAACCCCTTCATTTCAGGGGGTTAAAAATTAATTAATTTCTTAATCTTGAATAGTTTCTTTCCGGTTTTCTTCTGAAACTACATCACTTACAGAAAAGGACGGAGCAATGGCTTCAGGAGATGTCTCCTGCCCAGGGAGGAGATATGATGAGAAGTACTGGAATGGATATTTGGTTGCTAATCCATCATTATCAACTGGCTGGCTGGATTCAAACCAAGCGACTGCATTTGGATGAGCCTAAATTCTTTGTTTCCCTGCTGTGAAATCAGTAGCTTGACTTCAGGAGAATGAACTTTTCAAGTTTAAGGCAACACTTGAGCTCTAGATCCACATGAATTTTTGGCAAAGGTGGACCAAGACAGGTTTTTTTCTGGCAGAAAAGGGTGCAGCTGCAGGATATGGAGGCTTTTCTTTCTTATTATGCAGTATTCTTTTAAATCCTGGTGCAGCGTAACACAAGGAAATGGGCTGTAATTTTTACCTGCAGCTCTTAGGGGTAAGAACTGGACCTATTTCTTACACTGAGGAATGAGAGTCAGTTACAACAATTGGTGTCAGGTTTTTCTTATGAGAATTGGTGATTTTTAGGCTTTCCTGAAAATACTTCAGGTTTTAATTTCGAATTACGGTCGTGTTAAAGTATCTCTGGGAGTTTTTAAAATAAGGAGAAAGGAAACTCGGTCTGTATTGTTCTCGTGCTGCGCCCACAGCCAGAGCTGAAATCTCCATGAAACTGGAGGTGGGGGAGAGGAAAAGACTTGCAGGAAACCCAACCACCCAGATGGAATTTCCCTGCCCTTAAATTCCCCTCCTGTACCTATGGTAAGAGGTGTCAGACGCGTCAAACATGCAGCTCACTTTCACTTGAGCTACGTGAATAAATTATATGCTAAGGAATTGCCACCTAAGGCTCTTGACAGCCACTTATCACCTCTGGTTTGGCAAAGACCTGTTTGCGTTTGCGATTCCTGCATCAGTCTCTTGTGCCTGAGCTGCTCCTTCAGTATACAAAATGTTTCATAGACATAGAATCATAGGGTTGGAAGGGCCCTCTGGAGATCACCCAGTCCAACCCCCGGCCAGAGCAGGGTCACCCAGAGCAGGGGGCACAGGAACGCGTCCAGGCGGGGTTGGGATGTCTCCAGAGACGGAGACTCCCCCACCTCTCTGGGCAGCCTGTGCCAGGGCTCTGCCACCCTCACAGCAAAGAAGTTCCTCCTCGCGTTGAGATGGAACTTCCCATGGTTGAGTTTGTGCCCGTTGCCCCTTGTCCTGTCCCTGGGCACCACTGAGAAGAGCCTGGCCCCGTCCTCCTGACACCCCCCTTGAAGTATTTATCAGCGTTGATAAGATCCCCCCTCAGTCATCTTTTTTCCAGCCTGAAGAGCCCCAAATCCCTCAGCCTTTCTCCATCAGAGAGATGTTCCAGTCCCCTCAGCATCTTCGTAGCCCTTACCTCAAAGAACTGGTTGGTGTCATCTAGAGGAATAAGATTTCTCTTGATTCAATGATGATCCTCCTTAATTTCAGTCCTGGGGGGGAGCCTAACAACTTCTGAGACTTAAAGCACGTTTATCGCTTTATATTTAAATGCTATGTTAAATAGCTGAATGAAAGGTCATCTACTAAAAAGACGGGGCTGGCTGCAGTGGGTGGCCAGCCATTATGTCTAAAGCCTTAAAATCCTGCCAAAGGTGCCTTGCTATAAGGTTCTTCTATCGTGCTGTACCGTAGGCTGAATACAGTCAGTAAATGACTATATTTGGGACTGGAAATAATTGCTTTTGGATTCACGAGCGGCAACCACAAATTATTTCCTGCACCCCCATTGTCAGAAGAAACTGTGCTCTGGTTTCCAGCAGAGACCCTTTGTGTAGCTGGTGCTGTCTGCCATGATTAGATGGAATATTGCACTAAAAAGCTCCTTAAAGTCTTATTTAGGCAGAAATATCCACTTTCCTTTTGATTGAACCAGCGTCCTGTAATAATAGTGATTTTAATTAAAACAAACACACACCCCCCTAATCAATGTATTGCTAGTGACAAACCTTTAGTAGGAGACCATCGCTTTGTCTTTCAAAAACTTTCATTTGTCAGCTTCTTAAACATTTTATTTTCATTAATTAAAACACTCCGGTGTTTTCGTGTAGGTAGTCAGTTGGTTTTGCAAATTCCTTGCAGGTTTTGAAAGCTTCTACCTCATTTTCTAGGACATTTGTCTGCGAGCAAGGCTCGAAATTGAGAGGTTTTTCTCGATGGTTGGAATTCCACAGTAAATGTCAGTATGAATAGAATTAGAATTTTTATATATCACCACCCCTCTCTTCTGCTGTAGGTAGGCAGCAAAATACATGTGCTGGCCAACGGTAAAATGTCATTGCTCCGTTGTAAGCACTAGTGGGTGTAATCCAGATGTGGGGGTGATATTTTGTCTGCTAGAGGTCAGTTTAGAAAAGGGCATGGAGGAAGGAAGGGGAAAGAAAAGGGCATTCTGTGAGCTGGGAATGATGGTAAAACATTTTGTCGGCACTGGAAAAACTGCTGTTTAAGTGGCATTGGTGTAATTGAACAGCACATTTCCACTTCGGAATTAAATAAATTGGTATAGAAATGCTTTTTACGCTGGTAGCGTGTCCCTGTGGGAACAGGGGCTGCTGCCTTGGGAGAAGGCATCTTCACGACGTGAAGTGCGTCGAAGCTCTGTTTTTACAGATAAATGTTAATAAAGGTTAATAGTGGCACGGTTAATAAATAGAAGTTTAATAATGGGACAAACTCAGCATAACAGCAGAACCACTTCTGGTTTTTATTAGAAGGCAGCACAGAGGCAATTCACGTATGGAAAATTCCTTCTCCTCCCACGGCAGAGGCACTTGCCACCTCTCACTGTTGCATCCTTGAGAGGGGGTCCCTTCTGTTGGGCAGCGGTTGGATCGCAGCGGCACCTCTACTGGCCTTGTTTCCAGGACGGAGAGTCGTAACTAAGCTGAAGCTGGTGGTGGTGACACACCAGCTGGTGGTGACATAAGGGGGTATGCTGCTGCCTGTGGTCTATGTAAAGGTCTTAAAGATACTCCCACCTCTTCCTCAAAATTCATATCGATAAGGATAATGAAAGGTCATCCATTAAATCCGACGTTCCTTAAAACAACACTTTCCATTCCCAGTAAAAAAAAACCCCTCACTAAATGTGTAACTGTTGTATTTTGACGGGTGATGCTGTGTTTTGTTGTTGGTTTTCTGGTTTGTTTGTGTCTTTTTTTAAGAGACAAGAAATATGGAAGTAGCATTATTGATTAAGTTTCCTACATCTCTTATTCTCCTCTCCTCCACCCAGTGTCTGGTAGCGGGGCTTGCCAAATTAGGTTTCCATCTTAATTATTCCTGACATTTTCTCCAGGATGCTATGATCTACTTCAGGGATTTGCAGTTTAACACGCTAGTCCTTTTTATTGCATGGAAATGTGAACTGAATAAATTGAGATGGGCTATTTTTGTTGTGAACTGCTTAATTTTGGATGATTGCATCAAAGTGCAGGAAAGTTTTACCAAGTTAACAAAGTTTAAATTGAATTCTCCTATAAACACTGCACTTGAAGGATGTCAGCAAGTGCGGTAGGCTGAGGGTCTGTTATTCTTAATTGGGATAGCCTGATAAGGAAAAAATTGCATTCCAAGTATTGATTTAAAAAGATACTCTTGGTGAAATGGAGAAACTCAAATTATGTCAGGAGGCAATCTGAAAGAGTACAACAAGATTTTTACCCTCAAGTCAGCCTTTTTTGTTCCAAAGTATAGATAAAAATCTATAAATAATAATGTGAGATTATGTTGCTGGCTAATGCAATTATTATTTTTTTTTTTTTAGGACAGTTCCTGTACAAATGATGCTTAGGATTGTACTCTGCATTCTTAAAAAATATGTTAAGAATAATGGTATATCCAGTTTAAGGAAATTCTGCTATGCAAGAAGTATTTGTGTCAGTATTAAATAGTCGAGTTGGATTGGACATTCTACAGTAGTTTATCAGAAAAACTTAAATGATGCTATTAAATGCTGATGTTCCTACATGTTAAGTTAATAAGTAAATGAATTGAGTTGTTAAGTTTCAAAAGTCTAACGTGTTTGGAATGTAACGAAGCAAAATGTTCTCTTTTCATTTAAAAAAAGTAAAGCAATGAACAATGGGATGGTTAAAACCAGGCTCGTAATTCAGCTTGTGTCACGCTGCCCCACTCTTCCGTTGTGGGTTACTGGGAATATCTGTGCTGCTTGACTGTACGTGGGATGATGTTGGCTGGCCTGGTGATTTAAAAATTCAGGTTTTGGGTTTGTTAAAAAACAGGTTTGGGGTTTTTTTTGGGTTTTTTTTTTGTTTTGGGTTTTGTGTTTTTTTTTTTTTTTTTTCATGAGCTGCTACCATAAATTAATGGCTATAGAAGCAACCTAATTGGGGAATAGAAATACTATCACTTGCTTGATACAGTGAAGCAACAAAATACACATGTTGAAGAACAGATATAGAAATTTTATAGCTTACTGAAAAAGGGGGGGGGGGGCGGAACCTAAAGCCTTCAGGAATATTACAGTTGCCTCATGTACAAAGAATGTGCAATTAAATAAGCAATTAGTTATGGATTATTCACTCAGCTTGACTGTTGGATATTTAAGTAGCACGTTAACCTTGAAATGACTGCTTTTATAGCCCTTGTTGTTCGGCAATAAATTAGAGCTGCATTTAAAAAAAATGCCCTCCTTGGGCTTGATCTTGCAAAGAAGATATTTCGCTGCTGCTTATTGTATCGCAGCTGGGAGACTGAGGCAGCACAGTGGTACGGCTGGATGCACATGTGGAAGAAGATCTTCCCTGCCTAAAATACTTTTAAATAACCAGGAGGAGGGGAGAAGAGGCAGGGCACTTGTCACACGTTCAGCTTGTGTGGATTTTCGGTGGCACGCTACCCCGGTTGTAGGTATGCTCCCAAACCAGCACCCTATGCCTGTGTAAATTGGCAAATAACTGGAAGGTATTTTATAAAATCAGTGTAATTGGATGAGAATTGAGCTAAGTTTTTTTTTTTTTCTGAATGGTGTACGTTGTCCAACAGTGAAAGCAATGTTCAACTTCAGTGTGTTGGCACCTCATTTTTCTTCTAGTCTTTTCTAACCAGATAATACATTTTTTTGTTTCTCATTCTCCACTACCTTTCACTGACTGATACATATCTGCTCGGTCTCCTTTTTCTCCTTTCAAGTTAAATAAATAGGAAAAGGAGGAGGTAGTTCAGAGATATTGGTTGCTGTCACAAACGCGCACGTGTCTATGCCCCGTTGCCTAAATCCATTATTGCCTTACCCTGGTAGAGACCAGTATGTTTCTATCTGACTGCACAAGCTAAACAATCTAACGTGATTGCTATTAAATGCTTCCTTACATTTCTCAATGCAATCCATTTCCACATAAATTCCAGATGCAGTCAAACAAAATCTCAAGCGAGCATATCTGAAGGCAATGAACTGTGCAAAAACAACTGATACAACACGTACCTAAAAACCCCAGAACCTTCCTTGTGAGATTGGCTCACGACGAGATGTCTGAAGGGAAGCTGATGGGAATGGTGGTGGTTGGCGTTGTCACCGTTGGCCTTAGCACTGCCACCCTGTCCTCCTCAGCAGCCGATAGAGCTTCTGATTGTGCTCGTTCTTCTTGTCTTACCAGGTGCAATCCCAATGGGAGCAGTCGTGTCTCTTTTGCGTTATTCATTGATAGAAAGAGGGAACAGGACAGACCAAAACACCCCTTCTTTTGAAGACTCGTCATTGTTTGAAGTGCTGATGGAACTATATTCTTCATTATTGTATTTGTTACCACATCAAAACAAGACGGGAGAAGAAGCTAAACAAAACCTAGAAGAATGATGATTTTTTTTTTTTTCCTGGTTTCAGATTCACGTTCTTTTTCAGTGTAATGAAACGAAGCTGGTGAGGGGTCTGGAGCACAAGTCTGGTGAGGAGCGGCTGAGGGAGCTGGGGGTGTTCAGCCTGGAGAGAAGGAGGCTGAGGGGAGACCTTCTCGCTCTCTGCAGCTCCCTGAAAGGAGGGGGCAGCCAGGGGGGGATCGGGCTCTTCTCCCAAGGAACAGGCCATGGGACAAGAGGAAATGGCCTCAAGTTGCACCAGGGGAGGTTTAGGATGGATATTAGGAAACATTTCTACACTGAAAAGGTTATTAAGCATTGGAAGAGGCTGCCCAGGGAAGGGGTTGAGGCACCATCCCTGGAGGGATTTAAAAGCCGGGCAGACGCAGTGCTTAGAGATATGGGTTAGTGGTGGTTTTTGTCAGAGTCAGGTTGATGGTTGGACTTGATGATCTGAAAGGTCCCTTCCAACCCAGGCAATTCTATGATTCCATGACACAGGGTAGTGCACTACATCAAGCAGTAGAAACAGAAGAAGATGGTCCCTGAGCAGGCACAAAAGCTGAAGAAAACCCCAACCTAATTGTGAAAAAGGGTTGGTTTCATCTTCCCATTATTGTGCTTACAAAAGCAAGTCATTTCTCATCAGACACCACATTCTCTTCAGGGATCTGATACAGGGGCAAATACTTTTCTTGGCAACACTTAAGCCCCAGGACAAGCTCCTTGGCTGTTGCACATTGGCAAAGTGTTTTTTCTCCTGGGATTAATGAAGCGATATTAGTTTGTTCAGAGATCGATCCATAGTGACTATGTGGATGTTCAATTGAAATATACGGTGCATTTCAAGTTTAGGAACATTTAGGGATAGAGGACACATCAGGAATTCTCCTGCTACCTTTTTTGTTTTTTTTAATGTTATCATAAAGAAAGAGCAGGCCTGTGATTAAATTTAGCAATTGCCATGCTTTAATAAAGAGAAGCAGGGCTAGGCAGACAATATTCCCTGTGTATGCCATCAACTGATCACATTAGAAATGTAGAGTGAAGTTTTCATTGCTTAAAGGGGGAAAGCTGGTGTTTGAATTGAAAATAAATCAGAAATATTAATGTATTCAAGAAATGAGTTTAATGATGTATTTAAAAACTATTAAACTAATGTTTCTCATTAGTGGCACAGCCTAATCATTCTTTGCAAGCAAGGGGAAGAAAGTAAAGCAATATCGCAAAAGATCAAACAGTGATTCAAAATTAATTAATCCAGCATCATATAAATCAGGTAGCTTCAATAAAAATACTAGTTCAGTGTTCAGTTCTTATGGGCAAAATTAAAAATAAAAAATGCCTTAATTAGTGCATTTTCATTCAATTCAGATGACCTATTTATTTTTAATTGAGCTACAGGGTCCTAAACATTCTGTGAAAATGATAATTGCAGCAGTAAACTTTTTAACGTTTCCCTCTGGATTTAATACCTTGTTTTCTGGAGAATCTCCCAGAATAGTCGTGCAAATTGGAACCTTGCTGTGCTGGGAGTTGCTGTTCTGGTTCTTCTCCGGTTGCTGACCTGCTTCATGTTGTGTAAATACCTCCTGGCTCTTCCTACCACATCTTTGCTTTGAATATGCTAACATTTACTTTGCAGGACGTGGTATATCAGCTAGTTAAAAGAATTTTTTTTGAACGGACAGCAGCGTAATAGATGGTGTTGGTAACTTGCATAATTTGTAAAATTAAAAATGCGGTATGCTTGACAACTCTTTTAATGTACTATTACTTTTATATTATGTTTATACCAATATACCTCTCTGCACTGAAGTTTTCTTGCAATCCTAGAAGTAGACATGTTGAACTGAAACAGTTTCATTCTTAATAGATAAATGAGAGAGGAAAACTAGATCAGAGGCAGAGTGAAGAAGGGACTAAGATCTTTTCATGAACCTCAGCACAGGTAGTGAATAACGTTATCGTGGCCAATGAAGTGAACTGGAGCTGAACGGCCGGTATTGCTGTTAAACTGGTATTGCCCATTGCTGTTTTACTAACCTTTCTTCTGGAGATTCAGAATTTACTGAATTTTCCAAACACTAATCCCCAGAAATGATTTTCAGCATTGCAGCCCGAAGAATAGCTCCCTCAAAATAGGCTCTTCTCAAGCTTTCACATGAAGAATTAAAGCTAATCTGAGTGCCCAACGCTGGGGCCTCGAGTATTAGCATCACTTTTGCAGCTCTTACGTGAGGTTGTGAAAGCAGCTTTGTTACAGACTGTCTGAGAAAATATTAAAGGCCCTGATAAGATTTATGCACGGCGGTTTTTAACGAAGATAAGTTAGGCGTCTGAGCCTTGCATCGATTCTGATTCTGGGGACGGTAAGAACATCCTGAGCCTGCCCGACTCCCCCAGTGCTTAAGCACGTGTTTAGCTGCCAGCATGCAAGAAGTCAGTTTGTATTATTCACTCGATATAAAGGCTCGGCATCTTACGGAATTGAACCTATAGATCTAGTTCCTTCTGCGACAGATATTTACTGCTGGGTCATAAATGTGATTCCATCTGGCTGACAACATTTGTAGGCTCCCTGAAATGCCTCTACGCTCATACACATGACAAACAACTTCTGCAGGTAGAATGACCTGTAACAGGAAAAATAAAACCAGCAAACAAACATGAATTGGATTTGGGATTCTGTCTGCTTATTTCCCTTTCTCACTAGGATGGGTTATACCAGCTGATGCGGTGAGGAGAAATGTTATAAAAGGCCGAGGTCTGGAAATCTTCATGTCAGCCTCATGTTAGACTTTTAAATTTGTACCTTGAGCACCTGAATGTCCATTACCAGTCCCAAATATTCAAAAATCATGAACCAGGAGCTTTCGAAATCATGAGAGAGAAACTAACTATGAAATACATAATTGTCTTCTGCTTCATCAGTGTTAAACACACACTGGTGTCATATTTTCAAGTTTTGGCCACTGTCTTAAAATGGCTTTTAATTGAACTAAACTTATATTCTCGTACATTCCAACAGCAATGGCTTGAGGCTCACTTTCAAATTATCTAAATCACAAAAGCTGGCACTATCGAAGATGAGGACTGACTTTCCTGAATACACAGAGGAACCCCGATGTCTCTGTCACGTATTAAGGTAGATGTAATGCACTCACATTTTTTAGACCAAGTGTCCAAAATGAGACCTAGGCTTACATATTACTTAAGTTTTGATAAAAGCAGTGGAAACGTAGTGAATATAAATCCCCTGGAGACTTAGGATGGAGCTGCTGTTGTCCTGAAATTGTCGCGCACAATCGGTAGGAAGGAGACAGTGTGCTGATAACAGTCACTGGTCTCTGAAAAGTAATGTGGTCCCCTGCAGAAGACAACAACTGTTGAACTGTCTCACACGCATGTGCAGAACAAGTCCTGCTCTCCTCCCGATAATCCTTTTCCCCTCTCAGACTGTCCCACAAAGCTGCTGGTTGCCTGTGAAGCAAACTCAGACTGTTGAGCTCCGAAGACAGCATTCCGTGCCAGTTCTTCTTTATGCAAAGCATCATTAATGAGTTATTCAAACAGCTGTAGTGGAGGTAATTTCCCTGTAGCTGAAGGAGCTATGGACTACCAGAGTGCTCCAAGTCGTTAGTTCATAAATGATACACAGTGAAAAGGGTTAGATGCATCCAGAACAGCAGCGTACCCTCCTCAGTACACTCGGGGATGGAAACAAATGAGTACAAACAAGAAACAGCTTGAACAGAAGAAGTTGCAGATCTCAATTCTGAGATCTCGGTGAACCCTGCATACTAGAAGACGATCCAGTGCTGAAGAAGGTTAAAGCTCAGCACGTCCTCATTCGGCCTTGGCTTGTGCAGAGCACTCAGTTTGGATTCGTGTGGGATTCCTGGCATTGTCCGTGGACACCTAACAGGGACAACTGGGAAGTTCAAAATGAAGTTTAGCTGCAATCAGAAGTCAGCAGCTATGTTTCAGCCTGACTTGAGAGAAGGCTGTTTAATTCTCAGACTTGCCGTGCCAAGGGAATTTGCAATAAAAAAACGTCATTGTGTAATGATTTTAGAGATGGATGTGGATGTAAATACTGCCCTAGTTGTTTAAATTTCCAGAATTGCATCTGAGTTTCAAAAGCAACTCAAGACCTCTGAAAGCCTTATACTCACCACCATGAACCTGAACATGACTCCAAACTTAATAGCGAGGGCCTGTCTCAATTGGAATGGCCGGACTTCGCTCTTGAAACTTCTCTACTGCTTGTAATGCTTTATAAGTGGAGGATTAAGTGATCTCACACTAGATATTGAGGAACTGCGATGGAGACAGCTCACATTGCGGGCTGTGTGATCCTCCAGACCTTATCTGGGGTAGCACCTTTGAAGTGGATGGAGATAATCCAGCTCTTCATCACTGTAGCACAGATCAACATGTCTGTCTGTTCATCGTCCAGCACACTAAATTCCAAGGTCCTTCTCCTGGCACCAGTTGCTTCTGGACTAAAGACCTTATCATTTGCTTTAAAAAGGTAATAGAAAGGAATTTAGATATGGATTCAATTTTCAAATGCTCCCAAGCTTTGAATGTCCACTGTAGGATTTTGGCTGGACTTCTTATAGTCTGCCTGAAAAGCCATGTTGAACCTTATTTAATTTTTTTCCACCATTTAAAAATGGAAAAGAACAGATAATTGCATCTTCCTTAAAGAAATCTAGCTGATGAGTTAAATCTGCATGTTTGGCATGATTTCTGCAAAGCCCTGAAAATCCCTCACTAATTCTTTCTCATGGCATAGGTGTTTCCTGCTGAAGTAGCTGAATATATTTTCAGTGTTGAGGTATTTTCCTTCCCAACACCCCTGGGAAGTAAGGGCTGAAGAAACCAAGTGGGTCACACGGATTTGTGCTTTTGCTTTTCCAAAAGTGTCCTAAGCCCATGGGAAGCAGATGCCCAAGTACTTTCGAAAAATCTCTACTCGCTTGGCTTGCCTGGTGACACTTTGGGGCTTTGTGGGAGAGCTGAGAAGGGGGGGTCCTGATTCCTTAGGGCCCCCACCCTTAGATACAGGACTGAGCTCCCAAACCTATGAGACTCTGCCATAATGCTATTCGTCTTGCAAGACTACTTTAAAAACCATGGGAAGACTTTCCCTTCCTGCAGACGTGCTTCTAATTTAAATAAAAGGAATAAATCATCCAAGAATGAAATGCTGTGAAAGTTTAAGAGAGTATTGCCTGTCTCTTATTTCTCCTGTGTAATTTCTGTATTTCTGGAGTTTCTGTAAATTTCATTCATTCTTCTCTGCTGAGGGATTTCTTACAAAGCTTCAGT
The DNA here is from genome assembly GCA_947846985.1 of Fratercula arctica. Lineage (NCBI taxonomy): Eukaryota > Metazoa > Chordata > Aves > Charadriiformes > Alcidae > Fratercula > Fratercula arctica. The sequence goes on from CANTUZ010000023.1 coordinate 5,518,307, forward strand.
CTTAGCAGTGGGTTATTTATGATGCTCTAAAGGTATTTTTGTTGTGGACAGCTCGTTCTTAAATGATAATGTAAATAAATTGAAATCTCTAGTTGCAAGGGCTCTGTCCTGGAGGTCTGCTATAACAGGTCATAAAAACCTTATTTCCAAAGCCCTCCTGAATGTGGAAATAAACAAGGGGGCAGTTCAGCCAACAGGTCTGAGAAGTTTGGCCTCTATCCGGAGAGTGTAATTATTAACGAGAGAAAGATGACTTGATGCTGGGACTCGGAGTGTAGCTTCAGGCTGGCACCGGTCGGTCCTCGGCTCGGCTCTGCCAGGCAGAACACCCCTCCCTCGCTCTGAGTTTAATTACGGGCTGTGGCCACGCTCGTTATCCAGGGAATTCTAAGAAATGGCTTTTGAAGGGTTCAGATATGGTTTCAGTGTGTTAATAAAGAGCTAATCACCTGTTTAGGATTAGTGATTAAAGAAAGTGTATTAAACTAAATAAAGCTCTTTTGTTCTAGAATAGCTGTCTCTGAATGGTTATTAAAGAATATCTATTTCTCTTTAAGTTCATGGCTGGCTGTAACCTTGAATTAACTTTCAAGTGTAGATAAACTCCTAGATTATGGTGTTTTCTGCCTGGAAGGGGTGGAGGGAAGAGAACAAGATGCACAGATAGGGATGAGGAACTGCCACTAATATAGTCTTCCCATTAGGTTAAACTGGAGGGAGGCTGAAGCCTGGCCAGAGGAGTGGGAAAACTGGGACAGCTCAGCATCTAGAAACCATGAGCCAGCAATGGGTCCTTGTGGCCAAGAAGGCCAATGGCATCCTGGGGGGCATCAAGAAGAGCGTGGCCAGCAGGTGGAGGGAGGTTCATCCTCCCCCTCTGCTCTGCCCTGGGGAGGCCGCAGCTGGAGCACTGGGTCCAGTTCTGGGCTCCCCGGTTCCAGAAGGACAGGGAACTGCTGGAGAGGGGACAGCAAAGGGCCACCAAGGTGATGAGGGGACTGGAACATCTCTCTGATGGAGAAAGGCTGAGGAATTTGGGGCTCTTCAGTCTGGGAAAAAAAACGACTGAGGGGGGATCTTATCAATGCTGATAAATACTTCAAGGGGGGGTGTCAGGAGGTCGGGGCCAGGCTCTTCTCAGTGGTGCCCAGGGACAGGACAAGGGGCAACGGGCACAAAATTGACCATGGGAAGTTCCATCTCAACGCCTGGATGTATTCCTGTGCCACCTGCTCTGGGTGACCGTGCTCTGGCAGCGGGTTGGACCAGATGATCTCCAGAAGTTCCTTCCAGCTCCTGCCATTCTGTGATCCTGTGAAATTCCCCATGATAGTATTGCAGGTACAACAGCTTCCATGATGGTTTGAAACCAGTTTTGTTTCTTGCGTCACTCTGAAGCTTCAAGGAGCTGCAGATTTGCAGCAGCATGATGCATGACTATATGTTATTATATTAGATAGAGAACTGTACCAATATACAGTCTGTTCAGTCCAGGCACAGTTAAGGATTAGTGAGTGACCAGGCAATCTGTCATTTTGACTAATATGAAAACTGTGTGCACATAACTAAAGTGGACCCCAAAGGCTGGTGGGAAATGGCTGGTATCTCCCATAACCCATTACTGGACTTTCTCGCCCCACTCCAAAATAAGAAATGAATTGCGTTTCATTTCTAGCAATCACACATCGTTTCACATCAAACAACATGCCAGATCTTTAGTAACATAATTACAGAGTATGCAAAATATCAATCACTGTCTAACTCGATTTGATTACACACCTACTGCTTTAAGTGATAGGGTCCAGCCATGGGTGCCCACCTGGAGGCCATAAAGGGAAAGTCAAGCTTAATTTGATTGCTGTTCAAAATGAAAGGAAATTGCAGTAGATACGGGGATTTAGTGTTTTCAGCACTAGAATTTAACATTAACCAGAGCCTAGATAGGAATTAGCAGGTATTTGGCTGTGGACATGAGCACAGGGAGAGCAGGAGTAGACAGAATATAAGATTTAGGACCAGCTGCAGAGGGCAATCTGACCCAGATGACCCCGTGAAATTGGTTGATCCCCACTGGTTTTACCCAAAGGCGACTGCGTGGGGTGGGTTTGCTGCTTGGGGGAACCAGGAGCTGAAGGTCTGTGCAGCTCGGTGGTGTAGCAAGGCTTCAGGATGGTTCTGCTATGACAACAAATGGGTGGGGGGAAGTCCTGCCTGATTACCCTTTATTCCAATTAGCCTTTCCTTTTTTTTTTTTTTTTTTTTTTTTTCTTTTCTTTTACCCCACCAGCATTGCTCTGAGCAGTTCTGGTGTTGGCAGCAAAGATGCTGAAACTCCTTCTTACTCTTACCACGGGCAAATATTTCTGGGGCATCAGCAGCTTTTGCAGAGCCCGCAGCAAAGGGTGAGATGGGACTACACGGGAGAGAGCGTGCGTGTGACCGTGGAGGTGATCGGAGAGGATGAAGGCTGATGGATTTAGCTCGGGGTCCTAGCTAATGAGGCAGGGGTGGGAAAATGATGTTCAATTTGCTAGCATAATTTGTTAGTCCTAGAGGGTAGAAAGCTTTTCTACACTGACTTCAGGCCTTTGAAATCTCCATGTGAAGGGTCCCAAGAATAAAAGGCCTATTGTAAATATGTCTCTTTTGATGTTGTGATGAAAGTAAAGCTCTCTGAGGAAAAAAAACTGGTTTGGTGCCCTCGTAAACGTTCTGGTTTGGTCTTGGGGAGTAAAAAAATAGACAAGTTGCAAAGTGTGAAACTGTCATTGAGGGAAAAAAAAAAGAAGTATCCCTGAGTGGGCCGTAATCATCTTGGAGGTAACTCTGTGTTAAAAGCTTGTGTCAGGATAAGCCTGGCTTATTATTCTTGCCTTTCTTTGCTTTAATATTTACAGGTCAACAGGTGCCACTTAGGATGTGGCTCTCTCAGGCTCCTGTTTGCTTTTTTTTCCCTGTTCAGAGTAGAGCCCAGCCAGAAACTGCTGGGTAAATAGAGAGAAAAGCAGAGCCACTTGCGAGGTTATAAATTGAACAGTTTACTTGATTTCCATTTGTGCGGGGAACTGCTTCAAGTACGGATCATGTCAAATAATAATACAGTTTCTGAAGGGGCTCTTTGGTTAATTCTGCTGCTGGCTCTGGCTGCTGTGTTCTGCGCTGACCTGGAGTCAAACACGCTGTAGCAGTAGTTGTAAGTGCATGTTTTAGTTTTACCTGCAATTCAGATTTTACGAGGCAGTTACGTGTTAGTTAAAGGGCCCTCTGTAATGACTAAAAAGATCAGGTGAATTTTAAAATGTTGGACATTTAAACGCTCATTGCTATTTTAATTAAACTGAATTTTTAATATCTGAATGACATCTTTGTTAACACATTAATGATGCTTAGTGCTATTAATTGATATGTAACTGGGTAGCAGTGAATTTATTATGTGGCTTAAAATACTGACTGGTGTGTTAAAGCTATTTCTGCTTTGCAGTTCTATCAAATGCCAACTATAATTTGCTATACAGACTGCTGGAGACCTTAATATTGATTAAGTTACCTACCAGTGTGGGCTTAATATCTGTCAGGGAACATTTATTATAAAATGGGTATGAAATACCTTGTTTGGGAGCATCAGCAACGCAAAGGCTCTGAGCTGGAATCTGGGAGACGAGCGAGATGAGGAGGAGTATGGTATTAGACACCCAATTGTCAGTTGTTTGTGCGAGGACAGGGATGCTGGCTCATCAAGTGGCAGCTCAAACACTGATTTGGCTGATATATGGAATAATGTCAGCGACGAAGCTTAAAAAATAACCCTGCAAGAAGAAAGGCTCGCTATTAACCTAGTTCTGTTTTTTTAAATAGTTTTTTTTATTGAATTCTGACCACCATACAGCCTCGCAAGCAGTTGGGTTCTGCCTGGCTGAAAAGGCTGGGCCAGGAGGTAAGAGGGTTAGTGGAAGTGATGAAGGTTAGATGGAGATCTCAGCTGTGGGCTGTTCTGTAAAATTAAGGGAATTAGCCTTCTGTTATCTCTCCTTTTGCCTGTCTTGCTTGTTTAAATACAAGCTTTTCAAGGAAAGTTATATAAAAGTCCTGACAGAGCCTTATGGCAGTTCAATGTTATGTGAAGATCAAACATTCTCAAGCTTTTTCCTATTTCCTATGCTGTTTTAAGAGCTGGAGTTTGTATTTCTTCCAGCAAGTGATTTGCTTCTCAGGCCTGTGCTATGGAAATGCACTTAGGGTGGTCTAAGCGGCATGTTTACAGTGAAAAAAAAATCTAGTTAGAGTGTGGAAAAATGTGTGAACGTTTTCAGAAAGGGTGCTTGCTTGCTTACTTGTATCCCATTAATGTATGGATGCCGCGACAGAGACAAGGGCTCATTCTGCTAATCTGTATTCAGAGGCATATCAAGAAGCAGATTGCACTCCAAAGAACATACAGTCAAGGCAATGAGTGGTAAAATGGAAGTTTTATTTAGTCTTTTTTTTCCTTTTCTTTTTTTTTGCCCCTACGATGGGGGACAAAAAAGAAAAAAGGTTTGTTAGAATCACATAGGGAATCTGGGAAAGGTTGAGGAAACAAACTTTTTCTTGTTTAAAAGCATTTATCAAGACAGTGCAATCACCTTTCCACCTCTTGAAATCTGTTTTTATTTTGTTCTTATTCAGCTTTGTATTGACTTCGGAGGCAAAGCCATCATTTGGATGGGGAACAACATGATGTTAACAATGCCTCTCTCAGGAGAACACCACCTTGCAGCCACCTTCCTTTTGGAGCACTGTAAATACGTTGGGTTTTTATGATCTCTTGCAATTAACATCTGTAGAAGTGATCTACAATGCCTTGCTGGGGACAATTAGCCCTCGTGGATATGTAGTCTTACAGTGTTTTTCTTTGGCTGAAAGTTGTCACTGGTGTAGTTTTGTTGGAGTTGGACGAGAAGCTGGGTAACGTTGGGGTTTTAGTTGAGTTTTTGGGGAGGATTTTGAGAAGATTCATAACTCCGCACAGCAGAAATGTTCCCTCTCTTTGCCTCTATGCTTGTTTAGGCCTTATCCAATTTATGGACCCCATTGTTGTTCTCCTTTCAAGACACCACAGCCATCGGAAAGGAATGTGAGGAGTTGTTAAAGTTTCACTAAGTCATCAAACCATTCCCTCAGTGTGGGGCACCTTTGCTGATGTAATGATATTCATGAAAGAACCAAAGCACAAAGGAAGGGAATCTAATAAATATCTGAGCTTCAGAAGGCGTTATATCACCGCAGGTCATTTTTCTAAATTATTTAAGCACAGTGTTTGCTATGCACTACTACCGTTTCTCAGGTGGGGATTTATTACCTTTTAATTCACTTAAATATCTAAAATTTATTTGATTTGGGAGGAGAAGGAAGACAGGAAGGTAAGAAAAATGGCTTTGCTCCCTTTATGGAAAATTTAAGTGATGCTACTGGTATTCACTTTCAACCAGAGGACGCGAGTAAGATGTATGCAGATCATTTATTGTGAGTGTCTTTTACACTACTTTGGTGTAACAAAGACTCCTATGCGAAAATATTCCATAGTGCAATAGGAATTAGAATAATACCCATGCATTTTGCCCCAGAGTAAAGATACTCTGAAGTTTAATATGTATTAATTTGGTCCTATGAGATACATCGATAAAAAACAAGCTTAAAGTACACTATATGCGTAACAGTGTATTTTTTTTTAAATAAACAAAATCAATCTTAGATAAAAATTGTAAATCTAGGTGTGGCCTGAACCAGAAAATTTCACTTGTGTATCTTTATGACAGGAAATAAGCGACATGGCTTTTCAATTCCGTGTTTAGAAATATAAATTACTTTTGTGGATTTGATTTATAGCTTCATGTCTCTATAACGATGTTAGTTAGGTTCAAGAGGCAACGCTAGGTTCTGTCTAAAACTTAAGGACCCATTTTGCACCAAATTCTCAACCACCTCCAAGATGCAATGGGTTGGCTGATGACAATGTAGAATGAAGTCAGTCTTAAAGTAGATATTCTTAAATATATAAGGGATTTAGGAGCCAGCTCCCACTGAGTTTCATGACTGCCACATTGCAGACAAAGTTCTGAAGTCTTTAAAAAAAAAAAAAAGAAAAAAAAAATATATATTTTGAATTAGCAGAAATTTTTAACCTGGAGTGGATTAATTAAACTACATTTTTAATTCTCATCCAGATTCAGTGTAGCCGTAGGTCAATTTATAGCATTCCATTTATGAAGGATAATAAACTGCACTGAACAAATAGTCTTCATGGGGATTTAATACAGTTTAATAAATCCATTTTAGGGCTTGATGCAGATTAGTTTTATTGTGTTCTTTTGTAAAGATAAAGATTTTTAAGCGTGGGGGGAGGAATTTTCAGAAAAGTAGTTTCAAGGTAAAAAAAAAAAGGACTTTTTCGTATGTATGTGTGTTAAAGGGGTAGTTTACAACCCTTTACAATCCTAGGAAACAATACATTATGCAGAATTTAACCAGTTAATCTGTCCGTTATTTGTCAAGCAGTATGGTAAGGCTGAAATACATTCTGCAGAGGATAACTTATTCAGCAGAGCTTAATCCTCCTCATCTATCACCAAATGACTTTATACTTGCATAAATTTTTCCATTATTTGACCAGCTTTTACGCTGCTGGAAATGTAATGCTTGGGCTGTTAAGCCTCTTTTCCTCTATGCTGCTAGAAACTAGCTTTACTGCTTATAATATTTTGTGCCAAGTGAGGTTTTTCCCAACGATTTAGCCCCTGTTTGCTTCAAAGCACTGTCAGCCCACCTCATTGATTTGCTGCAAAATTTTTTTCTGGGGGGTGCAATAGCATTTTCTCACATTGAAAGTAACTTCGAAGAGTTTGGTTAGGAGCAGGAATTAGGGAAGATGCTTTCCAGATGAAGTTCGAGGGAATGTGAATTAATCCATGGTTAATAAATTACAACAATAGCAGCAGCGTGTTTGTGACTGAAATGAGAAGACAGAAGAGATGTCACCCTGCTGTTGTTCCCCAATCCCATGAGCTGGGAGCTCTTTGCCAGCCCATTTGCATCTCTTCTCCAACCAGGAAATCCGCTGCATGGAACGAATAGGTGCTTGCTGAGCCAAAAGTAAGTAGAGAGAGGAGGTAGCTCTTCATCATTTTACGGTGTTGTTCTGTGACTCTGCCCAACGCCTACGGTGTGATTCGCTGGAAGGATGAAAGGACACTTAAAAATTTAGAGACACACATTCTTGGTTTTTCCTCTCTGCTTCTCTCTTTCATTAAGCTTAGGTAATCGCTCAGGTGAGAGGTGTCTCCTTCCCTAGAGAATTCGGGAGTAAAAATGATGCTATCTATCTGTATAGGTCCACTTTGAAATATTTAGTCTGTTAAGCTGTTTCCAGCTACCGGTAATATGGATCTTTGCTCTCTGAACCAAGCACGTTTGAGAGCAAGCTAGTGCAGCTTCCATACAAGAGGATTGCTGCCACCTCTTATTGTATCTCCTTTTGATAAAGCCGCCGTGAGGGCAGGCAAGCTTCGGATAAAGACAGTTTCTCATTCACCTGGGAGTTACTCATTGGAGTTTAATGGAGTCACATCAGACTAAAAGGAGAATTGGTCCCACTCAGCTCTTCCCTAAATAATTTCAGTTCAAACTTTCCCACTGACTTCACGGGGAGTTAAGACTTTTTTGGTATTGCACTTGGTTTTGAATTGTTTTGAGGTTAATAACATGAACTCTCAAGAAAATGGCCTTGACTTGAACATAAGTTTCCCTGTTGAGGATACCTGGCCACTGGCTTATCTTCCGTCTTGATGGGTAAATTTCCAAAGGCACTTGGCACAATCAGACATCTCTTCCCCAGAGCTGATGGCATCTGGCTACTCTATTTGTCTGCCCCTTGCAGAGCAGCGACTTTTTCAGCAAGCAATTTCTTTGTATTTCTTTCTGAAAACCACAGCCGTGTGCCGCGCCAAATAATTCCTCTGCAGGGAGGAGCATTCCCTATTGTTAAAACATTGGCATGTGAATCAGCCTGGAACATTCTACATGCGGTTTTGCCTCTGATTGTCTGCGTGTGCACAATGATGGGACTCCGTGGGGTGACGAGGGGAGGGCGGGGGATGCCTGGACATGCAGCGGCAGCAGAAGCTCCATTTCCCCCTCTCACTTCTGCAGGGTGCAGCTCTCAGAAGTACTCTGTTCTAGCACAAATGCAACAGGTTTAAAAATTACCTTAGGACGTAAAATAAAAGTTTGATGCTTCAATGCTGAGCATACTTTTCTTGCACTTCTTCCAGGGTGGGGGCGTTACTGCTAGGGGCTTCAGAGAGGGCAAAAGTGATGGGAGGGTCCGCGAAGGCTGAAATAACCTCTCAAATTTACTGATGCCTCGGGAGCTGGAGTGAAGTCCTTAGGTACTGCTTCTGTTGGGTTTAAATTAAAGGGTTTTTAATTTAGTGCCTAACAAGCAATGCCAAAATGCATTTAATAGAAGGCAGTGACAATTTCAAAGCTGTGGTTTAGGATCCCAATTAATGGATGAATTTATGCTGCTGAATCTCTCCTCCAGGAGAGCATTACAGACACAGCGTTTTGTTTCCAGAAAGTAAAGAGCGTCACAGGGCTTTTTTTTTTTTTTTCCCTTTTCCCCAGGAAAGGGCTGTTTGTTTGACTAAGCTGAGATGATTCAGAACTCTGAATAAATGCTATGGATTTTGCAGGGGCACAAAATATCCTTTGCCCTTGTGGAGAAAGCTTCCATGAATTATATACCAGCTGCTTCTATTTTTTAAATTGCTAGGATTAAAGGCTAAGAGTGATTCCTTTGGTTTCTTATCTGGATGTTTTCTATTTGAGTTCACTTCTAATCGGAGTCTATTCCAGCCAGCCCTCCTGCAAATACCTAGGACAAATCACATGGCTGATTCTCTAATGGCAGCTCCGATATTATTGAGAGGCAGTTTTTCAAGAAAGCATCAATGGAAAAACAAAGGTAACAGGCAGCAGGAGCAAAGTAACCATTAGTACATATGATGGTGGAGGGGGCCATTTGGTGTCAACTTGATAAATACCATCACTACACAGGCATGATAAAATACCCCAAAAAATGAGATGTGTAAAACCCTGCCTAATCTCCAGTTTCATATAATTGTACCGTGACAAATGGAGGCATTAGACCTGATAAGGTTTTAATAAAAATGCAAATACAGAAATCCCGCACTAGAAATGCACAGGCGCCGAGTTTGAGCTAGAAGTAAGTTCTTAAAAATAAAATAATCTACTTGTTCTGGCCATGGTGATGACGAATATGAATACACTCTTTTGTGGGGCGCTTTGTTCGAAATATTGTGGAAATACGGTCATGGGGGAATTGCAGGTGTACTCTGAAGGCTGCTATAGTCCAGAGAGGGACTAAGTGAAATGAAGATTCCATTATAGAGGCTGCTGTGCGTGCACATTGCCAACCCGGAAAAATGTACAATCCATGTATTTAATATGTCATAAAGCATGGGAGAGAAAACAGTAGCTACAGGGAAATGAAAGGGCTTTCCGAAGTAACAGCAGGACAGTGATTGAACTGAGGTTTCTTGGCCATAGCCTAGTGTCATATCTTGTAGTCAACCATTTCCAATGACTTTTCAATCCCAGCATTTCAGTAATGATTCAAGCAGTATCAGAGTCTACCTGAGGCTTGACCGTAGGCTAGAAGTCGAATGTCAACCAATTGCTCAGTGGGGAAATGAAAAATTCTCCTTTCCTCTGGTGCTACTCAAATCACAGAATCACAGAATGGTTTGGGTTGGAAGGGACCTTAAAGCCCATCCAGTGCCACCCCTTGCCCTGGGCAGGGACACCTCCCACCAGCCCAGGTTGCTCCAAGCCCCGTCCAACCTGGCCTTGAACCCCTCCAGGGATGGGGCAGCCACAGCTTCTCTGGGCAACCTGGGCCAAGGGCTCACCCCCCTCACAGCAAACAATTTCTTCCTCAGGTCTCACCTAAATCTCCCCTCCTTCAGTTTGAGGCCATTACCCCATGTCCTATCTACACTGCCTGATCCAGAGTCCCTCCCCATCCTTCCTGTAGGCCCCCTTTAGGGACTGGTAGGCCACTATAAGGTCTCCCCGGAGCCTTCTCTCCTCAAGGCTGAACAATCCCAACTCATAAATGCTCATAAAGTAAAACCCTGTCACTCAACAGAGAACTGAACCCCTGATTCCTGTTAGCGATGGAGGGAACAAGCCTGGAGTTCCCCAGAGGTACCGCGAACAAAGAGTGCTGCAGAGTGCCAAAAGCCGAGGATGCGTTTGCTTTGCCCTCCATCAGGAAAGCCACCGTCAGGGAAAGGCTGGACAAGGGTTCTGTGGGTCGTTTCCTTGCTGTGGCGGTGTGCTCTCCCCTTTTCCCCCCTAGCCACCCCCCCCCCCCCCCCCCCGCCCTTCTTCCTCCCGCCATAACCGTCAGGGAGTTGTTACGAGTTGCACCTGGACTTTGAGGGCCGGCTGGCAGCACAGTCAAAACACTGTCTGGAGGGGGGACCTAGGTATCTTGTTCCTTTGTGAATATGACTATAGGTCAATTCTCTTACTCTATGAACAGTGGATAGGTCAATTCTCTTACTCTATGAACAGTGGACAGCCCAAGAGGCCTTGGAGCTCTCCTGCGTGGCGGCGGCTGCGCGCCAGGGCCTCCCCTTGAGTGGGGACGCTCGCTTAAGCTTCTGCTCCTCGAGGCTGAGGGATTCCTTGCCACAACAGCTTCTCGGTAAGTGACTGACAGCATGCTAAACTTTGAAACCTTAGCTAAGTGAGGTAAAGGATTGATTGCGCATATATAATCCTTTAGACATAAACCGTTGACCAAGTCTGGGACTAGGATTGGGTCCAGCCGCTCCTAGATATCTCTGAGGAGGAGTTTAGAAAGCCGGGGGTCCTTTCTGGGCCTCAGGACTCCCTGACAGCTTGTCTGACCCTCTCCTCTATGCAGTAAATAATCAAGTGTACCTTGCCATCCAATCTCGTAAAACACTGTCGCATTCACTACTAACTTTGTTAAATCACTGTTTTATGTTCGTAAATATTTCACTACTTCTCTGTTACGAGCGAAGTTAATCACTCCGCCCGCGACACTTGCGTACGATGGAAGTGATGTCTCTTCAGAACCGAGCAGAGTTTTAAGCTCCCTGTGCCAGACACCAATTAGAAAAGCGGCCTATGGAAAATGAAGTTTGACTGATTTGGCATTAGGTGGGGTGAGATCCAGTAGTGTGGGGAACTCAGGAATGAGACGGTCCTTTTGTACTAAAAGCAAACAAATGTGCAGTTGGACTGTCTGAATGCTTGTCGCTGTGGAGCTGGGTTATCTGGCTAATCAAGGTTTCAATTAGTACCTTGTTCAATTAGTAAACTGTCCGATGCTCGACTGTCCTAGCCACCCTTTCACCACTCCCCAGAGCGGAAAACTGTGACAGTTTTCTGTGCTGTCACAGAAATTGGTCTCTGCAGGATACCCCTGGAATTATTTGCTTGTTTTTAGAAATGACGGTATATGTAGATGGTATAGATTAGATGATGGTATATGTACGTACATATTTGTGTGTGTGTATACAAATGGATGTACATACCTCCCGATGTTTTTTGGTCTGGCTCTGATGCTGAACTGTAAGAGTGATAGCTCATCGCTGTGCTTTGCATCACTACTGATTTTTGATTTTTCCTGTTGGTTCGTGTTGTCAATGGGACTGATGGCTAGCTTTGACTGCACCAAATAAGCCCTGTATTCCTGGTGGCCAGGGCAGCTCCGCTGTTCCTGAAACTGCTCGGTCTGAGTGATATCCCTTGTTAACAAGTTACAGAGGATGAGTGAATCTGCGTACAGAAGAATTTAATAAGAGAGAGTAGCAGTCACTCCGCAAAGCTGTCAATGGATTAGTGCTTGTTTGACCCAGATGAGAACTTGGCAGGCAGAGAAGCCATTTGTTTTGATCAGATGAAGACAACATTTCTGCAGCGGTATGAATTTCTGCGCAGGTAATTAATAGATGATCCCTGTCCCAAATAACTTAGTCCTGTTATTGATGAGGATGCAGCATCCCATTTCCAGGGGTCACAAGGCAAGATCTGAGCCCTCTATTAATAGGAAAAATAAATACCTGCTGCTATTGTTTATATCTATTTGTCAAGTGTTATGAAACAGAGACAGGAAAGTGCCGGTTAAATGATCTGAAGTTGTAAATGATCAAGGCGAGTGGTGTAATTAAGGGTCCAGAAGACAGTATGCATACTAAACAAAATAAAAAAAAAACTTAGAAAGCCAAAGCAACTACATCAATAAAACACTTAAGACTATTTTGTAGGTGCAAAAATCCCATTGTGGAATTCCCCGTGGAGATCCTGTTATTATTCTGTTTTGTGTGATTAAAATGAATCCTTTTGCTTCACAATAGATCCCAAACTAGTGCAGTTCAAGAGGCTGATAATTAGCATAGACCATATGGAGGAAGGGAAAGCTCCTTTTAATAAGAGGCTGAAGCCAATTTTAAAGTAGCAGGATTTTCACCTGAGAGAAATGCTGAAGAAATTGAGTGTATTTCATGACGCAAGCCTTTCCTTAACTGGGAGTTATCTATGTGCCATCTTGTTGCTCAAGATGAATTTCTAATTGAGTATGCAGTATTCGAAAGCATCTTTCACAACACCAGCCTTTCTTTTGATTGGTACTTGCATCAGGATTTGAGACAGATGAAGATACAGAATGAAACTTGCTTTGTAATGGCCCCAGGATTATGTATTTCCATATTCTGTTACTGAAGAAGATACGGTTTGTTAGATTTTTATCTGCCTTTGATTATTAAATGTCTTCCATCTCCTCTCTCACCTTCCCCCGCTTAAGGTTATTCCAATGTTATCAACTCCAAAAATTAAAAAATAACAAAGTTGGTTTAAGTCATGTGACTGTTTAGTCAAGTAACATTTTAAAAAATTCTTTTACTTTCCATGTTTAAGGCTTTAGGGTCCACAAGGGCTAATCTTCCCTTACACACAAGAGAAACAAATGTCTCATTTTTAAACAAACTTGAGATTTTCATTCTCTTATACAATTACTGCATGAGCTGGGGTTCGAAAGGAAAAAAAGTATAGCGCCTATTAAGAAAGTAATTATAAAAATAAATTAATGAGCCATTTTGCTTCCACGATACAGCTTCTAACGTGCCTAAAAATAAACTATCCTGCCAAAAATTCCTACTTCAACATTATATGATACCCCTTCAAGCACTCGTGACCGCGCTCCGTCCTTCACATTACGTGCATATAACACAATGCAGGCCCTTACTTAAAAAAAAAAAAACAAGTGAAAATAACTTTTTAAAAAGTGATTGATTTTGGACGCCCAACCTGAGATTATTGAAAGAGACCAGCTTTTCTGAAAGCTGGCATATGGCTTGTGCTTTAGGAAAATCAGGCTTTCTTGCAGCATCTCAAGGTAGGCACCCAAAGCCACTGCACTTTTTTAAAAAACCCATCTCCCTTTTATTATAGGGTAACAATCAATCTTTATTGACTTAGGGCTTGAAATGAAAACTACTGCTAATATTCACAACACACTTTTGAGAGAGCGAATGAGCAGGGAGACCGGTCTTTTTTGCAAGTTGGAGCTATCAAACTTTAATATCTGCAATCTTGCTTTGAGATTATTTTAATAAATTTTGGAAATGAATGTTATAGTATCGAGAGGTGAAAGGGGGAAGAAAATGAGGAGCAAAACCACAGTGCCATATGAGTCAGTCCTCTGGGGGAACATAGGAATGATTGTGTGCTATAATTGCTCTTGTAGATGCAAAGTTATAATTACATGTTAACTTGTGTACATGTACGCACAGACATGAATGAAACCTATCTGTGGGTCCTTTTAAACTCAATATATTTATTTTTCTGCTTATGTGCCTATGATCTTAGAAGGCTCCAACTACACTGAAGCTTCCTACAATGGGCTCTTTTGCTGCCCTGTTTTTATCTTTGTCCAAAGGATGTCCTCTGCCCTTCAGAGGGGGGACAGAAAGCCACCACAAGTCGAGGCACAGATAGGGAATAATGTGACTGACTAACAGTTGGATCAGTCCGTTTAATTTGCAAGTTCTAACTAAAGCACGAAGGACAGGATGGAGCCACAATTCAATTTTGATTATGTTTCTACCACTGTGGTTTTCTGTCAGCGAGAGAAACCAGCTTTCTGGGTCTCAGTCTTCTATGAACTTTTGTAATTTGCCTACTGAATCTTTGAGTTTTCTTAATAAATGCACATTCAGTATCCAGCATCTCTGGGATCTAGATGTTCAATTCAGTTCTGAGGTTGGGGGGGTAGAAACTTCAGGCTTCAGCCTGGGCGATTCCATAGCTTGATCACATCCCAATCACACCAGGAAATATTAACGCGTTATTTAATTTTCCCAATTGTTTTCATTTACATATGCTAAATTGATGGATACCTTTCTTATTTTCACCTGACAATATGGACAGTTAACTGTGGGGTTTGGTTTTGTTTTTCATACACTAACAACCGCGATTTTACTCCTGATGTTGACAGAAGAGATTGAGTTATTTTCCTTCTGAATGGATTTTGTTGACAGGATGGATTTAGGCTGTTGACAAAACACATTCTGTTAGCATGGTGGCCTAAAGCTTTGATGAAATATGTTTTATTGGCAGGATGGATTGAGATTGTGGTGACAAAATGCAAACAGCCTAATCCATTCCGTTGATAAAACACATTTATCTAACTATCAAATCCATCCAGTTGACAAACCCGTTTTGCTTTGAAACTGAAAAGCATCTCTTTGAGGGGAAGAAATAAATTCCCACAGAGCTGCGGGAAGCAACTCAGCTTATTGAGAAGCTGTGCTAGAGCTTCTCTTGCGTGCTGCGGAAAATAGAGATGTGGACCTCTACAACAACAGTATTAGAAATGGCAGCTAAGACAACTGCAAATAGAAATATCTCCTGTTTCCGCAGCATGCCACAGCCCTGCACTGAGTCGGCTTCATGGATGCTTTGCAAGTTCTCTACATCTTACATCATCCTAATGGATTTTCAAGGGAGATCTACAGGTTGGGTTCAACGTTGAGCCCGAAAATCAAAATTAATCTCATAATACTAAAAGTCATAGTGTCGATAGCTCTGTTGGGGTTTGGTACCTACAGTCTTTCTGCCAGTTGAACCAGCTGGGTTTCGCCAGCAATACCTGACTGTTGTTGGCCTGCTTCCCTCTACCCAAAGGCTGTAAGCACTTGGTTCTCTTCCCTTGTTAACATTTCTGTCCATCTGCGAGAACCGACTCTTCCTTTCTCTTTGGGTTGTCCCATTGCTTAATCCAGTTTAGTTCTGAGTTTGTCCATTCTCTGCTTCAGTCTCAATTTCTTTCTCCTGAAGGCCTTCTGCTCTGAGTTCAGCCTCGTCTCTTGAAGGCTGACAGGCAGCAAAAGAAATGACAGCAAAATTCAGAGCTGTCTCTTCTGGCTTTCACGTTTCAGATGTTTTCCTTCAACTGCACGGTCTCAAAAGCAGGTATTCCCCTCCCCTACGTACGTACAACCTGTTTCTGATGCATAGGAAAGGAATATCGTGTCTTTCCTTGACGTGATATCAGACATAACATTTTGACCATATTGACATTTAAAGAAATCAGAAATGTACTTTTCCACTCCGTCAGTGGAATCATGTTCTGCGTGTGTCAGAGGACGTAAGAATCAATACATTAATATCACGAAGCAAACATTTTGACATTTGAAGTTGTTTAGTTTACAGTTGCTATTTAAAAACATTAGATTTGATCAGGCATGTGAGAGATCCAGAAATTAGCATTCCTCCCCCAACCTTTGTCTTATATAAGAAAGAAAGTTTTGAAACCTGAAATTTCCATTTTTTTTTTTCCCCCCATACATTGAGAGTGATTTTTCCTTCCCTCTGTGGGGGAAAAAAAAAATAATGTCTGTGCTGGGGAGATGGTTTTGGGCCTTGAAATGTAACTGTGTGCTCCTGCTGCTGCAATGTAGAGGGAAATGTGTGTTGCTTATAACCTTCCATTCAAAACCAGTTATTCTTTAGCACTGTATGTTTTGGGCTAATACACCGAGGTGAAGAGCATCTGTACTGCTGCCGAATTAAAAGCATTTTACATCAGCTGTGCTCAAATGTAAATGGCTTCACAAATGGTGAAGAAGCACCGAGGTGAGCACGTCTGGAGTGGTGAGGCAGTTTTCCTCATTAAATGTTTTACTCTCCGTCCCAGCAATTGCCTGTTTTGACACCCAGATCGAGCAAGGCATGGAGTCCTGGGGAAGATCTGCTTTAATTAAGCTTAACCGTGCAGTAAGGACAAGCTAATGGTGTGGCTGGATAGATGCTGGGGAAGGTTTTTTCTGCAGCAATGTGGCTCCAAATACTCCCATCAGGGCAACTATCTGACTGCCAGTATGACTTCTGACTTAGAGGATCGTTTCCTTGCATTTGGAAGCCCAAAATGCAGCAGCATCAGGTCTCATAGGCACCCGTGTTAACTGAGGAGGGATCCTGGCATCTCAGCACGACTAACATCTTGTAAGCAGGGAGAGCGTTTTGCTTCTGTTTGTCAGAGCTAACATGCTTTTTGCCTCTGAGGTTGTAGTGGCCCGGTATTAATCCCAGAGGTGGTGGTGTGTGTGAGGTCGGGCTTGAGGAGCACAACTGGCTCACTGAAGATGCAAAAGAAATCTGTACTATACTAATACTACTAATCTGTACTATTTCTAATGACCTTTTTGCAATATGGGTGCATGCATATGTGTAAAAGGATGAAACAAATTGATTCTTCGAGTTAACTGAGTCCCCGGCAAAGAGTTTGCAGGCAATGATGTGGTCTAGTTGCAATCAGACCAGTAGGAAAATATTTCATTGCCAATCTTGCTGACAGTCAGCAAGACAGAAGGAAAAGGGAAAATGAGCCGTAAATGCTATCGTACGCTACTCTGTGCTCACATTGTGCCTAAGGGCAAGGTCTAAATCTGTCTATGCAGAGCTTCAAAACTCCAGTTAGTCTCATTTCCAGCATCTTTCCCGGGAGGTGACTCCACAGTATAATATATTTCCAGCGATAGGCAGGCTGTATTTCTCTTTGTTTCGTCCCATTACTTCCATCTGTTATATTTACCGAGTCCTGGCAATGTGTTTAGGTCCTTTGCGTTGTTCTGCTGTGTCTCCTCTTCCTTTCGTGTCAAAATGGGTTTACCTGACCTGTGTGAGATGGTGTTTGTTCTCCCATCCTAATTAATTATGCTGACACGACTGGTAAGAGGGGATGCCAAGCACTGTGGCATTAGCATTCAGTGGCGTTTTCTCAGGATGAAAAAGGGCAGAGCAGAGAAACAAAAGAAAGTGAAGAGATAACGAGGGAGTCTGTGACCTTTCCGAGATCTCACTCCCAGAGACTCACGCATTATTTCAGTGACTGTGCAATTAACTCGTGTCATTACTGTACCCGTGCACAAACCCTGCCAGGGAGGTCCTGCGGAACCGAAGGGAGAATGACAACTTTTTCATAGGCTGAAAAAAAGAAAGCTGGGGTTGAATTTTCCACGTAGAAAGAAAAGCTGGGGTTGAATTTTGCACATAACGCTATTTGTCCTGAGGGCTTTGTTGTTCAGATATTAGCGTACAACCATGTGCAACAGCTCATTCCAAGGAAGTGGAAGCAATCTAATAGTTCCCTATGCAATATTTATTGTCATACGCTCTAAGAAAAATTCATTTGCATATGAGAGTCAACGGAGGCCGTAAAATAGCATGCATTGACTGTAACCATCATTGTTGAATAAGTTAAAGTACCAAATGATTTATGAATGTTATTTTCCTTGATTAAAAGAGGTGACGTTGCTTCCAGAGGGTGCTGCTGTGCAACAGCTTTCCTTCCTCAAACTTGATGCCACGGTATAAATTTTGCTGAGCGAGAGCAGGCATGATTATGAAATGCTTCTAGACTTGCTTCTAGGTCTGATTTGAAAATTTCAAAGAGGACAGCTCTGCCTGTCATCATTCCAGTCTTCCTGCCAATTCACCCCTCTCCCTTTCACTTCTGCCCAGAGCGTACCGAGAAACAATCAATAGGCCTTGGAGAAATGATATTTCTTGATATTTCCTTTAATTTGGAAAGTCTGGGTAAATATTGGCTCCACTGAACGTGATGGAAAACCCCTCAACTCACTTTGATGAGGCCAGGAGTTTGTCCTACCTTGTGCGGTGTTTTGAGACTTGGGAATAAAAGTATAGAACAAGTGCAAAGTGGAGTATTTTTACATGAAAATGAGCCAGAGAAAAGTAATCTGCTGTGGATATATTTTCCTTAGAGCAAGGATATACTTTCCTTAGAGAGGATATACTTTTCTCAGAGCAAAGTAGCATCAAAGATCATTCAGCTGAGATAGATCGCTAATCTGATAGTTTGTGGTTGTGAAATTCTTTGGTTTTGAAAGAAGTTAGGGTCTCTGAACATCAAAAAATAAGTGATGATTTCAAAAACACAAACAGCAGCTCTTAACACCACCCTAATAAAAATCAAAGGGAAGAGAAGGAGTCGATGCTGGACAGTGAATTGAAAGGCTGAGTTTTAATTTTGGATTTCCAACTGCTAGTGCTGTTGAATTTTAATTAATACATGTTTCTAGCACCTCTTTTTCCTCGTTTAGATAATAAAGAAAACTTGGCTATGAGTTTTACATAGCAATTGCATTTATTCTGCGGTTACCTTTTTTGACTGGTACTGTAGTTACCACAGCAACAGTAAAATGGATTAGTTATAATATGAAAACTTTCTGTACAGAAGCAAATCTGATAAAATGTCACGAACCGACTTGAAGAAATATGTATGTTCCAATAAAAATCACTCAATGTTTCTGGGGTTACTGTAGCAATGCATTACCAATTCTATAGTTAAGATCTCATCAGTATCTCCCATATAAATCTGCCATATTTAGTCCTGAAACCAGCCTGAAATGTTATGTCGCCAGCTCTCAACTGGGGAATGATTAAAAAACGGCACTCCAAAATGAATTGATTTGGTTGAATGCAAAAGAAGTAGTTCCTGTTACTTCCCACCTCAGTGTATATAGAAACACCTGACGATCAATGATAAAATGAAGGCTTGAGAAGGGTATTTTGAAAATTCATGTTTCAGAAGCATCATTTAGTAAGCAGTAAAGAAGGCGGTCGGTAAGATAGACCAGGCCAGTGCTGGCCACCCTCTTTGTCCATGAAACCCATTAATAACCATTGACTACCATGGGTATCTATATGGCCCCCATTTCAATGTCTGATACTGTCAAGGCTTTCCGTGTGTTTATCCTTATAATACTAAGCCGGCTAGAGCAGTGGTGCTCTTGTTTCTGTTATATAGATGAGGTGTGGGTGAATTACCTGCAGATTTTTTCTCTTTATCTCCCAATAATTGGTTCACGCTGTGAATACGGAGAGTTTATATCCCTCCTAGTCTTCTCAACCCATCACCTTCCCAAAGGAAACAATACACAATAGCAGTTTTATAGCTAAATCGCGGGTGGGAGGGGGAGGAAGGCTGACGTTGTTCTGCCACTGAGGTATAGTGTTCAGAGTATTATACTGTGCTCGGAAGTTACTGAGTTTTTCTGCCCCCTGTTCCCATGAGGTTATTCACAGCTCTGCCATAAATACAGGAAATTAATCTATATATTTCCATCCAAAGATGAGAACTAGGGAATGAAATTCAAGTAAAAATCTGGTTGCTGAGAGCCACAGCAAAGAAGCACAAGAGCTGCCCTGACTGTAAAGAAATCCTCACGGACCCAGCAAAGCCACCTCTGACACCTCTGGATACCAGGTTCATGGAAATAAACACCAAACACTGTTATTCTGTATTTCCAGGCAGAATTCTCATCACCGGTCTTTTCACTTGATAGTGAGGTGTGTTGGGGTTGATTTTTAATAAAGTTCCTAGTTAGAAAGAGATGGTTTTATACCAACAGTGTACTGATTAGTAGGACCAGTGCACAGTTTAACTAAAATTTAAGTTTAATGGGAGTGTTTTTTGAATGAGACCTCTGTGACAACATAACTCATAGCTGCCGCTAAGGTTTTGAAAACCTTCTCAAAAAATCTCTTGCCTGTTGGAGTGTAATTAAATATGTGTAGCATTAAAGCAAGCACTAGGAAGAAATGTAGTTCTAAGGAAAAAATGGAGAAATTCTTATCAGACAGTACACTGGGGTGGCTGGATGTCTTTATGTGGGTAAAAAATACAGTCCTCTTAGATGATCAATTATGTGGGGACCTGAGTGTCTCTAAATTTAGGAGCCTAGAATCATAGAATCATGGAATGGTTTGGGTTGGAAGGGACCTTAAAGATCACCCAGTGCCACCCCCTGCCCTGGGCAGGGACACCTCCCACCAGCCCAGGTTGCTCCAAGCCCCGTCCAACCTGGCCTTGAACCCCTCCAGGGATGGGGCAGCCACAGCTTCTCTGGGCACCCTGGGCCAGGGGCTCACCACCCTCATGGTAAGTGGATAGACGGGAACAGAGAGGCCATTCCGTGGGGCATAATCACACCTTTTGGAAGATGCGGGAAACTTAAACCATCAAACCCTTTTCTCACTGATGGCAGATGCCGTCCCCCATGTAACTCAGCGCAGATGAGCGGTAGCGTGAGAGCAGGAGCAGGGTCGTTAGAGGCTGATCTGCCGACAGCCGACGCAGTGATGCCCACGGACGTAGACTCAAGGAGAGACCCTGCCCAGTGGCAGATGGCAAAACACGGATCCACTATATTTGGTGACCCTCATAATGTGTTTTTGAGGTCTGAGCTGCAGATAAGGGGTAATTCATCAGAATAGCTGGGCTCCTTGACAGCTACAATGGGGACTCTGTCAAGGTGGATACCGGTTTACGGTATCATATCGACAACATGTATTTATTCAAGGGCACCTCAGTTTGGATTTTCTTGTTGTGCTACAGCATATGATTGCAGAGTTGTGAATGGGTAGCTGCATGTGTTATACCAGCCTTTCTATCTAGATATGGTTATATTTTTCTGTATCTGGCTAGATTATAACTGATTAATATCTATCTAACCTGTAAAATTATCTATAGTCCAGTCTTTTTACACCAGCTGTTACAATCTAATTTGATCTGGTTAGTGGTGAGGGATCTTAATTCAATATGTAATGTATTTTTACTTCTTTTCTGTTTCAAAATGCAAAGCTCAAGATAAACAGTTTGAGATTTTTTTTCACTATACTTTTCCTTCAGGCACGGACTCGACATTTTTCAAGCAACCTTGGAATAGCTTTTTGTTTAGGGACTTGTTTGAATACTTAAAATGAAAAATGATTTATTTCATTTGGTTAGTGTGAATGGAGTGTACTCTTTCAATGCCAGCTGGCAGAATTAGGTAGCTGGAGAAGAGATTGTGTACTGCAGTACCTAAAAGGAAGATGAAGATTTCTTTGATTTCTACAGCAGGGGTATAATGCAACTATTCAATTTGATCAAAGAAAACTAGATCAACCAAATTTGCTCGGTTTTTTTAGAGTAATTTTTATGAATCTCTGGTTTTACATCTGGTACGTACATTTTTATTCCTGGGGGATCTGCTTTTGAGACTGAACTTTGGTAGCATCAGTCTGACTAAAATTGGATTTCAAGGCATGCTGCTGTCAAAATGCCCTCTTTCTTTGGTGGACTTACAGACAGTGATCAAAAAAAGAAATTTTCAGCCCAGCCTGAATGTGACACCTGAAGTAATTACCAGCTGTGCAGGTCTGGGGTTCAGGACAGTTCATTAGATATGCAGAGCAACGCATACAAGCAGCAAGAAGAATGAAATATCTAAAAAAACCACCGTTTCTGGACTCTGCTGTATCTTTTAAAATCAACAAGTTCCTATTCTAGTATGTTTTAAAATCAATGAGCTCCTACCCTAGTCTCCCAGTATGAGGGATGTTAGAGCTACGCACGCAGGCCGTTGGAGAAAGGCTCGAGCACCAGATCTGGGGGTTTGGGTTGTACTAACAACTCTTGTTGTGCCCCGATATGTCAGACACAAACCTACAGGCGGGCGGGTTCTGCCAAACACCTCATATGAGTGGTTCTCTTGTGTATTGCTCGCCGAATATCTCCCCCTCCTCCCTCCCACCTTCTGACGTGAACGCAGTTTCATTGTGAATAACATTACACATGCTGGGAGGTAGATAAAGATCTAGCAAAGGCTGGTTCCCGTCCTGTGGAGTGCGGGCGGCAGCACGCGTCTGCCTCGGCAACTTTCCCGCCCCTGATTATTCCTGAGTTTTGGGGTTACTTTGCTCTTTGCACTTTTCCTGCATTGCAGTTTTAATAGCCATGTGTGGTACGTCAGTGATGATGTGTGGACTCTTTGTGTGGTCTTTGCCATCCTTCATCTCCCTGCTGAACAAACCCGGCGCACGTGCTTAAAATTTCTTTCCAGTGTTTCAGTGTCATGTCGTGTGCAGGAAAGAAAAGAATTAAAAAATAACATTTCCCCAAACCCGCAGGTGGTGTGCGAAGGTTTGCTCATGAGCAGCCTTGGACGGAAGGACGTATGTGAATGTATTTTCATCATCGTAGGCATGGCATAAGCTAACCTCTTAACAAAAACTAGAGTTAACATCTCTGTCCCCCCAAGGACAATAAAGCTACATGCAGTGCAACTGGAAGGCTTTTGGAGGGGACGTCACCAGCTCTCTGTGTAAAGTCCGTTTGCATGAAAGAGAATTTGGAGGGGATGAGAAGGGCAGTCGGTTCCCCATAGAGCAGAGAGTTTATTTTCAGAGGCAGGGTTCAGAAGCGTGGCCCCTCTCAGAGCTCCCTCACCTGCATCTGAGACACTAAACACACATGTAACTGCCTTTGGAAAAGCAGATTTGCCAAATAAGGGTTTCTCCGGAGATTGTACATTGCAGCAGGAAAAGCAGCAAACATTCTGAAGAACTAGTAAAATGGGATGGGATTTAAAGGGAAGGATTCTTTTTGTTCTTTTTTTATTTCCTGGGAGAGGCTGACCTTCCTGAGTGAACCGCGGGTGGCCGCTGTCAGTGCTACCTCTAGGGTTCTTATTCAGATATGAAAGTAGCCCTTGAATTAACTCAGCTCTTTGTGGTGTACATACTAAACCCAGATATTTGCTAAACTGTATCTGGCCCTGTTATTCTTTCTTAATCACATAGCACAGTCAAGCTGACTTCAACCTCACCTGTTTGAAGTCAGGTTGATTTTACCTGTAAGTCACCTGGGCTTTTGTCAATTATCACTCTGTCCTCACTAGCTGCACCTCCCAGCAGGTGTATCAGCGCCTTTAAAAGCACCATTGGTGGTCACTGCCAGCCCTGTTTGCCGTTTCTTATGTATGTGGCTAGTTTGGAGAAAAAAGAATTGGGGAAATACCACTGGAGGAAAAAGCAACCAAGAAGTCTCCTCTTAATTCAGTGTTTTCTGACATTTGGCAGAAAACAGCAGCTTGAATTGCTTAAATGTAGTAAGCTTGCTTGTGGAGCATGCTAGTGCTGTCTCTGGAGTAATATTACAAGACTGGAAATCCTTTCAGCTTCTCCTGAAGTGGCTGGTCCTCGTGCTTGGAGTCTCAATGGACAAGGTAAGGATTGGGAATAGTGTTGTCCTTGCTGTTTGACATAAAGAGGAGCATAAAAGGGGATTATGAAACAGTCAGACTTGTGCAGAACTGCTTAAACCTGGCTGTTACCGCATTTTATGTCCTCCCATTATCTCTAAAGCTGATGGAATAAAAGAAATAAAATAATTCCTAAAAGGTAATTGCATCTTACTGAGGTATTCGAAAGGCCACCTAATTCATTAGGCCTTAGACCAAAGCATTTCAAACTGCATTAAAAAAATCCTATCCGCTGTTCTCGCTGAGTAGGATTCTGTAGGAAACCTGAGAAGGTTTCTGATGTCTTTCATCTGTCCCGAGTGCCTCGGTGATGTGCCATTTTGTGTCCCTGATTTCTAAGGCAGAGTTGACATAAAACCTTAACCAGTATGTATTTATCCATTTTACAGTAGGCATTGTCTCTCTTAGCCCAACATCCCCTTAAAAAAAAAAATAAAAATTGCTATTTTTAATCCAGTTTGGGGAGAAATAATACCTTTTATAACATTTACTTTTTCACCAGGCAAAACTGTTTTCCCAGTAGCTCTATTCCTGAGGTGCATCTGTAATATCATGTGGAAGCCGTTTAGGCAACGTGAATTGAAAATTCAAGTGCTTAACTATTTTGGTGAAGCATGCTAATTATAGATATTTGTGATCTGGCCCATTGCACAGCAGAATTTCTTTTATTAAGAGCAGCTGCAACTTAGAGAAACTCCATTTATTTTCTCTGAGGGCTTAGAGGACATTTTCAAACAGAAATGTAGATAGTAACTGAATGTGTTATAATACAAATGTTTTGAGGTAAATAGCCTGTTTTCTTAAATGTCATCAAAGCATTTGTTGCGTCAACAAATCCTCAAGAGTTTTCATTTTTCATATACATTTTAATACGTATAAAACAAGCATAAATTCGCAGTTAAGACACACTCCCACAGCACTGGGGCTCTCTGGCTCTGTAATTGTCTCTCCTAAATGACAAGTGTGGAATATGTAACGCTCACCTAATTATAGCGTGCAGATTATTCTGTCAATTTGCTCACATATTTGTAGTCCTTTTTATTATTTTTTTAAAAAAAAGTCTTTTTCCTTCATCTTCACAGTCTCTCTGGGTCAAACATGATGTCTTCTTTTCTAGGGCTCTACACCTGCTTGGAAAAAGCAAGTATCATGTGGGGTGAAATAGGTTGATTTTAAAGAAAATATTCAATAAGGTAGAAACAACTTGGAGATTATTAGTTATTTTAAATTGATTTGAATCAATAGTGATTTTTAAGATTAGTGATTTTAATTATGTCTAAAAGCGGGTTCTTTCAACAACCAAACGTAGCCTGTCATCATGGCTTGGCAACCTGCATGTTTAAGCTGCAGTTTTTCCTGGGCCAGAATTTGCTGAATGAAAATAAGCAGTTAATTAATTTAGATTTGTGTCACAGGTGTAGCTGCTTGCTTTGGTAGCTTTTCAGTCAGATTATTTTCATTTCTACAAATAACTCTGTCCTTTTAACAAACCACCCTCTTAGTATTCATTTTCATTCAAACTGTGACAGTGTTTGATTCCTTGATACCTCGGGTAAGACACGCAGATAATATAGATGTTACCATGTCCATCAGTCACTCTCCCTTAAAGGGCTGGGGATATGACGAATTGCATCTCTCCATTGTTGTTTCTTGTTCAGCTTCTTGTTTTCTGCCAGCTCCTCTATGCTCTTGATTCATACTCATTTGGACTTCTGTGTCTTGTGCACCTGTGAGTAATGGCTTCACCAGGCAGTTATCTTTATAAGCCAGGTGACTAAAATCTTAATTTTCATATTTTCAATTTTCTCTGGTCCCTTACATTTTCTTTCTCTTAGAACTACTTGTACATTTTCGCCGGCATAAAGCATGGGCATGAGTGACTGGAGAATGCTCTTTTTGGCTTATTTCTTGTTTGGGGGGTTGTTGTTGTTTGGTTTTTTTGTTTGTTTGGCTTTTTTTTTTTTTTGCTTAATTTAATTCTTCTGTCACTTTGGGACCACGGTGGCCCCTAGGGAATGCTCTGGACTCCTCAGCATTGCTTGGCCGATTGCCTTATCTTAAAGGTGGAGTGAGAAACAGTAGAGCACGAGCCCTTTGGGGAATCACTGAATGCCTTCACACCAGCTAATTTATTGTTAACAGCACATCATTACTCAACTTGGGAATTTGTCTATGCTAATTCTTTTAAAGGAAGCATTACTATCATGGTGGTATAGCTAAAAGGAGGCACCTGAGCAGTTTTATTCTCCTCATCCTGAGTCTTGCCAATTGTGCTAAGATATTGCTTTGGAATTAAGAGAACCCAGTTTCAATACCCAGCTGAGAATATGAGACTCAAAGTGCTTTTTTTTCTTTAGCACGTATATTCTTGGGATGCACTTCTTTGGTCTCTGCAAGGCCAGGAGGCTGCTTGTGTACCCTATTTGTGGTCAAATAGCTAATTTTTCCTGGCTATTCACTTGAAGGTGTTGTAGATCAGAAATCTTTAAAAAGACCCCGCTAAGAAACTTTGCAAGAAAACTAAAATGCATCGTGTGAGTCTGTTCAAAGGACCGCGCGAAGGTTTTGGGCAAGCATCCTTTGAAAAGAATGAGTGGTGAGAATCTTGAGTGTAAGACCAGAGTCTTACTTTTTGTGACATTAAAAAGGCCACCTGACTCGTGTAACCAGACAACTGGGGTTTTAAGTTATGCTCTTAATTGCCTTTCACTAATATCTGTTTCCCCTCCTTGCAATGACTTCTTGTCTGACCTTGGAGTGGTCCAAAAGGTTAGATCCAAATGAGTTTGTCCAACACGTACCTGATGGGCTCAGAGTGAAACCCATCGCACCATGAACTGATGGAAATGCGTTCTGCTTTTGTGAGCTGAGAAGCGTGAGTGGCTGCAATCCGAGACCAAAGTCCTGTTTAGATGTGACACAGGAGAAGGCTTAACACGCGCTTCCCGCGGATTGTGAAGATGACTTGAACAGCAGCAGTTTTTCCTATTAAAATGAACAGTCCATAATGGTGTTATTACTGTCCGAATAGAGATATGAAAATAATTGCAGGCCAGTAAAAATTAGTTTGTGTATTGAAAATGAGAAGAAATGGGGAATAGCACTGTGAACACGAGCAAGGGTGGAATAGAGGTGGAATAAATGGCCCTGCAAGAAAGGTTTGTGTTGAGTATCCTGCCTGTGACAGAATCTCTGTGTGAGCTTGGAGAAGTCACTTCTGCTCCTTATGTCTCTGTAAATCTAAGATGACTCTCGTTTAATGGACAGAATAAACTGCAAATTCAGTATTGTTTGAATGTCAAAGCCAGATTTTTCTTTTCTTCTCTGTATTTTCAAATAACTGATTGTAATGGTTGCATTTGATTAATAGATTTTCTTTCCCCTCCCTGGCAACAACTTGCATACAAACTTGTCTTTTGCTTTTAGAGAGCTGTGCAGCCTTGGAAATCCTTGTGGCAGGGAAAGTCTTCAGGAAAGTGTCTTCAGGGTAAATAAAAATAAGTGTTGGGCTAGGCATGCAAGCTTGATTAAATTCGGTCATCTTGTAGTGTGTCTTCTCCTCTTCACGCTGCTCTGTATTTAAGATTGATGTACGTTTTGGTAGCATGAACCCAATTAGAACCGCATTTTAAGAAACAGCAACAGTTGACTTTCTCCAGGTGAGCCTTGTGGGTTGGGTTTTTTTTCTCATCAGGGTCTAATTTCAGCCAAACAGCCCAGGGCAGCTCCACCATAGATCAAGATGCTCTGCCATTACCTATATTTCATGGTGTCAGTACAGTGACAACCACAGTCTGCAGAGCTGTCACTCGAGTCAGCGCCATCAGCCTGCATTCCGCAAGGTTATACTCTGTCTTAAATTAACATTACTTTCTGTTGGTGCCCAGCACTCAGAAATTCCTTATTATCAAAGCTATCACTGCAAGGGGATTTTTCCTCATCCATCACACTGTCACTACATCACTTTCCCCTTTGCCATAGTTTCCTTTATTCTGATTTTTTTTTTACATGAAACTTCTTCTGTCAAGTCCATTTTTCTCTAGTAATTTGGTTGCCTCTCCACATTTATGGATTTATTTGGGATCCACAGCTGCTAATGATTTAATTTCTGTAAATTGAGGGAGAATAGATTCAGTGGCTGGGCGAAGGTGTGTTGGGTTTTGGGTTCTATGAAGCACCAGCATCTCCTTTCACAACTCTTCTAATCTCTCACAAAACCTCCATGTGAGCAATGGCAAATTTGCTTGTTTGTTTTTTTTTTTTTAAAAAAAAACAAACAAACAAACACCCCCCTCAAAAAAAAAAAAAACCAAACCCCAAACAGTTGAGTTAAGGTACACATAAACCTGTGGAAAGGCAAGTTTTGCATAAATCTGACTAAACCCGCAGGCTGCATTTCGGCCATCTCTCAGTGCAACTGAGTTGTATAAGGCAAATTGCAACAAATCCTTATTAATAATAGCTGTTCTCCAAAGAAGCTGTTAGCTTTCCGCTGGTGCACCCCGGTGCTTAGTGCTGAGAAGCTGTCGTACTAATCGGGATGAGCTGAGTGTGTATAATGAATACGGTTTTGTTAAGGACTCGCTGTGAAAGTATAAGAATAAGGAGGGTGGGGGGAAGCAAGGATGGCAAAACCAGTGAGGATGTGTTGCTTTTGAGGAGAACAACAGGATCATCTTTCAGCTGAGTGTTCAATGCCAAGGGGGGAAAATGGAGTAGGGAAAAACAGGTCGCAGTAAGGATACTCTGCCCTGGGGAGGCTGCATCTCGAGCACTGGGTCCAGTTCTGGGCTCCCCGGTTCAAGAGGGACAGGGAACTGCTGGAGAGGGGATAGCAAAGGGCCACCAAGATGCTGAGGGGACTGGAACATCTCTCTGATGGACAAAGGCTGAGGGATTTGGGGCTCTTCAGGCTGGAAAAAAGACAACAGAGGGGGGATCTTATCAATGCTGATAAATACTTCAAGGGGGGGTGTCAGGAGGATGGGGCCAGGCTCTTCTCAGTGGTGCCCAGGGACAGGACAAGGGGCAACGGGCACAAACTTGACCATGGGAAGTTCCATCTCAAGACGAGGAGGAACTTCTTTGCTGTGAGGGTGGCAGAGCCCTGGCACAGGCTGCCCAGAGAGGTGGGGGAGTCTCTGTCTCTGGAGACATCCCAACCCCGCCTGGACGCGTTCCTGTGCCCCCTGCTCTGGGTGACCCTGCTCTGACAGGGGGCTGGACGAGGTGATCTCCAGAGGTCCTTTCCAACCCCTGCCAGTCTGTGATATGCTGAATGAAATTTTGTGGAGCAAAAGGCCCAGGACTGATTTGTAATGTTATGGGTCAGCTAAAGCTGCACTGGGAAGGTGGAGGGTGAAATGTCTCACTCCTGCTGTGTCTTTGATTGTCAACCAGCTTGGGGATGCATGTGCTTCCATTGGCAAGGGTCACGTAGCTGAGAAGGGAGGCAGAAGGAGGCAGCTGGGAAGTTACAGATCCATAGGTTCAGGTGAGCTGACAAGTGAGGCAGAAAACCCTGTCTGTGTAGAACTATCTCAAAGTACCCATGAAATCAGACACAGCCATCCATCTACCTGCGTTTGCAAGGACATGGAGCCACAGGATGAGGGACAATGGTTTAAACTAGAGCAGGGCAGGTTTAGATGAGACATGAGGAAGAAGTTCTTTACACTGAGGGTGGTGAGACACTGGCCCAGGTTGCCCAGAGAGGGGGTGGAGGCCCCATCCCTGGAGCCATTCAAGGCCAGGCTGGATGAGGCTCTGAGCAACCTGATCTAGTTGAAGATGTCCCTGCTGACTGCAGGGGGTGGGACTAGATGGCCTTTAGAGGTCCCTTCCAACCCAACACAGTCTATGATCCTATGATAAACTAGGAGGAAAGAATCAAAGTAGAGCTACCACTTAAGAGTAACTCTTGGGGTTGCTGGGGGAAAAAAAAAAAGCTGTCTTGCAAGTTTATTATTGCTGTTGATCACATTTATTAAGATGACATGAAGTTGCAAACTGTTATAATACCCAAAAAAAGGCAGTTCCAGCAATGCAAAGTGGTCTATCACATAGCGTGCGTGACAACTTTATTACCGCAATGGTCTGATATTGCAGTGGGGAAATACAATAGCTGTAAGTTATGTTGAAACAAAACGCAGTAGCCAACATGTTACTCGATAAAATTTATTTTTTATGAGGCTCAATAATTACAGTGAGTGGTTACCAAAATGTACAGGCCGAAGGGAATAAAGTGAGAAAGTCACAGACAGAGCAGCTCCTCTTTGTTTCATCTCTTACAATAATTTTGTGCATCTGTTAGCACTTGAGTTCATAGGGACCGATCCAGCACCAGCTGATGTTGATGGAGGGAGATCTGTTATCTTTAGGGGCTTCTGGATTAACATCAGATTTATTAAAACTTTCAGCCTGGGCCCAGTTGTTAGTTTGGAAACTGAAAGCATCTTGTTTCCATGAGTGTCTTAAACATAAATTATCTAGGATGTCTGTCACATATTCAGTATTTCCACAGGTTTGAGGACTCTGTTAGTACTTTAGTAGGTAAAAACGTGTATAATATTGAAATGGACTTTCAGATGTGTGTGTGTAATGGTCTACTTTGCAACTGAAGAAAATGCTTGATGTATTTTTATTCTCTTATAATGCCTTTATCTGAGGCATTTAAGCCCAAGTGTGTAGAATAGGAGTTGTTCATATAAAGGAGAGGAGCTTGGGCATACAGGCTCAGGTCCTGACTCCGGCTTCACTTGACTAAGTCAGAAAATCTAGACTCTATCCCTGTCTATGCAGGAGAAAGACTATAAAACTGTTGATGATTTTGAGATCTTTCTGGTAAATGTGCTATTGAAAAGGTGAGTGGAAAATGGAAATATATCAGACATTCCTTAACTTTTTCAAAACCTGCTTTGCAGAATATAACCTAGAGGTTAACTCACCATGAAACTTATTATTCACTTAAGTACCGCGTTGCTATATTGTGTTCCAACTGAACAACGTTTCCTACTGCTCGCTATCAGAGGGAACAGTCTGCTGCAACTACTCCATAATTGTTCTACTAATGTATACTTTATTAAACTCCTGCTGTTTTCTTGACTGGTTTATCTACCAAAAATAGCCTGATTAATAAAATGGATGTCAGATGGATACATCTTTACATATTTTTCCCATGGCATTAGAGAGTGCTAAAGAGGCGTTTAATTTTTTTTTTCTTTTTCTTTTAGTGTTAAGCAATGTCAATTATTCTCTGCAGAGGTGCTAGTGCATTGCTGGTAGGATGTTATAAATTTGAATTCAATTCAGGTTGACAGTGATGAGAATTCAGGTGCTGACTCCTCTTTTGTGTCATGGCAACCACGGAACAAATTATGATGCCACTAGCTGAAGTGAACTGAGTCTGGATGAAGGCCCTTTTCTTAGAGTTTAAACTTACAAAATCTGATAATAAACATGGTTGGGAAGGCCTTGTTAAAATCACATCTGCATAATTACATGCTATGTATTTGAAATTCCCTCTGTGGTTTCAAACGGATATGGTACAGGTTTGTGAGTCTGTCCTTTGCCTGCTTCTCTCCAAATCATAACAATTGCAACAGCATTTCTCTGGCTATTTTCAGGCTGCAAAGACATGTGAATGCAGCTCTGGTGAATGTCGTTATGCGGATGTAAAGCAGTATTTCATTCTTCATCTGTGTTATATATTCAGATGTTAATGATGTATTGTTGGGAAACTACAATTGTCACAGGATATCAGTGAAAGAGGCTCTTTGCTAAATAGTTCACCACAAATCACAATAGAACCAATAGTTCACACAGCACACCACACATCACAATATTTGTCCGTGCCATTTGAGACGCTTACACGTTCCCTATAGGGTTTTGGAAGGAGAAATGGGACGCTGCAAAGGGCTTGATTATCCTCTCGTCAGCAGCCATGTCACTTTGTTAATTTGATGGCATCCCCCCAGTCTACAATGCTATAAATAAAAGGAGGATCAAGTATTATGCTTAGAGAAACAACGTGTTAAATTAATCCTTTAAAATAATGCTATTGGCTTCACTGGGATTACTCTCTGGGATGAACTTGTTTCTCCAGTGGTATGTGGCAGGCATCCACTGCTCTGAACAATCACAGAGTCGGTGCCACACAGTCCCTCTGCACTTCTCATGTGAACGGCATCTTTCTACTTCAAAAAAAACCCTAAATGTGAAAATGAAAAGCATCCTTTGTAGACATACGCAGTTTTCTGGGCAGGCTGTGAGGTGCCGCTCTGAAGCGTGGCGTATCTTCCTCTGCAGTCTTCCCGGGCGTTTGATGAAGGAGGCCAGCAGAACACCAAAGAGAATAAGGTTTTTCTCTGGGAGCACCCATCGCCTGAAATGGGAATGCAAGTTAACATCAGTGAGGGTTTGGCATCGTCTTAGCTGTATCCCTGTGCTGTGCAGCATAGAGACTGTGAGCATCCTCGCTGTATTCAAACCAGCTTCCTTGCTCAGAAGTACCAACAACTTAAAAGACAGGCCAATAATTCTTGCAGTGGAAGCTATGCTCTGATATGACCAAGCTTCCAACATCAAGCTAAAAGCTCAAAGGTTTTAGAAGTTGATACTTCCAGTGGTATCTCTCCCTGCCAAGCTGGAGGGCACACGGATGGCGTAGACTCTAAATACTTTAGGCTATTTCAGTCTTCTAACGCATTTGTCTGCACAGAGCCTTTCTGAGAAAAGGGCAGGCAAAGAAGAGAACCTCCTCTGCCTTGCTTAACTTCAGCAAGTACAGTAGAGGGTTTCACGTGAGTCTCGTTGGAACATGCAAAAACCATGAAAAGTGTTTTCCTTTAATGGGAGTGCATTGATCCTGTGGATCTCTGCCATTCTTTTAATTGCATTTCCTTTTCGGTGTGACTAATCAATAGCAGTTAAATGATATTTTTTTTTCTCTCCCAAACAACAAAAATCTTTAGCTGGAATTGCGGCTAAATTGTCATGCAGAAAAACAGCAAATAAAGGGTTTGGAAGCAGTGTATTATATGCATGTGACAGACCATGCATATTTTATTTAAAGTCCAGAGAAACGAGGTTGGTCCACCTTCATGCAACAAAAAAGGTTGACAAGTGCAGTCAAATAGGAGGCTCGGCAATCGTCCTCTAGCTAGGAGTCGCTTTCTACTCAATAATTTTAATCTTTTCTTCAAATGGAAGGTTGCAGCCTGCTCTTCAGTGGCTGATATGCTTAATTCACTTCAAGTGCCCCCAGGGATAGCATATTTCATACTGGCTTTTGACATTTTATATTTTAATTAAGCTTACCCTCTAGGAATTAAGATGCTAACAACTAGGCTTACCTCCCCAACACAACATGATGCCTGGAATGAAATCTGTTGCCCGTGCCCCTTCCAAAGCCTGCACTATCATCATGTATAACATCTCCAGAGGGACCAGGGAGACTGTGTGCAGCATCCAAGCCTGCCATCGTTAAAATAGGGCGTGCTTAATTTCTAGCTTGCTGTTATTACCCCTTCATCGGGGTGGGAACACTTATCCGGTTATACCATCGTATTGTGCCTGGGGAAAGAACGAGAAATGAACATAGATTGTTTATTTTAGAGGGGGGTGTGTGGGGGGAAAAGTGATGAAGGTTTTGGGAATACAAAGAACTTTATTGCTTTATGGGAAGAATGCTTTGGAGAGAGCAGGGGTCTCATTTAATTTGACAGCACCACTCGGTTTGGCACCATCCTGGAGTCAAGAATAGCATATAGTAAGGTTTTTGCCCACTTCCCCACTTTTAGCACTGGAATCTGGTAAGAGGGAATAGTGTTTGGCAACTTGGTGTAGTGGAAGGGGCCTTGAATACCTTTCAGACCGAAAGCACAGGTCAAAATCCCAATGGGTGAGAACTTGCTGTGCATCAACTGATACGTGGTGTCATGATCCCATTCATGTGGAGTGTAGGGTGATTCGGGTCGATTTAAGCTTCTTTCAGTGGTGGTTAAATCAGTTTAAATCCCCTCATATTTGCCGTGGGAAGTGTGTGTTGATGTGGGCTGGAAGGGCATAGTTCATAGCTCTGAAATTACCAAATTTACCAAATAGAGTGCTAAATCCCTGCTCCATGTAAATTACTGCCTTCTGCTGGGTGGTGAAGATTTTGATAATTTTCAGACTTGTATACTTCTTTAACTGAAATAGCCAGTTTTTTTTTTTTTTTTTTTTTTTTTTCCTGGGCTAGCCACTGAAAATGCAGAAAAAACAGATACAAAATTTCTAGCCTTAAAGAGCTTACAGGCAAGCTGTAAAACAAAAAATGAGACAGAAGAGAAGCCCAAAGGAACAGTGCAATGGCTGAGTAGTGCGAGAGGGACTCGTTTCAGCCTAGCTTTCTAAAAAAGAAAGGGAGGTGGAAGAGTTCTGTGTTAGACCCTTGTATTTGATCTCCCGCTCGCTGCGGTGACATTGAAATTTGTCCTGTTGTAAGTCCTGGAGCGGGAAAGCTGGTTAAGGAGTAGTTTATCTGCATGTGGTTTGCAATGTTTACCCTCTTTTAATCCAAAGATACTTGTTTCTTTTTCTTTTGAAAAAGTTTTGGAAAAGAAAAAGAATAAAATGTAGTGGCAGTGAGGAATGACTCCAGCTAGGCTTGAATAAAACTGCAGTGTGATTATGTGCTTTTCTTCATTTGCATTACAGCAGAAGAGCAATCTTCTGTTCCAGGAATGTAACTAAATCACAGGTGGCCTCAAAACAATTTTCAGCTTTGCCAAATATTTTTATGTATCAGCTACATTTATTTAAATGTTTTTCTTGGCCTCCATTCTCCATTTGCAGTGTATGCTAATACGTCCTTGCAACATATAGATGTTGGAAACATGAATGCATTAATATTGTACAGAAGGGAGTTGCTTGGATTTGGTATGAGACCAGGGGAGCAATGCAGATATTTAAGCTACTGAGTGGGCTAGAATGACTTTCAAGACCAGTCAGAAAAACAGAACTTTAACAGTTAAGTGCCTCACAGCGCTGCTGTGATCAAGGAAAGAAGGAATGCGACTACTTGGGTGACTATTTTTTTTTTTTTCTGCTTTTACTCATACTTGGCTTTAATTGCGAACCGGATTACAGCTCTTTTGCAAACTACTAGCAGAACTAGTGGGGATATACGGGTTTGTGACACCTTTGTATTACTCTGGGCTCGCTTGAACTGAGCTCGAGATCCTGTGCTTCACGTAGGACATCTGAAAGGATGGCATGGGATGGCCGTTTACAAAAGCTGTTTCTGCCAGTTAGAGTAGTATCCTCAAAATGATGGCTTTAGTGTGAAGACTGAGTTGCTGAGAGCTGCATTGTTTCCCTGCCCTCTTGAACTTGTTTTTCTGGTGCTGAGCTACTTTGTCTTTCATTTCTCTGACCTGAAACACTTGGGTCACAGATGTTTGGAAAGTGATGAACACGAGTTGCCCAAATGCACGGTCCTATTTCCAGCACCATACAGTGTGACAAGCTGATTTAGATGTCCAGGTCAAACGATTCTTCTCAGTTGACTGCATCAACCTCCTGGGCGCAGTTGTTATCTTCTGTATTAAGGCTTTGTCCTGCAAGGTGCTAGGTGCTTTTTTGTTATTTTGACTGGCCTGGAAAATGCAGTTAGGACATTGCTTCACCAGCCCGTGACTAATGTGTATCACACGTTTGTTGTCAGATTGGGACACAAAGGCGCCAGCTTCCCCCTGCCTTGCCCAGACCTTTCCAATTCAATGTGTTTAATACGGCCAGACGTGATGTGATGTGTTCAGGAAGAAAGACTGCAGGACAAATCACTCTGTGTAGGTGCTTTGGGAGAAGAGAGGCTCAGAAAATGCTTTGAAAGCTTAACACAGAAAAAAAAAAAAAAGACAAAGAAATGAACATAAGTCTGTTTACAGGAGAGCGAAATAAGGAATCTGATCCCTTCTGGACTTACAGTGATAGAACTAGTGCAGCCTGGTATTGACCGAGTATCTGAATGGCAAATATGTATAATACTTGCTTTATTAGTATGAAAAACAGAAAAAATGATTACTTTTGTTTCCATAGTACCTCAATATAAATAGCATCCAGTGGTTTCTATGCAACAGCAGTTAGTAAACTTAATAATGTACTTTGTTTTTGTTAAAGATGGTGATCCTCAAGCTTTAGCAAGCTGGGCTAAATTCAAACTTTGTAAGAAAAACACAGAGGAAGAAAAGCAATGAATCACAATGGTTTTCCTTTTTCTCGATGAAATTTAAAGTCTGCACACAACTGGATCATTGCAAGTTTTCTCATTTATGTTGGGACTCACAAAAGGTCCAGGAGGGATGATCTCATTGCCTTTCTCCTGACTGCTGCTGTCTGAAGCCTCAGTTGACTCCCCTGGCCATTCAAAAGGAAATATCTAGGTGTTTCTTGTCATATCATAGGTTTCTTTTCTATCATAGGTCATTTCTTCTTTTGAATGGATGCAGACAGGCAGTAGGCTGACTGCAGATCTGGGAATAGATGCTGAGTTTGAATCCCAGGTTAATTCTTTGGCTGCTAGCCTGTACTTGTAATAGATACTGGAAATTCCTGTGCAGATTCCGTTGTTGCTCTTGAGCCTGCACAGTCTTTTTAACAAACAGAGCAAAGCAGATATGTATGGCAACAATCTAGCTGGCTGCCTTCCCCGGTGTGTGCTTTGCTGACTTTTTCTGAAAAAATAAGCCAACATCCGAACCTCTTGAATGCCAGCAGAAGCTTGTTTTACAGTCCCATTAACAGGTTTGGACTTAATGAAGAGCCACAGTTTCTGCTGCCTCTTGGTCACTTGAGTGCCTACTCGGACTGCAGTATCCTTCTGACTTTTCTGATTGATGAAGCAGTCTAATGGGGAGGTGGGTTTTTGTTTGCTTCGTGTGTTTTGTACAATCTTGCTGGTCGTGTTAAGCCTGTGAAGAAGTGGGAAGGTCTTTACATTGGAGTATTGGCCCGAGGCTCAGGAAATCTACTTTTTCTTTCCTGACTTAACCCATTTGTGCCTTGGCTCTGTGTTTCCTTATCTCTGCACAGAGGGGACCGAGCCAAGGCTCCCTCCACCTGAACCATTATGCAAAGTAGTTCTAATATTGGTCTCAATTCTGTAAGCATTTCTGTGTTTACATATTTGCGTCATTAACTTGAGTGGTCTCCTTTCTTTCAGACATAAAATTAGGCATGTGTGGTGTTGGTGCTTCTGAGCCTCAGCTTTTTATCAGGCCTTGGTTACAAGCACCTCTCATACAAATGGTGTTAAAAAGTTAAATTACAGTTTTCCATGACTGCATTGGCAATTGCTAAATTTAAATCTAGAATAAAGTACTGTTCAATTCCCAAAGCTCTGCACGGTCTGTTACTCTCTCTGCTGTGTTAATATTCATTTACTAAATAGCATTTTCTTGAATAATTTTTACCAAGAAGGTCATTGGTGATCCATCTTTGTGCTGTTGCACTAGTGGTAAAGTCACCTAGGATGCCGCAAGTTTTCACTAGCGTTCATAAGTTCTTTTCTACTGTATGTACAGTTCTAAGATACAATCCAGAGGATTGTAAACCCTTTGAGTGATGGCCTTCCATTAAAGCATGTTTTATACAGGCATTGCTGAAAGCAATGATGCAGAGTGTTTTGTTCACCCCAAGCATGCCGTAAATAACGCAGTGTAATTTTCACAGGGAGATGTCTATATATACAGTGCCAGTGCAGATGAACTACATCACTGTACAGATAAGCTATATTACAGTAAGCAATCGCTCCCAAAAGTTTGGAAGTAGCAATATTTTGGGGGCTCCCATGAAACAACGGAATGTGCTCTCTGTTTTCTGCTCAAAGAACTAGGCTTGGTTAAATGAAAGGACTGTAATCCTGAGATGTGAAACCAGCTTGGGGGGACAAGAAGCTTTTTCTAACCTCTGGTGCACCAAAAATCAAGGGGTTTGAGCCTTTGGTTGAATTGGCCGGCTCTTCTTCACTTTGTCTTTGGGAACTCGGCATCTGTGCGGGTAGGGGGATGGTAAATAGGGAAAATATTGGCAGATGAACAGAGGACCGCGTGGACTCGGTCCTGGGTTGTTTTGGGAGGAATTAGGCCACTCGGGTACAGAGAGTGTCTCTGAGAACGCATGGTTAACTCATTCTTTCGCTTTACATCTTACTCAGTGAAGTTAAAATGTCGTTTTCTGGGTCAATGGCATGAGCTGCAAGGGTTTCACTATCCCAGTGGGTGAGTGGATGGATGTGGGCCTGAACTGTGGGAAATTATAACTAACATATCTAAATACCTAAATCGGATGTCTACCATGCTAGAAACTGTACAAAACTGCAGAGCGATATTGTTCCTGTCCCAGATACTGCAGTTTCTAAAAGCAGGCAAAATTAGGCTGAATATGGAAGAAATAAAGTATTACCTTCACCGTTTTAGATGAGCACATTGAAAATGGATTTGGGGCCACCCAGGTGCTCAATACTCAGCAGCTCTCACTAAGAATTTCACATGATGTTTTAATCAAACTTGAGATCTAATATAAAATTTCTGGCCAATTTCTTTTTAGCTTCTGTATTTGACAAAATTTACCTATGTGAGTAATTTCAGCGTTTTCCTTGAACATTAATTCCCCAAAAGGAAAAGACCTTTTGCGAGCACACAAAAAAGCAAATTGAATAATAACTTATAATGAAAGTTTGAAAAGGGGTAGAGAGGAAGAGGCAAAAAAACTAGGTTACAAAATTGAAAGTGTTTTGTATAAAAACGGATTTAAAAATAATTAGAATAGACGAAATCTCTTTAGCATTGTGCCTTTATTAAAGCCTGTAAAGTGATTTACGATTACTTGGGGGATGGAACTCTGCAAGTGAAACTTGTCATTACATAGTGGAAATAAATCCCTTTTTCTTTTTTTTTTTTTTTTTTTTTAAATCTGAAACCAACACACAATGCTGAGGATTTTTCATCTCAGCTGCTTAAATGCCAGGAATTAGTTTTTATCTGAGCGACCTGTTTATCAGAAAAAAATCCAGAAGTTCAAAGGAAGATAACGGAAGGCAATGGAAGAGTTGAAACAGGCTCACAAATACGTTTCTGTCATGGCTTTATTCTCTGGAAGTAAGTAGTACCGCTGCTCTTAGCTGTGCATAAATAAAAAGCCAGGCATGCCCTGAAGCAAGCAGAAAAAGATCAGTTTAACACTGTTGTTAATACTTTGACCAGCGGCCAGATGACAGACTCCAAATCTGCGTTGCAGGTCTGCACAATTCCAGAGCCCGCATTCCCAGCCACCCTGTTTTCTGTAACCTTGTTTCTCGGGGGAGCTAAATGGAGACCAAAATTATTGATTTCCACATTACTTTCTTTTCTACTTGTAATACTCTGGGGTTTTTTCCCCCAAAAAAAACCTGTGAGCAGAAGTCAGAAAGCCTCAGTTTGCTCTCTATGTATAGTGTCTCGGATGTTTTATTTTCTCTTCATGTTAGTCATAGACAACTTGAGACAATCCTGATTATGTGTTCTGTTCCTCCCCTGGAGTATTGCGGAAAAGCTAGCTTGGTGAACTCTGATCTTTGTGCTTTCTAAAAGCTGACAGCAGAGCCTGGAAAATTGTACGTTTCAGGGGAAAGTCGAGAGCAAAGTATCAGAGGCTGCCATAGAGAAAGTCACCCAAGAAATTAGGGCAGTTGGATGGTCGGGAGCAGAATTGATGCTGCAACAAAGAAAACACGGGTGCAGAAGCCTGATAAAAACCATGGGTCTGTGCATGGAGATCATGCTGTTCAGATAGGAAAGAGTGTAAATACATCATTATAACAGTTAGCAGAAGAATGGAAGTCCGCATGGGAAGGAAAAAAATGCCTGAAATACAGCACCAGAAAAATTAGAAACAAAGCAAGCCCTCTCCCCCTGCGTGGTGTTCAAAAAGGGCCAGTGAAGGACCTGAATTCGTACCCTGTGTGGTGTTGAATGGTTGGTTGCCACCTGTACTGGGCTTAGACGTGATACCTGCTTGCCTCTGATGTACTCTATTTCCCTACATGATCTCACAGCTATTCTTTAAAGAAAAGACATTTTTAGATACCCGGTACTGTTGTAATTTAGTGTGGAAACAACAAGCACGTGTATAGTGGCCGTTCAGTTGTTGTTGAAATTATCAATCCCCCTCCCAACAGATATCCAACGTAAGAGAAATTAATAGGCAGAAGGCAGCCTTGTGTGCAAGAATGGGGAATTTACATTATATTTCTAAAAAATTTATTTCAATTCCGTAGTGGCTCCATGCAGTGTTCAGAGTGGATTTGAGGACGTGGGAAGTTTATGGCTGGGCTGTACCAAGTTGTTCGTTGTTTTTTTTTTTTTAATAAATATTTTTTTAACCCAAGACTAAACTGAACTGTAAGGCTGAGAGTGTTAAAAATCAGAAGGAAGATTTTTTTTTTTAAAGATAAGAATATATAAAATGCTAACTTTCATTTCTTTGCAATTTTTCCTTCAGTTTACTCAATGCAAGTGGTTTGCAAAATCTGTTTGAATTTCAAAAACACTTTGGTGTTGCCAATTCTACAGCAATTCTTGCCTGTCTTGCATTTCTTTTTTTTTTTTCCAGTGGAGAAAATATTTGAAATGTAAAGTTTCACTGAGTTCTAGTCTAGTGCACCAAGGAGGAAACGGGCTTTGCTCACGAAGAGGGATGATGTCCAACATTGTAATGATATTTACAGCGTACAGCAATTTTTCCTGAAGAAATGCCTGCTGTTTGAGGGAATGCAAAGGAATCGAACAGGAAAGCCTCAGGGTCTGTGGTGTGCCGGTAGCTGGAAAATCCACCAATTTTCACTAATTTTACTGGGTGTCTCGGTTTATACAACACACTGTTTCCTAATTGTGTTGGGATCTGAGATTCTGAAGCGAGAACGTGGCTATGTGGTGCTGCCACTTAAATGGCGGCGGTTGTATGGAGGCAGAAGATGAGTTGAAATCAGTGAATTTTCCTTATTGCAGTATTATAAATGTTATAAATGACAGGACTAATCGTGGTCTTAATTACAGTGGTGTAATTCTGGAAAAAGAGATTAAGGCATTAAAGTTAGACAAATGTAGCAGCTATTAAATGACTGAGATAAGAATCAGGCTATCATTTTATCTCTCTCTATGTATGAGTGTAATCTGAAGGCTTCTGTAGCTTTAAACCAACAGGTTTGGATATTAGTTCATTCCAGATATTTTTTTTAAAAAAAACTTTGAAATAGTAAGCTGATAAACTTCAAGTGGGTGTCGCTGGTGAATGAGCAATATTATCTCTTGGTGCCCAGGCATGGAGCAACAGTGATATATTTTCCAAGCAAACAGACATTGTAATTTCATTACCGTGTTACGTACAGTAATTGTTCAGTGTGCTATAACTACATTCCTTTTCCGCTCTGAGCTTGTTCCCACATCACGAAATTAATCCTTGTTTTGACCAAAGTGTAACTCCCATGGCCTGTAATATTCCTGCTCTAATAGCGCTGTGGCACTCTGTCATCGGGCTACTGCCATTTGGGTAATCCATGGCTGTAATACATCATTTATGTGCTATTGTTTTGATGATGTATGAAAGTAATGCATCATTACAGGGCTACCAGCAGAAATATCCCACTGGCTGTCATGCTTTGTAAGGGGGGTGTGTGGGGTGGGTGTGGGGGAGAAACTTTATAAATGTGAAAAAGAGATTAGTTATTTATGGGAATTGAAAAGGAGGGAGGTTAAAAGGGAAGTAGAGTGAGGAGGGAGAATATAATATAGGGATGTTTTGATTTCCAGAGTTCCGTAAATCAATGGGTTGTGCAGGTGTTTATTAAACCCTAAAATTAGGAAAGGGAATTTCTGTATTTCCAGCTGCATGCTTTAAGCATAGTGCCCTTTCCTCCTCTTTACAGCTGCTGAAAGAGTGATTAAGGCACTATTTGGAGCCAGGAGCCATGAACTCAGAGCTGGGCTCTGCTAATGCACACCTTTCCCATGTCAGGTCATACATATAGAATAGACACGATTCTGATCTGTCTGTGCCACTTTGTGCCCACCACTAACGTCATTGCTAGAGTTAGATGGGTAATCATTAAAATTACAGTGTTAATAGAGGCTCTTTTTATTAATACTGTACATTCACGTACTGGAAGGCTACCATAAAGAAATTCAAGGTTAAAGTCCTGATGGATTTTGACGCTTAAATAACACGTGGTTCAGGCATTTGGAGGCACTGTCAGACACTCTGGGATTAAGGTCCTTATTGAACCGCATCCCTCTAAGTGCAGATGACACACGAAAATTATTTGAATAACGTGGCACAACAGGTGCTTTTTGTTCTACTGTACAAATACAGTGTGTGGAAAGATGGGCTGCCTCTGGGTATCTCAGTGGTTACTCTCTTTTCTTAAAGAAAGCTGTGTGCAGAGCCTTTGGTTTCGTACAGCATCTTTCATATTTTAGATTTCTTGTTGCTTTTCAGCTTGGGGCCAGCAATCTGGCTGGTCTGGTGACATCTACTCATGTTGTCTCAGTTACTGTCCCAAAGCATCCAGGTTTAGGAGCCTTTCTGCAGTCCAAAATTGTACCTCGCTTCTCCTCTTCGTATTTCTAACAGGCTGCAGCTTCTTGCCTTTGCTCATCGAAGTCTATCTCTTCTTCTCACTTTTCATTTCCAACCAGAAAGTGAAAAAGCCTTTCACACTCAGTCTGTCTGCATTTCAGGTGATTACAAAGCCGATTGTCCTCAGATTTCTTTTCAACCTGCCTCAGAAGTCCTGGATTCTATTTCCAGCTTTTGATCGCTGATTCTTTCTTTGGTGACATGCCTGTGGTACAGCCCATCTGATTAATGTGGT
The DNA here is from genome assembly GCA_947846985.1 of Fratercula arctica. Taxonomy (NCBI): domain Eukaryota; kingdom Metazoa; phylum Chordata; class Aves; order Charadriiformes; family Alcidae; genus Fratercula; species Fratercula arctica. Next base: position 5,560,901 of record CANTUZ010000023.1, read on the forward strand.
TTGCAGTAATTACAGAATCATAGAACAGTTCGGGTTGGAAGGGACCTTAAAGATCATCTCGTTCCAACCCCCCTGCTATGGGCAGGGACACCTCCCACTGGAACCAGCACCCGGGTGATAGGACACAGACATTCTAATGTGATGGGCACTACATTCAATGCAGGCTTAGGCATCTGGGATTGGTTTTGTGAGGAGAAAAGCTGTCCAGAAAACTATTAGAGCATCTTGACATTCCATTTGGTAGCCCTCTGAGGCTTGATCTTACTTTGGGGGTCAAGAAACATCTCTTTATAGTTAAAGAGGTTTTAAGGCTTGCAAGTTAGTTCTTACACTTGTTCCGTATAACTTCGACTGATGTGCTGCTCTTACCGAAACTTGCTTCTGACTGATATGAAAAATGTGGGGAAAAAAAATGAAAATGAAAAATGAATATACATTTGGACAAGGTTTCCATAGAGCTCAGCTCTGCTTCAGGGTTGGAATAAAAGAGCTGGAGTCTATGGATAACAGGCTGTGAAAAATCTCATCTGTGAGTATGATGCACCTAAAAGTTTGGACCAGGATGTTGTTTGTTTGGTTAAGGCTTTTTTTTTTTTTTTAAAAAAAAAGAGTAAATTCGGCTTTTTCCTTGAAGCCTTTAATTCTCTCATCACCCCGTTGACATTGGGGGAATTTTGAGTGCAGGTTTGGGTTGGAAAGACTTGTTGGCAACGAGGAATACCATTTCTCTGAGGAAGAGGTTGCCAGTGGTGTGTTTGTGTTTTCTACTGCCTCCTCCCAACTTTCGTTTTTATACGACGTGAACTAAAATAACCCACCTTGGAGAGGATGATAGCACTTACAACTTTTCACCCACTGCGCTATGCATATTTTTTATTTCATTGCCCCAAACTTGGGGAGCTTTTTATTTCACTGTCAGGAAGCGATACGCGTAAGCTGAAGATATTTGTTGCCCTGGTTTGCACTTTGAGCCACCATCTGTGCGGGGTGCGTGTTCTCCAGCTGCTGTGGAGCATGGCTGTGTGGTTGGCTTACTTCCCTGGCATCAGAATATTCACCCAAAAGTCATAGTTATTTCCATTGTAGCTTATGAATGGACTCTACTAATTGTTAGGACAAAGATTGTTGTTTAACACACTTGTGCAATGCCTTCCTTCTCCCCTTGTAGGTCTAAGGGTGCTGCTCTAATGGAAAAAAAAATATTCTCTCTGATTGTTTCCTCTCTGCCCTCAGCCTCCTTCATCTCCTTGTTGATTTCATCTCACCTGCTGCTTTCCTTTGTATTCCTTGTTTTCTCTTTTCTCTTCAAACAGTATAAACATGAAAGCAAGGTAAGCTAATCCTCACCTCGCATGTACGCCCTCCAAACAAATCCCATTTGGAACAAGCAAAGCGGTCCCTTCCTGAATGTTATCTCGGGGCTTCAGTCACTCAGTTTGGCTCCTGTATGTGATGCCAGTGCAGGTTTTGGCAGCTCAGCCAGTATAGATTTCTGCTTACGATGATCCCTGCAAGGAAGCAGTGGCTGGCGTATAGACATGCAGAGCAGAAATAATTTCTCTGGCACCCATCTCTTTCCGATACATTTGGTGACACCAGGAGCCCTCATGGGTCCTGGGGAGTGTTAGTACTAGAAGACGCAGGCTTACAGGCATAAGGGCAGATTTTGGATGCTGTTCAGTAATTGCGGCTTGATTGTCCTGCGGATATGGAATATGAACGCACAAAATAAAACTAAGGTATGTGGAGTTTGATAAAGGTGATGGCTCAGTGAAACCTTAAACTCTCTGACTGCAGGAACTTGCATCAAGAAGAGTGTGACTAAGCAGGAACTCTCTGAACATGCAGTACTTAATGTCTCTCTGCATTGTCTACGAAAGAAAATGAATCTGTTCAGGTTTGTTTGGATTGTTGTGTTCATTTTTTTTTTTAAACAAAACAGTGATGAAAGACTTAAGAAACATCTTTAGATCAAAACATTAAACTGAGCTACAATAAAACTCTTCTAGTTGGATTCATTTGGAATAATATTTACTGTTGCTAATGCGGTACAGTGAAATTATAGACTCTAAAAGAGCAAATTGTGTTGTGAGGTTTGACCTGGAAAGTGTCATTTGGGATGATTCAGAGTCAGAAATTCTGCATATGCCCATGAGCTCAGCTGGGCTGACTTCAGCACGTTTCTAGGTGTTCCTGCAGCAGTCATCCCTTTTACACTCCTGAGGTGACTGATGCCCGAGTGTCCAGTTTGAGCTATTTGTGAGATAAATATGCAAAATTGCTTGGGATTATGCAATAATAAAGCAATAAATAAACTCCCAGCTAGTCCCATTTCAGGCCCATCTTGAGGTTTTGATGGAATTGAACTGGTGCGTAGTATTTGTCCCAACTCACTGCACTGAGAGGTAACAAATACAAAATGCTCAGACTGCAAATATTCTTCAAGTTACCAACCTGAGACTTAGTACTGAAGAAAAAAGAGGAAATAAGAAAGAGTGGAAAAAAAAGAATCCATTGTTTTCAGTGAAAAGATGTTTAGTAGTTTATCATTTCCAGTCTCTTTCTCTCTCAGGATCAAAACTTGATCCCTTGTTCTGATTTTACAGGGATCTTTAACTTCTGCTTTCCTCCTGATTCAATTTACTAGACCTAAATGATTGCTGGTTAAAATACACGTGTAGGGTATTCTGTGTCTTAGTTGTCTGAGTGCTGTCTAATAAAGAAAGCAATGCATAAAGAGAGGCTGTAATTCTATATAAAGGCTTATCTGATAGGAGCGTACCTTCCTTTTAAAATACTGGATATTTCCAAAGTAATTTTTAGACAAAGTGGCTTAGATTTTTTTACCTTCCTGTCTGTTCAGCAAACTACAGTTGAAAATTTTAAATGGCATGTAATTTTTTTTCCCCCCCCAGTTGCACCACTGGGAATGGGCACAAGGCTAATTAACACTGCATGAATATGTTTATCCAGAAGAATCACATCATGGAAATGAGGTTAAAACCTGAGAGATTTGCTTTACTTTTAATATTTTACAGAAAGCCGTGCTAACTGTTCTAAGATGTTTCTGACAATTATCATCAGAGAGATTATTTCGCTTAAAAAGATATTTTTATTGGAAGTGGAAAGTTGGAGCCTTCCAGGTTATTTAGAATATCTTTAAACTGAGGAGTTGGGTCATATATTTTTAGCCAGGGAAGTTATTTTGTGAGCAATTGTCTTGGCGCACTCCCGGTCTGTAGGATATTTTTTTTTTTTTTTTTCTATAAATCATCCTAGGAAGTGTTTTGAATGGATGAGACAAAGGTAGGTGTGAATACGTGGTGATCCAGGTCAAGCCTGGCCCAGGATGTGCTGCATTTAACTGGGTTCACGTGTAGGTATAGATGGAAAATATGTGGTCGCTGAGTTTTCACATGCTTGACTTTGTTCAGTTGTTCTTCAAATGGTTATGTAGGTCCAGCAAGGGAAAATAAGGTATTTTTATAAGCTCTAAGTTCATGGCTATGACCCGTATGTGGTAAATGATGGTGGAAGGGACAGGAGTAGCGAGCGCTGCTTGTGTTTCACGTGTTAGAGGAGCTGTTTGGTTACAGCAGATGGCCAATGCACCAGTTGGCGTTTCTCCTTTTCCCCCCCTCACTTTCACCAGAATTTTCATTCTTAACAAAATTGGAGTCTGCGGGTGTGGTTGTTGCTTCATGTGCACCGAGCTGAACTTTCTCGCAATAGCACTTTGTATTTCGCTTTATGGGAAGTGAGTTGTAGGCTCTTCTTATTTGTAGAATATGAAATAAAGTCCATAAAAAGGCAATGTAACAGTTGGACCTCCCACACACCACGGGTCAGAAGATTACAGCTATTAACTTCAGACTGCAAGTGTTAATTACCATACACACAATGTGCTTAATTCTCTTTTCATAGATGTTATTGTTTAGTATAATGTACAAGTTTATTTTTGTCACCTGGAGTGGAGTTATTCTTATCTTGCTCAAATGCATTTAGGCAAAGATATTGTGGCAAACCATCATTTTTAGATATACCAATAAACTTGCAGATATGTAAGGCTGATGGAAACACCAAAGGTGGAGTAATTTACCTTTTTGTGAAGGGAACCTATGGTGGATAGACACACAATGAAGCTGTCTTTATTCTCTCCCTTTCAGGAAATTCAGATTCTGTCAGAAAACATTATTTTCCTCTAAGTTTGATCGGTTTTTAGTGATACCAATCAAAATCAGAAGCAATACAATTTAAATGCATACAGTTACAGTCCTGTAAAATTGATGAAGCCCGCTGAAGTGGGGAGGAGGGTTGTTTGCATCCCCACAAACGGTCTGGCAGCTACTCTTAAGTGCGTTTTATTCTCTGGCAAGTGATAACAGTTTTAATTTTCTGCTCCTTTCAAATGACTTTATATTGAGGCTTTATTCAAATTTCAGCTTTTTCACACAAAAAGAGCAAGAGTTTTATCTTCCATGAAGAAAGCATGGGTGCACACCTCTCATTTTGTAATTAGAAGTAGGAAAAGAGGGATAAGTTTCAGGGAGGATGTTGTATGTTTTCTAACAGAAACTAAATATTTAAAGTGTCAGATCGTGCAAAAGTTGTAAGAAAGGGAAAAACATTTTTGGCACTTTCAGCACTTTGTCTGATTGTCCCTTTGGCATTTTCTGACAGACTCAGATGGAAATCAAGTCGATATAGCAAAGGTTCTATCAAAGTGCAATGATTGGAACTTTCCTATAGAAATAAAACATTTTTGCAGGTTTTATTAAAAGTCCAGGTTAGCTCATCTATTAGTGCTTGAACTTTATGCTTTGCTGTAAATTCTGCATATCAAGAAAATGCAAGGGGTCCTTTTTGACTTTCTACACACATTTTATTTCTTCTGGTGGTCCCACTTCATTAAACATACATATCTTCTCATTTCAGCTGGTTTAGCTTGTACTTGAAATGCGGGGCCTCTGTATTCACAATTCACAAAGCATCCTTCCTGGCAGCCTAAGCAGAAAATCTCAATTGCCACATGCCACGTTAAGGAGAGCAGAGCTGGGGGGAGAAGGGTTGGGAATCTGCATGTCCTCGGAGTTGAGCATCTCAATCCAACAAAGAAAACTGTTCATGGATTTAAGGCAACCATCAGGAACCTGAGAGCAAAACATTCAGTTCTCTGCTCAGCCATGGTAGCCAGTGTTACCCCAGACAAGGCTTTTACTTTCTGAATTTTGTGGCCAGCAGGTCAAGGGAGGTGATTCTACCCCTCTACACCACTCTGGTGAGACCCCACCTGGAGTATTGCGTCCACCTCTGGAGTTCCCAGCACAAGAAGGACATGGACCTGTTAGAATAGGTTCAGCGGAGGGCCACGAAGATGATCAGAGGGCTGGAGCCCCTCTGCTGTGAGGACAGGCTGAGAGTTGTGGGGTTCAGGCTGGAGAGGAGAAGGCTCCGGGGAGACCTTATAGCCCCTTCCAGTACCTGAACAGGGCCTACAGGAGAGATGGGGAGGGACTCTGGATCAGGGAGTGTAATGATAGGACATGGGGTAACAGCTTCAAACTGACAGAGGGGAGATTGAGATGAGATCTGAGGAAGAAATTCTTGGTTGTGAGGGGGGTGAGCTCCTGGCCCAGGTTGCCCAGAGAAGCTGTGGCTGCCCCATCCCTGGAGGGGTTCAAGGCCAGGTTGGACGGGGCTTGGAGCAACCCAGGCTGGTGGGAGGTGTCCTACCAGAACGGGTGGGAACAAGGTGATCTTTAAGGTCCCTTCCAATCTGAACCATTCTATGATTTCAATTCCCTCCATATCAACGTCATTTTTCCCAGTGCAGAGTTAGTGTCAGGTTAAATTCATTACTGTCCATGAGATGCTCAGATAATACTCATAGCCTAATGAGTTCCAAGGTGTAGTGGAACAGTGCAGAACAAAAAGCAGATGGTGGCGATGAAGAGAGAGGCTCAGCAGTATTATTGTATTTAATTTCTAAGCAGTTTAATGACATAAGCCAGGTACCACTAAGAAATACTCCCAGAAGAAATTGTATGCTACTTTGCAGTGTGTGCAGGACTGGGTTGCTTCATTTCTAGCTATTTGGTAGGAATTATAATTGCCTTTTCAAGGTAAGCTTTGGTTTCGTAAGTCAGAAGCACATGTCATGGTGAATGCTTTTAGACCTTTCATCAATCGTGCTCCTCTCAAGATAAAGGATTTGAAGCAAATTGTCCCGTGAGTTGTAATTAAATTGCACTCTTAAACATTTTGCCAAGGACTAGGAAGGAGAGCGGTCTTCGAAACATTGTTAATTAAATAAAGTTAGATTAATTGTTAAACAATTTTGGTGTTTCTTGACAATTGCAGTTTTTTTAAGCAGTTCATTATGTGTTACCCAAAGGTCTTTTAACCAGCACGTTAGCCGTTAACCTCACGGCCTGATCCAGTGCCGAGCTGTGTGAAAGCCGAGGGATTGTGTCCACTGCTTTTACTAACCCTGGAATCGGATTGTTTTAGGCAAATACACCACTTTCTTCAGTTGGGTTTTTGACCCCAAAGTTCATACTGCATAGTGCTAACATGCTGGAACATCCCTATTGCACAAATACTACTAATTTGTTTTGTGTGAGGAGCAACATGGCACATGTGATTTACCACTTCTAAGTACTATACTCTTAAAAAATCCAGAGTACCTGGATGTACAGTTCTGACTTTGGGGAAAATTGTTCCAAATACGAATATGATCATTGCAGTTTACGTGCATCGCTTATTCAGCCAGGAACACTAGTGCCATGTACGTTATTAGGTGGTGCCTCTCTGGAAAGGACCATCCTCATTTCGAGAAGCCCTGGATGGCAGATGAATAAATTCAATATCCAGTTGTGAGCTGCCTGATGGAGGTACGCACTGACCCCTCATCCAGGCAAGCACGCCTCCGCGCAGGTTTGCCATGCTGTGTGAAGGATGAGGTGGTCAATTAAAGGGACCAGAGATGTATAGGACAGAAAGGGGTATATTGTCACTGGTTCCAAGTGATGGATTGAATGCTTAGCTTCAGTTTTTCTTGAATTTTTAATAGGTACCTGGCAGAATATTGGCTAGGCTCTGCTGAAAAGCAGAATCTTACTGAAATGCATCTCTCCAGACTCCTGTGCTGCGTGTCTGTCAGGTTTTGAATGCTCTTCCGCATTGTTTTGCAGAGAACCGAACGCTTGGGTAGCAGCCTGAGCTAATATTGTGACACTGTGCTGTTGTAACCTGCCACACGTGGCATTCTGCGAATACGTGTGTTTAGCAGTTTCTCCTTCTTCCATCTTCCACTAAGCTTGGCCCAGAAAGAGCACAACATCCCAAGCAAACAAGCTGTCAGGAGCGTGCTGCTTCTGTGAAAGCTGAAACCAACTGTGCAAGGAGGAAATGTGGGAACCGCTTTGGGTGAGCTCAGACTCATTCATTTTCATAGAATCACAGAATGGCTCAGGTTGGAAGGCACCTTAAAGATCATCTATTCCCACCCCCTGCCCTGGGCAGGGACACCTCCCACCAGCCCAGGTTGCTCCAAGCCCCGTCCAACCTGGCCTCGAACCCCTCCAGGGATGGGGCAGCCACAGCTTCTCTGGGCAATCTGGGCCAGGGGCTCACCACCCTCACAGCCAAGAACCTTCTTCCTGATATCCAATCTAAATCTCCCTTCCTTCAGTTTGAAGCTGTTACCCCGTGTCCTATCATTACACTCCCTGATCCAGAGTCCCTCCCTATCCTCCCTGTAGGCCCCCTTTAGGGACTGGAAGGCTGCTACACGGTCTCCTCCGAACAATCCCAACTCTCTCAGCCTGTCCTCACAGCAGAGGGGCTACAGTCCTCTGATCATTTGATCGCTTTGCTCCTAAAAGTACCATGAACAGTTTGGCTCATGGTCTAAACCAGCCCTCTGTGGATACCCACGCGACCACCTTCCCTGTAGTACCTCATACTGGTTGGAATGGTTCCCCCCAGCTCTCCACTGAAGTTCAGTCGTCCCAAAGTGAGATCGGGGTGTCCGAGAGTTAAAGAAAATTAATGTCTTCTTAGGCATGAAGGGGAATGAGGTTTTGTCACAGGGAAATCTGAGCCAGCTCCTTAGAAATCAGACAAAATTTGCATTGAACCGAGGCAGGATGTTTCAATGACATGTGAATTTTAATCTCAAGTGAGAAGAGAGTCAAGGGCTTTCGGATTCATATCAAAAAGGCAAACAAACTGTTACATAATGATTTCTTCTCCCATTAAGAAAACATTGCTTTAAATATGAGGGTTCTTTAATGACTATGTTCGATTGCTTGAGAGAACCCGTGCATAATGAAATCTTCTTAATATACAGTATGAATGGTTCTGTTATCATACGTATTTCCAATTTGTAATTAAGCACCTTTAAAAAAAAAAAAAAACCTGCTCACAATTAAAGTGTCAGTGCTTTCTTGAATAGTCTTAATTTCAGTAAGCTTTTGATGCTTTATTCATGGAGAATATTAAAAGGCACTTAGTCATCCGTGAAAATATATGCATGGTATATAAGGCCGGAGTCAAAAGGATAGATGAGGAATAGCAGTCAGAGGTGCCAGTTCTCGTGGAAGAAGAGATTTAACAATTTTCAAGAGTTACTTCAAAAGCAGCAAAATACGTGTATGTTAATACAATTTCAGATAATTATCTTCCATTAGCTAATTTGGGGCTCGGTAATTAGATGGCTGAAAACTCCAAAACCCTGCACATATTTTATGTGGGCCAACCTTATCAGCAAATTATTTTTATATGCCTTTTCTTTGTGCCAAGTCAAATATTCTCTTTCTCCTTGGAGGAACCTGGCTGTCTGCTTCGGCTTTTTTCTAGGTGTGGGTTTGTGGTTTTTTTTTTTTCTGTATTTTTAGTTCATTCTTACATAAATGTTAAACAGATGCTGATTTGAATGGTAGTCTGGTATATTAATTACTGCACGTAATGAATCTCAGAAAATGTAATAAAGGACTAATTGGTGTCAATAAAAGTAACACTGACAAATGCCACCTTCTATAACGCAAGCAATGTTCGGTATCGCATAAGCAAGAGAAAATCCACCTCCCGGGGGGAATACTCTGCCATTTGATTTGTCTCTGGAAGAAAGGCTGGATGCTAAATAAGACAGTGAACGTATGAAGTGCAGGTGTTCGTCAGCCTTGTTGGCTGTTTGTGTTTGGTTTTATTGATTTCTGCCCAGGAGTATTTGTTTTGAGCTCGGGAGAATTTGAGCTGTGACAGCGTAATGTTGAAATTAAAGGTGATGGCACCTTGGCTATTTTATTTCCTTCCTGCTGTAGAAGAAATGTATCCTGGGGTGGTGTCCTGGTTCACATTCCCTAGACAGACACAATGCTCAGGGCATTCCCATGGCCTCCGGAGATGCTGGATGTGTTCAGGCACACCAGGTGCTCAACCTAAACCCAAGGGTGGTCTGGAGTGTTGTCTGGCCCTCCTCACCTGCCCAGCGGGAGCCTTCCTGCTGACTTCCCTAGGTTCGATTTCAAATTATGTGAAAAGGGATAAACTTGATGGCTGGTGCCATGAGATGCCAAGAGCTCACCTTCTGGTGAAGTCACGATGTTCAATGGAAATGGCTCATCAGGCAACTGTTGTAATTTCGCATCATACCGTTCTTTCTCCAAAGCTCAGGGCTTCTGTCAAGCATGGGGAAGGCAGAAGCGGCATAGAAGGAGGTGCCAAGAGTGAGGAAAGGAGGAAAAAACATAGCTTTTTGAGGTTTTTATTCTGCTTTCCTCTTTCCCGCACTCCGAATCCGTGTGTGTTGACATGTTCTATTTTCGTTACTTTGCCAAAAAGTCTTTTCTCCAAATGTATTTATTAGCACCCAGCTGCCTAGGCTTCCTTACACCAGTCTCTTTTGCTCATCAGGCTCTTGTCATGGGATTTGCTAATAGTTTAAGCATGAGTTATCAAGGCCAATGTAAAAATAATGTTGTGCTCCGAAGTGGAATTTCTTGTTTTTCCTAGCGGCATTAATAAAGGCTCAGTTACAATAACACTGCCTTATCTGCCTTTTGCTGACGTTATATATTTCACAGTTTAGGGTAATGTTTTTGACATGTTATTGCCTTTACTTAAGGCTCTCTGGGTAAATTTCTTTCTTGTTCCATTTTCAACAAGTTTCTCTTGATTCATTAGCCCTGATGCCCATCTCTGCTCCTCAGTCCTTAAGCCCATTTCCCCTGCACCCTTCTGTTTGCTCACCTGCTCCTGCCCTTAAATAAAACCCCACCACCTCGGTGAGATTTCAAATGAGATTTGGAAAGAAACAGAGCATCAGAGACATGCAGGAAGGCTCTGGGTGCAAAGAGTGAATTTAGCAAGCCCTGGGTGGTTTATTCTTTATCCGCCAACCTAATTTAAATGTCAACATTAATTAAATTTTCCCTAAAACTAATCCAAAGCTTACTCAAAACTTGGGGGTTATACGGTTCGTTCTTTCTTTTGCCTTTTCTTCTCCATCTTCTTCTCTTCCTCTTCCCTTCTCCCCCCACCCTATCCCTGCTAGTGGAAGTCTAAAGGTCTCAAACAGATTTATTTCAGGTTCATGGGTTCCCCTACTGTCCATTAGACAGAAATTCACAGCACTTCTGTTCCCACCTTCTGCCACTGACCTGCTCTATAACTTCCCCTTTACTACTTCTGCTTAATTGTAGCTGTGGCGGATTCAGGGCAGAGATGGTCCCATGGGATGTGTCTGTACCACACCAGGGATCTGGAGCTGTGGTTGAAACTTTTATTGCTTTCGGTAATTTGTATCCAAGTAGTAATTGGCTGAGGAATGGAGATTGGGAACAGGTTTAAAAAAAAGAAATTCACATGCTTAGTCCTTTCTTTCTTTTTTTTTTTTTGTTCTCTCCTGTAACAGTTTTCCAAAAGAAATAAGTACTTGCACTTAAATAAGGACCCATCCTTGTGTGTGTGCAGATATTTTTTTTTTTTTTTAGATTTTCATATTCATACCCTTGCTCAATGATGCAGATAACTAATTTAGCAAAAAGCATAATATCCAGAAATGGTTATTTAGTATCCTTACATATGTGCAAAATGCTCGGTGTTTGGGTCTCTAATTCTGTCTGTAGCCTTTAGCTACAGAAGTATTATTAATAAGCTCTATGTTGTGTACCTGCAGATGTTCCAGGATCTCTTCATGGGGAGTTATATAGCATACTAAATTTTCATGCAAGCAGTCTCTCCACCGCAAAGGTATAAAATCGGAAAACTTGGATAAATCCACCAAGGCAACTGAAGGAATATGGTTATTTTAGGCAATAACTTTAATAGAATGGGCATATACAGAGCAATAAACGTCCCCTCAACTTTACAAAGAGCCTGGCAAGGGTCATAGCACAAGGTGTTTATTACTGTAAGAGTCATTAGTGCTGAAAAGACAGATTTCAAGGCATTTGGATTGTCACTATCAAATGTCATCTTTGATATAAAAATGTAAATTTCACAAGTAGCTGTCGACTCTTTGTTATAATTTAATTATCAGAACAAGCACTTTTTCATCTCGTGGATGCTGCTCTCAGCAAATTGAAAAGGGAGGCAATTAGCAACTACCGGTTTCCCAACTATATGGGACTGTTGCAGCTTCTTGCTGTTTTAACAGGTACTTGGAGTGATGTTCCCTTATGGGATCAGCCTAAAAACCTACACGGTACTGGAGTTCTTCCACTTCAGCTTAACCACTGACTTAGTGACTTGCCCAGCCTTGTAAATTATGGGCAGCACTGGAAAGTAAGAGGCAAGAACAGGTACAGGAGGGACTTTGACTTCTTTACAAAATCAGTCTGAGAGCATCCTGTAGACTTAGGGCTCAGTTCAGCTTTGTTTGTAACTCTGAGCTGGCTGGAATTATTCTTCACTTTGGCAGAGGTTCTTTTTCTGCCTCCACATAAAACCTGTGTGCATCAAGTATTTCAGAAAGCTGTTGTGAAACTTGTTTTGATACCTTTTCAGAGCCAGCTACTTCATCAAGGCTCCTAATCTGCGTCTTTAACGCATCTTTTAAATCTTGGGACTACTTCTCAGTTATTCACTTCTTGATTTGTATTTCCCAGGTAGGGAAATAATTAAGAATTGACTTTGGAACCAGGAAACATGTAAGCACTTATTAAATAAATAAATAAAATGCACATTATTGAACCCAATCATGCAGGTGAGGCTTGTCAAGGATTAGCAGTGCAACTGATTTGTAGCCTGAATTCTATCACTAGCTTTATAGAACCAACCACTTTATGAACAAAGTAATTGACTCCCGCGTGACAATTATGCCTTGTAATAGTTAGCTTTTTATAGTGCATATACATTATTTCATCAAATGTGGGGTTTGCATTTTAAAGGCAAAATTCCGCTTTAATTAACTCCAGTAAAAATTGAAGGTCCCCGTTCTCCGAGATTAAAAACACCACCAAAGAAAACCCCCAGACCCTCAGAACCTACCCACTGCACAATAGGAAACCTGGGTCAGTTCAGTCGATTCATCTGTACAGCGTTAACGTTATCCGACACTTTCCAACAGAAAAAAGAAAATAGCCCCTATTTAATATTAAAGTATAGCTATAGCTGCACTTTTTCTTGTTTTCTTTTTTTACTCACTTGCAAGAGCCAAAGGGTGATGCTTGGTGTTTACAGGATCAAAGTCTGATGTGCGTTTTCTTGCTAATACAGTCTTAAGATTTAGCGATTTAAAGCGCAGAGAGGTTTCTGAAGCTCAAGTATTTGTCAGGTAGGTATATGAGGAAGAAGAAAACCTTTTACAATTTGTATTTGTGTTTCTCTGACATATGCAGTAGATTATGCTGACTGAATGGTTTACAGAAATGAAGCCAAATAACTGGCAATAAAAGTGTTACGCGCAGAAGTGCGTAAGTGGCACCTGACAGAAGCTGACTGACAAAGCATAACAAATACTTGACATGTCCTGTAAACATGTGACACTTAGTCAAAATCCACTTGAGTCGCAAAGCACCTAGGGCATAATAAAGCTTAATAGCACCATTTCAATTTCACCCATTTGCTTATGGTGTTTTATTATTGGGATCATTCAGCTATAGATTTTTGAGCTCTAAATTCACAATTTAGAGCACAGGGCTTCAAAAAGTATCGAAGGGCTGACTCCCTTAGATGTGAAAGATAGATTTAATCTCCCAGTATTTCTAATTTTCCATCCCTTTGGCACAGCTACAACTTGTGCTGAAAGCTTTCCAATGAATCGGCGTCCCCTGGAATGGAAGGAAAAGTTGTTAATGCTGCAGCCGCGTTTGAGCATTGTGTGAAATACTGAGCAGGGCGTGCAAGTGAAAGGGAGAAAAACAAAACAGAGGGCACCCAGAAAGGAAAGAAACGGAGAGGACAAACCTCAAGGGAGGGACCATTGTTTTGTTGCATTGCACTAGATGAAAGTTGGGGGAAACCAGTCATTTGTGCAATACGATCGGTGATCGAACAAAGCAGCAATAGCTGATTTTGTAGTAACTTGCCTTCAGGAAAAGGTTCCTTAGCCCTCATCGTTAAGGTTGATACAGGTCATGTGGTAGTTCTTTAGAGGAGGGGAATGCTGTGATTAATCAGCTGCTGCTCTCCTGGAGAAAGCTGCAATCAGCTCCCAGGGCAGAGAGATGCTTGGGGAAGCTCTTGCAGGAACAGCGGGGGGGAAAGCGCGGTTGAGAAAATAGAAATCAAGAAGCAGGAGCTGCTTTAACTTTTTTCAGCAGAAAGTTGATTGATGTTGAAACAATAAATGCACCCCTGGAGCCAGGGACTGAAATACAGATATCGATGTGCTGCTCTGTAGATAAAATAGCTTATGAGGGGAAAAGTGGAGGCTGCAGCGATTCTGGTGCCATCTAAGTGTTGCTCTGCAACAAAATTCTTGTTTATTTTTGGAGGTCTCTCAAACTGTAAGAAAATATTCCCCGTAAGTCTGTCTGCCATACGCATGTGAGCAGGTTCCACAGAGTAACAAGAGCGCTGTCTTAAATCTTATGCTGGCTCCTTTTGGATTAATTTTGAATGTCTGTTCCCATTGCTTTCTTCAGTTAAGTAGTTACTGCTGTAAAACATGAACCACACTCCCCGTCCTGGGTGGCTTATTTTGGGAGGTTTGCAATAAAGCGCAGGTCATGTTGAGAAGGACAGTTTCAAAGGTGTATATGGTTTTCATCCCATTTCAAATGTCTAGAGGCCTGTTTCATCTGCAAATGAGTGTGAAGGCAGGCAGGAGTCCCACATACAGACTTCACCTGGAAGGATCACAAATCTAACACAGCATTTGTTAGTGGCCTAGAGGGAAACTTCACTTGCTTGCTTTCAGCAGCGCAGTTATTCTCCTCCTCTTCTGGGTCGATTATTCACACAGTAATAATAAAAAAATCTTCTTTAGATTAGCAGTGAAAATAAGTAGGAGGAAAATCTGATATACAAGCTGGTCGCACCGCCAGGGTAGTGCTGAAGCTAGTGGAATATTATAGGGACAGAAGCCGGCTCAATGCTATTAAATTTGAACTCGTAAAAGCTGGCTGGTTTCTCTGGGTGTGCATGTATCCCTGCACAATTAGATATATGTTTGCCCTTGTTCTGTTTGTGAAATAGCCACGTGAGGTTTAAATTCTTTCTGCCACAGCAGCTTGTTGCCAATGTAACTAAGCCTGAATTCAAGGAATAGTCTTTAATGAAGTTCATGGACCTGATTATTTTTAGTTGACCATTTGGAGCTTTGTCCCAGTTCAGTTCCCAGCGGATGGTTGTCCAAGTTACAATAACTGCCATTACAGTTGGCACTAATTGGGCCTCTTGTCGCAGTGATAACATGGTTTCCGATAATTCAGTGGCCTGGGCGTTTGAACCCCTCTCGAGGCAAATGCTCATTAGTCTCCAACGGTATTTGCCCTGAGAGTAGAGACTCATTCGGCAGAGAAACTTAGATGAATGGCTAAGTAGTGCAGTGGAAAGCAACGCGAGGTATTTGTGCAAACTCCCTCCTTGGAAAGCTAAATGACAGTGGCACCACCTTTAATAACATTTCTACAAATATTGATCTTGTGTGTCAACACGAAGGGACATTTTCCTGGCAGTATCTCAGCTGTCTTGCTGCTCTTCCTTATGAAGCAGCTGGGAATCTGTACGATCAGGGAAACTGTTGGTGTAACATGATGATCATTTCTCTTCCATCATCCAGTCTCACCCTCTTCCTCTTTCCCAGAGGCAGGAAAACCTGGTCCCCTCCTCACTGCTCAGCCCTTGGGGCCAAGATGAAGTTCTCAGCAGCATCTTGGCCAAGTCTGGAGGTCCACCTAAGGCTGATCTTCAAGGCTGATCAATCCTGGATGCTACCAGGATGTGTATACTAATTAGCTAAAGGATAGTCTGTGTAGGGGTTTTCTATCTATACCTGAAGCTGAACACTTCAAATCTAGGCTTGTTCTATTTTATGCTATTTTCTTATTACCTCTCAAGCAGCTTTTGCAGGCTCTACCATGAAGAAAAGCAAGTCAATAAGGGCTGAATTTGGCAATTTGTTTTCAGTGCATGCAAAATTAAGCGCATGCTGTGTTGCGTGGTGAAATCTTGTCCTCATTCAAAGCAGTGGAATTACAGCAGTGGACACGAATATGATATTTCTTAGCACATTGACGACAGGTCTGCTATCTTCTTAGTAGAAAGACTGTCAATATTTCCCTCCAAGTTTTCATCTTTCTTCACCTTCTTTCTCAGTTTTATAATTTCTGTTGATCCCTTACCTCTGTTAATTCCTGCTTACTTTATTCCGACAGATTTTCCATACGTAGGGAAAAAATTTTCTACTGCATGGGTCTCAGTTGTAAGTCAAGGGCAGATTTATTGATGTTTTCCAACTGTATGTTACATACACTTTTATTTATATTTGTGATCAAATACTGGCCAGGTACCTGGTAACTGAAAGGATATTTAAGCAAATAAATGTCACCCTTACCAAAAAAGAGAAATAGTACTGGAAAGAGGCTAGGTTTATTCAAATTTGTGGATGATATATAGGGGATCCTCATGTTTTTTTCTTCTTTGTAGTCTGTAGACTTAAAATTGACGAAAGATATGCAAGATACTATTTGTAAAAATAATTGGTCCATATTTCTAAGGCTTGGTGATCAATAAGTCATGAATCACATCACAGGTGGTTTTACATTGTGTATTGAGTACTTACCAGCCATTTATTTAAAACAAGTGTCAGTAATTTATAAATAGGAATGGGTGACGGGCAGGGAAATATTCGCTAACTTATTTCCAAGCGAATGAGCGGTTTTGAGAAATCCCATCCCAAAAGTGATTTAATCTTTAGAGTCTATGTAATTTTCATTAAGGGAAAAGGCAGAAGCACGGGCAGATCTGCAAGCTGTCAGCATAGCTGAGTTTGTACCTCTGACTGAGATTCCCCAGGGACAGGACGTACAAGAAAGAGAAAAGGACATCAGGAGCGGTTCCTCTCCGTGCAGACAGTTGATGTGGGAGGGCAGAAACAATGAAATAATCTGTATGAATGTAGAAAAGAAATGGAGAATGAGGCATTAGTGGAGAAACCAGTGTCGTCAGATTTCTTTATGATTATTTTTTATTTATTGGGAGAATAAAATACATCTAGGGAGGGAAGCAGGTGTATTGGATCAAGGGGAAGAGCGGGCCGAGGGAGGAGAAGGGAGATCAGGAGGTAGGGTGAAATTACTGCGGATGCAAAGGAGAAGAGGGGAGGATATTCCCCAGACTGTGCTGGGGAGGAGGAGAAAAGCTACAGGATGGAAAGAGTCCAAGGAGGAAAAACAAGTTGAGTCACTGTCAGTCAGTTTTCTTCTGGGGGAAAAAACCCCAAACCCCATGGCACGTTGCATGCGAGAGAGACGGAGACCAGAACGGGGGAAGGTTTGCAGAGTAACTGACGGTGTGACTGCTCTCAGTAATTTATTGAAAAGTTATTTGTTCTGAACTCCCACAGGGCAACATGGAGAAGGTTAATTAAGAGCTATGCTAGCCACTATTCAAGGTGGAACTGTACTTTAAATGGGCTCACGTAATACAAGCTTCGCTTTAGGAGAGCTCTCAAACTCCAACAGCTGGTTTTCTTTTTCCCCTTAGCTCTTTCCTCATTCTGTTTTCCTGTTTCTTGCTTTTCTGACTGTGCCTTCCTCCTATCCTACCTTTAAGTCTGAGCCCAATTAATACTGTGATGTGTTTACAAACACAAAATCTCCTAGCCAGTTTCCCAATAATCCCACAGGACGCGCGCTTCGTGGGCTGTGTCCGTGCTGGCACCGGGATGTCTTGCTGTGTGGTGCATTGCCATGGAGATCGGGATTGCCATGGCAACTCGCACCTTTTCGAAGGCGGCAGCGAAGGCTGAATAAAAGGAGCTTTGCAGAAGTGAAATAGCAAAATCTCAGGATCCGATATTTAAACATCAAAAAGAAGCCAAAAATTTTCCTGGTCTGGCATGCTCCTCCTTTGCTTTGAGAATAACCAAAGCATTTTAAATGCTTAAATAAATGGAGTTTTCTTAGTTTAAGTATTAGTAAATAAAGAATCTTTTGAGCAGGCTTGGCATTCATACAGGGCTTAACAAAAAAGGCATGTATGTAGGAACGGCCACTGCAGAATAGCAGTTGCTGTCTGCCTTTCTGCTGCCGGTGAATTTAAGGGCCATCAGCTCAATAGCTATTATTGCCTCAGTTTCCACAACCATAAAATGGGCATGCAAAGCAGATGAAAGGAAGACGTTGTTGTTGTTGTTGTTGTGGGAGGGGGCTTTAGGCAATGGGTTGGGGAAGAAATAGCATCAGCATCTTCCTCCTTGTCAGAGGGACCTAAGAAACGCCCGCTGGGCCATCCTCACCTCTGTCCTCTCGCTGATGGATGGTGGGTAATGAATGGTGAGGAAACCTTAGGGGACACATACACGTGCGTGTGCGCGATGCAGTAGTGCGCGACATCAGAGTATGTGGCTTTGCCCCCTTCCCTTTGGATGAGAAAATCCTCATCTCCCTGCTAGCACTGACGGGTACCACACAGCCTTGCTTCCAAAACTGGAGGATCTCTGGGCTCTGCCAACAAAGCACTTGGGCATATCAGGGGTTTAACGTATTGCCAAGGAAAGCCAAAATTAAAATAAAGCCCACTTAGTGTATGGGCCAGTCAGAGTTTTAAAAAGTTCTTTTAGTTATGAGAAAATAACAGTAGATCATCAAACTATTTTTTTGTTTTATTTAGGTTAACTTTCTCCAGAATAGAAAAGATGTTTTCATGTATTTTCCATATGTGTTTTGCAAGTTGTGAATGCCATTTTGAAATATCAATAAGATTCAGGCTTTAGGCAAAATTACGTTTCAACCACTACCCGATGTTTGAGACTTTTTAATGTTAATTTGTGCCTTTATTTTTTTTTAAATAAAAATCCATATGGAGAACATAGCCAATAGTGTTCCAAGCCATACGATCATGAAACTACATGTAGCCTTATTTCTTACCTTAAGTTAAAAAAAAATAAATAATAAATCCTATACATCTATCTATATATAAATGGTTCCAGCGCTAGCCTATCTTTGTGAGAGGTGGATGCATGCTATGAAGGAAGATGTCTGCTGTGCAGTGGTAGATATAGGTATTTTTTTGTGGAAGCAGAGAGAAAAAAGAAAGGAAAGTGCTTTTACGGCTGCCTGTTTTCAGCAAGGAGGGGGGTCCTGTCTGAAAGCATTTTAACTGACAGACTAGCAAGCTGAAGTGTACCACATATAATTGCAGCTGATCCCAAATATATAATCATCGCTACAGTAGATGCAACAATACGTTTAGTGGGGGCGGATGAATCTACCGAGACATGAAGAATTGAATCTTGAGGGAGATCTATAACATTTCAAAGGAAAATAATTTCAGTAACGGAAAAGTCAGGGTGACTTGGCCTGCTGGGGTTAACGGGCGCTCTTAACTCTTTAGGCATGTTTACACGTTGATGGTAGGACACAACTGGGCAGAAGAGGCGCCTTGGCTTTGCGTCTCATCGGCATCGCATGAGGCACATTTTCTGTCTTTGCCCTCCTCACTGCTGCTATTCTCTCTCTTTCTCTTCCTCACTTATCCTTGGCTCATAGGGTAAAATAACATCTTCCCAACCCCTTCCGTACCTCCCTCTGGTCCTTCATTGAGTTATACAAAATGATAAAGTTCACTTAAAAGCCTGCTCTTTGGGAGGAGTTCCTCCTGAGTGTAGTCGGGGTGTTTAAAGAAGCTTGCTGTGGACTGGGGCTTGCTGCAGTCATTTCAATTCAACAAGTTCAGGCTGCTGGTGACTGATAAAAGCATACACAATTTAGAAATCTTTAGCACTTAATTCATAGGAATTGCAGTTGCTCAGCAAATGTTATGGTGTGCCCTTTATTCTGCGATCATGAGCCAGCAGTAAATTGCCAGAAACGAGTTCAACTTGGGGGGGGGGAGGGGGGGGAAGGCAAAGAATGGAGGACTCCCCCCAGCCTAGAAATTACTCTACACAAAAACACATATTTCATTTCACTGTAGAGATGTATTTCAAACCAATTCAGAAAGATTAAAGCTGGCAACTTTGCAATAAGATGATTTTTTTCCATCTTTTAAGTTAATAGCATGATAGATATAACTTTCATCTCCGAGAAGTCAAGCTCTTTTCTCTTTCCCTTTCAAGTGGTATTTTTTTGAAAGGTACAATCAGTTGCTATTGTTGCAGGCATCTCGACATGTACTTTCTTATGTGAGTTAAAATCAATGTCTGATATAATCTCTGCTGGAAGTCAGAAATGGAGCTGCTGGTTGCAGCTACTAAGGGAAATTCTGTGGAGATTCACTCTGGCAGCGTTCCTTTCCAGATGTCTGAACGTCTGAAGCTTTACCCCTAAAACGACCGTGGAAAATAAGTTTTAAGGGCCTTGAGTTGCTACCGGAAAGTTTGCATTTCGGTGCCTTATTTTGATGTCAGTCTCTGGCTTCCATATCTCTGTGTTAAAAATACTACAGTGGTGACTACTGAGACTTCTGCAGACCAGAAGTTAGAGGCCTTCCACATGGGAAGCTGCTCGGTTGTGTTTATTTGTATTGGCAGGAGAACTCGTGCGGGTTTGGAAAGCCAAGATTCAGGAGATTATGATTGTGTTCACTTTAAAATAAATAAGTAAATAAGAATCTGGAAGAAGATTCTTTCAAGCGGCATGGATAGAGTATGTAAATAATTTAAGATGGTTCCCAGGAGGTCTTTCAGATGAGCAGACTCCCAAGCTGCTTATTAAAGAAGAAATAATTCTGTGCCGTCTGCTCGTGGGATGCGCACAGATAGATCATGATTTTAATGGTCAGGTCCTCCAGCTACTGCTTTGCTAGACGCTCTTCAACACATAAAGTTGCATCTCTCTTGGATTGTAAATGGGATTTGGATTAAGCTCGTGAGGAGAGCTTGGCAGACTGTGGGTTATTCATACTACAAGGTGTCTAACCAACAGCAAAAAATGTTCCACAGCCTGTTCTGCTGCAGAATTAATGGAGGGGCAAAGGGTCATCGTGGTTGCCTGGGAGAAAAATGGAGCTTGCTTTCTTAAAGGCAGTGTGGGACCCTGTGGGAAGGGCTGTCTTCTAACTCAAATATTTGCTGAGTCTACTTTGAATGTAGCTCAATTTTATTAGCTGCCTTTAAAAAAAAATAAAAAAACCCAAAACACCTGTCCACATATTTTAAGGACACTTGTGAGAGAAAAATTGCAGCTGGTCAGATCCTTAATTTTTACCTACTGCCTGGCCCTAGAAGCTGCAATGATAAAATTAGCTGGACCACAAAGAGCAAACAAAATAAATGGATATTTTACAATATGTAAACAATTACTGGATGACATTTAACTTTAGGTTAATTTCTCTGCCTACTATGGAAAATTGCCATCTGTAAGCAAACATATTGACTAAATTATCTTCAATGATACAGAAAAAAAGGGCTAAAGTACTAGCATTTTAGACAATGACATCAGCATTATTATGGAGTTATGTTAACTTAAATGGCAGGTGGAGAAGTAAAATTAATCTCCTATGGTAAGCTGTACTGCCTAAATAAAGAATTAATTTTTTTTGATATATTGATTCTCTGTGGATTGCTTGCCAAGAAGATGCTAACATCAGCTTATCTGAATTAATACATGGTATTAGAGGAGGAAACCAACATCAATATTCCAGCACTTTGCAAACCACAACGTGCATTTAGTCGTGATTCAGATTCATCCTTACATACTTTCCATTCAGGAGAGCCCTTGCACCCCTCGGGCAATGGATATTAAACCTGGAATGTTTAAATATAAGCCCGTAGGACACTTAAAGACAATCTCTTTCTCTTGGTGCTAGGGTCTGGCTTGTACAAAGTGGAAGCAGCTCTCTTCTCCAGCTTTTGGGGCCGCGTTTCGTGGATTACGTTTGGCCATGGGTCTTGTTTTAGGGCTGCAGAACTGAAAGGGACCACATTTGGAATCTACTGAAATCACATTGTCTTTTCCTTCCTGTATGAACTGAAGCAACTACAACGCTGTTACCGTTCATGGCATATAGGAAGGGTGGTTTTGTGGCTGAGATGGAGAAGTGGAGCTTGAAATACTTACTAACATCAGTTTTTAACTGCATGGCCCTGAAAAAAAAATCAGGAACACTCTGTCTTTTTGATCTGTTTTGTATTTGTACAGCTCCTGGCACAATGCAGCCACAAACTGAAAAGGCGTATGCGTCCAAGTAACAATCCAGAATGCAATAGTGTTAAAATACGATGTAACTCAAATATTCCAATCACGCAAAATGCTTAATTTATAGAGGGTGAATATTCCCATTTTACTCCAGGAAGACTACTTCAAAGCCTGAAGTTAAGAACACAATTTTTTGTGATGTCTAGACAGTAACAGAATTAACTCATAAAGACAAAGATCTAAAGATGAAGATAAATATTTTATTATATTTTAGCTCTGTGCTGATCGGGATGGCTAAGCATTAACCATGATAAGCAGGGCTTTGTATTTAAGTGAAAACCCATGAGGAAGAATAGATTTACAGGTTGTTTCCATAGTTATACTGTAACGATCATTTAGATATTGTCTGTGACTTCTTGCCCCATTTCACTTTCAGTATGTAATTTTTAAAGAAAAGCAAAGCAAATTGCCATTTTTGGCTCATCAGCGATGAAGCACTGAATTTTTTAACGCAAGAAAAAAAAAAAAAAAGCTGCTGGAGAGCAGTGCTGAGTTGTAGCCTGCTCACTGATGCTTGGTAAATTAGACAATGGTTTTCAGCTTCCCTTCATTGCTACAGCTGCTGGCTTCAATCTGGTTTTGTGGTTTGATTAAAATAACATAAATTTTTTTTTTGTGACTTGTCAATTGTCCAGTGTTGGGTAACATAACCGAACTCAGCCTTTCTTCTAAGCCGAGTCAAGGTATCTACTTAGGAATAAATCACCAAAATACCTAGATAACTGATACAGGAGGAAAACACAATAAATTCTGGCACTTGAAAAAAGTTTGCGTAGAAAATCAGTGGAGAAGAAAAACCTGTGGAGGTTTTGTACCGCGTCCAACCCATTTAGCTAACCTGACCTCTTTTGAATGTTTAGGTCTCGTTCCACTGAAAGGGCGGACAATTCGCCATGGTGCCATCTTCACCAGACGCAGTTTAGAAATGTCATGCCCTTTTGTCTTGTGGAATTATCTGAGAGTTGTTTATAAAAGCTCTAAAGACAGATTGACAGTAAATGGAGGTAAATGATCACGTGTTAATTGCTAGAAGAAACTAATGAGTATTTCATAGGAAATGCAAATAAAGATGTCAAATTCTTCTCCATAGACTGGGATGTCATTATATTGTCTTCCTGGAAAGCAGCAGTCTTTTTTTTTTTTTGTGCAGGGTGTCAGGTTTAAATAGGCCAGAGAAATGAAAGTTGGGCAAAGAAAGAAATATTGTTCCCATTTTACGGCTGGGGAGTTTTAGCACAGGCAGTTGAAAGGACTTACACAATCTCATATAGGAGCAGTCAGAATCTGAATTCAGATTTAGTTCCAATAAGCAGCTTTTATCACAAGATTGTTTTTCTTCCTTTTATAACTTGTAGTTAGAGCATGTGCATAAATAATCAACATGGAATCCCTCCGCTGCTTCTATTCCATTTCTAATTCTAACCCTAGTTACATGGGCCGGTTTATCATCTCAAATATTTACTTTCCACTATAAATGGAAATAACTTCTTTCCCTTCTTCATGTTTCATGGTCATAATATCCTCTAGTGCTTCATTATCTCTTGGTACCTATGATAGATCAAAATCCTATGACGTTGGTCTTTTTGAAATAAATTAAATTGGCTATAATAGGAAACTTAAGTATATGTAATGGGTTTTTTTATAAATAATGGATAAACTGGACTTTCCATAGCTGAAATTGATTTCTAAATCGTTTATCATGTTATGCAAATTGGTGTAAGAATGCACAGTGTAAGAGTTGGAAAATAACCATCCAGTGTCATTCTGGATAGATTGTATATTTATAGGGACATTGTTCATTAATTTTTGAGAACAGAGTCTGAACTACTATTTATCAGACACATTCTTGGTTCGATGCTAGTTATACTGCCATTACTTAGGTCCTCTAAAACCTTGCTGGAAAAGGGGAAAACGTCAGGGAAATTTGGATCAAATGATGCTTTAAGTGTCGACGGAGATAAAAAGCTCTTTTAAATTATTGCAATTGTCACAGAGGAAATAGGTTTACCTATAGTATGAATTTGAGGACCCTTCTAAAATATTCCAAGCAAGTGGGAAGCTTCTGTGGAGTTCTGTAGCTTCAGTTACAGTTCCAACCTCAGTTTTTGTTGCTCTCATATTTCACCAAAGCAGAAGTATTGATCAAAACACAGAAAGTATTGGTGATTCATCTTGAGTCGCGGTTTCATACATCTTTTTTTTTGCTAAAGTTTTATAACAAACATTTTGACACCGAGCCGTTGAGGTGACTGATAAATACCTAACAGCTTCTCTGTATGCTAAATGTCACAAACTTGATGAACATGATAATTCACTGCTTACATGTTGCTTTGCTGCAAAAACAGCAGAGTGGAATGGGTCCTGGTTTGTTTGCTGCTCCTGAGAACGTGATGAAACGGGACCTCTGTTGTACAGGAAAATGATGGAGAATGGGTTTTTTGGTGAGAGACAGAAGTTGCTCGCTGCTTTGCAGGCAGGGTGGTTTGTATGCACTGATCGCCGTGAATTCTGGTTCAGGCTCCGAATTAAGATGAAATATTGCGGTGGAAGTTTATATCTTAACTATGGACCTATGCGCTATTGCTTTCAGCCCCGGTTCTCAATTGCATTTATCAATGCACCTCTGGTACGTTTAAGGCATGACATTACCAATGGAACCGACCTTCAGAGGACACTTGCTGCCTAAAAGTGGCCGAGATTTAATGGAGTTACTTCACTCTGACCCATTTTGTGGCTTGAAGCGGGCGTGTTGGGGCAGAACAGGAGTTCTGGGTGTGCGGTGCAGTGCTAAACTGAGCACTCCTGCAACCGCCCTGACTTGTGCTGGGGGCTGGCAGAGGACAACGGTCCTGCAAGGGCAGTCAAATTTGTTATTTTTGCTGTTTTTTCTGATTCTGATTTTCCTATTCTTTCTCCTCTACTGACTTTCCTATTCTCTTTCCTCTCGCAAAGAGTGCGTTGGCAGGATTTTCTATATATGTACACGCCGCTGTGTGCTGGTGTTTCAGAAGACGGCTTGGCTCAGTGTGGTGAGGCTGGTGCCAGTTTGCTTTGCTCCTTCTTGTCCGTTCTGAGCCTCTGACTGGTTCCCCCAGTGCCCTGACTTCAGGAGGGACGAACTTCATCCTTATGCCAAAAAGTCTCCTTGTGCTTGAGGAGCGGACCTGTCAAACACCGTCCTGGTGACAGAGCTTTAGATGATCTTTTAGGTATTCAGATGGTCAGCACTGCCCAAGGCAAGTGACAACCTTAATATCTGTGAGAGGAACAGCCTCAGATCCATCATTCAACACAGATCATCTGTCGCAGCAGCTGGCTGCTGTGGGAAATCCTTAAATCCATTATTGTGACGGGTTTATGCTCATCCTATGTGGATAAGAATCTTTCCTGTAGGTGCAGAAAAATCTGGGCAGCATAAAGACCCAAAGGAAAACCACCAGAAGCGCTTGGTGAGCCAAAAGACCCTGTGCTTTTAATTCTTTAATTTATAGGTCTTTGGAGGAAGACCTTTTGGTGTGCTAATATAGACACCTTTCAATAACAAAACTAAGTACTACCAATAGAGAAGTAATCAGTTCACTGAAAGCAATCAATATCTAAAACTTTAATGAATGCAAAAAGTAACATAGAATATGTAGGATATGGAATGAGCAGTAAGTTTAAATGTGATTTTTTTCAAAAGCGTTTCATTAACTTGATGTTATAGCATTGCTTTATGCTGGGTTCATTAAGTTACATACAAATTAGCTTTTCGCTTCATATAGACTGTGTGCTTAATGAATATTCTAAAATGGTGTTTTATTAATGTGCTGCTTTAATTAGTGGATAAAAAAGGCTCCAAACACCTTTAAATTGTGTTATTTCCAAGGCAGCATGAGAGAAGCGGAAGGTAACAGTGAATTTCTAATTCCCTTCAGAAAATAAAAATCCAAAGTAATGGCTGCAGCTATTTGTGTCAGACATAAAAATTGATATAACATGTGGTAAACCTCCTATTGGGTATTATTACAGATGATTGATTTCTCTCTCCCCCTACAGTTTAGATGGTGCAGTGCTTACTGTACAAACAACTCATGAAAAGTCAACATGTTTTACAAGTAAATTATTTACAGCCACTCTGCGGAATACAGAATAATATTTTACGTTAAGTGACATTAATTAGGGGAGAAATATTCAAACGGTGAAGAACTGGAAGATGACTGTTGCAAAGAATTTTTTTTTTTTTACTTGCAGTCTAAATGCAAATCAGAAGCTCGGAGAGTCATGAACACATTGCTCTTGAGGGAGAAATAATTCCCATTAAGTACCCAGCTCTGAAATTATTGCAAGATTTTTGGGAATGCGAGCCAAATTCAAGTCAGTGACAGCCTCAACCATGGCTGTCATTGAAGGTTTTAGATGCATTTTAGATCTGTTTTAATTAGAGGTGAGATATATCTCATAGTCTTGGGTCTTAATCCCACAAACACTAAAGCACGTGGTCATCCGCAGCAGTAAGCCGAGCGACTCAGCAGGATCAGTTTCATAGACCTGGATTTTTAAGGTTGGTACAGACTATGGTGGTTGAATCTTCCTCACAAAACGTGTGCCAGAATCGCACTCAGTAATTCCTCAGTTCATCCTGATGATAACTTCTGAGTGTGTTTTTTCAGAAAGACTTAGTGATCGATTATTTACTGCTTCCCATCCACTGTTGAGAAGCTGTAGCATTATACTTTCAGCAAAGGCGTCTCGTGTGTCCCGTATGGGTTTGTCTAATTTGCACCCCCCCACTTTGTGCAATTCAAAAGTGACTTGATATTAAAAATCTCACTCGCAAATAGATAGATGTAGTTTGTTAATATTGTAAATTCGCAGAGGTTTGGGTTTTTTTTTCAGTTTAAGCCCTGCTGCAGAATGAGGAATTTCTTCTGCTAAGAAGTGTCTGTGCACATGCAGTAAAATCAAAGCCCAAACACGTGAGTCAAGTCGTTCACATACATAAAGGTACAGCAAAGGGCTACCAAGGTGATGAGGGGACTGGAACATCTCTCTGATGGAGAAAGGCTGAGGGATTTGGGGCTCTTCAGGCTGGAAAAAAGGCGACTGAGGGGGGATCTCATCAACGCTGATAAATACTTCAAGGGGGGGTGTCAGGAGGACGGGGCCAGGCTCTTCTCAGTGGTGCCCAGGGACAGGACAAGGGGCAACGGGCACAAACTCGACCATGGGAAGTTCCATCTCAAGGCGAGGAGGAACTTCTTTGCTGTGAGGGTGGCAGAGCCCTGGCACAGGCTGCCCAGAGAGGTGGGGGAGTCTCCGTCTCTGGAGACATCCCAACCCCGCCTGGACGCGTTCCTGTGCCCCCTGCTCTGGGTGACCCTGCTCTGGCAGGGGGTTGGACGGGGATGAACTCCAGAGGGCCCTTCCTACTCCTGCCAGTCTGGGATTCTGTGAACTCCGTTGGCTATAGAGGGCTGCGTAGGCTTGTGTAGAAGAGGCTTTGACCACGTGTCATATGCATTCTGACCTACATAGAGCCCAAAATGAGCACGCCATTTGTCTGCTAGACTAAATTAAAAATCAAATATTCAATAAAAGTTTTTCTCCTTTGATTTGAAATCAGCTTGATAACAATTGTTCTACTTTACCAGTATGAATCTGCCGAGACCTATTTACTGCAATTGGCTGTGTGCAACTCGGAGAAATAAAAATAAAAGGAGGTGAGGAGAGGAAACAAAGCCTGTTGACCAAACTTCTTGCACCAAATGTTGATGCACCTCCATCAAAAAATTCCAGCCAATATGCTGAGGAGAGCTGAGCTGTAGTGTCTCTGTGCAGCTCTTCTGCTCTAGAAACCTTTGTTGGTTTAAGCCACCTCCTGCAGCCTTATCTGGATGAAAGAGAGTGGGAAGAAGGTATTACACCTTCTGAGTATATATATGTATAACCTATATATATGTATGAGGGTGGTGAGACACTGGCCCAGGTTGCTCAGAGAGGGGGTGGAGGCCCCATCCCTGGAGCCATTCAAGGCCAGGCTGGATGAGGCTCTGAGCAACCTGATCCAGTTGAAGATGTCCCTGCTCACTGCAGGGGGTGGGACTAGATGGCCTTTAGAGGTCCCTTCCAACCCAACACAGTCTATGATTCTATGATATATATAACCCTGTGTAAAAAAGGCCTATGGCTTTGAGCAACCTGGTCTAGTGGGAGGTGCCCGTGCCCAGGGCAGGGGGTTGGAACTGGGTGATCTTTAAGGTCCCTTCCAACCCGACCCATTCTGTGATTCTGTGGTATATGTAAAGGTTGAAACAACAAAGGGCAGTGATCATCAAAAATAGTTAGAAAATTAAAGGGAAAAATGAAAGTGTGATGGTGGGGAAGAGATCCGAACACTGGTTTGGGGAGGGGAGAAACAAGCCATTTGAGATTCTTCGTTTCACGGTAGGTACCATGAAAAACACCCAGCTGGTGTTTGAGTTGATGATAGAAAGGCCTGGACACCACACTTCAGGTGCAAAGGGATTTTGTTTGGTTGCACAGGATAAATATTTTCTAAGAAGTTAATAGCATCTGTACGTAAGATCTACTGAACTTGCTGAATTTAGTTTTTACAAACTTCAAATTTCAATATTCGGAGTAGAATGAAAATGAATATATGTTTTCCCTTCCTTTTTATGTGGAGATTTGTTCTATTCTGGAGTTCACTGTAAATCTAATCAAGCAGTATTATACTCTAAATCATCACTTACAAAAAAATTGGGGAAAAAAGAGCTTTTTCAAGATTTTTTTTTTTTTCACCCCCACTTTCACCAACTTGTTAGTAGTTAGAACAAATAAACACAATTACCTCCAATAAAACTAATGTGCCATTGATGTAGAACAGAAGACTTCTTTCTCTTGGAAATGGGAGGCATGTTGATGACACATAATTTTCCTACAAGCATTGTGACTTTTCTGAATGATTTACTTTGGGATTTCCTAGCTCTCTCAACTTCACTCAAAAACCGATTTCGCACATTAGACATAAATTAAGCACTAATATCTTAAAAATAAACACAAACTAAGAAAAAAACCTAATATGGCTGCTGCTAATTGCAGTTAAGTAGCCTCCTATGTTTGCACTTAATAATTGGGAACTGCTGATGTTTGTATGTTGTGATATTTTAAATGGAATGTTCACGCTCCCTGTAGAAGTAATTCGTATTATGAATGATTGTATCAAATATCTGCTAAAACTGGCAGGATAATTAAGTAACTGTTGTGTTGCTTGACGTGCTACAGAAATCTCTCTGCTCTGCATTGGGCTGATGGATCTCCAACATGCGGTGAGAGGCTGCTTACTGCTTAGGTAACTGGGGAAAGGGTCTCTGTGGAAGGGAGGGAAATGTTTTGGGATAGTGGAAATGGTGGAAATTTGATTGAGGCCCCTTTGTGCCAGTTCTCCAGATTCTTCCATGATGCCTGATTTATTGAGGTCAGCGGCAAGGTGTTGAATAAAACACAAAGATTGAAATCTCGACCTTTTAACTTGGAAGTTTGAAACACATCTTTTGAAAATATCGTAGTTTTGATATTCTGAAGATTTGCTATGTACAAGGCAACTAGATTTAAGTGCTTTAAAGTTTGCAGATGATACGTGGTCTTTAATGAGCTGGTCCACCATTACATTCTTAAAAATATTTATACTATGTATAGCCTATTTGTTACCTAATATAGCTACTTCTCTTTTTGCAGTGCTGGCATAAACTAAAGCTATACTTATTGATGCAATTTCAGCCCTGCTAAGAATTTGCTAGCTGCCTTTCTGCCGAAGAAAATTGTATAAAAGCAGTAAGTTAATGTTAATTAGCGGTCAATGGGAAAAAAAATTGAAATCACTGTTTAAATAATGGATGGAAAGAAAAGTTGAGGGGTCCTAAGGTTTGTACAGTTACACAGATTAGTGAAAAGCCATTGCAGTATAATATCAAATCAGAATAAAAATGATGTATACCCTTTTCATGGTTATAAATAATTTCACAAGGTTTAAGGCAGTGAAGAATGTTATGAAGAAAACCTTCTGTAATCTCCTGAAGTGTGAAAATTAATCACTCACAAGCATTTGACAGCATGGGCTCCATACTTATAGCTGGAAACTTTACCTAGCAGTAAAATTCTTATTAATTTTCAATTTACAATTTATATTTTGCTGATGCTCATTCTTTTTCTTTTTTTTTCTTTTTGTGGTGAGCTTATTTGAAATTTTCATTGACAACATCAAAATCGGACTGGTTATGTTGAATCTTTTAGAGGCAGTTAAGAACCCCTTATGGGCCTCCGATTTTTTCGGTCCAGCCCAAATATGTTTGTGGTTTTATTTCTTCCTATGTCTACACGCCCTTCGCTGCTGAGCTGGCTGTGCATCATCTGCTGGTCTCTGCACAGCATCGGATGGAAGTGCCGTGGAAGATAAGCGCTTCGCATAGCACCTGGCATTGCGCAGAGTTACAATAAGTCTTGCCTATTAACCGTAAAAACACTCTCGCTAATTATCTTCTAACTATCCATTCCACTTTATTATCCACTAACAACAGCAAAAAAGAATTGTACAGAATCTTGTTTATAAAACAGGACCGTTCAACAGGAAATTAAACTAGGCGGTTCTCAGTGTGCCTGCACATCTTGGCACTGTTTATCTGACTCTTTAGACGTTTCCGCGCAGTCCTGCGCTCCAGTTCTGGGCTTCTCCTCCCAGCACCTTCAGCACACTTGGCCTTGCAGAAACTGGTGTAATTTTAACCTTTCTGATCTTGAGTGCTCTTTGTTTCACTTATCCTGCCAGCCTTCGGGGGCAGTTCATTTTTCTTGAGGCATCGCCTTGAATTTTCATCGGCCGTTGCCAGCTGCGGAGGAGGGATGTTGGCATTTACAGTACGGACCCGGTAGAGCCCAGTGCTCCTTTTTTCAGGGGAATGTGCGATCCATTTGCCAGTTCGTGACACACATTGTACTATATACTACTGCCACTGTCCTTAGATGACAATCACTGCAGTCTACCTACTTTAGTAAAACCAATAATCATACTACAGCCTGTTGTTTGGTTGTTTGTTTTTTTTTTTTTTTTTTTTTTTTTTACCCATTCCAATCTTTCAGGGCAAAAATTATGCTTAAAATATCGCTGTTTTTTGTTTGGGTGGATTGGATCAGTTCCTTGTTTTGAGCTCTCCTTTTGGGTAGTTTTTAGCTGCATCCGTTTGTGCTATTTTGCCCGTTTGCTAGATTTTTTGATCCTCAAGTTTCATGAACTGCACGAACTCCAGAGGACAGTTATCTGTGTGTTTTCCATCCTCTGGAGCTTGCATGTAATAAAGATGGAAAACACTGTAAGTCTGATTCTGCACCGTGCTAAAAGAAGAGTTGGTTTTATGATTTAGGCACTAAATTGGCATTTGATTTCTGAGAGGAAAGCCAGAGCTCTCCTACAGGGTTTCTATGGGATATCAACAAGCCAACTAGACCAAGATTTTAAAATAACTTAAAAGCTGTGAAAATTGCAGTGAAATTCGTCCCTCTGGGTTTTCTTAAATGCAGTTATAATTGCATATACTTCTTAAATATAAATTCTTGAAAGAAAAAAGTACCTAGCCTTAATTTCTTGGTGTCTCAGACATTTCTCTGCCCACTATTCTGAAATTGTATACATGCAGAAATACCCTCGTTCTATCTATGTGCGTGTTCATTGATCCACTGAGTAAGCAGAAATTGCAAGTATTTTTTAAGTTTATGAGCATTTCTTTTGCTAGATATCAAAGCTGTCCTGTGAAGATGAAAAGCCATTGTAGCTCTGCTATGTCAAATATATATGAATTTATATTTTCTAAAACTTTCTTGAATTAGCACTTTTGGGGTACTATCCTGTCTTGTGGAAGAGAAAACTGTGGCTGAGGTCGAGGGACTTAAAGATGCAACATCAGCAATTAGGTGGTGGACTTTTATTTTTTTAATTTCTATTTTTTATTTTTATTTATCAGCGTTGATAAGATCCCCCCTCAGTCGTCTTTTTTCCAGCCTGAAGAGCCCCAAATCCCTCAGCCTTTGTCCATCAGAGAGATGTTCCAGTCCCCTCAGCATCTCGGTGGCCCTTTGCTGTCCCCTCTCCAGCAGTTCCCTGTCCTTCTGGAACCGGGGGGCCCAGAACTGGACCAAGTATCCAAATGTTTAGATGAGCTCACAGGAGCTCGAAGCTCACATGGGGCTTCGAGCAATCCCTATCGATAGCTGAATCTTTTCACTGTTTGCCCCTTTGCTGCTTCAGGCTCTACTTGTCAGTAGTTTTACAGTAACCATTAAAGAGGAGAAGCGGTGAGATACCTGATTCATTGTTTTTTGGAAGAAGCCAACCGCTAAGTAGCGTTGGTCTAAATATAGTCTTACGCCAAATGTTAAACCTCACATGAGAATCTTTTCGGTATTTTCAGTTTTTTATGTATGTTGTGCTTCCTCCTCCTGCATCTTCAGAGACAGGGAAAAAGAGATGGATGCATTTCTATAAAACATTGTTGTGGAACAGAAGTTTGGTCCCTATCATATGACGCTGCATTCTGTACTTTTTAATTGGTGCTCCATAAAAGCAGATGGTGTAGAAGCCTTGAAAATTCATTTTTAAATTTCACTTCTTCAAATCCATGTGTTTGATCTGAGGTCTCATGTGTTTTCCTGGAGCTCTGAAAGCAAAGACAAAGAAAACAGTCTATTGAGGAGACCTGCCTCCATAGGAAACAAACAATGAAGAGGTAACCTCTAGAAATGAAAAAAAAAAAAAAAAAAGCCCTCCCTTAATCTACTTTACATTCAATGTAGCTAGGAGAAAGTATGTTCTCATACCTATTTTATTAGCAGAATTTGGGAAATGACAGTAATAAAAAATCGGAATGCTCCCAATGTTTTGCCTAGTTCTGATTTGCAAGAATGTAAGCCTAGATTAACTTAAGCTTTTTAACACTGTAATTAGGTTCAGAAATTGGGCCTGGGATGCTAATGAGTCCAGGTTTCAAACCACAAGTCTTCCAGTAAGGAAACTGAGTAGCTGAGGAAAATAAGAAAAAACAAACAAACAAACAAAAAAAAAACCAAACAAAAAAAAAAACCTGCCCAAATGTTTCTCAGCCTTATCTATCCAAAATGTAATGGTTTTGAGATCCTGAGTGTTATTTTTTTAACTGGCATTTTGGTTTCTGTTCTGAAAGGTAATAAGTAGACGTGCTTCATGGCATGATGCACCTCTGTGTACATGTTCTATCTTTTCCCAGCATAGATAGAAATAGGTTTAACATCTGTGAGAATTAGCCACTTATCAAATAAATGAGACAAAGGGGAATTTAGGTGTACTCCAAAGTCACAGTCAGACCTGATATATGGCAGAAAGGTTTCTATCTGGTTTTAACCCTGCTTTTTGGCTAGGGATGTGATAGTGGGGATTCTGTTTCAGGATCTGTGACCTTGAACAAGGGAGTTTGTTAAAGGAGCCCGAACCGTATCGTTAGCAGAATTTCCACACAGGTTTTTATGTTTATAGAAGATCTGTATGCATTTAACTGGCACTGAAGTGGGTGGAAGCTGTTCACACAGGCCCAATTGTGTAAAAGCTCCCAGCACCACACAAGTTTTGGACTCAGAAAGCTAGGTTGCTGGTTTTTGCAGAGTTAAGGCCTGATCTAAGCTTTAATATTTTAACACTCCCCAAACTTTAAGGGAGACTGGTTGCAGGTCTGAATTTCATAGCCACGCCAAGCCAAAACCCAGAGTCTGAGGCACCTCAGTTTCACAAAATTGGTTTCTCCTTTGCGGTTAGGAGCTCATACCTGTGGAATTCCAGTCCCAGGGACACACTGTGGCTTTTGCTACTAATGTGGGTGTGTGAATTATCTTATAATCACTCAGGGATGCAATCTAACCAGAGGTCTTCAACCCATGGGATGGATTATAACAATGTATTTTGTTGTCTCTCTTCTGTCTTTATCCTTTACCCAAGTTTGTTGTCATCTCTTTAGGTCCTGTCTCTGCTATAAAAAGGGCCTTCTGTGTTACTGTTCCTCTTCAACACCTGCTTCATACAGGTTACACATAGACTCTCTTCCTACTCATCCTTCTTAAGTCTAAGATCCACTGGGAAAATGCAGTTTCTTGCTGCAATACAATGCATAATGTATTAGTCAACAAGTGTGCGTGAAGCGCGCACCGTGGCGTAGCCGTTATGGTACCCAAGGGAGCAGCCTTGCCACACAGCCACTCCAGAATTGATGGGTTGGAGCTATATGTATTATAATAAACTCATTATTCCTATTAAATTAGCTTGAACATCCCTGGGAAAATTCATAACGCTCCAACATTCAGCCTGTCTTTGGAAGCGCAAGAGGAATGGGGAATGTCAAAGGCAATTTATTTATCTGTAATATGTTTCTGAAGGTTGTGTCTTGGGTTCTTTATGTCCACAGTGTCTGGCTGCACAAAGTAATATAATGACGCGGCTGCTGCACGCTGTCAGGGAGAAAGTCTTTAGTTCTAGTACACCAAGGAGAGCACAAGAGAGCAGGAAAAAGGCTTTGCTCTTTATAGAGCTGTTTGGGAGGCTCTGCCTAGTGTGAGGTGAAACATTCACTTCAACATTCAGTGGCGGAGTTGGCTGGCAGCAGAAACTTTTGATTTATTCCAAAAGGATAAAAATATGAACGTGTTGCTAAATCGATGGGCAGCCTGGTTACTGTACAGGGAGAATAAGATATGGGTCAGTATTGGGGTCTTTAATAAGGTTTCAGATCTCCGTGTCATCACTCTCTATGCTACCTTGGGGAAACTATTTAGGCTTGGTTTACATGACAAAGTCTTCGCCTGAACATTTGGTAAAGTCTTAGCAAAATATGGAACACATCTGAGTGCTTCTGTATCCTTCCAGTGTCCTTTTTATATAGTATCTCCCATGCAGGAGACTTCTTCTACCTGTGAATACAGAGATAATATTATTGTAAAATATTAACTTTTAGGCCAAAAGCAGGCACAGCTTATACCTTTAGATCTCTGCCTTTCCATCCTATCAAAGCCTTAGCGTTTTGATAGCAGCTTCTGAACGGAATCAAAGCAGCATTTTTAGAGCATGGAGAAAAATAGGAGAGGGAACGTCTGATTTTTCTCCTCCTCCTGCCAGCACGAAAATCTGTTCCTCAGCTTTTTATTTCCTTGCCCTCACTAATGACCTTTCTTTCACTGCCGGTTTCAAAATCTTGACAGCTCATTAGAATCAGGAGAGACTTTGCATGATCAGAGTGATAATTTTCACATCACTTTGGGGCTGAAAGTAAGTTTAGGAGCCTTATTTATTCAAATTACAAGCATGAAGGACCACATGGGAAATATGGAGGAGTGCCTTCTGTAAATGACAGCTTAGGGAGAATTTTCAATTGCATGAGACAGCTGTATCCCAAAACTTGATCTAATTACTATAGCGTAGTGAAAAATGTCACCCTGAATAAAACTGATACCATCATACGTGTTCGTGGGAAATTTTGACTTACATATGGCTGTGTTCGGGATAACCTTTACGTTCTAAATCCATCTTGGGGCTGATGTAAGGCTTTTGTAATTAGAGGAATTTGAGCGTGTGGAATCTCGTCCTTGCTCGGAGCAGATCAGCTCTGCTCGCAGCTGTACAAAGTTCAGAATAGCCCTTCCCCGGAACTTCCTCCTTAGCATACATAAGAGCACAAATGGTATATAAACCTTTTGTTTTGTTTCCTTTTTCAAAACCCATATTTTGAAACGCTTTCCAGTTGCGTTTCAGCAATGTGAAAAGCGAGGGGAAATTACTTGGAGCGCTGGTGTGCCGCCCCCATATGCTTTTTTCTGTTTTGTTGCACATGAACAATTGTACAATGACTTGAAAAGTTGAGTTTCTGGAAGGCCTTCATTTTCAGCTGCTGGTGTATGCCAACGGATCTGAATATTAAATCAGATGGAAACCAGCAGCTTGAAAACATGCAATCTGCTCCGTGCTGAAATGCACATCTGTCTGATGTGTACTGCGGATTTTTGGCTCCCACTAAGGTTGTTTGAGATAACAAAAGAGCGTGTTTTGAAAGCACTGAACGTTTTTTCCGTTTTGGCTTTTTCTTATTTTCATGTGTAAAATGCTGAATTGACTGCGTGGGAGCCAACAGCTTCTTGATTTTCCACAAAAACAGATTTAACAGACTATAGGAAGGCCGGTTACCCTCACCCTGTTGAACCAATGTGCTCCCAACCTCGTGGGTACTGACAGCACCTTTCCTCCTGGAACGTTGGTGGAGAGAAATACAAATATTATTGACTTTCTGTATTTGCTTATTTCCCAGTGAATTCGGGAGAGTGAAGGACATGCTCAGCACCTCAAGGACTGATCTTGACGAGAGCAATCAAGCAGGCACTGTGTGCGTCGGTGAGCGAAGAACTTGGGAATTGATTTCTGCTAACAACAGGTAAAAGCTGCCAGGGTCTGTTGCTTCCCTGGGAGAATCCACATCCAACTTCTTGGTGACAAACAGTTTAAGAATAACATTTGCGTGCAGCAAGGAGGGAGCAGACCTGCATTTCGAAATGCTGGGGAAGCCTGTAGGCCAGCCTGGTATTTTTAATCAAAGCATCCTCGAAAAATGGAATCGGTAGAGATGCGTGTGTGCTTGGACTGCATCCAGCGCTGGTGATTTTCGGGGGTTTGCTGCTGCACAGCTCACATGCCTGTTGCAGGTACCTCTTGCATAATAAAATTTTTCACATGGCAGTGTACTAAGAAAAAGAAACTGCAGAACGACCTTGTATTTTGATTTTTTTTTTTAAAAAAATATCTGGATTTCTACAAAGTTTGTGACAGCTAGTCTGAGGGCCCCTGAGCGGACAGGTTAATATCACGTAGGGAGGCTGGATGACACTGCTGAATCAAGGCTTCCTGTGTTTATAATTTCTGCTGTATAATGGCAGGTTTATGTACATTGCAAATGGCCAGCAAGTGGGGATGTGCTTTTGTTGACGCGAATCAATACCAATGACTGAGGGCTCACGCAAAGCTGAGTCGTGAAAGTGGCAGTCTGGAGACCGGATTCTTTTTTCTTTTTACCTCTGTGAATTAACTTTATTAGAGACAGACACTGCAAATATATACATGAGAGGGAACATGGAAGCTGTCTAATCATTTTCAGCCCAACCCATAAGATCTGAGGGGGTTTGCCCAGTGAAGTGTTTTGCTGTTGGACTTGACCCTCCCAGGCATTGAGCAAAGGAGAGAAGGAATTGAAGGAGCTCAAAGTTTCCAAAAATAGGACTTGCTTCTGCTCCTGCTCATGCCAACAGCAGAACTTGCCTTGTTTCGGAGGCCAGCTGTAGCCGGAGCCAAAAGCGGATGGGTGCACATCTGTGGCAGCGTCACGCTCTGCAGATTGCATCAACGTCCAGAGCTGTGCCGCGAAAGATCGCTGTGGGGGAAGGAAGATGATGAGAACGGAGCTGCTGGCTCCAAGACCTGAGCTAAAAAATCCCTTTGGCTGCGGACAGTTTATCTGCTCAAATGCCATCCAGCGCTGATGCCAGCCGTGGTATTTCAGTATCTCAGTGCCCTGGGCCAGGCGCTGAGGGACAGCACCGTTCCCGGTACCAGGACCACCTTCCCAACTAGCCTGTTGTCATTCTTGCCTTCAAGTTGTGGTTTCATTCTCATTTGTGGCTGGCAAATCATTAGCACCAAGATTTTATCTGTGTTAGAGTTTAGCCAAAGCTTGAAAGTGTTTTTTTCTTTTCTTTTTTTTTTTTTAAACATATAGTAGAAAAATGTTGCCTTTCTTGGTGAAGAGCTGTGAGCTGTCGCATCCAATGTGGATGACGCATCACATGCTTCATATATAGTCAACTGTCACCTTCTCAGGGTTAAATCCTGTCTCAATGCAGCACTCCAAGTTCAGAAATTCTGATTGAAAGCAGTGAGATGTAGTCTGTTTAGAGTTGTGTACGGAATAGATGTTAAGCCTTATGTTTTTTAAAATATCCGTATGCGTAGGTGTGTTCAAAGGCACATTTTGTATATGTCTGTGTGCACACAATGCACGCTTCCTCTAGTTTTAAGTCACGCTTCTGGTAAGAAATGCAACAAATGATATTGGTGATTCACTGGGTAATGTGGCTCTCCTCTTGTTGTTACAGATACTCGTTCTGTGTGGATGGATGTACAGAAAATAAAAAGTACATTTCTAATTTGCAAAAACTCAAAGGGTCGGCCATAAATTCTCTTGTTCCAGCAAACTAAAACTACTCCATTACATGCACACAGCTGTAACTGCACTCCGGTGTGGTTATGTCTCTGTTCCACAGCGACTGTTTTGTAAGAATAGCTTTATTGGCCACTGCTAATGGCCAGCGCGGGTATTTACCAGATACAGGCATTTTAATTTCTGCTCTATTACTCCCAGCTTCCCTGCACACTAAAAACGCCTTTATTTATGTTGCAGAAAATGTGGTTGAGGACTTCTCCCATGGCTCTTCCGTAGATGTCAAGCCTCGGACTACACCAGCGTTGTATCAGAGGTATACATTAAGCATTACTTCATGTTTCCAAAGCCTGCATGAGTGTATTCTGATGATGAAGTTAAGCCATACCAAATGCTAAGTTTACTTGAGGGAAGTACTGCTCTTTGGCTAATGACCAGTGCGTGTGGCTCCTCTGCAAGCCACTTGCCTGGGTAATTGTCTCAGGCTCTCCTCTTTCTGACAATATATGTACAACATAAGGTAGTTGATTTGGAGCGGTCTGTGGATTGGAGGAAAGCTCTGTACAACATACCTGGTGTTACCACCAGTGAGACCAGTGACAGTCTTTCTGTTGTCCCCAGTAAGCTTGGGAGCATGTCCCCTGTAAGAAATGCAGAAAATAATACTGGTGATTCAATAGATACCATGACTTTGATGTTGCAGAACTGCCAGAGCCATTCCAATCGCTGTATAATTAGGTGTCCCAAGGCACAGTCACAAACCGTTATGTAGGCTTTGATAACAGAAAGCCTCCGACATAACCATGTGGAGCTGGGACATGTAGAGATGTGTGTGTGGCTAAACATTCAGGTGTGTTAGTGGGATTTTCAGGAGCATGTGACTGGGTGAGATGCCTAACTCCATAGAAATCAGTCCTGGATTAAACTAGTCTTTCAACATCAGAGACATTTAGGTTCCTAATTCCTACTAGGCATAAAAGTGTCTTACTAGTTAAGGTCCCATGGAGAGTCACGCATGCAATCTTTGGGAATCTAGGTCTGTTCCTGTATTTTTTTTTCAGGAAGTCCACAATGTGCCCTTCTGCATCTTTCAGAGTTTAAATAATTTTTGAAACCTAAGTGAAACCTATCTCCAAGAACACCACCTTGTATGGCATTTATACTCCTGTTTATAAAACCTTTGGGATAAAATGTATTCCATACATGTAGTAGTTATATTTCATTTGGGTTTTTTTTTTTAAACTGAGAGTACCATGAAGTTGTATAGGTATATCCATAGCTAATTTCCCCTAAATTTCCCAGAACATAGCTAACAGTAATGATTTGTTTTGTAAGGGACCCTGAATATGGTTTGGGAAGTTAATTCTTTCATTTAAAGATGAGCAACACTGTGGACTGTTGCTGTTTAAAGTGTCCAACGCACGGAAGATCAGACCTTAATTATTAGTCTCTAAGCTCCACTGACTTCTGAGTTATCTGCTCCGGCCGTCATTTGTTTGGTACATCTCTGACCTTGGTTCATTTCACTGATAACAAACTTGGGGGGGGAAAAAAGGAAAAAAAGAAAAGTCCAGTGAATATAATTAATATCTGCTTATTAACAAAATTATTTATGGGAGAGCTGACTTGAATTCAGTTAATGGTTGGAATAAGAGAATAAGAGAGAAAACCTTGCTTAACTGTTGAGGTGCAGCTACACCAGCCCCTTTCCAGGGCTCGCTGCCTGCCGTGGTTTTGGGGCTAAAATGCTGAGTTGACACCAGCAGGTTCCAGCCACGGAGCTGTGCTCATTGGCCTCCACTCTCCTGTCAACTCTCAACCTGAATTTACACCTGCAGGACAGGTTCATCGATAGCGTTGCTTGGTGCAGCTCCCCTTGCAGTGTTAATTATGCAGTTCTCCCAGAGCATGAATCTGTGGTGACTTTGAAGACAAATTAGTTACCCTTGCACTTGCCTTTGGCCTTCCTCTGTCGGTTAAGGATTATCTTGTTCCCCCCTCTTCTCTTCGTGGATCAGAAAGTCAATTAACTGGTTCCCCATCAGACTTGAAATCTATAGGAGGAAAACAATAATCAAAATTTGGAAAGCTCGGACTGGAGCTTAGCCAGATTTCTTTCTCGTAACTTTGCAGCTCAAGGTGAGTTTTTATTTTCCCTGTAACATTGTGAATCCTTTGTTCAGTCCAGATTATCAACTGAAGCTGGTTTATTTCCCAGATTCTCACTTATTTTGTGTGTGTTTGGGCTGAAAGAAAGTTTTTACTGTTACTCTGTTTTTGTTTTGTCTTGGATAAAGATACATTTATGTGAGTGAAAATACTAATATGACTAATATACTAAATATATGACTAAAATATTAGTATAACTATAGGCCAACCTATACATATTGCTGTACAGGTCTTTCATTTCCATACAAGAACAAATAAATCAGTAGGAAGGACCTTTGTACTGACTGTATCTTCTCTTTATTAATGCAGCATTGTTAACAAAGGGCAAACTCTGTGCACAGATTACTCCGAAGTGGCTAGAGACAGCTTATATGGTAGGAGAAAGTATCAGAGGGGTGGCTGGTAGGAGAAAAGATCTGGTTGTACTGGTTCTTCCGGCTCTTTTCTGGAGAGCTGGGTTGTAGACCCCTAAAACACAGGAAAACTTTTGCAAGATTGGGTCTAATCCTCTGAAATGTTGGCCTTTCTCAGATCCTCTCGGTTGCCTTTTGGGGTAGGGAGCGCAGCAAACCCCATGACACCTCAACAGAGGCATTAAAATTATTGACTTAATTCTGGATCTGAAATGACAGAAGGGTTTAGCACAGCTTCCCAGCTTAGTGAGCTCTGCCTTGAAAACCCCTTGCCTAACGACCGTCTCCCCCTTGCAGCTGGCGGAATGGCGTGAGACAAGCAGTGTCTGATTTGAGTTGGAAAGGTGTAAATTTTCTTGGCTTTGAGGAAATGG
This sequence comes from Fratercula arctica, assembly GCA_947846985.1. NCBI lineage: Eukaryota > Metazoa > Chordata > Aves > Charadriiformes > Alcidae > Fratercula > Fratercula arctica. The sequence continues at coordinate 5,601,916 of CANTUZ010000023.1, forward strand.
TCCCTCTCACAGCTGTGTTGCTGTGCACTACGACTGCTGCACCTGCTGCAGCGCAAGTCCCCGAGCCCCGTGAAGCATTGCCTGTTTCTCAGCTGCATAGAAAATAACCCGAGCCCTTGGGTTCTTCAATGCGGAATGATTGGGAATGTTTTTGCAAGAACACAAGAGTCGCGCATCCTTGTAAGCGGGTCGTATTTCTGAAGGGATTACAAAGGATTATGATGAGTTACTAAGATCTCTGCATCTTTACCGGGCCTCTTGCTGGCGTAGGATTTATTGGTTTAGAAAAGTCTTCATGAAGACAGCCGATTTTCCCAGAGACAGCAGGGAAATTAGTATTCCTTTTGCAAACATCAAACTAGCTTACTTTGTTACAATTTCATTGTAAAAAGTCTGCTTATGGCTCTCTAATGAACACTGGTTCCGTTCCCACAAAGTGACACTTGCTGAATAATGTGTTACAGCTCTCGGTGACTCCTTCCCAGAGACTTAGCATGAAATCTGCAGAGATAATTACCACAGTAGGAAACGAACACAAACAAATGCAGTTTTCTCCTTGTTTTAGCAACTTTCTGAGATTGCGATTGCTTCCCTCTCTCTTGCCAAGTACATTTTTCCTATATTTTTCTTTTTTTAGTATTGTTAAAACAATTTGATTTTGATTCATACGATCTATCCACCTACTTAAAGATGATGGCAACAGTCCCAATTGAGTTAAGCTGGAGCTACAGCTTCATCCAGAAAACAATTGTTGTATGGGTTGAATTGTAACCAATTTCTCAAATCACTAAAATTGGTTGTCCCAGATAAGCACTAGGATTAAATTCATCCCGTCTGATATTAGACGTTAATGTAGTCAGCCCTGCTTAATACACTCCTACATCAGGTCTGACTTGCCTGGGAATTGCCTCTCTCGTCATCTGCTGTTGAGCGAATTTATCATGTGCAGCTTCCTAATTCAGGTGAGTTGAGTCCAGGAGTAAGTGTGAATGTAACATGAAAAACTTATCTGCTGCACTGATGTCAGTTCCTAAAAAAAAAAACCAAAAACCCCAGAGATATATAGGATGATGCTAACATGGCTGGTGTGTTTCTAAAGCTGCAAAGACTTCTGTTCTCTAAGGTTTCTCTTTGCATGAATGGGTTCATCTTCTTGCCACGCTGTTTTTGTCTTTTAGTTACGGTTATTTTCAGGTTCTCTGTCTTGGAGCAGCTGTTTATCTCTTTCCTTTGCAAAAAGAAAAATATTCAAGGCCTTACTAAATTGTGTTCTGTTTTTTATTATTTCCTCTAACAAATTAATTGAATTTGTTCAAAAACAACAACAAAAAAAAAAACCCAACAAGGTTTTAAATCTTTAGATTCAGTTTTCTGTAATTTCTATCCAGTTTTCTGTAATTTCCATCCAGCTTTCTAAAATTATCCATTTATTAGGATACTGGGAAAAAAAGCTGGCAAGTAGGACATCACAGGAGATTGTAGTCTCAATGTAAATAAAATGGGTTTATATTTCTTCTCCCTCTCATATGCAATGTGATTTAAGAAAACATTGCAATTATTTCCCACTACCTGATGTTTTTAGCTTTGCAATCAATGAAGTGTAATGGATTGGCCGTAGCAGTTTAAGGGTAAAAAAGACACACACACAAAAAACCCTAGAAGAAGACACCTTTGAATTTGATTCTGATACAAGTAACGCTATAAAGATGGTGCAAAAATAAATGTTACTATTCCATTTAATACTACGGTATTAAACATGTTCGCTTCACTGCAGTTTGTAAGTCTTTTGTATATTCTTTATTTAATGAACTCTTCCACCATCTTTTTATTTGTTTTGGATTATGTTTTCAGGTGCTAGTTGTTCATGATCATCCCATAATTAGAAAGCTAAACTTCTCTGCAGCTGCTGTTCTGGGATCAGGCAGCTTCTCTGCTGCTGCAAACTGCCGCCGTAAAGTCCGACATTTGGTCTGCGGTTACGGGGGGCTTTGTGAAGATCTGGCAGGTCTTTTTGCACTCTTACACAAGCAAGAGCTTCATTTTTGTTTATCTACTTTCATAGGTAGGTCCCATATTTGTAATACTTGTACAGATATCAGTGGAAGTTCTCTAGGAATGTATTTGTAAGAAAACATTGAGGAATAGCTTTGAGTTGAATACTGAGGTGTTTTGCAGCAGTGGAATTGCAGAACGGACTTTGAGTCATTTCTCTGTGCGGTCTGTAACACAACCAGGTACCCAAATCCCACCTCCTGAACCCCAGTCCAGCGTTTTAGCCCAAAGGATTGGCCTTATCGCGGTTTCCCGTTGGCCTTTGTCTTTTCAGTGGATTGAACCGAATTTTGGATCCATACTTTCTGCTCTAAACTTCGATTGTCACCTGGGCTTTGTGGGCCAGCTGGATCCCTGCTTCAGCTAAGCTGCGGATAAGCTGCTTAGCCCTCAGCAGTAATTGAATCAAAGCCAAATTCCCAGGCCCCAAAGGTTCATCCCTATTTAAACAAAGAGAAAAGGCAACGCGTGTGGATCTGCTACTGAGGAGGAGGAAATTACTCCTTTGAAATTGAATCCAACGGGGGAGATTGTATGTCTTTACAATTCGTGAGTTTCCCAATAAATGTGTTTTTGGTGTGTTAGTTGGCTTATAAAAGTGCTTTACACGAGTCGGTCTGAAAGACTTTAGGAGAATAAATCCCTTGTCATCAACTCAGCAGGGCAAGTTTTTTGCCTTCAGTGGCCACTTTTAGGTCATCCTAATTTTCCAAGCAGAATTCAATTTATCTATTAAGTAGATAACAATCTGGATTGAGCTCAGCACCTGTTCCCATGGAAAATTTTGACCTCAATGCCTTGGTGTAGAGGTGAAAGCTACGCACAGAGCACAAGCAAGGAAACGGGAATAATTAAGGTATTTCATCTTCCAGCAAACATAGACCATCTAGTCCCTCCATTCTTTGCTGCATCTCTGAGATGTGTAGGACAGATAAATGTGCAGAAATTCTAAGAGAACTGTAGGCAGCTAAAATAGAAAGACTCTACAAATTTTTATTGATTTTACGACTTTAAAAAAAAAAACACACCAAAAAACCAAGATTTCTAAATACCTACTTATCTTACGTGAAAGTTTAACCTATGAAATACTACTTCTATTCCTTTATTTGCAATCACTGCTTGCTAAAAATGTATAACTTTCTTTTTTTTCTGAACTGTTAATGAGAAATGATTGTTTTCCTGGATTACGGCAGTGAACTAATTCAGTTTTGCAGCTCTTGGAGCAGAGCTAACACTGTCCGACCAGGGACGTGAGCAGCCGGGGTGCGCTCAAGCGCGCCTACAGCTCTACGCACAATCCCGCACCACGTGGTCCAGGAGATGCAATGGGTTCTCCTCGGTTGTATTCATCCTTCTCTAGTCTGGTCGCTGCAAGATCCACCAGATTGGATGACCTCTCACATCACTTCCTATTTTTTGAATTTATTTTTCAGTTCTATGTTTAATTTTATAGCGCTGGGTAAAGGTGGAGCACTTGCTTGCCTGCAGCACGTACGCAGCAGTCAATTTTACTAGCTGTTTCTCCAAACTATCTGTTTTTAATCATCTGTAATTATTAAAATGTTATGCTTTTTGATTGTATATCTGTTCAGGAAAGCCAAGATGAAAGTCAAATACAGTAACGTTTTTCTTTCAGTTTATTCATAAGGCCTCAGGAAACTAATGAGATTTATTCTGTGAATTAGTTTATAATTGTGCTTTAACTGCACTGTGACATTTAATAATGTCAGAAGGATTTTGCTTTAGGCAGAGTGATTTCAGCCTCTGTAGAAAATTAATTACCACTTTCTGAATAAATGACTTTTTTTTTTTCTTTTGAGCTAAGTGGTATTTTCAAGGTTAAGCTGCTTTCTGATATTTTAGGAGAGGGAAAAAAAAAAAAGCATTGAAGATGTAGATCTAGCTTCCTGGTTGACATACAAGAAGCTGACTGCGTTAAGCAATCAGAACTTATTATATGATTTTTTTTTTTTTTTTCAAATGCAGCCTTTTGGTTTTCTCCAGTGTCCAGACCTCGTGTGCCCGATTTGGGGAGCTGAGGAACCTGCGGTGCTGTGCAGGTCCATCCTGTACAAATACCACCTTATACTAATGTACTTAACTATTTTATCTTATTTCATTGGACCCGAAAACCTCAGCAGCAAAACAAGCCTGAATTATATTTTTGCATGGGCCCTAGAGGAAAAAAACAGCTACCGAATTTACATTGGTTTATTTCGTAGCTTCACGAAATATTTCATTGTTTGCAAAGTGTGAATCAAGCTAAATATTGATAAGGCTTTCTTAATCCCGATCATACGAGGAAAAATAGCAAGAAAAATGCTGAGGAAAAACTAAAAGCGTGATATGTAGGATAATTTCAAGTGTGCTTATCTGCATGCATTACATCATGAAATTAAATCAATGGAGTTGTTTGGAAAAAAATGTTTTGAGGTTCACACATCACACATGGTTCACACAGAAGCTTGCAAGTTGTATTTATACAGGCATTTCTCAATAATAGGATCTGAAAATTGATGTAATTGTTGCTTTGCTGTGGTGCCAGGAAGAGATACTTACACTGGACTTTGTGGGCTTTGCAAGGGTACAGCAGCAAGGCAAATCAATTTCAGCTGCCCAAATGGCAAATCAGGTGGATTAAGCGTTTTCAAAATGACAGCTGCATTTACATGCCTTTTAGCCAGATCACTTTATATCAGACCCAGTGCTTATTGAAGTCAGCAGAAAAAGCGGCCTTTGCTTTATATGGAGTGAAAATAGTACCTATGGACAAATATTTGACTACAGCTGTATGTATTCCAGGCCCTGATGTGACTGCAAAGTTTCAGAAACTTTTGGTATTAATGGTGTGCCTGCTCGCTTTTCCTGTGGTTGGTATTTCCACTGACAGCTTCCAAAATCCTTTTGCTGCTGCTAATGTAATGAATAACTCCTTAATGACCTAATCGAGGCCGCTACCAATTTAAAACTTATTCTAGGGCCTTGGCACACTAATTATCATTGCCCCACATTCTGTAACAGATCTGTTTAAAATAAAGCTCAGTAGGAAATGGTTATTGTCTAAAAATAAATGACTGAGAGTAAGGCGGTGAGGAGCCAGGGAGATCTCGTCAGTGCATTTTTCAGGAGGATTTCCCACCCTTCGCAAGTTGGCAGGACGCACTAGCTCTAATCTATCGGCATCGCGCTATGGGCACCAGTCATCGCACTGCTGGGGGAGTTGGCTTTGTGCGTTCGCTGTCCCCCAAAGCTTTGGGGAAAAGCCACAAGGGAATGCTCTGAATTGATTTGTCTCTCAACGAGCTGGTATTGAAGAAAAAGGATAGTGGAATGACAGTGGCTAGAGGTTCGTCGATGCTTTGGGAACCAAAGGTGAACAAAGCCAAGACAAAGCAAGCCAAGCCTGCACGTCAAAGGGTGAGTTTATCTTATTTACCCTGTTTTTCACATTCGTTGCTCTTCAATCTGCTGGTTCCCAGAGTGTATTCCTGCCCTGCAGGTGGGGTTTTTATTGTTTCATTGTCCTGGCTGCCTTACGGAAGGGGGTTCCAATGATCTCTCCCCAAAACCCTTGCACACAAAAAAAACTGGTCGACAGTCCATCATCCTGCTCGTTATGAGTGTTACACAGTAAGTTAGACCAAAATAACCCACTCATCTGCACGGCTTTACTTTAGCTCTGGCTTAGAGCTGGCCGCCCGCGTGGGGCAATGGGGAGATGCACTTCCGAGGGTGATGGATTTAGGCACTGGTTCATAGGAGCACAAAGAGAACTGTTAGAGTTTCCTCAGACCTCTTTTATTGCAGTGTAAATTTGTCTCCAAGCATCTCCCTGCACCAGGGATCCTCATGCCGTGGGCTGTCATTGAAAAAACCTCCATCCTGCCAATAAAATACGAGTTAGTCCCTGAAATTCATGCCGCAATCAATAGGAATTTATTTTTTTCATTGACTTTTATTGAGCTAAATTTCAATCTGTTTTTGCCTTTGGAGGCTCACAGATCAATCTGATATCGGGATCTCTGTTTTGATACAGCTCAGCAGTTACTGCAGCTTCTCCTGTGCTTGGTGTGATGTGCCATGGCGATGACTCCTCCCAGCCAGAGGTTTTGCAAACATTCACCAATTTCCATATAAAGGAGGGTGCTCGCTGGTCTTCAGAGGTTTCCTCTTTGGCTCCGAGTTGGGGACTTTGTGGGAGTTGCGCAGATTAGATGCTTGCGTTGGCTTGATCAAACAGTGTGGTGAAACGGAGTGGCATCAGCAAGGGACAAGGATGGACCGATCCGCGGCGCTAGGAACTGCAGGTGTTCCCAACCAGAAGTGATCTCTAAATGTTTTACGCTCTTGGTGGTGTTCAAGGTAGGAAGAAAGAATGACAGATGACTAATGAGCGTGTATAGCAACTTGGCAAAGCGATTTGGAGCCATTCCATGTCAATTCGGTGCATTTCTGGTCTCAGAATGAGTCAGGCACAACCACTTTCCTTCGGTGCTAGAACTCATCAAGAACAGTAGTGTTGCTCAAACTCCTCCATTTCTCATTAAAAACCGCACACTTTAACAGATGATTTCTCCCAAATATTTAATCATTAGAAGTTTCATTATAATAACAACTTCAGGGTGCTTCCAATTAGTTTAACAATAACTGTATCTTGGGCTAATAAATGTTCAGCTGCGGGCCTTGAATTTATCAGCCCAGGGAAATGGTTATTGCCTCATAAAGAGGAAGAACCTTCAGGTGATTTAATGACTCATGTTTCTCTCACCCTTCTTAAATTTAATCTAATAAACAGTTGAGATGAGAAAGATATTAAAAGTAAAAAAAAAAAAAGCCAACAACAACAAACTTTCCACTGGCAATTATTTAATGACAAAATTGTGTTAATACATATTTGAAAAGTCAGTGCACAATGTTCAGAATAATCTGAAGTTGTCTCTCAACTAATTCACATGCTGTTAGATAACTTGTATTTTATTGTATTATGTGAAGAGTTGAATGAGTAATTGTTATGGTAATGCGCTGCCTTTGCCATTAACATGATGTCCTACATCAGTGTTCAAGGACTGCACCTGAAGACATGCAAATGAACGGCGTGTTCTTAATGAGGATAACAAGCTGCTCTTTTCATCAGGCAAAATTTGATGTCAAGGTTGTGGGCTGCTGATCTTCTGTCTCATTTTTAAAATGCTGGGTAGTATGTTACCACAAAAAAAACCCAAAACAAACCAACCCAAACTTACTGTGTTTTTTCATATATACCCTAGCGAACTTCTTCCTCTTTGGTAATGCCTAAGCAGCAGCATGTGGGGTAGGGGGCAGCTGGCCGTGGCCGTAAAAGCGGACTGATTGGGATATTTTGGTAGTGCATTATGCATCTCAGTTTTATGACTGTTTCAGTGTGGTCCTATTCTGGCCTGTCTGCAGCCTCTTTTCACATTTGTTTAGTTATCCTTGTTATCCATTGCTTTCTTGTTGCAAAATAGGATACTTTTTTTTTTTTCTGTTCGTTTTGTAAAACTGTGAGCCAAGGACATCTAGCATCATATTATTAAAATCTAAGCATGGCTCACCTTATATGGTTTAACCTCTCCCTGTGAGAAAGTTTAGGACTGAATCCAACATAAATAGCTCTATGAACCGTTCTACACTGGGTTCTCAGACGTTTTAACTCTAACATGCTTTTACTTCAGCATGGTCATTTTTTTTCACAATCTAATTTGAGAGTCTGGCTGTCCCTTCTTTGTTTCTCTGGACTTTGTCACTTTGCTGTGTCTTATTGTGCACAAGCAGCACTCTCAGTGCCGAAGGCCACTCTTGTGCGGTTGTTGGCGCATTCGCAGTGTGGATAGGTGAGTGGGATGATCAGAAAATTCGTAGTTTTAAAATGGAACCTAGGCTTCTAAATCTCTTGGACACCGTTGTGAATCTTTCCCTAATCGCTTCTGTTCCTCGGAAAACCCTGATTTACAAGACTTATTTCCACTTAATATTTATTCTGTCCGTGAAGAATAAATGCTACATTTCAGAAAGTTTCATTAATATTGATGAGCTTTACATATGGCTAGTTAGTATTCAAAGTATTTCAATTTGTTAAACAGAAAGAGTTTCAACCATTAATTATGTTCCGGTCATTCAATTTTCATCAAATTGGCTAAAGTAATGTGTTGGAACAGAACGCTGCGTTTGGACCAAAAATATCTTCACTGTTTCTACCTAGAAGCAGAACAAAAAAGTCTTGCTCAGCATTTTTTCCTACATTCCATGGCCCATATTTCTTGCGTTTATTTTGTTTTGCTAAGGTTATACACAAATATATCTCCAAAAGGAATACAGGTACTCCTTTGTCTTGGATATATTATTCCTGCTTGCCTACAGATGCAGAACTGAGGCAGAAAGGGGCTCGGGTTTATGTAAATATTTCACTTAACTGAGATAAGAGCCACGTAGAGTTTCATGGAGGGAAGAGTCACATAGACCTCTCACGTTAGGGTAAAATTTTAATTCAGGATAATGTCATTCCCTTTGGATCAGAACTGCTACACGTTTTTCCACTTTCTCTTAAAGCATTATAGGATTGTCCTTGTAAGAGGGAAGGAACTGAAAAAGGCAAACTTGCATTTTTTCATGGCTGCTTGCAGAATCTCAAGTTTTGGTTTTCATATAGGGAAATAATTTTATGTAGAACGGAAACGGTTGTTTTGACATGCGTTTGTGCGTGCATGAACGTGTATTTCCCAAGGAAGCTTTGCCTTTATTATCCCAGATAACAGAAATGAACTGAAAGAGTATTTGCTGTTGGTTTTTTTTTTTTTTTAAAAACAAAATTTGAATTTTTGAATTCCCTGTTGTTTTGGCAGAGCAAGGATGCTTACCGTTTCAACAGGCGAAAACACAGTGAAGTGCTTTAACAGTGAGCTACACAGAACATCTAGCAGGTACAAAAAAACCCAAAGACACAGAGGGGAATCTTCTCTGCCAGTCATCTTCTTCAGCATTGCAGCCAATTTGGAAGCATCTTATCTGTGCGTATTTGAATGTTCCAATTACACACTTGAAAAAATACTTCAGTGTCATATGATGCCACCACACAGTAAATTAATCCAACCCATGCTTTACATTTCAGCAATTAAACCAAGTATGAAATAATATTTTAATTAGAATCAAGCGGTTTTGCTTGGTTTTTTTCAGTTATTAATGAAGTATTGGTTGAAGTTCAACTTTAGCTTACTACGGGCCAAAGAAATGGGTATTTAAGGTGCTAAAAAGACAGTTGTGTTCAGACTTGTGGATCATGTAAGCACTTCTAGAAAGGTTACCCTAAATTATCTTTTTATAGTGCTTACTGCAACTATGGAGAAAATGATTCTTTCAATTTTTTTTCTTTCCCTAAGAAGATGTCACTTTAGAGACTTGGTAAATTCCTTAAAATAAGCCTTCTGTAGTTACTGTAAAAGTTCTTCTGAACTGTCAGCAACGCTCTGTGATTAGCCTCACGTAAAAATGTAGATCCTTTCCATAGTGTGTCTCAAAGTATGCCTTGTGGGCCCCAAGGATCGCTTTCTGAATGATTTTTATTGGGGAAGGAGGCTGAGATGGAGAATGAATCTTAGATTGGAGAAAGACTTTTCTCCTTTCAGTGTTTCCCTGAATAGCCCAAATGCTGGCATTCACCATAGGAATCATTAGTGCTGTTAACTCAAAGTCACTCTGACATTAAAAAAGCGGTGTAGAATTGACTGCTGATTGCTGAAGAGCTCTACCAGTGCACAAATGGCAGAATATAATGGGTTTTCCCTGTTAAATTATCTCAATACAGTTTCACTACTAGCTACTGAGTACTCTTCCCCCACCCCCAATTTATGTGCTCTCTGTGCATGACTCTTTAGACTGACACTGCAGCTGACTGCAGCTCACTATGAGGAAAGGGGCTATAAAAAGACTGTTATTACTATTTGGAAAGCAAAGAACTGGAAATAACTGGTTATCCCCGCTTTAAACAGGTGGGTGGATCGGATGACCACCACAAGTCCCTGCCAGCCTTAGATACTCTGTGATTCTATGAAATGGAAAAGGACGCGATGTTAGACAGTCGCAAAACTGCTTGAAGTGGAAGGAGTATTTTTTTTATTTGTTTACAGTTGGTGAAATGTAGTTCTGCTGAACAAGAAAAAGCTGAAAAGGCTTGTGGTTGATATAGGAAAAGCCATTTTTTTTCACATTTTGTGTAGGTTGCCATTGTCAGAATAAAGCTAATACAATTACCAGGACCCAGTTTCCTTTCCTGTATCTTGGGTAACAATTCAGATTGTTTTGTTTCAGAAGTGGTGTCAGCAGACCTCAGCGTACGAGAATACTCTCTGGTTTTTATGCTCTTATGTTTTTACTGCTTTCAAGAATGGTTTGAAATGAATCAAGTCTCATAGACCTTGAGGACTTTGAGACTTTTTCATTTGTTCTTGTTTTCTGCAGTCAAGTAGCCAGGTATGATTACTACTTCAGAGGAATAGATAATGAATTTGGAGGGTATAGATCTGAGATGGTTGTCTGCCTGTGCTGCCACTTTGGAGGCAAGGAAGAAGAATTAAATTCTATGGAAAGGCTGTGGTTGCATTTTGGTTCCTTAAACCTTACAGGTGAGACTCCTGCCTGCAGCAGGAGATGCCAAGTTGGAAGGCTTCTCTACAAGATGCCATTTTCAATCCCAGCTCCTCTTCATCTGAGGTTTGGGTTTGGAGACTAAAATTGCCCTCAAAAACTTGTTTTGTGATAGGAAGGTGATGCCTGCAGCTAGCAGGAGCAGGCTATGTGAGCAGGAACATTGCTGACCTGCAATGGTCCAGGGCTCAATCCAGTGTTTAGGAGGTCATTGGGAAGGTTCTCATTGGCTTTAAATAGCACTGGATCTGGCCCACGTCAGGATTCCGTGAAAACCTGAGATTGTCTTTGCATTTCCATATCGATCACGCTTCCAGTTGCAGTGTTGTTTTCCAAATCAGAGCCTTGTCCCACAGCTGGGCGAACTCAGGAGAATGCTTTATTCTACCAGTCCTTCAACTACGCAATCTTGCCTCACCGTGCAGCTGCAGTTCTGTTAAATTCCTCTTGATAATTAATACATTATTGCAACAGATGCCATGATGTGAGTAACCTTTTAGTAGCTTGGATAGATCCAAGCTGATGTGACATTCTGCAGTGAGGAAAGGCAAGTGTCGAAAAACATGTGCCTCTTAGGCATGCCCATAACAGAAACCATTTGTCTTCTTTAAGGAGTCTAATGAACTAATCGAAGAAGTGAAGGACTGCATTTTATTACTATTAAAATTAAGTACTGTTGAGACAGTTTTGGCTAAACCTGGGTCTTCAGACAAAGTAGGCGGCCTGTCACGAACCGTTTGGGAATGTAGAGGAAATGTTTTCTAACAGAAGAAAAGGCTGTAGAATAACTCGCATTCATAATGCAGGATAATCCCTTGGCTTTATTACTGAGTGACTTTTGATGTAGTATTAAAACAAATTTTGCATTTTAATACCTAATTCTCCGTATTTCCTCTTTGGGGTAATCCTCTATTTTGGAGAATTATTTTTTGAAGCGTGCTTTGGTTGCTTGTAAGTGTTCCTCTAATGAGAGATGGAATCAGTATGGAATGGAATACAGTACAGATGGGATCAGTTACAGAAAAGCTCATGCACAGAGAGATCTCAGGAAGATGGTGCTTGGAGAGACGTGACATTTAACTACCTGCATCCTGCCTCTAAGTATTCTTCTTTATCCAGACACTCCCAAATAGAAGTTTTTCCTGCAGAATGATAAACAGCGTGATCAAAAGGAAGTCTCTTAGTATCTCTGCATCTTTGCTGCACAGTTAATGATAGAGTGTTTACAGGGCTGTTGTGAGTGAAGACGAGCTGAAGGTCACGTACAGTGATGCCCAAAGGCATCGCCACTGGGTTTGATCACACCTGCAGAGGGGGAGGTCGAGGCAATTCCAGGCTGGGACCCCCTATTCCCCTGAGGGAAAGGACTATTTCAGATCATATCCAGTAAACTTCTGCCACCACTCAACTGACCAAGTCAGTGCACTTCCAGGTCTGAGGATGCTTTGTGGCATTCGTTCTTTATTTATTTTTATCGGCAGTTTTCCCCGCTGTGTGCCTCTGTGCAAATCTTTAGTAATGTCCCTCTGGTGTTGTTCATGTATAAAATGATGCTACTGATAGCTTCCTTAAATGACTGTGTGATTCAGAAACATGAAGCACTACACGGAAACAAGGATGCTTACCTTTTTGTTAATAAAGCGATTTTTTGTTCCAAAGAATTTCTAACTTCCATTCCACCAGAATATATTCCCAATGCTTCCAATGGTATCCAAAGCAAATGACAACTTTAAGTTGACCACATTTGTCAAATTATGTAATTTTTGTTTAATATATATAATGTCCTATAAGTCATACTGAAATATAAGATGTATTCCTACAAGTTCCTACATTTCCTCCATACATATCTACCCTTGTGTCAACTGAGAACACTTCTAGCCTTGTAGGTGACATTCAGTACCATGGAAACTGTATATTTTTATTCTTTAGGGTCAGGTCTTCCTGAGGGTAGAGTTTGGACCAACAAATTTGTCACTCTATGAATGGACCATAAACTAAACTTCAGCGCCTCAGTTCTGCCAAATCTCCACTAAGCGTTGTGCAGGAATCAATACCTTGGTTTTATATTAGAGAAAGCTCTTTAAATCTTAAAGAACGTGAAGAACAAGGGACCAAAGGAAGCATTGGAAAATGACATGTACAATGAGAAAATTTAGAGCTAAAATAGTGCCAGTGATTAGGTGTTCTGAAATATCGAAGGTCTGGGTGTAATTCTTCTGGAGTGCTTCGTGTAGCAGCTCCTGTGCTTTCCCCTGGAGCATCTGCTACAGCCGGGCTGTTTCGGACAGCAATGTGGATAGGAGGGATCAAGAACCAACCTGGATGGGCAATTCCCAATTTATTAGAATCTTCCCTAAAGCTGTTGTTAGACTCTTAAATATCTCTTCGGTTCTGTTACCAGGTAGCCCAAGACAAGGAATATTCAAGAGCATAAGAGAAAATATATGATTTTATTTCTTTTTATCATGCATATTTAAAAGTGATTTTTTTTTTCCCCTCTTTCTTTTCTTCCTGTGAAGCCAAGTAGTTAACACCTTCTGAAGAGAATTAAAATGGGAAATATCTTTGAGCAAGAATTACAGAGGTGTACAGTAATTGCTTGGCATTTCCATACACTCTGAAAGCAGTTTGACGCTTTAAGGCAAGCATATTGTCCAATTCATCATCTTCCATGCAGCATTTTTACTTTTAGCAAGGGACATACATCATAAGGCTCAGCAAGTTTTCAAAATGGATTCTCAACACGGACAGATGGTGTTTAAGATGCCTGATGAGGGGGCTGACTTTCTCTGAGTGTGGCAATGTCAGAAGAGAAGACAGCTTCTTGGGTTGTTGTCTCATTTTCCACGAGTGACCAGCGTTTGAAGTACGGCACACTCAGCTGCGGCAGCACTGAGCCCAGCAAAAAATTCAACAGACTGGAGGCAGCACTGATGGGGAGCAAAGAACTGCCATCCGCAGATGTGCTGGCATCCTGGAAAAAGCTGCAAATTTTATGAACTTAAGATTATGGCCTTCCTGAGTTGAGGGGCTCCTGACCACCCAAAGTGATAGATCTGTGAAGTGTCTTTTGCTCCCTACTGCAATTGGGAAAGATATCCTGAAGGAAGGGCTCCATTGCGTGTTCCAAACCAGAGATGAATTAATAGTATGATTTGCACCATGAGCAGTCTCGACTACCTTGTAAGATTTTTGTGCATTGAAACCAGCCAGGTACTTGCAAAGGTCCTTCTGATCTCAACTTCTCTTCTTTTATTACAGAATCACAGACTGGCCGGTGTTGGAAGGGCCCTCTGGAGATCACCTCGTCCAGCCCCCGGCCAGAGCAGGGTCACCCAGAGCAGGGGGCACAGGAACGCGTCCAGGCGGGGTTGGGATGTCTCCAGAGACGGAGACTCCCCCACCTCTCTGGGCAGCCTGTGCCAGGGCTCTGCCACCCTCACAGCAAAGAAGTTCCTCCTCCTGTTGAGATGGAACTTCCCATGGTCAAGTTCATGCCCGTTACCCCTTGTCCTGAAAAGCAGAACACCGTTTTTAATCAGCTTGCATGTACGCTGAGCATGCCAAGCTTATGCAGTTGCGGTATCTTCCCAAGCAGTATTCCACACCAGGCAGCTGTTAGATGTGCTGCGCACAAAATAAAATCACCCACACCCTAGTGCTTTTTTTCCAACATCGAACTGGAGCTGGGAGAATCTAAGTGTTTATTCTGGTGCAATAGCAAGGAGAAAAGGGAAAGTACTTAACCTCTCCATTTCATACGAGACAAGCCTGTAATATATTTGGGAGCATCCACAACTCGTAGGCATTGATTAGGATCCTTCTCTACCACACATTAAGAAAGCAGGGAACAGAAAGACCATAAGAAATCTTTTAGTAGAATTTTAATATCTATGTGCTTCTTCCATATCTCAATATCATTTTGTCCAAGAACGGTTTGAATATTGTATGCGCTTGAATACTGAGCAGGCTTCAACGATGAGGAAGCTGAAAGCTAAAGTTATGCCTTTCACTCTTTATATTCCGTAGAAATTTTATGTTTTCTTTAATATCTTGGCTGAGAAAAACTCTAATAGTTGAAGATCTTTTTCTACCTGTTTTGCAAGAGCTTTATACAGGTTAAATTTCAATTTTTTTTCTCCTAACATCCTGTAAATGAATAACACGCATGTAGCTGACAGCTTGCTACTAAAGAAGCCTTATAAATTGTTCTTTAATGGGACTGCCAGTTTCCTTTAGCTGAAGTTTGCTTGTTTTGCAAGCCTGGTTAAATATCTTCATTTTAATGCCTTAAAAGCATTCAGAAAGCAATTATGTAATTTCTGGGTACATCTGTCTGTATTAACATTATTAAGTACCTTTTTTCTTTCCCCCTTCTTCACAGATACACGTAATTAGCTCTCAAATGGTTAACTAAGTTGGGGTTAACCTCATACCGTGACCCTAAAGCCTAGGGAGAGCTACTCATTTTCTGCTCCTGAAAGGAAGATAAACCATTACTGTGAATTCGTCAAGGTCTCTCATACAAGCATAAGCAATTAACATTAATTGTTCAAGATCATTCTTGTTCAAGATCACTCTGGTATTATTTTTCACTAATGAAAGTAGAGAGTTAATTAGTTCTTTCTTACAAAATGTTTTAGTCCAATATCCTTCATCTCAAATGCGAGTGGGCATTTGGGTTACAGGACACGCCATTGAACCTTGAAAAAACGTGGGAGACATTTCAAATTTTGCCACATGGTGGTAATATGTACTTGGGGGTGTTTTTGTCTAGGAAGCCTTTATTTTAAATTTCTGCAAAATTTTCTTTCACCTTAGCTTATCTTGTGTTAAGGATCATTTTAGAGTAATTGGCTGGCCTTGGTGCATTGCACTTCATTAAGATGGAAAACTTTGTGCTGGAATACTTTCAAATTAACCAACCAACTCCCAGAAGCTGTTGTTCTTTGTGACAACCACAGGACAGCAGGGTTGTGCTTCTGCTCTGCCTTAGATTTGATGTTAGCATCATATGATTGCGAGTACACGTAACTCACGCCGGCAGCTGTGGATTGTGACTTCTGGTAGTGGCCCACAGTTTCTTTCTATCTTGTCTGAAAATGAAACTTTTTTTATGAAACAAAAGTGATATTTTTGGAAATCAGAACCATAGAATGGGTTGGGTTGGAAGGGACCTTAAAGCTCATCTAGTTCCACCCCCCTGCCCTGGGCAGGGACACCTCCCACCAGCCCAGGTTGCTCCAAGCCCCGTCCAACCTGGCCTTGAACCCCTCCAGGGATGGGGCAGCCACAGCTTCTCAGGGCAACCTGGGCCAGGGGCTCACCCCCCTCACAGCAAACAATTTCTTCCCCACATCTCATCTCAATCTCCCCTCCTTCAGTTTGAAGCCGTTACCCCTTGTCCTATCACTACATGCCCTGGTAAAAAGTCCCTCTTTGCTTTCTTGTAGGCCCCTTTCAGACACTGGAAAACTGCTATAAGGCCTCTCTGTAGCCTTCTCTTCTCCAGAAAGATTCAAGCATGTTCTCGTGCAAGTCTCCCTGATGTGTTGCGATAAGATTTATAGTTTTTAGATGCTCCCTTGTTCCTTACGTGTGTGCTGACATGGAATTAGATATTCATTACCAGCAAATAAAACTAAGTGGAACTGAATGGGGTTTCCAAGGAGCTGCCTCTTCAAGGTGTTGAGTCTTCAGGCTGAGATACAAAGAGCAGCTTTTTTTATAATGCAGATCACAATAAAGCTCTTAATTTTCCATCTGAGATGCTTAGATGCTTCCTGCTTAGTCATTAATAAAATAAATTAACTTCAGCTGTAAATAAATTTAAAAGTTGAAATCTTAATGAGGTCATAGATGGGAACAAAGGAGCTGTATGTATCAGTGAAACTGGGGGAGTTCGGTCACGGCAATGCATAAGAACCATCTTTTGCCTCTGATAGTTAAAGCATAGGACTAGAATTGTCTACTCAAATCTGCAAACAGTGATCTGGCTGTTAGTTATCGGGTGGCTGTTGAAATTTCAGACATTGTCAAAAACGGGAAAGGAAAAAAAACGGGTGTGAGAATCCAACACCATTGTGCTTGAGAAATGACTGTAGAAAACCCACTTTTTTGGAAGCTATTGTCCTTGCTTTAGAAATGAACTTCCTGCCCACCTGAAGTCGATGTTCCTTCTAAAAATAACAGACTTAAAGTATCTTTGAACTTACCTTCTTCCAGAAAGGCAAAGCAGCCCCTCGAAAACAGAGTTTCTGTTGAGTCACTTCTCTGTTGCGGGTTTGTCCATCTGCCCTGAGCTATAGTAGGCTCACGCTACTATTCACTTTATTACAGATGTTCCTACGGGTAGGGAGGTTTCATTTTTAAAGCCAACTCGTGTCCCCAGCCCTCCTCCCCCAAGTAAAACAAACCCTCTTTTCATTGAATTGCCTTTCACACAACACCAGCCAGTAGCAGCAGAGGCAAGCAAAGCCTGGGCGCTTCTCTTCCTCTGTGGACTTGTAAAAGGTTAAACATCTGCATGTCCTCGATGTAATTAGGATGCGATGGGACAGTGTCGTCTTCCCACCAGCTGCTAGCGAGCCTGCTCGCATGGCTCAGGCAGTCCTGAAACACTGAGAAGGGTCAAAATTTGTGTGAATCCTCTTAAAAACCATATGTATAAATGAAAGCTTTCTGCCCTGTGCTCAGTCCCAAGGACATATTGCGAATCTCAGCTGGTCAGAATTGGATACAGTTCATCTGGTTTGTGCGTTTAGTGCCAGGGATTAAAGAATGTGAGCTGAGCCGGGGTGGCTGAATGCCCGTGTGAAGTGCAGAGGGAAGAGCTGGGTAGATTAAGGGCAATTGGATCAGTGTGACCAGGCCACCGAGATGGCACAGCGGTCCAGATGGCAAGGCCTTAGAGTGGAAAAGAGGCAATGAAAATATTTCTAGCAATATCAGCTGGGGGTTTTGTCTTAGAAGAGAGTCCCAGGGCAGTTGAAAATGGAGATCTCAGACTGAACCCCTTGTCGTGTTGAGGACGCAAGGGTTTCATAGACTGTGTTGGGTTGGAAGGGACCCCTAAGGGCCATCTAGTCCCACCCCCTGCAGTCAGCAGGGACATCTTCAACTAGATCAGGTTGCTCAGAGCCTCATCCAGCCTGGCCTTGAATGGCTCCAGGGATGGGGCCTCCACCCCCTCTCTGGGCAACCTGGGCCAGTGTCTCACCACCCTCAGGGTAAAGAACTTCTTCCTCATGTCTCATCTAAACCTGCCCTGCTCTAGTTTAAACCATTGCCCCTCGTCCTGTCGCTACATCGCTGTTTGGTGCAGTTGTTATCAGCCAACCAGTTACTTTAATTGGAATTTGGTTTAAGAAAAATTCAGGAAGCAAGAGAAGCCACTTGATGTGTGAATAGTAATAATGGTGGCCTGCATTTTTCATTTTGCTGGAGGCTGCCACAAATTTCATGCCAGAGTTAGGGACCAGGGAGAAATACGCGATGCTGCAAAGCTAAATGAACAAACAAAAACCTCCGTCACCACTGGGATGGCGGCAGCATCTCAATGCCATTTTATCTCTGTAATGTGTTTACGATCCAGTTTTGCTCAGTGAAACACAGGGATCAATTTCACTTTTTCTTTGAATTCCATTATTCTTTCTGATTTCCCTGTGTCAAGACCAGAATATTATTCTTCAGCTTTGTAAAACAGAAATTACTTTCTTCCTCACGAAGCGCTGTTAAGCCCAGAGATGGGAGTCAGGCAGTATGGGATCTGTCCCTTTTTTAGCAAAATTTAATTTAAAAATGTAATCAGCTGTCGACCTAGTTTGTTCACGTTAAGTTTTAAGAAACCATTTCATAGGCTAAATGCATCACTGTTTAGAGATCACGTACGTGCTAACGGTTGTTGAACGGAGGTTTGGATTTCTGATATAAATGTTGCACTAAAACTAATGTTTCGCTGAGATTCAGGCTCAGATAGGGTTTTTGAGGATGTATTTTGTGGCGCTCAGGTTTTGAGAAATGTGAAATGGGGGGTTGGGGGTTTTTTTTGTTATGTTTCTCCAGTCAGTCTCCTGGGTGAGTTGTTTTGATGAAACTTGGCAGATTTTATAAAACTTGCAGAGATCCCATCCTTGATTCTTTTTTTTTTATCATGGGGCCTCGTCATCATGTCAGAGAAGAGCAGAACTTGTAGAGGCAACAAATATGAAAAAGGGATTTTTTAATTTTTTTTCTTTTAAATATAAAGCTGCAAACCATAAAAACGTACTGGTTGGCAGAAAAATATGCAAAAGGCTGTAAATTTTGCTTTTCTTCATTCTGACCTGTACTTAAAAGTGCCTTGCTCTTCATGTGGGTACTTCTGTCTTGACCAAAATTGAGGAACATCACATTCCTGATGACTCTGGTGTCCTTGCACACCTAATTTTTGAGAACTTTGTTTTCTAAAATGAAATTGCTTGTCACTGTGGCTTTAATGTAAAGAGATTATAATCTGTGTGTAAACCCGTTCTCCTTTGTTCACTTGGGGATGTAACCGTGAAGATGCTGGACAACATACCCTGCACCCTCTCACCGAGCACAGGAGTATATATAAGGCTGATTGTTAGAGGTTGCAGGGCCAAAGACCCCCAAAATGTCACAATTGTGCAGCCCTTGTCAACCTCAGGCTTCAAATTCGTCCCTGCTGTGTTTCTGGAGAAATCCAGGCTTCTCATTTCACCTCCTCATTGACCAGGACAGAGTTCACACACCGAGTAAATGCAACAACACAAGCAAAGCCCTGCGACCTTTCAGCTGCTGAGTACTGTGGTGGGTAGGCATGGATCTACATGTCTAACTAATTAGCTGAAGTTTAATTAGCTGTAATTGAACTGACCTATAATTTTCTATTACTTGACTGGAGTATACTAACAGATGCCCTTTGCCTGCCCACTTCTGACTCCCTTTACCTTTTTGAAAAAAAAAAGGTGCTGTTGCTAATATGAGATTATGGAAATGGCAGAAAATTAGCAGTCATTTCCAATTCTATTTCATTTGATGAAGAACATCGAGACCCGTTGACTTAGAGGATGCCCAAAGCAGCTCAGGTTCTGGTCCTGCTGTTCAGAGATGCATCTAATTAGTGCTAACAAATGGAGTGACTTGTGGTGAACTGTTATGAAAAATGGCCTTCAGCTCTGCCCCGTGGCGACAAACCTCCATGTGAGTTCTCCACCAGCTTCCTCCTCTTCATGACAAAATTGTTCATTTTTCTCTCTATACAGAATAATAAGCTTTCCTAGTAGGAATACTATGTCCTTATTTTTAATCATATAATCCTCATAGGGCTGCTGTAAATACACAGTTGTGGTACCAGCACACCTATACAGCGTGTGTGTGTGGACTCTTCTTTTAATAGTCCATCTGGCCAAGGCGAAATAACTTTTTGCTACCCAGATTTAGGAAGTGTTCAAACACACTTAAGGCACTGATTTTCTTCGTTGCTCTTTCCCATCATTCTTCCTGCCGTCTGGTGATAAATTGTGCAACGGCCACTCACAGCATCTGAGACTCTCTTCTGTCTAATTTGCTCTGAGGGTGTCACCACGGCAGTCACACCAAGAGCCTCTTCTGGGAGCTGGGCTGCAATTTGATATATTTAATAGAGCCACACTGACAATATCTTCTATGATATAATTGATTGGAAAAGTAGCAATGTTCCCAGTGTGGTCTAGCAGGTAAACATGCAATAAATTAAAAAAAAAAAGGAGGGGGGGGGAAATCATTGTTCAAAGGATAATAAACTAAGGTGACGCACAAAGCACTGAAACCCCAAGGGCTTATGCAGCTGTAACCATTCAAAAGGCACTTAGCAAATTACAGACACTAAACAGGATTTGGCTGAATTAGCAGTGAGGTAGGAGACCTCTAGGGAAAACCCAGGTGCTGCAGATGCTTTGTTTCAGCAGGTGCTGCTCATTCTCTAAATAGGTATTTAATCAGTGCCCCAGGAAGAGCTGGAAAGGAAGTGGAGCTGAGGGTTGCTCCTGCCCTGTGACTTTGTGAGAGCGCTTGCAGTGTTTCTGCCCCCTACCTGTCTGAAGGTAATGTGTATTCAGATTTTTTTAAATGTACCAAAAATTAAAATTTTTTCTGTTGTGCATTTGGAGATGTTGGTGTCTGAAAGCGTTTGGTGAGCTAAGCGGATCCCTCTTCTTGGGAGCAGCCTGGGAAGTTCTGTCGCTGTTTTGGAAAGTATGTTTGGGATGAAAGGAGATCCTTGATATTTGTGCTAGAAAAGCCTGTGCTATGTTAGAATATGAGCATGTTGATAGTCTTTTCTGATGTGTACGTGATGGGTCCCTGATGCTTATTTAGGAACTACTATAATAAAAGTGGCTGGCAGTGGTGACACACAATGTGAGTCTTCCCCTTGATTTTGGTGTTTATCATCTTAAGATCCTTTTTTCTTCCCTTACTAAGCATAAAGTCTATAGGAAATGTCTCTTAAAAATAGCAGGAGTGTTCTGGGACTGCTCCTAATTTATCTCAAGCCAGCTTTACGCCACTTTTTACAGTACTAAAAAGACTAGAGTACTTTTTACGTGTCTATAATCGTGTTAGAATACATGAGAATAAAATCTAGTTCTTCAAATGAGAAGGTTCCTATCCTGAACTAATCCAAACCTGCTAATCCTCTAGCTGCTAGCAGACAGAGAGGATTGCATCCTATGCTCTTATGTCCGTTTTAGGATCACAGGCGATGTCCTGCTGGCCAGGAGCTCAGTTCTCAGCGGCATCTGCCGTCCTGCTCTTCTGTTGATACCGTCTTTTAAACTCTTGAGAAATGTGGAGGCTCACAGAGCAACTTTTTATCAGTCGGGGGATAAGGAAAGTAATCCTTCCCCCCACCCATCAGTGGCATTCAGGAGCTTCTCTGGGTGCATTTTGTAATATTTTGCCATGCAGAAGTGCTGTTGTTTTTCTGTTTCTGAGTGCAAGTCAACCTTTCTCAACTTCCATCCAGCAAAACCCTGTCACTTTGTAGAATCTGCTTATGACAAATGATACTAATAATTTTTTTTGCCACCCAGACTGATTCGTCACCATGCTGGTCTTGGAGATCAGATAGGGTCAACACCTCTATTTCACAAACCCATGTGGTGCTGAGGTTGACTTAAAGCTCTCCAATCCCTTTCCTCCACGAGAGGGAAACTGTTGTTTTGAAACAGCAGTTCTAACAGGCCCAGAGAGACTTCATGCCCTGGTTTGTTGGGTTTTTTTCTTGTTTTATATCTAGTACTGAGAAGAGAAGGACACTAGCGCTCTCAAATGTATGTGATTATACAGGTCCTCTCCTTTCATCTCACGTGCTTTAAGTAAACTTCATCTTGTGTAGTATTTGGTCCTTTTTCAAATGTGTTAATTCCCATAGAGATAAGTAGCTACAGAATAGACTAAAATCTAATTCTGAAATCCCCCTCCATTGTAAAGGTGTTTGCAGAGGAGAGCAGCAGCAATAGTATCTCATCTGAATCGATTGCAGGCGACGGCAGGAATACAAATGGTTCAGAAAGCAGGGCGTCCTACAGCCTACTGGCAGCTCAATAGGGAGGGAATACGAGCTACTAGATTTCTATTTGTGAAGTAGGATGTTTTGGGTAATCACAGGGAAATATTGCCTCTTTCAAATTCATCCTCTTTTTTTCTGTACTCCATTTTTTGTGTGTGTGTTACGAACCTTCCCTATGCAGTACAGTACTGTTGCACAGCCAAGTTTAAAAGACTGTTTCAGAGGTCCCCTTTGGGCTATCGGGTTTTATGTAGACAGGACACCGAGGAGCACTGAACTGCCTATTACTTTGGAGCAGAAACGATGCTGCGGTGAGATTGATAGCAGCCATGTGCCTCCATACGCAATGCGAGCTGCATAAATTACACCCTCTTAAGGATAAGGCATAGCTAAATTTCAACAGAAGCGTAGTTGTGCCTCTATCATTTCAGTTCTCTCTAATACACGAGTATGTAAATATGTATGCCAGGGAATGTAATCCGTATCTGAGATTGGGGATGAGAGTGGGGAGGGAGTGAAGCTGGAGTACAAACAAATGAAAATTGCAGTCAAATCTATAGGATTCACTGTATTTGAACCACACTGGATCTCAAACAGCTTGGCATTTGTAACGTGGCAGGATGCTTTATTGCGGTGCATTCCCACAAGGTGAATTAAAATAAGGATTAAAAAGCCCCTATAAATCAGATTTTATAGCTGCCTAAACCACCTGCAAACTGTTGGTACTTGTTTTCAAAATCCGCCATCATTCTGCTGTCAAATTGATTTTGGTTTCATTAGCAGAGCTGGCATCGCCTGCGCTGGCATAATCTACCAGCTGCATAAATTACTAGGAGTGTAATTGTAAGCAATGTCTTAATTTTGTCAACAGCATTCCAGAGTGCCAACAATACCCTTTTATGCACTATTTTTAATTGTCTCGGCTAGATGTTTTTTCAGCAAATTTTACCTCAATGGGAAATAACAGAAAGAATTACGTGAGCCTGTAGTAGTTAGTACAGGCTGGAAGATGCTCCTCATGAAACTCAAGAAGAAGATTTACCAAGGGACAAGTATTTGTAAACAGTTTGTAATTCAAATGGTAACTTCTTGAGTACTACTGAGGGTAAGTGAGGGAGCATGTTTTGATGGCTCTGTGTAGCATAGAGGCACCAGAAATTATTGCAGGTGAAAGGTGGTAGCGTGAGCTTTGCTCTGTTTTGGTTCACGTTCATAATTGTGTGAGCGCTACAGGTGATGGGGACTCTCTGGTTCATGGAGGGAGAGCTCGGGTCCCTCCAGCCCTTGCGCCATCAGGAGGTTGGTTGCTCAGATCAGTATTTTGCAACCTGGCACAAAGTCTATAAAATCTGGATGAGCCTCCAGCACGTTGTATGTCACCAAAATTAACATCCAGGGGTCTTATGCTTCACGTCTCCTTAAGTTTTCACCAATGTTAGCTGCATTAGACATAGGGAAGAGGATAATGGGCTGCATGGTCTGCGTCTTCAATCTGGTGAATTGTCTTAAAATCATTCTGTATGAACGAAGTATCTATAAATATGTAATTAATGAACACGGGAGAAGCTAACAGCCAGCAATCAAGTCTATGTACTATAAATCCTGGGTAGGGTGTGCTCAGTAAGTTACTCTGTGCCACAACTGATTTTTACAGTGGAAGACTTCAGGTAGAAGAGATCTTTTTCTATTTGGTTGTGCAGGAAGATTCATATTACGACGGGAGGGAATGCGTTTGCCCTGTAAACGTGGAGAGTTAATGTTGTGGTGTATCTCTGCACGGAGTAAGTCTCAGTAAAGTAGTTGATAGGTTTGCTCCCTTCCTCATTCAAGAGCATTCATTAGTAGCAATACCCTGTATATTAAATGGAATAGGAATGCATTTGTTAAATGTGAAAGTGAGCATCCTTCTGTTTCAATTTAAAACCTGTAGCAGATTTTGCTAATGCATGTTTGGTAAGTAACCATTTATTTCTCTGAAAAACCAAAGGTAGAGCCAGGGAATCCTCAAAAGCTCTCCAAGGCTGCCCGCTGTGCCGTGCCCCAGCCTCTCTCTCTTCCTTTATTCCTTTAAAACTCTGGACGGAGATGACCATTGCAGGAAGAGCTTTTCACATCAATCAGGACTGGATTCTGGTTGCCAATACGTGGAGAGCCAATTTAGCTGTCTACTCAAGTATGTGATCTAAGTCACACTGAGGCTAAAGCCTTATCTAAATCCTATTAAAGCCAATGCTAAGACCCCATAAACTTAATTGGGTTTAGTGTAGACCTACTTTATGGATTTCTTTTTGTATCTCAGCATGTTTGTATTTTTTGATCAGCAAGTACCTTTTGATAAGCTGTAGTTAAACTTCAGCTGGGACAGTACCATGTTTCCATACCTTCATTCTTTTAAATTAGAGTGGCATATGTAATCTGGGAAGACAACTAATGCGTCTATATTCGAGAAAAACTATCCACAAGAAGTGAGCCTGATCTTTCTTTTGCCATTAAAAACAATCCCTGTCAATTTTGGTAATGGGGTAGTTGTGTTTTATGTTAGGTACTTTGGGTAGGGGTCAGTCCTGCTCCTATTTACAGGTTTTGGAATTTATTTTAATGTACGAAAGGCTAAACTGATGAAAATTAATGCATTTTTGATATTTGTTATATGAGCTCATTAGATATCGTACTACAGAAATTCGGCAAAAGTAAAGATGAAATTCTGTGTACAGAGAGGGCGAGGCGTTAACCTCATTCCGAGGGGAGATATTTTCTATCATTCGGCATCCATAAGGTTAAGCAAGTTTTTTTCCGTGACATCCCTGTATTTCAATATGCTTCAGTAAACCTAGTCTCCCTCACAAAAAAGTGGCTGTGATAAAGGTTTTAGTTGCACTTTATTTGCATCTTTATTCATTTAAGTAGGTTTATTGAGATAAAGGTAGAAAACAGCATTTGTACCTTGAGTAGATGCTCTCTTCTGCACTCCAAATGATGTCTCAAATACTCAGTTTTGAGAGTGGGCCAAGCCGTGGACACCCTCTTGTTGGCAATTAATTGATCGAATGAATAATCTTACCAAGTTTGATACAAGTAATCTTAACAACTAAGTGCTGACCAATGTGACGGGAGTTTTGCTTTTCAGTCCTGACGGTTGATCTATAGACTGGAGAAGAAACACAATGTGACGTTATTAGCATCCTTGATAAGTCAGCAGAACTGTTGACTCATTTTTGGCTTACCTGTGATTTAGGATTAGGGTCCCAGTTCAGTGGGGTTTTTGGGTGTATTAACGTAGTAAGACGAATACTCCATGGGAAGCAAGCGTTGGTTATATGTTTCTCGCCCCACTCGGAGATTTCATGTTGGCTTCCCAGAGACCAGCCTTCTATGAACATGTCTTATTCATTAGTCTAAAACTCTTGTGGAGAAATAAGTGACGGCAATTGTTAAACATTTGCTGCATTTAACTTATTCCTCTGAAACTCTTCTGTGGCTTAATAGCTAAGGAAAAACGTTTGCAAGGTGATAGTGCAAGGCTCCATCTGTTCAGACAGATTAAAGGAACCAGAGGACAACTTTTAAAGGATGAATACTGAAGGTATTGTTATTGCTCTTGCTGAGTTTAATTACAGAGAATAGGGACCGATAAATATGTCTACAGGACATATTGATTGCTCTGTGAATGTACACATCCATTTACAGGCAAAGTCAAAGATGTTTCAACTGGATACGACCTATCAAGACAAGCATAAAGCTGAAGGTTCTACAGTCCAGGGGAAAATCTTTACCACAGATCAGTTACTCTGTTAAAACACCCTCAACCCATATTGCCAAGAAGTTCTGCCTTTGAGGATACAAGTAAATTCATATCCAGGACAACTGATTTAAAAAAAAAAAAAAAAATATAGTAGTCAATAAACTTCTGAACAAAACAGTCTTTAGTCACTTAGATACTTTCAAAATTTCTGCCAAATGCACTCTCAATTAATCTATAAAGAGTGAATTTAGCAAAATAACAAATCTCCCCAGTGAGACCAATAATTAGAGGTTGTGAAGTGTTCTACAATCACTTTGAATAGGGCAGTAAGTACATATATTTTAGTAGCAGTCATTTCATCCTTTATCTTAAAAAAACCTTAAGGTTGCAAATGTGTTTTTTATTTTCCTCAAAGGTTATCTGGGTTTTTTTCTCCCCTGTAGGAACAAAATGCCCTAAAGACACACTGGATTGCTTATCCAATTATGGCTGCTTTCCGAAGTAATAGTTTTTAGATATTCATTTTTAATGATTTTTATGCCTCTTGAAAATGCCAGCAATATTGCTCATAAATCATTGTCCTTTCCTTTAGCTCCCCTGGATTAATATAAATGCACTTTAATTACAATTCTAGTTGGATCAACTGCATTTAATCCTACCTGCTTTTTGAGATAGGTATTTAGTTCAGTACAGCTCATTAAATAGCAGTGGTATGGGTTAACGTCATGATTAGATATCGAATGAGATACTGGGGGGACGGGAATTTATATGCTGCCAGAGATATTGCAGCTTGCCTTAAGCAGCATTATTCTTCAGTGATGCGCGGTTATGCTGTATGTTTTTCTTCTCATATTTTCTACTTAGTACCGTGTCGTCGTGTGCCAGCTTTGTACACAAAGCTTATATATCGCTGAAATAACTGCATGCGTTTTAATGGTGACAGTAACTAACGCAGGCACCACTCCTCTTGGGGTGTCCACAGACAGAGGTATGACAGTGGACACGTTCTATTTAAAATATGTCGTTATTTTAATTTGGAGGTCAGCAGTTGGTGGGGGGAAGAACCAAGATCCGTGATGGTTTGTGGATGTGAGGTTGAGTCAGTGATGTTTGGTGTTACTGATTCCGTGTCTCTTTGCCCAGCCATGATGTATGGAGGTCTACCGAACCCCGTCCCTCGCGGGAAGGGAGCTCCTCTCCCACCTCGGATATCCACTGGAGTATAAATGCTATCATTTCATATCCGTGCTGCGCTAGGACAAACGCAGGGAAAAACTCAGCCGCAACTAAGCTGTATTGGATATGATAAAACTGCTTTTGATTTATATTCATGGGGAGTGGAATCCAAACTGAGCCCAAAGGTGAAAAACAGAGGTGTAAAACATTATGTAGCCCACTGCCTCTTTAAGAAAACATCTATTTCTTTTGCTAAATATCAATCCAGGGGAAAAGACCTGTGTGTGTTTCATTTTTCTTTGCTGACGTTTTGATGTGATTAAATTCATGGTGCTGCAAAGAAATATTACCAAGCAAACCTCACGGCCAAAGAAATAGTGCGGCGTCTACCAAAGTCAGCAAATGCGCAGCAGCTTTCTCTTTAGTATAATTAGTAAAAGCATGGTTCCGCTCTAACCTGTAAATCACTTTTTTCTCTGTATGGGGCACTTCGTTAAATGCTGACTATCTTCTTTCTATCATCTGGCACAGGTAAACAGGGGAAATCATTAACACTTTAACGCTCGGTGAGACATTTGGGGAGTCTCATGCAGATGTCTAATCAACACTCCACTTACATTGAGCAATGTCATTTCTCTAACCATTCGCTTCTGGGCTACTGATGAGCTCATAATTTAGGGGGCTGATGTGATATTTACAGTGATTGTGGCTTTTATTTGTTTAAAGAAAAGATATTGTTGTGACTTACATCTCTTTACGTGTCTCATTTCCCCGGGGAAGTGCTGCTTCTGGCATTTGACTAGGCACTAAAGCACTTTCTTCTCAATTCTTTCACAGTGGAAAAACATTTCTGTGAAAGACCAGTCCTACTGGTTTGAGAAGACAGGTAGTGTTATGGCTGAAGCACTGTCTAAGCCTCTGGCTTCATTTTTTTAACTCCCTTTAAATTTTTCTGACACTCGGAATCACCGGAGGGAATTTTTGATCTGAAGGGAAAATAACTGACTCGCACTGATTTTGTACTTGAACCAATTTCAAGAAGAAAACCACCTCCCAACCAGCCTTCCAATTTATCTTTAATGGCATGATGGTCTGGTCCCAGTCTGTTATTGTCCTTTTTTTTTTTCTTTCTTTAAAGGCGATACACAAATGCTTCCCTCTGTGTCCTGTGTTGGTCTGTTGGCTGTGCGCAGGAGTGACGGTCCCTGAGTACGACCACGTATGGCTCCTAGCACATCCCAGCCCTAACCTTAGCTGCCAGTTCTTCTTTTCTAAGCATTCATTGGCTGTCTGTAAACCTTTAAGATACCAAGGTGACTGATTTCATGTGTAATTTTAGCCTCTTCTTCCATAAAGCCAGTTAGCTATTCTACCATGGCAGAATATGGTTTCTTCGAAGAAATTCAGAGCTCTTCCGAAACAGTCGGCAGCCAGCTTTCCCAATGCTTGGGTGTAAGTAGATCGCATTGGTTGTGTCCAGTTTTGTGTTGAAAGGCTGAGTAGTTATTTTCAGGGTCACTAAGTGAGAAAATGAATGAACTGGAAATAGGAGCTGAGAGCCTTGGTTCCAATCTCATGCTCATAAATACCCTTCCTTCCGTTGCCACCTTTACAGTCCTCCTTTGCAAAGGTACTCAGTTGAACAGAGCATGAATGCACAGGAAGATTAAGCAAGACTCATAAATTTTGAAAGTCAAGAGCAAAACATGGGTTTCTTGGTGTTGATCCGGCCACTCTTCCACCAAACCCCGGAGTCCTTTTCCCCAGGACTGGGCAGACATCTGGTGCCTGCATCTTTGCTCCTGGAAAGGTGAGTGTTTGGGAAAATGTGTGGTTTACGAGATGTGGAAGGCTCTGTGTTTTGATGTTTCTCCTTTTCTGACATTGGAAGAAGCCACTTACTTTTTCAGTACATCACATAAAATGCAAAGTGTATTTGATGAGGAGCCACTTACACAGTTCTTTACAACGTGTAGACAGAGTTACGAGCTCGGGCAGCAGCTTTGTTGATGAAAGAATAAAGGAGATGATATTTTTTTTTTCCTACCCTTTGAAATGAGCAGAATAAAAATTTTAATTACTTGTTTTGTCTATAAATAATTCAGAGAAGCTATAAGTTGTGCTATACACGTGCCCACACCAGTGAGATAAGCATCTAGTGCCAGAGAATTGCTTGAGCCTCTCATAGGTAGTAAATTCTCCATGTATTTATGGCCAATAGTAGATGCGCCCACGCACACTGACAGAGAAATCTTATGTCAAGGTGGTCAGGAAAGAGTCCTTTCTCTTCTGGAAAGGCAGCCAGGTGTCAGGCTTTCTCTAGGTAGTTTTTCCTACAAAGAGGTTGACTTTACCTTACGGACAGAGGCAAAAAAAAAAGGTCTCACCTCCACAGATTAAAGAGCCGATCATGTGTCAGGTTCCTCTGTTATCCATAGTCTTGCAGCCACTCATCACCCACAGTTCCTTCTTTCCTGATTGTTTGTTACATCTTTAAGAACGTCCCATACTCTGCATTTAGAGTCATAGACTGTGTTGGGTTGGAAGGGACCTCTAAAGGCCATCTAGTCCCACCCCCTGCAGTGAGCAGGGACATCTTCAACTAGATCAGGTTGCTCAGAGCCTCATCCAGCCTGGCCTTGAATGGCTCCAGGGATGGGGCCTCCACCCCCTCTCTGGGCAACCTGGGCCAGTGTCTCACCACCCTCAGTGGTAAAGAACTTCTTCCTCATGTCTCATCTAAACCTGCCCTGCTCTAGTTTAAACCATTGCCCCTCGTCCTATGGCTCCATGCCCTTGCAAACAGCCTTTGCATTTATGTTTGTCCCTGTCAACACTGCCTGTCTCTGGCGTCCGATATGACAGGAATGTCTTGACACGTGCAGTTGTGGTGTGCAGGTGATGCTGGACTTTGCATTGAGTACCTGTCTATGGCCATTTCCTTCTGTGTGTCTCTGTCCCGTCCTTCCCCTCTCCCCACGGATTCTTGAATAATTCTTTGCAAGATGAAGTGTGAAGGAATTTGCAGGTGAAATCAGGCAATTCTTGAGAACACCACGATTGATAATAGAACATTGGAGGGAGGAGGAGCTGTGAATGAGGACAGGTAATTGTCTATAGAAATCGGTGAATAGGAGCTAGCTACCTATCAGTATAGAACGTGTGTTGCTTTATTTCTTTGGGAAGAAATGAGATTGAGTCATATATCAATTAACCTTAAGCCAGATAAAGTGGCTGAGGATTAATTTACTAGATAATACAGGAATCTGGGAGGATGTGGAGGATTTGTTGGAAACTATTTAAAGTATAATTAATGTTCCTTTTAAATATACAGGGAGATAACAGAATTAGTTGAAAAATCTTTTTTTATTGGAAAATGGAACATTTTCAAAGGCAAATAGATGTTTAAGCACCAGTTCCTAGCTGCTTGGGAGGTGATGTGGTTTTGTGCAAGACAAAGGAGCTTTCCAGAGTTACAGGGTGGAGGATCGTGTCCTGGTATTAAAAGGACAGAATTTAAATGCTGCGTTGCTGAGTGTTTTTGCAGGCTGCCCAATAGGATGCTGAGAATGTTAATTGGAGCTCTTTTGCCTGGCACGGGGCCTCTCCGCTTGCATTTGGAACAGGATTTGCCTTATGCCCCTTGGGGCGATGCACCGAGTAGCTTTTCCCGGGGTCCTGAGCTGCTTCAGTTTCTGCTTTTCTTCTTCCAGGGACGAGGAACCAGGAGAAATTGTCAGCAGCTCTCTCTGTTTACCCTTTGGGGCAAAGAGCATCTTCAAAAAATGTAAATATTTCGATTGCTAATTTATACCCTTGGCATTCAGGGTGACTTTTTCAAGTGAGTGATGTGCTGCGTGATTAGTTGCTCATAGCCTCATAATTAGCTGAAATGTCATTTATGTTGCGTCGCCTTGGTGCATGTTTTGCTGTGTGTGTAATCACGGGGAAGGAAAGCACTCGAACGGGTACCACGACAGAGAGGTTTCGCTGGGGGACAGAGTTTCTCTTTTAGATTAGCAACCTGCTTAAAAAAAAAAAAAAAAAGAGCAGCAATTATGTGCCACCTTTACTTCAGTTAGAACACCATGAAAACTGAATCTGTGTCTAATTTGTGTGCCCTTCGGGAGTCTGAGAGGACCTGACCTAGAAGAATGACACCCATGGAGAGTCTTTCCTCTGCGCATACACTGATTGGTTTGGGTTATTTTTCCCCCTTTGATGCATTTTTTTCCTTTGGAGATCTCAAAACCCTTCGAAGTTTCCTCCTGACTTGTTCACGTGCGACTCCAAAAAGTTTAGAGGTGTTTTTTCTGTTTCTGCTATGGTTAATATCTTTCAGAAAGCTGATGCTTTATGCTGCAGAGCTAAAATAGTGTTAAAATGTACCTTTCCACTGAGTTTTTGATTTTGTGCCTTATTGTCCGGCACGTTTAGCACCCAGCTTCCGCAGCGTCCTGCTGACGTATTTCAAGACGCTTTGTTGAAGAGACGTTACATTTATGGGTAAGGTTCAGGTTTTTAAAAGGAATTAAGCACCTCAGCGCCCCTCAAACCTCGCCTGCGTGCGACGGGAGGCACCGTGTTGGGATCTATTGTCCGCTCCATTGTGTCTGGGATAATTTTCCTTGCTCGGTGTTGTTATGCCTCAGCTTCTATTGTACCGGCACCGGGTTTAATGCATTCCTGGGCATAAGGTGCTGGTAAGAGAAATAAAGTGTGAGCCAGTGGCTACTAATAGGTATATCGGAGAATCCATCAAACCCCTTTGCTGTCCCTCTAGCGCTGCGGGTAAGTGGTTCTGTTTAGCTGGAGAAGCCAAATGATGAGAGATGTTCTTTTATCATCCCTTTTATATCAGAAAGAGCGCGATAGTATTTTTACCCATCAGTAGGATGCAAAAGCGCCTCTTCCTTCTGATTCCTGTATAAACGGATTTCATGTTACTCGATACAATACGCTTTAGTGATTGGAAATGTCAAAGTGATTAGGGAAAGCTGGCATTTTGAAAGCGCTGGAGTGTGTCTATGGCTACACGGTCTGGCAAGAAGTTTCAAATTATCTTAAGCTGCCAAAACGCAGACTTTTTAACCCACAAATGGGACATTAATTTCTCTTGTGGTGCAGATGATGGAGGAAAATGACCCTGGTCGGCTTCCCCTGGTTGCGTTACACATTCACAGCAGTTTCTGAGAGAACCAAGTCCAGGTGATTTATTTTGGGTATGAAAAATCTGTCTTACAGTAGCTGTAGCTCAGTATTCGCTTGCGTTTAGCCAATGTGCTGAGATCACAATATTGATGATCGTTTCATTTTACCGTGAAAGGTGATGTTTCCTGATACAGGCTGCAGCTCTTGCAGTCCAAACAATTGTTCCTCAGAGCTTTGCAAGATTTTTTCCTGTTAGGAACAGGTTGAGCGTAGCCTGGCTTATTTAGAAAGCATATGCACAGGCCAAATTCAGAGGGACTCGAGGCCAAGTTAAATACCCGAGCACCTGAACGCACCTTTCGGGTGCTTTAGAAAGCCTGTGTTAGACATCAGGCTCCTTTGGCAGTGAACAAAAAGAAGCGTGACCCCGGTACCAACAGAAGATGATCCACACTCCTGCAGAAGCACTTTTAAAACAAAAGAAAACAAAAATCTTTATTGAACCTCGGATGAGTATAAAGTCAGCCAAGCAGCTTTACACAAAATTAAGATATTAAAAGTGTTTCTTGCACCCAGCTGGTAGTTTTATGATGATGTCTCTTGGCGTGCATCTCCACTGGCTAAAAATAATTCTGAAATAGCAAGGTTCTTGGCCCTGCTGGAGCTTTTGGGTTTTTTTTCCTTTTCGAGTAAGGTTTTACTAAGAAGAAGGTTTTCTCTTATTATGATTTATGAAGACTTGCCCTTTATCAGAGTACTTGTTTCAGGTTGAAGTCTTTGTAATAGCACAGCTGATGGAGGAGTCTGGGCATGAAGAAGTTATCAATATTAAAAATATCCTTTCATGACAGCAGCACCTTTGTTAAAGAAAAACTTTTATTATTTGATAAAAATGGTCAGACCCTATACTCCATGTGTCTGTTCTGTTGCCAGGCTGCTTTTATTGAGGATTTTTTTTTTTTCCCCTTTCTTGCACGTTAGCTTCTGTGATGAACAAAATGAGAAAGGGTATGTCGTAATGAAAAATAAATACCTGAAGTTGGGTCCAGAAAGGTAAATGGGGCATGGGGTGTGGAAGAGGTAGTTCACATTAAATTAAAGTCACTAACTGCTGCAAAATCTCTCCCCTTCAACTCCAGCTCTGCCTTTTGAGTTATCTTGCCCCAGCAGTGACTGAAGCCTGCCTGAGGGGCAGAGTCGGGGCAGTAAGAGATCTCGGAATGGATCGTTACTGCTTAAGTAAGCATAAAACATCCCTGTATTTTCCCAGAGTTCTGCTATGGGAAAATAAAAACTCTTTGTTTTTCCCTATTTACTGTAGTGGGTTAGTGGTAATCACCGTTTATGAAGTCACTCATAAGAAAGTAATAGCCTGAGTGGTGCTTTGGGATTAAAGCACATCTTTAAATGATACTGTAAAGAATCATTTACGTAATGCAACGCTGATCTGTAGCCCTGCCATGGGTTTACATCCCATGATTGACCAAACATTGCTGGTTTTATTGCCCATGATGATATGTAGAGTTCTTGTATTTCTCTTTCTGTGCAAAAGTAGTTTTTGTGGCTGGTGATATTTAGCATTGGTGAAACGCACGGGGCAGATTGCGACCGGAGCTTGCCCAGTTGCTTTACCCGGGTGATGGAAAGTGATGTCTGCACCAGTTCCAGATCAATAGTGGGTTTTGTTCGTGCCGAGTGACTGCATTTGACAAAGGGGGAAGGGAGTTGTGAAGTGATGAAGGTTAAGAGCTGGGTAGGTGAGTAACTGGAAAATAGCCAGTTGCCATTTTTCTTTTTAATGAACACACAGGACCAAATTCAGTGGCAGTATTACGCCGAGTACTTGCATTAGAAATCATGGTGACAGTTTATTTGCATCCTGGGAATGCAGGGAACCAAGCTGTATAGCCTAGGGCCCTCTTGAATAAATGCAGTACAAGATTAATGAAAAAATAATAAAATGGTTCCTTAGCCAGTTTATATGATGGTAATTGAGAAAATGTCAGCATACAGGATCATTTTCTGGAAGAACCTTCTCAAAACACATACGTGGAGTCAGAGTGTTCTGCACCAGGTCTCACTGTGGTGGTGTTCGATGTGTTGCGACTTTTGTAGAAGGAAGGTTTGGAGCAGATTCTGAAATATTTCACAAACGTGTTTCAGCGTTAACATCAACAGGCGGACACAAACGCTCCCCCTTTCCCCTTAAACAATTTCTACGCTGTTTTGTCAAGAGATGCAATCGTGTTTCAGTTTTGCATATTAGAGATGTATAGCGACACTTTAGAAATCTAGGAGTTGAGACTGGAGAGCGGCGACTCTTGCAGTGCCCTGAACACTTGACATCTCTTCCCAGTGCCTCGTTAGGAAAACCACAGCCTCCAGCAGCGTGCACGTAAGCCTCCCTCGCCATCACCACAGGGCTTCCAGGCAGGCTATCCTTGCCTTTGACCCAGGGTTTTGGGGTTTTTTCTCTAAAAAATCTTATTCACCCTTGCCGATCTGAAACAGCTTCCCTGATGGCCTTCTGAATACTTGGTAAAAGCCATTAATTTGGAGCAAGGATGGCAATTACGTTCATAAGAGAGCTAGAGAGACGGTTTTGCTGCTTTGGTTTATTGGATGACTGAGCTAATTCATTATTTGTATAGGAATCTTATTTTTTACTGCTGGATGGTCATCCATTCAGGACTGTAAATCTAATTAATTTGAATACATGAGATTTGCAAGAGGGTGTTTCTATTTTGGTTTAAATATAAGAAGTAATTAGGTAGGAAAACTTACTGCTTTGTAACTAACTTTTTGGCAGTCCTGCAGTTAAAGCTATAGGCAGTGTATAAGTCCAAGTAGAGAATATGGTGATTAAAAATGAATTCCTTACTACTTGGCCTGGATCAACAGCTTAGCTTGTGTTTGTTAGGAGAGGGCATCTGTCTCCCTGCCTTATTAGATGAGGAGAAGGCAAATATAAACACAAGAAAGAGCCAATCTATCCCCTACATGGCTTCCACTTTGCCAAAAGCCACTGTACTGCCTGTTCCAGCGGGCTGCTGCAGCTGCGGATACATCTGCTGCCACTGTGCCTCTCGCCGCAGGGGTTGTCCCTCTAGGTTTGCCCTCAAATGGCAATCTGTCAATATAAAATATTGACACGTGCCACCTCGCTGCTGTGTATTTTTAACCAGATTAGGTTCCCCAAAAGGAGCGGCGTGCACAAAGGTGCTGAACAGGAGCTGTGCCGTTTTTGTTCGGATAATAACTGGCGGGGAGAGGCTGATGCAGGGGAAAAAGCAATGTGCTGTCAGCCTTACAATTATCTGCAGATAAATGGATGTGATCAATTCTTGTTATGTAGTTAGCACCAGGTACACACTGCCTAAAAAAAAAAATATATATATGTATAATAAAAATTCCTTGACTTTCCATCATTTTTTTGGAGGATCCTTATTCTGAGATACGCTGGAAGTTATATCACCAAAGGGCTGGCGTGTAGAGGAACGTCCGCAATGGCAGGGTTCAGACGGCGCTGCCAAGACGCAGTGGTAGGACGGGGGGGAGAAGTCGGTTTGCAGCGCGGTTCCAAGAGAAGCTGGTAAACATATGGAAAGGACACACATTACAAAGAGTACTTCTGAGACTGAAGACCTGGACGGAGCCGGGAAAATCTGTGTTCAGTTCCTTATGTTGGCATGAGCTATTTGTAAATTTTTTTTAATTTTTAATTTTCTTTGAATGGATCCCTGCATTTTTTGGTACCTGGTGTCCGCGTGGCCGTGTCCCAGGGCAATGAAAATAGATATTAATGAGTAAAGCGGGCACCGCAAATGCTTCTCAGCTATAGGCATCCTAATATATGCTGATGGCAGCCGCGGAAGCTGATACTTTGAGTGCTAAAACAGCTTAAGCAGC
Source organism: Fratercula arctica (assembly GCA_947846985.1). Classification (NCBI taxonomy): domain Eukaryota; kingdom Metazoa; phylum Chordata; class Aves; order Charadriiformes; family Alcidae; genus Fratercula; species Fratercula arctica. The sequence continues at coordinate 5,638,158 of CANTUZ010000023.1, forward strand.
TGCCCAGTAGGGACTGATTACTGGGGAGAAGGGAGCGGGGACGGTGGCACGATGTGGCTGTGTCCGCTCCGAGGGCTCGCGCGGCTCTGCCTGTCCCTGTTCTTGCACGGAGTCCAGGCGGGAAGCAGCATTTGAATCGCCTTGAGTAAAAATTCAGTTCCTATAATATATTTCAATGAACGCAATGGCCCTGTTGGCGTTCTATATAAACCTTAGTGAAATTTGGAATGACTGCTTTAAAAGGAGAAATCTGTGTGCTTTGGATAAGAGTGCTCTCAAGTACTTTATTTTTTTACGGGGCTGATGGAGATGTAGCAAGATTGGCCAGGTCAATGCCTGTAGTTCAGTCTCCGGTTTAATTTTTGATGGAAATGTGATCCTTACACTGGCGAGTGTCTGGGTATTTTGGTGAGATCCTAGTGATGGTAACTGGGAAACATGGATGGGAGAGGAACAGGGAGGGTCTGCGGGGCTGAAATCAGCTCAGGTGATCTATGTGTTACCATCTCTTACTGCTGGTGGTGCCTGGCAGCTTGGAAGTGGACGCTGGGGCTTTTTACAACCCTGATTCCAGAGCTGGCCACCTTATTGTGTCAGCAGAGCCTAAGTGCTCTTTGCTCAGGTCCCATCTCTGCTGCAGCGAACCACCGAGAACGGCAGTGCAGCTTTTTTCAGCATTTTGATGCTAGAAATCTCTGCTAGATACTTTTTTCTAGGGTCCCTTTTACTTGAAAAGTAACGTTAAGAGCATTTTCAAAGAGAACAACTGTGGGACAGTTATAGTTTCTTCTGCTCAGCTTTGATTAAAGCCTCTTCATATTTATTTTTAAGAGAATCACAAGGCATTTGCTTGTCGCTAAATATAAGCTGGATGACTCAAAGAGAATGCTGAGGTCCAGATTTTGGGAAATGAATCAGGGAGATGGTCTAAGGACTATTAAATCCCACTTCACATTTTCCAAGTTGCCAACAAATGTAAACAGCAGAAATTAAGATAACAGGTTGTTTTGGTCTGTATTTTTAGGCTGACATATGCTGCCGAGTCTCGGAGAGCACCTCACAGACACGCGAGTGCTTTAATACTGGGCTCCAGAATGATTCATATATACGTGACTTTTTTTTTTTCCAAATTTGGACCGCTGTTATCTTTCTGAAGGAGCCTGACTGATGTCTTTCCCATGTTAAATTGGACACTGCACCTTGCTTGACCATCCCTGCCCAGCTTTGAGTCTTTTTAAGGTATTTAGGCATCGAAATAAGGATATTGTTTGTTTTGGTGGGGTTTTTCTGTGCTTAAGGCATCTGCTTTCGGTTTTACGTGCTGAGGTATTTCTGAAAATCCTGAAGCATGTTTTACACATTTAAGCAGGTTGGCACCTTCAGGAAGCTCGTCCACAGAGAACCTGCCACGTATTACAGCTTTTAAGATTTTTAAAAACCAAAGATTTTAAGAAAGATTTTAAAAAACCAAAACAAAACCACATCAGTCTGGTTTCTAGGATAAATGAGATAAAGCCTCGGAGACAGTTTCTAAGAATGCTCATTCTAAATCTGAATTTTAAGACATATTTCATCCAAGGACTTCATTCTTTTTGCTAAGATCTTGTAGCTTTGGGTCCGTCTTCAGTTGCATTTCAAAAGGCCCCTTCATATCCTGTAAATTATTTAAGTCCAGATTAAAGGAGGGAGCGCCAGTGCCCAGCTTCACAAACAAATCCATTTCTGCTCTTGGATGTGATAAAGAGCCGTTTGACTGCGCCTGAAATGCAGCTGTTTAAGCTTTAAAACGTTACAATTCCTGTCTGTGATTGCGTGATCGCAGTTGACCACAAGTGCTAAACTGAGAGAAAACCAGTTACGTAGCCGGAGCCTGAGGATCCGGCCGGGTGTGTGAGGGAATTCACACGATGTATATGCCTAACTCGGCTGCATCCTTTTAAAAACGAACAAATTTGTAAATGCTGATGCATATATAACTCTTAAGTAGAGAAATTACACACTGACTTTTTTGTTAGATGTCTTTCACAGTGCTACTTAATTAAGGTGTAATTTTTTTCCGTATCGTTCCATCGCAAGGAAAATATCCCTTTATGAAGAGGCTGTAGAATATTAGCATGAAGCTTATCCTATGAGGAGAGAAGGATTCGCGATATCATTGAAGTAACGAGAATCGTTGTTCTATAGGCCTGAATTTCCCATTTATTGCCTATTTACAGAGTGTGATTCCCACTTGTGCTAAGAGGTTTGCCGATAGCCCTGACAGGCACGAGGTGCCCTTCTGCTCAAAAAGTGGATTTTTGAAGTGCCGCGTTTCTGCTTTTCCGATATTGGGACTAAGACAATTCCTATCCCATCTCGCATGGGAACAGAGGAAATCCAACTGCTTTACATCACATATGAAAACCTGTATCGACTCTGGGTTTGAAGTTGGAAATCCTAATCAACTAGAGTGCATTCTCAAGTCTGATAAATCTTAACAGACCTTTTAATCAATATGTCTTGGAGTTTGTGCCAGAGCACCTAGCCAGCTGTAATATATACGACTTTCGGTAAAGTTACAGAATTCCTGCACGTGTTTGTTTAGGACAAGTATCTCTCTAAGATGTTGTAATGTTGCTTTATGGAAGGGATTTAAGCTGACTCTGAGCTTAAATTTCTGGCTTTTTCTTCCCAATTTAGAACTTGGGGTCTAAATCTAGGGCTAGTCACAATCTAGGGGTTCTCTTATAAATGCAAAGCAGGCCCATTGAATGGTTCTGCTAATTTTACAGGTGTGTGCGCATGTCTAGATATACTTGTGCTCAACTCTGCACCATTTCTCACTTTTCAAGTGCTCCTTTTAGTCATTTGTGTGACCTTCCCAAGTGCTGGACTGAATATCACCTTTGGGCAGGAGCTAAAGGCCAGCCATGTCGCTTTGTCGCTCGGTTCGGTAAGCTTTGGGATGAGCTTAACAACAGACTTTTCCTGTATTTGCAGCCCTGATGTTTTTGGCAATCCGCTTGCTCCCGCTGCTGCTCACATGCAAGAGCAGATTTACCACCTCCAGGTACCCTGGAACGGGCGCCAGCGGAGCTGGCCAAGTTGGGCTATATTCACAGGGTTTTGTGCCGTAGAGGAGTGCACAAACTGGCACCCACCGCCCGTGCCTGTGACAACAGCCGTTCCATGGAAGACATGTAGCAGGAGCAGATTAACCTGAGCTGCTCGCCATCTCCCTCTGGGCATACATAGCCCCTGTTCCAGGAGGCCGTGTAAGGCATTTTGTTTTCTTGCCAGCTCCGTATGGGAATGATCCTTGTGGAAGCAAAGGTTGGTCTTGCTGTTGTGTGGAAAGGGGCAAAGCGGTTTTGGCAGAAGATAAACCCCCTCGCGTTCTAACACTCCTCACGGAGGTGGGAGGCTCGGTGCAGCTGGGTTTAAATTCTGAGTGATGCCCATTTCAGCACTATCAGTCCAATCGCGTTTGATATGTATTAAACTATTACGAGTTGGATACACTAATAGTGGACTGCCCCTTCAGTCTAGTCGTGCTCATGAACCAGCACGGCCACTCTCGAATCTTTGGTCGCGTTCAGTGAGGAACTACTACGACCAGCTACTTAAACAGTGCGGTTTATTTAAACACCAGATCGATAGGTTCTTAGGATTGCCGGTGATAAATACACTGTCTGCAAAGCACGTGCAAATGAAAGTATTATTACATATATCAAGCGTGTGACAAAGTTATAAACGATACAGCCTGGCTATAAATGTAGGATAGAGATTCTCTAGAGAAATTCCTAAGTTTCCCGAGAAAGCACTCGGTAAAATCTAAGTCTTACCCAAAGGCGTCCCTGTGGGAGGGAAGAAAGGCTCAGCCCGTCGACTGATGCCGGGAGTCAGTGATGGAGTTCTCCTCGACTTGTTCACGATGGTGTCTTCCCTGATATCCCCCCTCTCTTGGGCTATTTTGATACTATTTTTTTATCTTCAAAGTGGAGTTTGAGTGACTTTAGTCATAAATACTTTTATTATGATTGGTGGATTCAAGGAGGAGTGGTCGCACCTTGGGGGCGGGTAGCCTCTGGGATGGAGGTGTGTTTTGGTACGTTGTCATAAGCAAAGTTCGCACAAAGGACAGCATTTCATCAAAATTTGACGAAACGTTGGCTCGGGTAGCGAGTAGGCTGCTTATCTGTTTTGTAGTAAGCAAGTAGGCAGCTTCTCTGTTCCGTAGTACCATCTCGTTCCCATATCTGCTATTCGTCACAAGGGAAGGCCATGGAATGATAACATTTCATTCCATCCCTCGTGTAGCTTTGCAAGCACCTTGTACAGGGAACCGCAGCTGTTGCATTCTTCATGTGCCAGCTGCGGCTGTATTCTACCTCAGGAGCCTCTTGATTTTATGACTTTCCTTTGTGTGAACAATGCTGTACCTTTGTACTTTAGCCAATATAGTAATTATTCCACGCTTGCTGAAGCGGTTTCTGCTGTAGAGCGACACTGTTCTGCCAGTGTTGTGTGTCTTCGTGTGCCATGGAGGAGATCGGTGTAGCCCTTACTCAACATCTCTCTCTGGGGCAGCTGCAGTAAGAGCCGTACCCCGCGACTGAAAGCGGGACGGGGTGGGGAAAAACTCTTTTCACTTTTCTTGACTGTACATTTACCAAATTTTAAACTTGAAAAGCTCTCCCCCTGCCAGGATTTCGCTGAAGAAAAAAGATAACCTTGGCGTGCTACTGTAATTGTCGCTCGCTGTTTCCCTTGGCGCTGTTAGGACAAGTGTTGCTTGTACCCTGAAGGCAGACAGCAGTGCTAAATTCTATCCGACTGTGACTGCTGCTTTATTGCCATGAGGACGCAGGACTGAGCAGACACTGCAGAGGAAGATATTTCAAACTCCTCTTATACCTTCAGTTTGGGAAATTACATTTTGCCATGTAGTTTTTAATCTGTTGGTATAGACCATACAAAATGACAAGTGAGCATGATTTAATTTTATGATAGCACTGCATTAGATGACCACTTTATGTTGCTGTAAAGGAGGGATTTGAAGTGGCGGTGTGCTTCGCTCTTCCTTCCACGTTTGAGATTCTTGTTTCTTGAAGTCTGACAATAAAATCTTAAGAATGTTAAGAACAGTTTTACTGTGGTCTCCTGGGGCCTGGTTACCCGTGTGGAGACATATTTGGCAAAATAGGTATCGCATAGGCACTGAGCGTTTTGCATCATTTTATCAGGACTTGTCAAAATGCTTTATAAAGGAGATCAAGCCCAATCTCTCGTTTCACAGTTGGGGAAAAAAACAGGGCCAGGGAGCGTAAGCAATAAGCAGACAGCCAAAACCCAAATCCAGTTTGGTTATCTGTCTATGCTTGCATATATCATGGAATCATACAATGGTTCGGGTTGGAAGGGACCTTAAAGATCATCTAGTTCCAACCCCCTGCCCTGGGCAGGGACACCTCCCACCAGCCCAGGTTGCTCCAAGCCCCGTCCAACCTGGCCTTGAACCCCTCCAGGGATGGGGCAGCCACAGCTTCTCTGGGCAACCTGGGCCAGGGGCTCACCCCCCTCACAGCAAACAATTTCTTCCTGATATCCAATCTAAATCTCCCCTCTTCCAGTTTGAAACAGTTACCCCTTGTTCCTATCATTACACTCCCTGATGCAGAGTCCCTCCCCAGCTTTCCTGTAGGCCCCCTTCAGGTACTGGAAGGGGCTCCAAGGTCTCCCCGGAGCCTTCTCCTCTCCAGGCTGAACCCCCCCAACTGTCTCAGCCTGTCCCCACAGCAGAGGGGCTCCAGCCCTCGGATCATCTTCGTGGCCTTCTGCTGGACCCATTCCAACAGGTCCAGCATTGATATGAGCTTGTTTGCGTTGCTCTGTGGAGGGTGTAAAAGAGCTACTGGACTTACGCATCCATGTGCTGTGGCCAAGTTCTGCCCGCCAGCACTAGCCAGACTCCCGAAGGCTCAGGAGCGGTGGCTGAGTCCCGGCCCCACCTGAACACAAGGTGTGTGGCTCCTGATGCTGGAGCTATAAGAGCACGCTTGTGCTGGAGAGATGTGCTCTGCCTCCAGAGTGCGGAAACGACAGCGGCTGAGTGCCGGATCAGGCTGCTCCGCCTCTTGGCTCGGTGAGCAGTACCTGCACGCCAGCGGATGGGATGAAGCGGTGGCCAGTCTCGGTTGTTATTCATAAGGTTACACATCTTGTACTTGCCGCGAGCAGCTGGGTCCTGATTGTCTGTTGGTCTCTGTTGTTGGGTTTTTTTTTTTATTTATACTGCTACAAATTCAGTGCAAGTAGACAGTGGTAGTTTCTTACATCAGCACTGCAGCTGTGCAAGAGAGAACAGAATGAGAATTGTATTGGGCAGGTATGTATGAAGAAAAAAAAACAAAACAAAAGAAAATCGGTTTTGTTTCTGACCCTTCAGTAGACAGGAGAAGAATATATATTCTTGTGTAAATCAAGAGTGATGCAGTTGGTGTCACTGAATTTTTATCTTGATAAAATTGAGATAGGGAAGAACTAGTACTGCTGTAAAGGTAAAACCTTGTCCAGAAAGTTGTTTACAATTCCAGGCACTTGTATTCGAATATGATAAACTGAAACAGATGTAGAGCAGAGGTTTTAGGGTGATTGAGGAAATGATTAACAAGAAGAGATTAGAATAGTCATGCTTCATTAGCTTATCAGAGAAAACTGTGATAAAGCACCATGTGGATACACACCAGGGAGGAGGAGGAATATGCAAAATTAAGGCTGAGGTTGACATGAGCAAAGTGGTCAAATCTGCACCTGAGAAGAAGTTTCCTTCTCATTAGAACAAGCTCTGTATTCATTGCAAAGGGCTTCCTAACAGGAAGGGTGCAGGTAAAAATTCACTTCTTTTGAGGATGGTGGTCTATTAAAATTAATTAAAAAAAAAACCAACCAAACAAACAAAAACCCCACAAACCCTAACCAAAAAAAAAACCCACAACCTAAAACCCACCACCTAAACAACAAAAGCAGTAACACTAGGATCATAATCTTATCGTGATGTTCTTTATTTTAATAAATGAGCAAATTGCTTTAGTCTCTTTCCAGTCTCTGACACTAGAACAGTTTATAGAGAATCTGATCCTGTATTTCCACAGGCAAATTAATCCACTTTATCTGCAGCATCACGGTGGGAAGAGATGTATGTTCGTGTGCAAGGGAAAACTTAAGTACCATTCCCCAGTGTCGCAGCCAATGAAAAATCCTGCAATTGCAGAAGGACACGTAAACGTTGGGCTTCTGGTTTGGGCACTCGGGGAGGGAATTTAAAGCAATGACAGATACCTAGCAGTTCTGTGTAATCGTCATGCTATCTATTCTGTTGAACCATGGAAATGAAATAAAATCCAAGGTGAGCATCCACTTAAGAGTTCCTAAAGGGTTTCTTGAGAACGTGCCAAATTCAATATGTCTCCAGGTGCCTTAAAGTTCATGCAGAGAAAACACACTCTGCTGCCAAAATTTATTAGAACGGGCTATTATTGGAGCTCTGAGGACAATTGCTTAGAAGGCACTTGTTTCATCGTTCTGTATCTTAATTGTTGAAGTGATGGAAGTCAACAAGGCTAATCTGATTTGTGGGAGTAATTGAGGCCAGCGTGCAGGGAAGAGGGAGAGAGAGGAGGCTTGCCGTTTAATACAAATGAAATGATAACTTTCCCTTTGATAAGCAGAGAGCAACCTAGAAAGGAGTAAATTTTTTCTCTAAAACTTATAGGGCTTCCAAGATTTAAAAAAAAAAAGGGGGGGGGGGGAGAAAGAGATTTTATAACACTCTGTAACACTTCATAGGAGACCAGGCGGAGAGGAAAAAATCACCACTGTGCAAAACAATCTACTCCGCTTTAATTATTTCACATGTGCCATAATTAAAGGAATCTTAATAAATTAAGGCAAACTATCATAGAGGACACAAAAGAAAAATAAATAAATTTCAAACCTACTAGGAGTTGCGGCGCTGGGAGTCCTAATGAGAGATTTAGCTGCGGGCTGTTTTACTTCCCCTCTAATCTCGTACCCTACCTCATCCGCGACGCAGATGTCACACAGTTGTTCACTGGTTTTTAACTGAACTACATAAAATAAACCCAGGCACAGCTAATACACCTGAATTTCTGATTCTGTTAGGTTTCCAATTTGAAGATGTATCATGATCTTAATTCGGGCCACGCTTTGTGGTGAATGCTAAATATTTCCCCTTTCTTTTATTTTATTTTTCTCCGCAGGATGAAGCGATAGGCTTTCCAGCACAGATGTGTACTATTTTAAGATGAGTCTATTCCTGCCCACTCCATCCCGCTCACATAAAACACATTTAATTCTTCTGCAACTTTGCATCTTAATTATTGAATCCAGATCTTTTTAGATGACGCTGTGTTCTCATTTACCAGCAGATGAAGCTGATGATTTGAAAAAATGGGAAGGAGGAGGGCACAATTATTCCTATGAATTTTCTTATTTCTTGGCATTACAAAACAGGGATTGGACATCTCCAGCCCAGCTGCTGTTTTCATTGCATTCCAAAATCAGAACATCTTCGTATTATTTAATTGTGAATTGAGAGCTATTTGCAGTTTAATAGTAGTAGCTCTAATGCAAAGAAATTAAGGGAATAGATGGTAAAAGAATAATAATAAATGTAACAAATGACAGCTTGGGCCCCCCAGATATGGCATTCCCATTAAATAATACCTGTGTATCAGATCCATGTGCCTAGTCAGCATGTGGGATGAGCAAAATATTCCCCCAAATAGTTCCTATTTACTTGCGCAGAATAAAAATCACCCTAGAGGCTTATTAGTATGTGTTCACGTTGTAAATAGTGCTGGTAGGGTGCTAATTGGGATGATACCTCAACATCTAAGTGTGGTTACAGCTTTCGAAATTGCCTCTGACAGGGCAATTACCGCTTTCGACACTATTGGCGTAGGGAAGACAATCTGCACCGTGTTGAGCCCCAGCCATGTTTGAAGCAGGCATTTTTTCGCTCAGCTATGCAGGACTTGAGGGTTAAATTGCCCCAAAGTTGTTAATGGTAAAATCTTATGATAGATATCCTTCTACAAGATACTTCTACTGCCGAGTGTGAAGGGGAAACAGCATTTTCTTCTTTTCTCTAACATTTTTTTTTTCCCAAACCCATGAGACATGCTTTAAAGAGCTGATTTAATGATGGTTCACTTTAATCCATGGTTTGGGAATAGCAGCCTCCGAATGCGTTCCTCCTTGTTCACGGCTCCTTGTGTTGTAACTTGTGGAAGAACAAAGGCTGGGCAAAAAGTTTTCCTGGTTTAAGGAGCAAGAGTGGTTGGTTACGGTGAAGTGGGACATAGTAGGAAAGGGAACCATCCCCTCTCTTGGGAAGGAGAGGTGCGATGGCTTATTGGGCAAGAGACTTTGAGACATGCAGGACACTTCAATCCCAATGCTTCAGTCAGTTCTGCAGGGAATTTATTGTTTTTTTGGTTCGTTGCTCCTCCTCCATGGATCCAATGATGTGATCAATGTGTCTGTTGGTCAGTTGAAAGAGAAGGCTTGATGCAATGTGGCTGAGTCTGCATGTAGCACTGCCCGGTCATAGAATCATAGAATGGTTTGGTTTGGAAGGGACCTTAAAGATCATCTAGTTCCAACCCCCTGCCCTGGGCAGGGACACCTCCCACCAGCCCAGGTTGCTCCAAGCCCCGTCCAACCTGGCCTTGAGCCCCTCCAGGGATGGGGCAGCCACAGCTTCTCTGGGCAACCTGGGCCAGGGGCTCACCCCCCTCACAGCAAAGAGTTTCTTCCCAATATCTCATCTCAATCTCCCCTCTTCCAGTGTAAAACCCTTCCCCCTCATCCTATCACTACACTCCCTGATAAAATCCCTCCCCAGCTTTCCCATAGGCCCCCTTTAGGGACTGGAAGTCATGTTCCTCAGCAGTGATTACAAGAGCTCAGACAAAGCCAGGCTTTAAATATCTGCAGACACCAGGGAGGTTTGGGATTCTGCATAGTTTTCGGATTGGAAGTTGTGTTCTTTTTATAGTTAATTGATCTAAATAGCTACATACCTAAGAAGGAATTAAATCGATTAGCCAAACCTTGTAGCTAAGCCTTCCCAGATGAGAGGGCTACAGCATTAAAGAAATCCTGTAACAGACTGGACAATTAAGATGGAAGAACAGGCATTAGGCTTGCACTGTGCTCAGTATTTGCATGAGCAAGTAACTGCAAGTTAAGGCAGTACAATCAAAACCTCTTGGTTACTCTGCTTCTTCCACCCGTATGAGTGTGTCCCCTCCTTCCTCAGCTTTCTGGAAAGCCGATCTGAGGTTTAGAAATGAAACTAAATAGCTTCATGTTGAAATTCTTACTGCTTTTGGTCACTTTTATGGTCGGTTTTTTAATGGAGCTCTTGGTAAACTTGGTGTCTGTGTTTTGTCCTGCTGCTCTGAAAACGCACTCGCCTCGGTGCCAGTTGACCGGCAAAAATGCTGGCGCGTACTTCATCATAGCACTGCTAAAGCATGTGGGATTTCTGCTTTGCTTTGAACGTAAATGGAAACTTGATAAGCTAATAAGGACGCTTGTGTTCATGTAGAATTCATGAATGTGTGTTAAAAACTGCTATAAAAGGACACTTCTTGTCTTCAGCTAGTGATAGCTGCTCTTTCAATATACACTACTTGTGCTTGAAAAATCAAGACATACGATTGTCTCTCTTTCAGCTAAGAAAAAGGATTTCTTTTTAATGTCTGTATGAGTGAAAATCTATGCAATTTGCTACGTTGTTTCCTTTCAAGAGGTACTGCTTTATTTTGGTATGTAACTATTGCTTTTCCCTTTGCTTGTCTGTCTTAGAACCCAAATTCCAGTGGGAATGCACATCTGTGATTAACCTCCCTTCCTTCCACTCACAGTCAGAGCCTTCTCAGTAAAAGAGTTTAGAGTTTAAAAATCATGATGCTGAGAAGTTGCCCGAAGAAGAAATTTGATGGCAATATGTTGCAGTGAGTGGGATTCTTTTTTTTTTTCTTTTTCCTTTTTTCCTTATGAATAACATTGGGCTTTGTATACCTGATTGCAACATGCAGCAAATCAAGAAGTTGATTAAGCGGGACAAAATGGGGCTAAAGGAAAAATGAGGGAAGGGGAAATCATCTGCTTTTCGTCAGCAGATTTTTTTTTTTCTCTCTTCAATAACGGAGTATTCCTCATAGTACTGCTTAACGTCTAAACAGATGGACATTGACTGGAAATAATCAGACATTTTCTGCTGGACCAGACTGTGCAAATGGATATCCTGCCCTTAGATAGTTATCTCTGCGCACACTGAGACGCGGTCCCAGGGCTGTGCTCCTTGTAGGGATCACGCAAACTGCCTTTAATCAGCTTTGAGTGAAGCCAGCCAGCTTCCCTCCCAAAAGCATCCTCAGTTATTAAGCTAACTTGACTGATTTTGCTCAAGGCTGATTAAGGAGCTCAAACTGCCCTACCTGTAGATCTTCGAGGCAGGTAAGCTTCCAGCCCAAGGGTCACACTGCAAGGCAACAACGTGTTACCCAACCCGGCCATTTACAGAACAGATGTCTTTCCATCGCCGTAGGAGCAGAAGTGTTGAGACCAAGGGAAAGACTGATTTAGAAAGATTTTTTTTTTTATATTATTAGCAGGGTTTTTTTCAGTACCGGCATGAAAAAAAAAAAAAGAAAAAAGCACATCTTGGACCTTCACCACAGTAAAGTATGTATCTAGAGATTAACCTAAAAATCGGGATAGGTTAATTTCATGTGTCTTTTAATTCCCTGCCCTGTAGTTCCCACTGCTATTTCCCGCAGCTGTAAGACTGTCTTTAAAACTATGAGAGTCTCACATTGCCGGTACTGAGACTTGAAGAAAAATATCGCTTAGAAATATTGCGAGACTGGTGACAGGATGAGCGATGGCCAAGCTCCGCGTAAGCTCTGACAGGCGAGTTCTGCGGAACCTTGTGGAGCGGTTTGAAATGCCTGAGGCTGAGCTCTGTATCCCCCCCTTGCCGCGCCGACACGAGCCCCAGCAGAGCACAGCGTTAGCACCACAGGTGCGGGTGTGTGCCTTCACCCACCTTCCCGGTACAGGGCTGGACATCTTTGCTTAAACTGCCGAATAGAAGAAGAATGGTGGCAGACAAATCAAAATTCTTAGTGGCATCCTGAGGTCAGGACAAACTTCTAAAATCCTTCAGCTTCCCAGGACGGTGCATATTGAGATTCAGAGATCCAGTATTAGGATCTAGGTTTATTTTGCACTCATTTAAGTTGAACTGACACTCCTGCCATGGATTGCGTTTTCTTCAAACGCATCTCCTTCAAAAGTAGATTGAATTTCTTCCAGTGGCACGTTGAAGTTGATGGGAATAACTCCTTCTCTTAATCTGTTGCACAAAAATAGGAAAACGCTCTCTATCTACTTAAATCGGAAACCTGGGGTTATACAGTCAGGCTGGAGATCTGCTGTAAGAACGTCTGTGGCATGACACCAGGTCTGACAAAACCTCTTCTCCTTCAATATCCCCAATGAAGTTGCAAAGAAGGCTCTGGGCAAACACAATTTGGCAAGGCTCATCTTATCTAGGCCACGTGCAGGAGGAAGGATGTTCAAAAGGAAATCTTGAAAGGCACTCTGATTTGCCTGGGTATTAGAGCCTGTAACTGAAAAATATTTGCGTCCCTGGATTTAAAAGAATGTGTTGTAATACCTACATACCACAGGATGGAGTTACAGACTTAACTTTAGATTTTGTTGCATTCTAGCCAAACTATTAATGTTTGTTATAATGTGGGGGTTTTTTTAATACTCCGTACTTGTGACAGATGTGTACAACTGTATTGGAGAAGATTCTTCCCAATTGCAAAGGGCAGAATAAGGTTATACCAAGCACAAATGCTGCCTTCATTGTATGTTACTGGTACAGGTTGTACATGGTGCTTGTGTGGTTGCTCTACGTGCTGTAGTCTGCTATAATTCAGGATTTGAGGAAGATACAATTTTTCAGCAGTCCGGAGGACTCTGTTGGGAGTTCTGTTCAGCATACCGCTCCTGTCTGGGAGAACGTGCTGAGAAAACCAGTCCCTGGGGGTCAGGGACCTGATGGCAGTGTATGGGATGGTGCAGCAGCATCACACGGGCAGCCCAACGTTACTAAAATTGGGGGCTGGAGGCAAGAGTGAGCTGAAGCCTGGAGCAGCGAGGGAAATTTTCTGGGAAGGATTGCTGCTAGGAGCGAAAAGAAAGCTTAGAGGCATCTTCTGGGTTTGTTGGGGGGTTTTTTTGTGGTGTTCTTGTTTGCTTGTTTGGTTTTGTTTTCCTGCTGAAGGAAGAGGCTGTGCTCTGAAAGTAGGTGCTCTTGAAATTCTCTCTCTGAAAGGAGACCTAGTGCAGCGCAGCTGAAATATAGTGGGTCCTGGAGCTGGCACTGCAGAGCAGCCAGGGACTGCTGCGGCTGGAAGAGGCATTCCCGGAGGTTTCGTTTCCAGGCAGCCAAGCTAACCTTTAGCAAAATTAGTATTCTTCAGCTTCTACGTCTGCAGAAAGGTGATAGGATTTAATTACATACTAAAAAGAATTATGAAACTGAATCTACTCATGTTTGCAAAACACTCAGAAACCTTCAGATTGTAGAATTGGCACTATTAATAATTACTATCTACATCATCCTTGCAGCTTTCTGCCTATCAATCAAGACACGGGAGTACTTTCTCTCGGAAACTTCAGAAATGTCCTTTGTCGTTAGTGGAGCTGCTTCCAGAGGTGGTTGCCCATTTGAGAACGTCTGCAGAGCTGCCTTCATGGGCAGCGATGTAAACAGTCTTGCTTCTCATTTCTCAATTACTTCACAAACATAATTGAAACTTTACATTTGCCAAAAAGCTCGTCTCCAATTTTAAATACTTCAAAATCTAAAATTATAATTCAAGTTTCAGTAAACGCACTTAATTAAAAGCTAATGAAAACCTTATTTACTGTTTTATCGCTTTTTAAGGCTTTTTTTATCACCAAAGATAAATTTGAAAAAATATGCCTGTGTGTATTTATAAGACAGGTTAATCTTGAAGGCAAAAGGTGTTATGGCATTCAAGCTCTGCTCTCCCCTCTCGAGGTGTCTATTTTTTCTTTCTTTCCTATTCAGTATATTAATAAAATATTAATCAAAGTCTTGGATGCTATGCCCTATGCTAGAGAGTTAACATGGAAATTTTGATTTTTGTAAGGTTCTGGACTTCTGTATACTCATAAAACAATTAAATACAGGGAATCTTTATTACTTGGAACCGTTTCTCCTTGGTCTCTTGCCTTGTCAATTCTCATAAAGCGAGGCAAAGTCAGATTGGGTCAATACCTGGATGAGAAATCAGAAAGCAAAGGAATTGGCATTAGTGAGTCACCAGCAAGTGCTTCTCTCTGACTCAGTGCCTTGCAGCATGGAAGCAACCCAATTATCGTCCCTTGGATGACACGTGAGACAAAGGTCTCTGAGAAGTGATCCAATCTGCGAGGATCTTGTAATGAAAAGAGAAACACAGAGCTCTAACAACTTAAATACTAGATGTTATACTGGTTTTGTCTATTTCATAATATTGCGAGTGTTCTTCTCAAATGACTCTCCGTTTCTATCAGCTCTCACCAGGAGGCATCTCAACTCAATAGCAATAATGTAATGTCTGAGGCAATTTTCTCCCACTGATTTTATTTCTCACATCATCTTGTATTAACCACGTGTCACTTGAATATTTATTCTGTCCGCGTGTGGACTTCAGATCCCTCTCAACTATTGACTCCTGTGTATCAGGGTAGGAGCCTAAAAACCCCTTTATTGTGTACATGTGTGGGCTTAACAGCATGCTTAGTCATACCCTGAGTTTAGGGATATGGCTCTAGGGTCAGTTTCAAGAGGATATCTCTTAAGATCAAGGTGTTGCACACTTCAATTTACAAAAGTCCAGGTGGGTACCCTGCCCTAAGTGGAGATAAGGACTTGATCATCTGTTCTTTTAATTGGAGTGTATCTATATTGGAGCTGTAGATTTGATAAGATGTGGGGTTTTTTTGGAAGGAAATTGCTTGGAGGATTGGTTGGTTGGTTGGTTGGTTTTCCCCCCCCCCCCATATTTGCCATTCTTGATATGCATTGGAAGGTTTGAGCTGGATTCCTTTAGGAAAACACTTTTGTGGATTGCCATTCTTATCCCTTTCTGTGTTGCCTCTCGAGACTTGACGTGTTTGTTGGCAGTGACGCAAGTGACCGCGGTATGCTGGGTGGTGGTGGTTTACCTGCGGAGGGCTGGGGAAAAGCAGCAGACTTCAACTGAGTTACACTCCCAAACAGCAGCTGGGTATTACTACCCATATGGGTTTGACTGGAAATTACCAAGGATCTGAGAAACAAATTTAATTGTAGAGATTTGAAAGAAACAATGATTTGTGTTCAGCCTAGAGCAGAGCTGGGCTCCTGTCCTGGTCCAGTGCTTAATCAACTGGACTTTACTTTCTCATAAAATTCCTTTCTGCCTTCTCCTGCTTGTTCCTGAGCTGCTTCCAGAATAAACAAATGACAACTCCTTGTTTGCAGGGGCTCAGTTTGCTTTAGGGAAGTTTTCCAAGCCCTGTGTTTCTTTTTTCACAGTGTTGTCAGCTTGTCTGTTCCCACCTGCTACACTGTCCAGCATGCTTCTGGGAGGACTGTAAGAATAGTATTGACATTTTAGCTAGCTTTCAAAATTACTTTTGGCTGAGTAACATTTTCACAGCATTATTGTCATCCAGAAACCTTAAATTGATAGTATTCCTGCATTGAAAGGAAAGTAAGGGAAAAAATGACGGAATTATTCTGGTGTGAAGTTGGAACAAATAAGAGCAAAACCTCTCCATAAATAATGTTGATTACGTGGATATTAGTGTTAGAATATTATATTGCTTCTAAGCCATGCATACCCAAAGATAGCCAAAACTTTAAATAACGTTGAAAAATACTCTGAGAAAATCAGTGAGTACTGTTGGCTGCCTCAGGTAATGCGAATGTAACACACAGTTATTGTGGTGGTGTGAAATCTTTTGGCATCCAAAATATGAATTTCTTAACTTCTGTGGCTACCGAGCAGAAAGAAAAACAGGAGTTTAGCACTAGAGTGCGTTACTGTTAGGATGTAGCTTAACACCAAATAGTCAAAATAGCTTAATAGATCTGAGCAGTCAATCAGGGCAATATATAAGACATCATCCGAGCACCCACCCATTTGACAGTCAGGTGTTGGATATTTGCAGCCCCAGGGAGGATGAGACCGTAAGTATTTACAGATTTCAAGGCAGGAAAAAGAAGCGATGGTCGCTTACTCAGCGCTTCCTATACACACAGCCCATCGAATCTCACCCAGCCGTCTGTGTGCCAAGCCTGTAACTTGTTTGTTATAGGTGGTGTCTGTTACACATACACCCAGTCCTTCTCTAAAGCCTGAGAACACTGGCAGATCCACTGCACCCCTGGGCAAGTTGTTCGCTAAGTCAGTTTTCCCATGGAAAAAAAAATTGTCCAACTTTTGGTTAGGATTTGTCTAGCTGCATCTAAAGTGCCTTCCCCCCCCCGCCATTAGCAGGATATCTATAAAAAAAAAAAAAATCTCTTTCTTCCATAGGTACCTTCTAGATCATCATATGCTAATAATTGGCTATATCCTCTTCCTGCAGTAGATGACTGTAAAGCTGTCAACAATCATTTGGGTTTATAGCAATAGCAATTATACTAGATTTTTTTGATTAAATTTGGAATGTTACATGAGTGGCAGAGAAAAATAAATTACCCTTAGTCAGAATTATACTGGCTATATATTTCACTCATATTTGGGATGATTAAGCATTTATAACAGAACTGTATCCGCTCTAGGGATGCGGAAGGATTGCTCTTAGTATGACAGAATAGATTCGCTGTCCTACTAAAGCTTGCTCACATCGATGCAGAGTAGCTGTTCAAGAGAATGTCTTTAAAGCAATTAAAAATGTGCTGAGTCTGAGATAATACCGTGAAGAAGCTTTTTGTGCATATGGACAGAACGCCGGGGGAGATGTAGGTTTGCTGAAGGAGCAGTGTCGGGCCAACGTCTGTGCTCTATAAATAGTCCTGATTCCACTAAAGGTCTGGGCAAGCGGACACCTTTACCTGTACCTTTGCCTCGATTTACTGCTATTAGTAGCTCTCCAAACAGAGAAATGTAAAGTTCCCGATTTTATGCTGATTTCTCATTGCCACACTATTAAGAAATAGGAAAGGGTCATTCTTTATACGAAGCCTTTAAAAGAACGTGCCAGTTTTGGACAGTAACGAGAACCTGCTTTCTTAATAGTAGTTTTGCAGCCTGGTCTGTTGCTGTTGGCCTGAGAAGTGTTCTCAATGCAAAATGAGAAATTGCAAAATCTAGTTGGTGTTGATCAGTATTAAATCAGATTCAATGTAATCAAAGCATGTGATCAGAAATAACACGCACTTAGGTTTAAGCGGGTTTCAAAGAAACTTAAGCACGTGCTTGCCTTAAACGATATACCTAAAAGCTGCTTCTAAAAGGGACGTTTTCCTGAGTAGGCTAGGATACAGAATTGAAAAATCTCTTTGAAGCTGAGCTTCTTAATAACGGAGAACAAACAACGCCCAATAAAAGAAATGAATGTAGTGATATTTCCAGGAACCCTTCTATAATGTGTATCTGTTCTATAGAACGACTATACAAAGGAAATGTATAGCTGTGGCATGACACAATAATGCAGTCATCTATCGCTTAGGCTGGAGCAGGAGAAAGTGGACTAGCAAGATATAAAGAAATAGGAGGATTAGGTGTTAAAAGCAGGATGGTGATTTCTTTTTTTTTTTTTTTTTTCTTCTTTGAAGCAGTTTTATAATGCTCACTGTGTTATTAACCTTTTGCCTGAATAACCCGAAGTAAGTGATAAAATTCCTATCACTGGATTTACTTAAAAATAGGCAGGACAAAAAGTTTTCAGTGCAATCTCCTGAGTGATATTTTTATGATAGGACATGGCAAGTAAAGCTGAATACCTGTCGAAAGTCTGTCGAGATGATTGAAGCGAGAGAGAGGAGATTTCCATGTGGTGGTTGATAGAAAAATCTCTTCGGGACGTGTTCTCAGCAAAAGCGTATCTGGAGAGGTTTATGTACAGCTGCCCGGGAGACAGGGTGACAAGGATCCTTGTTCTTAGTGCCTAGTCATGTCGCAAGTAAAACCTGGTATTATATTTTCATTCAGTGAAACAGTCTGCGCTTGTATATTTTGCTCTCTTACGTTACACACAGTGGCTTGTGCTGTCCCAGCATGAAACAGAATCACACAAATGGCACCAAAAAAAAGCTGTGTTTATACAGCAAACGCTAAACCCCACTGATTTTCTCAAACTTCCCGATGCAAATTTCATGTAGCTCCGTGCGCGGAGGTGCTACGGGAGCGTAATAGAGCACAATTGCCTTGCCAAAGGAAGAGCTGAACCTCATCAGCTGAACAGGTGGTTAACTTGTGCTTGGGTGAGTTCGACAGCAGTTGCGTTAGATCCCCTCAAATGACAATTAAACGAGATCTATGCTTCGAGTCAAACTCTCAACTGGCGCAAGCTGGTACAGCCCCATCCCAAGTCAGCTGAAACTGCCTTGGCTCGAGTCAAGGATCTGGCTCTCCATCAGCAGATGGAGACTCAGAAACGCATCCGCTTCTACCGCCTGTCTGTGTCTCTGACGATCCAGCTTAATATTGGAGAAAAAAAAGCAAAAGCGGATAGATAGGACACAAAAACCAACACGGCTTTATTAACAGCTAGCAGTTTCTTTGTATCATTTCAATTATGCTCCCCCGTAATGAGTTCAATATACTCTTGTAATGTTACTATAAAGCTGCCTATGGGATGACAAGAATATATGGTACGATGTTACAGTCCTTTCATAACATTCTGGAGTAATTAGGACATAAAATTGAACTGAAACTTTAAAACACATTTCAACTCTGTTCTATATATATTACTCTTCAGCTGGCAAGGACAGTAATTTAATATTGACTTCTGGCGGCAAGATTACCATATAATCTAAATGCTAATAACAATTAAAGCACAATGTGGTGATTAAAGTGTCTCTTGGAATATTGAAAATACAGGTAATAAATGGTGTACGGATGGGAAGGAAAGCTGGAATTTAGGAATCTGTTCTGAAGGTCTGTGCTGAGAAAAATAGGCTGGGCTGAAGAAAAGTTTTCTGCACAGCCTGTGTACTTCTTTCATGTCGAGCCCTCAAAAACACACTTTTGTTTGATATATTTTTATTCCAGGCTCTATCGTATGGAAAGCAGACCTTTGAAGCCCAGTTCTGTACTTTTTTTTTTTTTCCTTCCCCTCCTTTCTCCCTTTTCTGTAAGCAATAGTTTGTCTTGGGAGAGGTTGAAGTAGTGGCTTCCCTCACAAATTGAGGGGAATATTTTCTTTTGAAAGTTAGTTCTTATTAATGAAAATCTGCACTTCGGAGTTGTCTAGGAGGCAGAAGAACTCTGAAAGGCAACTAAAACAAGAAAGAAGTGAAACGCTTAAACACTTTAAAAATACACAGCCATATGTGTAAATGCGTGAGATTTATTAAGCAAGATGTACGCTGTGATAAATGTGCAGCACAAAAGGTCTCTTGGCTCAGCTGCTAGTTCTTCCAAAACTGCGTTTGTGTTTAGCTTTGCTTGCGGCTTAAAGCAGTAGTATACTTGTTCCCCTGACTAACACGCTACATTTCATGGTTTTTTAGTGGGTTTATTCACAGCAGTATAATGTATCTGGAATACAAGTGTTGGAGCGATCGGGATGTAGATTCTGGGTTGGTACCTGCCTTGTTGGCTGCCTGGGAGGGGGCTTTGGAGGGCCCCTGGTGACACGGCTGATGCCGTGGATCCAGGATCTGGCCTGAGGTCTTCAGTTAATCCGATCATCTCTGCCTATGTAACAACATAGCGGGGGAAAACTGCCTGTGTGGCTTCTGATGTCATACCGCCATGTCCACAAGAGCACCAAAGCTTCAGAAACCCTTTGAAGATGTTCATTGATGTGTGTGTGCAAAAGGCAGGTTCAAAAGCCTCTGCAAATTTCTCTGTGTTTGCAGTCAACAGCTTCATTCCACCTTCTGAATTCATTCTCTTATGAGAACTGAACTTATTTTTTAAGTAGTAAAAAAAAAAAAAAAAAAGCTTTGCAAGATCATAGATTTTCTTTTTTTTTTTTTTTTTTTGGTTTCCAAATTTCTCCATCTGCTTCCACAGATGCAGAGTGACCTAGCAGTGCATGAAACAGTTGTCATAAGCCACGCAGCGGCTGTCCAGGGATCATTCCCCAGCCAGTGGCTTCTTGTGGTTTTTTCAGGCTGGTTTAATTTTCTAGAGAGGAGATTTAGATGGGATCTGGGGAAGGAATTCTTGGCTCTGAGGGGGGTGAGCCCCTGGCCCAGGTTGCCCAGAGAAGCTGTGGCTGCCCCATCCCTGGAGGGGTTCAAGGCCAGGTTGGACGGGGCTTGGAGCAACCTGGGCTGGTGGGAGGTGTCCCTGCCCAGGGCAGGGGGTGGCACTGGGTGGGCTTTAAGGTCCCTTCCAACCCAAACCATTCTGTGATTCTATATTGCAGAATTCATGAGGATGACAGACTTCCATCACTCTTCTCTTTCTACATTTTCCCTTGTGTATTTTTGGGGGAGGAAAGGGGCAAAACAAGGCTATAAAAAGATATCAGTTACCAACTCTTCCATGAAGCTGTCGCTGTGGTTTTCCCCCCCCGCGTGCTCCTCCCTCCGGCTGAATTGCACGCTCCGAGCTGCAAACACGCAGGTGGCAGGGTGTACTGTCACTTGGCACTATAGATCGTCATGCAATTAGCCCTTGAGTAATGGGCCCTCAACACTCCGTCAGTTTTAAAGAACCGGGGACCTGCATTGCTAGTGGATAAACTAAACTATACTTTTGGTGCAATGTTTTATATCGGAGAAAGCATTTAAAAGAAACATGATGGGGAAGTGTTATGTTCCACAATAAAATATATAACAAATGACTTCACTTTCTGTTCCCCTTTGTGTTCAGAGAAAGGCAGACAGAAGAGAAATAGTTGAAATGGGTTTTGTTTATATTTTTTGCTTCCTTTGCTGTTCAAATGTCTTTGAAATGTCAGGATTTATACAGGCAGAGGTGCCGTTTTGTTTTCCTGTTCTTTCTCTCTTCCATTTCTCTTTTTCCAGTCCCATATTTCAGGATTTCTGTAGTGGATCCAGGTCAGCATAAGAAATCAACCATCGCTGTTTCTAGCGGACTTCCCTGCAGACTCCTTTTGCAGGGATGTAGCTAAAAGGCCCTGGCACCGTACGGCAAATCGTGCTTCTTGAGCACAACCTGCTCGAAGCTTTAAAGGCAGCCAAGTTGTTCAGTAGCTTGTTGTGAGGAGGCGCTTCTCCGCTCTGGGTACTCTTCTACTCCTGGTTCCAAAGGCAAACTACAGGTGGTAGATCTTCATGAGTGTGTATGGGAGGAGGTACTCGAAAATATTTCTCAACTCAGCACTTCAACACTGAGGGTGTTGCTATGATGGAGATGGCAGGGAAGTGAAACAGTTTAAAAAATAAAAAATCCTCACTTATGCTCCTATAAAAGTTTGTTGGTGGTAGAGCCTGAGTGACTACTGTTCATCTCTAACCAAAATGTCTAAGTTTGCCTATTCCCTTTGGCATCTTGGGCAAGTCCGTTGAGTTTGAATGTAGACCTGCTGTTTTGTTGTGTCTCTACGTCAAAAGATAAGTAGGATGTGAACGAGGGGAATTGTGGCCCCCAACACTTAGGAATGTTCCTTGCTCAGATCTGTATGTTAAGGACGCAATATAACCCTGTGATTTGACAAGGAGCCATCTCTGAAGATAGTGTTTCCTAACTCCCAGATTGCTCACAGGTAGCGTAGGGAGAGGAGAAAAGGAGTCTCACCATCACAGCACTCCATCTAGCTTTTTTCTTTCTTATTTTTCCTTTTTTTTTTTTTCCTCTGTTGTGAGGCCATACAGCAGGCTGTATGCGTGCCGACATCTAGAATGAGAAGCAGGAAGGCATCTCTGCAGGCAAAGAATAACAGAATGAAGTAGCTGGGGCATTTTGTTTCATCTTGCGGTAGCTGATTGAACAGGGACAAAGATCCTTGCGTTGTTGTGACTTGGGAATCAACGGCATTGAGTTGTCTCTGTGAAAGACTGTGAGAGAGAGGGGGAAAACAAACACAACACTGGTAACCACTTGAACAAATGCAAATAAAATGGGAAAGACTTTAGTGTCTCTTGGTGCGTTTGTGAGCTGGGATTTACAGTGCACATACATTATTCTTGATGAAAACGTTTTTGACTGCTGTTTGTCAAAGCCCTTCTGTGCTATAACTGCTTCTCTTCATCATAATGGGTTTTCCTGATAGATATCCCTGCCTGAACCATCTTAACCAAAACGATTCCAAGCTTTATTTCTTCAGAATATAAGAATGTGTTTTTTATGATAATGCTTTTACTGTGGATGTTGAGCGGTACCCAGAGGGTTGAAGCATTTATTATTGTTAATAATACATGTTTAATAGATCTGCTTTCTTCTGGAGATGGCAAAGAACTTGATTAATTCTGCAAATGGGGATTATTTCACCTGATAATGAAATGTCCTCATGGGCAAGAAGAGAAATAGGATGGGACATAGCAGTTCAGCAGAAGAAAAACAGAATAGTTTATGCAGCTGTAGCACAAGAGGAGAATCAGATGGGGGAACGGAGCCCCAGCCTCCTTCCCCTGTGATCTCAGAATCATTGGCTCTTTGTTCAGACTGGTGAGGAAAAGTATAAGCATCCTCCTCTTGCTCAGGGCTGAAAGGAAGGAGTTGAGTTGGGAGTGAGGAGGGCTGGTGAGCTCAAGTAAACCCCAGTCTCCTGGAGATCTTGTCCTGGCACAGCTACAGCGGTACCCGCTGACCGCCCAGCGTTGTGTCACGGAAGCATGGGCATCGCTAGAGCTTTAACAACCAGATCCAAGTTGGCTACAAGTAAGAAGTCCCTCTGTGAGTTGTTGCACTTTAGTAAATCCTGATCTAACATAGGCAAACCAACTAAATGAATAAGAGATTGTAATCTATATCCACAAAGATAATTACATACTTAACGCTCTTTTTTTTTTTTTTTTTTTCCTTTGAGGATCTGGGTTGTAATATTTTGTTCAGGTAGTTGTTATGGGCAGTTCTGTCTTATTACTTAAACTCTCAAGTGGAATTCTGCTAATAGACAGATAAAATGGTCAGGTTTTTGTTCAGGGCATATTCTGTCTCCTAGAGTTCAGAGCCCTAAAAACCCTGGCAGATATTTGGGAGGGTGTGTAGTTCCAACGTTTTCATTTGGTATATCTTTGGACAACTCTGACAATTCTTTGGATGATTCTGAACTGCAGAAAATCACAGATGAGGGGGGCAGCAGAGAACTTGGTGGCGGTAGGGAGAAAAGTTTTGTCAAGAAATATGGACAAGAAGCTGCCTAATTAATGCAGGAAAGAGGGGAAGGAAAGCCCAAGAACTTCCCGTTGGGGAAGGGAGGGGAGTAATCTCAGTACTGTCTGAAGTATTTCTGCATGCTCTTTCTGCGTGAGGTCTTCCTTCCTTGAATGACTTCCGAGTGAATGAATCGGGAAGGCTAAAGGTAAAAATTTCAAACATAAAAACCAATTTTCATGTCGCTCAAAGTTGGATATCGAAAGAGCCTTTGTTATCTTTTGTTTACTTCATTTCTAGCAGGCAACAGACACAAAATTTAAGTGTAGTGCAGGTGGGGATTAAAGTCATGGGGAGATGAGGAAGGGTTATTTGCTTGAAATGATGGAATCTGTGCAAGTATGAGAAACTCTAGTTTTTACGTTATCTACCAAAAATATATTGGGCAGAGCATCTGCTTGGGCCCACAGGAGAGAACAGGTCAATCTGTGCAGAGCATTTGCTGTGAAGGCATTATTAATTTCAGCTGTGTTTGATTTTTCTCTCTGCTGTTTGAAAGGTGTACTGCTTGATGTTCCCCAGCCCTGGGGTAGGACACAGAGTTCACGTTTAGCCTCAAACATTGATGTTTGATAGGGCACTGACTTTGTCTTTATGCTTATCTGTGAATACATCTTGTGTAAGATAGTGATAGAGAATTACAATATTCGAGTCTCCTGGCAAGGGGTTTTGTAAGACAGACTGGAAAATTTAGCTGATTTGTATTTCTGTGAATTACCACCGTTTTAGCAAAAGCAACGGGAGTCACTGGTAGAAAATGGTCCCCAAAAATCCTTTGCCATAATAGCAACAAACTGACCGAACCTGTAATACGCAAGCTTCTAGGTGTGCGTTCTTCTAAAACATCCTTAGCAATGACATGGGCTGTGAGCACACGGGTGAGATTGCGATTGTCATAGTCAATGGAGAGTTTAAGACTCTGTTAATTGTCAAAGAATCGGAGCGTTGTCAGGCTCCAAGTTTCTAAACTGTACATTGCTTGGGTGGAGCTATTCCAATGTACATGGGAAAAATAGGAAGTGGGCTGCGGGCTCGATAATGAAGTGGATAATAGTTAAGATCTAAGGTGAAGCGATGGCGACTATGTTTCTTTAGCTTTGTTGGGAGATGCCTGTGATCCCAACGGCCCTGTGCATAATTGCTGTACGGTCCCTAAGAGAAGGGCTTTGGATTGTGCAAATCCACGCTGACCCTTATCATTGCTAATGGAAAGGTTCTGAACCCTTAATTTTTGTCTTAAAGACATTTCCAGTCCAGCAGGTTTCAAGCTTTACCGTTGCAGCTTAGTTCTGTTCTCCTTGTGGGGTTTGTATCAGTCTAACCTTTGGCCTATTGTGAATTCTTCCAGAAAGTGGTTATAAATTTGACTTGGGAAATTTTGCATTGTTCGAAATGTTACAGTAAACCACAGGGACCGATCACCTATGTCAATTCTCACCTTATTAAGAGTGTTTATGGCAGAGTAAAGGAATTTTAAGGATAAGAAATGCTTGCCTAGTTTGTCAAGTGACCTTGCTGTTTAATACTGTAATTTCTTTTCTGCTGCATATTCCATGAGCTAATTGAAAAATACATTTTTCTTAATTTAAGGTTAACAGTTCTGTATTTCTTTAAGTTAAATTCAGCTAGGAACTCATTTGGACTCGCTAAATTGTACCTGACAATTGCATCCCTTTAGCTTATTATGCCTATTAATTTGCTTTGCATTATATTTCCTTTCATAGACTGATCTTGCCTGGCTTGACGTGACTTTCCTTTTTCAAACTGTTTTAGTGTTTTATTTTCTAATTAGCACTTCATTTTTCATCTTGCTTAACCCTGTGGCATGACAATATTCTTAAGAGGAGTAGCAGGATGGATTTTTCAGTTACTTAAGCTTGGTAAAGTCCAAAGCTTAAAGCACCAGCAACTGTACCTGCTTCTCAATTATTATTTTTAATTGACTTTAAGAGCATCCCTCCACTTTTAGGACTCTGATCTTAGAAACTTCTGCACGTGAGCGGATTTATTGATGTGTAGTCTCCCAGCTGGCCCTGAAATACTGCAGGTGAATGGCAGAACCAAGAAAGGTGGTCCTGACTCCCAGCTGAGTGCGCTTTATTACGGGCTCCAACAATTCAATATTCAGAACAAAGCAATATTTTAAAACATTCTGCAAAGCGGTAGAGACTTTGTACTAAAAATAACAAAGGCTTTCCCATTTGGCTGCTCCAGCTGAGGACTATTGTTTGTTCTCTGAGATAATTAGCAGCCATCCTCAGAGCTTTCTGAACGGCTTTGTACACGGAACTGACAGTTTAAAAACACAGACGAAATACAGCGAGGCTACTTAGAACATAACACAAAATACCGGATTAATGAGTCGTCTCCCAGGCTGATGGAAGAGTAAGAAAAGTCTTGAATAAAAAGAAAAGCCACTCATTCAGTAATATACACCATCAGTCTTTTGAGCTTGTTTACCATCAGACCATGGCTCTCCCCTGTAAGATTCGGTCTCATTACGACGCAAATCCTGAATCTTTCTGTTTGGAGCTGAACACTTTGAAGTTGAGACCTGTTTTTTTGGGAGCAGGAGAGAAATTTGCCCCTCCATAAGACTAATATGAGAGTTCTAAAGCCCATACATGTAGCTCAGTGTTAGATACTGTGATTAAAACTTAGAAGAAATAGAAGTACAACTCAAAGAAATAGTCTTGTTTATTTTTAGTTCCGAATTCTGTAAGTTCTGTGCTTTATTAAAAATAACAATTCGCCATCTGTAACAACTGATAGGCAGTTAATGTGAGTGTGATCTGTATCCGTGAGGCCAGATCCGCAAATATTTGCACCTCCAGGTGGCCACGGCCGTAAGCTCCGTGACAGCTCAGCTACGTTCACTTGGAGCATCACTTTTCTGGGACTGATTGTTTCCAACTTGTCAATCTGCCAAGTGAATTTCTCTTCTCTTTATTTATGTCTTTTTTCCAAATCATTCAGCGAAGTTGCAAAATTGTTTCTTTACCGATTCGTTGCGCTTAGTCCTTGGATGTACCTCTCCAGTCACTTTTGACTTATCAAATGTTAAGGCAGTCGATGACTGATAAGTAAAAGGGAAAATTCCCTTTCTCCGAATGAACAGTTTCCTGGTTCTTAGAAGTTCAGTACCCTCCCAGCCACGTGATTTGGACACTATATATGTCATAGGTTGACGATGTTGGGATTTACGTTTTGTTTTATCCACAGTTGTTTAAATACTTGCCGTGATTTTTCTCTCTGGGATAGCACAGGCCGAGAGCCGCAGGCTGGCAAATACTGATTTGCTTCTGCAGCCTTTTGGTTGTGCTAATTTCTGGGTGACCTGCGGTGTGGTCTAGAGCAGACAGTTGAGAAAAGTATGTGCCGGAGTGCACTATCCACATCCTCGCACGTGTGTGGCTCAGAACTGTATTTTATGATCCCCGTGTCAGGGAATAGTGGGAGTTTTCTGCCACGTTTCCACAGCGCGATCAGTGTTTAAAGGTTGGGCTACAGACAAGAATATGGCTTGTTAGATCAAAATTACTATGAACCACGTGAAAGGTTTTGATCATCAAAGGAACACACAGATGAAGTACCTGTGGCTTTGATTTCTCTCATCCATCCACTACTTTCTTTTTTTTTTTTTTTTAAAAAAAAAAAAAAAAGCTGCCAAAGACCATCATTTTGAAGATACCTGCATGCACCTCTTCTAGCGTGGAATGTGCACGATAAATCGGATTGTTTCCTATTACAGATTTTGTCCATCACATTGCTTATAAAGGTTTTCTTTATCTACTGGATGTGCTTTTATGACAGTCTCGCAGTATTTAATATGATTTCAGTCTCTGTTATTGGCATCTGCATAGGAAATGCAGACGAATGTCTCTGCGGCAGAGGATAAAGCGACCTCAGGATGTGCCATATGATTACAAATGATACGAAATTTGTCTTCTGAATAAACTTTTATGACCATGTGTAAGGACAACTTAAAAGCAGTAGTGTTATACATGGGGTTATTTAGAACTAGAGAATTCAGTTCCTGGAAAACTCCTGTTAGGAAAAGCCAATATTTCCACTAAATTTACATATGAAATATTTTTTTTTCCTGTTTAATTTGTAACAACGAAAATCATTATTTGTAGCACCGTCAAGGCAATAGTCATTCTAATCTCACTTGGATTGTATTTGTGTTTAGTAGTTTAAAATTGCAAACATCAAAGGCTCCATGCAGAGTTACTTGAGACTATGCTGAGATTTTCCATTTTGCTCAAAAAGCATTTATAGGGTGCAGATATTACAAACAGAGTTAGTTCTTAGAACGATTAGTAACCAAATGGTTAAACTCTATAGAAATAAACGCTGATGGTCCTTAACATGTCTTTGAAATTGTCTTAGTTGGTGTCATTTTGAAGCATGATAGGAAAGAAAATAACCTTGTCATGCTTTGCTGGCTGACTTACTATTTGCATCCTCCCCTAATGCAGGGTGCAAGATCTGTGGGGGATTTTGAGCTGTAATGCACCTGCACCTGGGCTTACTCTGGGTTCTCTTGTTGTTCTGACTCCTGCGCAAGGTTAAAGATTCTCAGTAATAGTTATATTTTTATGCAAATGAGTTTTCGGTAGTCTCAGAGGAAACAAATCTTTGAACAGCTCTGCTTTGTGACAGAACACTGACGTTCTTTTAAATATAGGAAACATCGATATTTCTTAGGCTTTTAACAAATTAATCTTTAAACTTTAAATCTTTAAACGTTAAACTATTCAGAAATCATGCATTTGTTCCGCATCATTTACGCCCAATACAATTGGTACAACCTTCATACCATTTGCTCAGCTGAATTACTCCTCTGTTATTGAGGCTTGTCCTTTTTGGGCCTGTTCACAATATTAGACATGATCAAACCCAGACCTTCTATCCCAAAGAAAATTCTTGTATTGAAAGCAAAAACCTCGGATTCAAGCTTTCACAAACGTCGGTATTCCAAAGCACTTTTACTGAGAAACGTGAAAGGATCGTGTTTTGATAATACTGACTGAAAATGGTTGATTTTTATTTTTTTCCTTATAGAAACTGCCACAGAAGATTTTACAAAATTGATCAATGCAGAGCTTTTTAACTTGCCCGAAGCACATTTTCAGACATAGATCACTTTCCTTTGCGATGTTATACCATCCTTTAAATAATACAATAATGCCAAGGAAATAACTCAGCAATCCTGTCCTGAAACCCCAGCTCTAATTGCTAAAGAATGCAGTCTTTGGAAGAAGCCGGTGATGAATGTAGAGCTCTATAGTTGCTCCATATTCCTTGTGACATTTATGGATGTCACAGTCCTTCCCTTTCACCATTTTTAATTCCTTTCTGTGGTTACTCTTGCAAAAACTGAGATGTGCAGAGACTGAAACGCAACCTCAGTGTGTAGGAGGGCTCTGTAATGCTCTTGATTCACCTCGCTTTTTCCACCAGCAGATGCACCACTGGTAAGAACATCAGCGAGCCCCCAGTGGAGCCCATCTCCTCTCTAGCGATTTAAGCGGAATTCTGAGAAATGACTGGTTTTGAGAGCAGGCGTGCCAGCTGAGCTAAAGCAGCCTCCGATCTGAGCACCCAGAGGTCAACCTTATGCATCTTTTGGGACGTGGCCAGCTGTGGCACTTGCACATAACAGCTATTAGCTCTTACTGAATTATGGGGAGACTTCATTAACGCTGAAATGGCTGTTCCCATGTACGCCCTTGCGTAACCTCTGGCTTTACAGTGGAGTTGAAACAGAAGATTCCCCCGTGGCAGGGTGATCCCATCCAAGCATTCTGCAAGTCTTGCAGTTGTTTTTAATTTGGAGTAATGAGAAAAACTGGATTTGCTAACACTGCACCAGAGCAGTGGCCCCACTTGTCTAGGTTTTATCCCTTCTATTGACCAGTACCAGCCTCTTCCAAGAAGCCTGTGGTTTTCTGTGCGCAGCCTACAGGCCATGGCACAGCTCAAAGAGCAGTGACTGAAGGAACTGAGCAGGGAGGTTCTTGTCTGTGCTCTGTACACAGAGACAAGAAGAAAAAGGTCCTTCGCACGGGGCTCACAGGCTAAGCGTACATAGCTTGGAGTCTTTGGAGTAATTCATAAACTCCAAAATGAATATCCCCTATTGTTTGTTTGTTTATTACGGTAGCGCCTGCTGATTCTGACCAAGACCAGTGAGAGAGACGCTGTAAAAACATACACTGAATGACAGCTCCTGTTGTGCTGCACTTATCCAACTAGAGCTATAAAGCATGGGAGAAAAGCACCTCAGAGAGCTGCTCACGCAGCTGGTCAGCAGCAAAGCCCGAAGGATGACACTCACTGTGGTGTACCACTTGCCAGCCTACATTCCTCAATCTTTTTTCCTCGCCCTCCCAGAGCTCCAAAATACAGAAGTGTAGAAATATCAGAGAATTGAGACCCAGGAGGTATTAAACAGCAGTGGCACAACACAATAACAGGCAGAAACAAACAAAGCATCTACTTGGCAGTATGTGGAGAATACTAAGGCTCCTTACTTTAAACATAGACAAAAAGGTAAAAGAATTCAACTTGATCCTTTAATATAAAAAGCTTCCTTCTGTTAGGACTTGCCAAATATGTGGACTTGGGAACACTTCTCAGCTCTGTAATCTGGGTATCCTTCATGATCACACCATGACTTTGGGCTGGGAGGAGACCAAAGTCTACCCTGTCTCCTATTTACCTTTGACTCAGTGGAGAATAAACCTGTGTCCGCAGTGGGGATAAAGCCACGGGGTTAAGTCCGTGTAGGTCACTGTGATGCCCATCTGACACAATTTAAATGCTGACCCGGTGATTTCTACTGAACCAATGGACGAGTCTGCATGGCTTATAATAACTACATCTGGTGTGGCTAAAAAACGTCAACTCTTACTTAAATGTTTATTATTTTTTTTTACTATTTCTGTCTCCAAATTTTGGGCATGGAGTACTACAAGTAGATTTACTACCTATAATTTTCTAATATGTTCCTGTGGAGTAATACAGTATTCTAATGAATTGCATGCTCTCTGTATGTGTGTAGTGAGGTAGTGCTACGCTTTCCATGTTGCTCCCTATCCGTGGCTGCAGTTCAGCGGCTAGTGAGGAGCTGCTCAGGCAATATGCAATTCAAATCAGTACAGCTGGTGTCAAACCATATCAAATTTCAGAATGATTTCACTACACTAAAACTCATTGCCCTTTGTCTTGTTGCTTAAATAAAACGAATAATCTTTACTTGCATAAGACCTCTGTGGAAACGGAGAAGTCATGATGTTTGGAATTCTAAAGCAAGATCAAACTAGTTGTTCAAGTACAGAAAAACTACTTTTTTTTTTTTTTTTTTTTTTTTCCTCCTAGGGAGACATGAATGACTGAAGAGGGTAGATTTCATTTAAAAAGGAGGCTAGGGAGAAGACTTCCTCACCAGAGTCTGAATTTCTGGCAAACATGTCATTCATCTGCTTATTTATCATCTACCCTTCATAAACGTCAAGTGTAATAACAAAAGGTTTTAATAAACCTGTCAGAATTGTTTCATGTCAGATTGAGTGAAAAGGTTATGTATAGTAATAAAAACAAGACCTAAAACATACTAAATTCAGCTTCAGGAGGAGCCCTGGTCTGTCTCTTTCTCCTGAGAACTTAGTGCTTCACTGTTGCATTGGTTAGAAAAATAAATTCTTTTGGTAACACGTATTAAAACCTACATCAGAATCACATACGTTGCACACGGTACCTAGTAGGAAAAGAAGTATTTTAAGCTAGTCGTTTCAGTACTGATGACTCAGTCTGGGGAACTGATGACAAGCTCCCTTTCTGAGATATGCCAGATAACGAGAAATATCCTGGCACCTTCCTGCTCTCTGAAATGGTTTGGGGTTTTTTTTTCTTTTTTTTTTTTTTTTTTTGAAGCCAACACGGATGAGAATAGCTTTTTGGACTCATTTCAGGCAAGTCAAGTACTTGCCTTACTGCTTGACTTTAACTGGATACGTGCAATTTGTTGCTATTTATTAAAGGCATAGAGTACATCTTATCATGGAGTGAGCTGCTGTCCTCCCACGCTTCCTCCAATGCATTTAATTCTCTCTTTTCTACCCGCCTGCATAATCATTCCATTACAATTGCTTGGGAAAGAAGTAATTGGTTTCAAATGTTCCTGGTTGACCAATTTATATTTGAATACCCAGTTGGGGACCGCGTGTTCTCAACGGAGTGCTTGATGTTGCCTATATTACTGATGGTTCCCTGGGTGCTCATCTTAAAGCTTTCCTTCTCACCATGCTACTATTTTTGCTTGACCTTGCATAGGCATATTCATAAGAGGATGTTGTTGTTAAGATGTTCTGAACTGAATGACTGTAATAATGTATACAGACTGCCCAGCTCAGATCAGCCATTAGCTGGTATAATTGCTGCTCTTGTCCATTTTACTGCTATTTAATGATTTGTATTATGTTCGTTCCCAGAAGCGCAAGATGAGTGGGCCCCAACGCACTGCACGCTGAATGTGCGTCTCCGCAAGGTCTGTGGAGGCAAGATACTTCTATTAACTAAACAGACAAAAGAAACAATAGGTCAAAGGGATGAATGTGGTAGCCATGTATCTGAGACTCCACCATTTGGCAGTGGCAGAGCTGGGAATATTCAGCTTACGATTTAGGATGGTGAGATTCTTCCATTGGCAGTAGAATTCCTTTACCCTGCCGAGTGGTCGCAGGTCGTGGGATGGCTTAGGACCGTGTGTGATGTACACGTACCTGCGCAGCACGTAGATACGTGATCTGTAGAGCCTTTCAGATACGGGGAATTTCTAAGCCTCTTTCATCATTGAGAAATAAGTTGCTGCCTGTGCCATCTTGCTGTGCTGTTTTCTCCAGTTTCCATTCATATTCTCACGCCCCACTCCTCAGAAAAAGAAACGTGTGTGTATTTGGGGCAGCTGATCTATTCCACGTGGCAGTGTCCCCCTTGCAGCGGCACGTATTAAAGCATACCAAAATGTGAAGTGAAACTCTGAAGTCACCAACCTGCGGATGGTGACTGCTTTCACGTCAGTAGTTTTGGTTTTCTGTGTAATATACACGTTTGGTTCCTGTGCTTGTTAGAGAATGATGTAAAGGTGGGGTTTTGTCCCATTGAAAAGGGAAGAAATGTTTATTAAAAAAAAAAAATCTACTGATTTTTATTAGTAAGTTGTTCTCTAATTACTACATAGTTCCAAATGAGCTTTTTTTTCCTAGGGCCCTAGTGGAAAATGAAGCCCAGCAGTTTAACTAGCAGAGACTGATGTATTGTTATCTATTTCTTCCTCTCCTTTCTTTACAGCTGCTTAGCACGGGCTCTTCGTGTTTGATCAGAGAGTCGTGTACAACTCGGGCTATTCTACTTTGCAGTCTAGTGATCAGCAACTGCCTTCTGGGACAACCAAATTCAAACACGTCATGCATACTAGCAGTGTGTTGATAACTTCCCAATGTTGGGGTTCATGAATTATTTAATAAACAAAATGTTTTAGGTCAGGAATACGCTGACAGTAACTAGCTACTGCGCTCTAAATTGGAAGAATGATTATGGTACCAATCAAAGGCAACGAACATCTTCGTGTAGGCTGCGAGTTGTTTTCTGCCCCAAGTCTCTGCATCGCTACGTTAGATGTCTCTGCATCTAATTTTGGTGTTTTGATTCTTGAGTACAACCCTAGCTGCAACGTTCATTGGATTAAACATTACTGGAGCTGAAGTTCACAGTTGCTCATTCAGGAACCGTAGTAGGCTTTTCCTTCCACTGATGTATCTTGGCTTTGTGGTGCAAGCTGTGTGACGGCTTTAATTACTACAGCTGCTCCTCATTTGTGAACCTGATGATGGAGGTCAGTGTAAAATGTCCCATACAGATCCTCGGTAATCTAACTTTCTCCCTAAACCTACGAAATTAAATGGAACTTTGTTGCATAGTAGCTACCTTGCCCTCTGGTTAAGAGAGAAGTATGCATGTGAGTCTATCTGCAAACGAGAAACAAAGATGAATTTTTTAATATCCAAAATATAGCTGCTAGGTTAAACTGTGAGGTGTAAAACTTGAGTAGAAGGTTGAAATCTGGCTCTGGAACAGATGCAGCACAGCAACAAAATAAGAGGCTTTAATAATGACATGGGTTTGAAATGAAAGGATTAGTTTGTTCTGCAACAAAAGCTAAGGGAAAGAAGTAACATGAAGCAAAACAAAATAATTTGAGGTGGGGGGAGCCCTAAAGCTGTTTCAAGAAGTGGGGTTCTGAAGTTCAGCCAGGGCAGTAAAGATTCAGGTGGTAGCTCGAATACCGTGAACTATATTGAGGGGTAGAGAGCTGATTCTGTACTGTTTACTTATATTGCCTTCATTTTCTTGATGTACCGGATGAAAGACAGGCATGAAAAAGGAGAAGTATGAAAATAAAACGAAAATAATAAGGGAAATAATGGGGAATAAATGAAGAATGTTTCAGAAATTCTTTTGCTCCCCATGTTTATTGCTGAATACTTAGGGGTTCCCATGACAGCTCAAGGATTTAGATTCCTGACACAAACTGTAAATGTTTTACTTCCTTAAGTGACAATGCTAAAGGAGTTTTACCTGGGGCTTTGTCTCATTTGCTCTGGGTATGTTGGCTGCTGTTGGCATTACTTAGGGAATGGGCAAAGATTTTTCTTTCTTGACGAAGATTATGCTGGGACTGTTCTCGCTGTCATTTAATTCATGATGAGGGACTCCTTGGATTTTAACCTGGTCAAGATGTGTTATACAGCTGTCACTCAGCGCAGTTCTGGTGCCTCTTTACAAGGCAGAGTCGCAGCAGAAGCATGCAGCCAGCCATTGTTCTGTAGTCTCTCCGATTTTGACCTTTGCAGAGTTTTTCAGTGATTTACGCTCAGACGTTTTTCATCTGGGAACTCTTGAGAATTGTTTTAGCACCATCACACCTCTCCGATTCATTTTTCTCTGGGAAGTCATTTCTGGAAGGCCAAATTGCTGGGCAGAGACACATTAGGAGAAAGGCGGGGGGGTGAGTGATGAAAGAAATAGTAACATTTGTTTCCTGATATTTCCTATGCTTTAACTGTAATTCTTAATGGTAGACCAATTTCAAATTCTGGTATTTTCTAATTCTCTGTGGGATGAGGGATCCCCTTGTAAAAATAATCAAGTATGTGGTATCTTTATTGCGTGTTATTTAAGTTTTCTCACGTGCTCTAGGACTTCAATGAACTGTGTTTTTTTCAGTTGGGTTTATGTCTATGTACTACATTAGAACACAACAGACAAGCTGTGTTTGTGCGCCACAAGAATACTTGGTGGTTTAGACACAAGACAGGACTTTTATTGCTGACATTTGTTTTCCAGGATGCACGTCCAGAAAAGAATTTGCTAGAGTGAGAAGGTGCCGTATCTACTCCATAGCCTGACCAAAAATTATTAAATATGCAGGGCCCTATTGTGTATTGAACTCATCTTGATGGAGAAAGTGCTCAAAGAAGAAATAGTCTTATATAATGTAATTATTTCTGTTTGACCCCGGTGTTCCGAAGATCACTGGCTTCATCCTTGTTTAATTTAGTTGTGGCAAAAAAAGATCGCGTAGACCTGATTCCCATTTTTATCAAGGCTATTATTCTGATAGAGAATCTTACTGACTTTTTGTAATGCTGAAATGGAATAAAGGAGTCTCAGTAGAAATGAATGTTAAATCTTTGGCAATGTATGTTTCTGCTATACATTGCAAGGAAGGTATATGTATTTTTTAGAATTCCTTTTATTAGCAATAAAGTTTATACACAAGCAGGAGTTGAGTGGAAAATGGGAAGCATGGATATTAGACACAACTTAATACTCATTGTGAACACTTGAGGTGCAACAATCCTTCGTTGGCTTTTTTTATGACTTGAAATTAATCTTTTGTCATTACAAGTATTGGCAACTTGCAGGCAGTAAAAGCTAATGATTCCTGAATATTAAAATATAGGTTATAAATAGGAGATTTTCTTGCTGTCGTTTAAATGCTAGCCCATGCCTGAGTCGTCATTGACCTGGAGAGCGACACTGTTGTTAGGTAATTGGCACACCTTCGATATTTTGTCTTGGTGCCAGTTCTCTTGAAAATTTGGGTGCTCAATCAGGTCCTTGAATAGAAAAATCTACTGAATATTTAGAAAAATCTGGTTTTATGATTAACAGAAATGGTATAGTTAAAACACACTTTTTAAAATTTTAATAAGTCTTTAGTCTCTTACCTTCTTTTGACCTCCTAGGAAAACTGATCTAGGGATTCTATAGTAATACCATTGCAGCTGATAATTTAAGAGAATATCTTTATTTCTGTGGAGCCTACTACTGACAATATTCAGAATGGATGGCCCTTGCTGTTCAGATCAATAGATATTTTCTTTTAGTACTGATTTAGCTTTGACTGGAAAGGAAAGCAATTAAGTCAGGCGTGGAGAATTTGTAAGTGTGCATATACGTATTCATGGAGATGGCAGTTAGATGACCCACTTTTCATGATAGTATTGAAATAGTAACGTTTCAAGTAAATATCAAATGCCATCCAAACAGTTACCATAGTAATGATAAAAGAAATTTAATTTCAGTCAATCAAATGAATATTCAGTCGATCCAGTTAACTTCCACAAAGGTACTGTACGCTCATTTCATACCCGTATTTGATGATATTCAAGCACAGATTTTTCTACAGTTGGTCAAACGTTTCTTCCTTCTTTAAAGCGTGTTTTTGTGAGAATGCCATTGTTGAACATGGGCCAATTGTGCTGTTACTTCAAGACAGTGTTCAATATTTATTAGTTTTCTCTATCTTTATGAAGACAGATATCCAAGTCAGTAGGAAGAGAAGTCTCTAAGAATCCTGCTTAGGGAAGAATTATAGCCTGACCTCATTTCTTCGGCGGAAAGCAAGGGCACTGGACTCAATTTGCAGTTGAGCATCTCTTGTTTTCTAACGTTTGAGAATGCTGTCATGGACAAATTCTCATTGATTTGTTCAAGATTTCCCTGGAAATTTCCTGTATAATCTTGGTTAGGCTTCTATTCTTAAGCTTGCATATTCATCTTCCTTGTGAAATGTATAGCTCGCTCATGTTTTATGGATTTAAATACCCTCTGTTAAGGGTAAAGACAGTGCCTGCAAGCATAATGTGTTAGAGATGGGACGAAGATGGATCTGCCATCTATGGAGTTTTTTCTCCCCCTGCCCACCCACATCTTTCCTGGCCGTTATTACAGGATGATAATGAACAAAGTATTTGGCCAGTAATTGTGTTATTCCACAGTGCTGCTGTCTAACAGTGATACATCTGCTTTTTTTCTCCTGACTTATTTAAAGATCTTAAGCATCCAAAATTGTTAACCTAACCAGCATCTATTACCAAAGCTTCACAGAAAACTGACTGAAATGGAGTGGCTGTGTTCATGTGTTCGGATACATGTTACTTTCAGAAGAGAGAAAAAAAAAAAAAAGAAAGAAAAAAAAAAAAGATTGTTTTTCCAGTACAGTTTTAAACACAATTTGTCCAAACCCCTGGTGCTCTTTTGTACTGGTTGCTCTTCTCTCTTGTCTTGATTATTCTGGTCTATGTAAAAGGATGAACTTGGAACTTAAAAGAAAATAAGATGCAAGTCTAATGTCAGCCAGTGTCCGGTAGTCATTAAACTGTTCATAAAGCTCTTTTGCAACAATGAATAATGTATACATTTTTAAGGTCAAAGGGGTTGTATTTGTGTAATTGAACCAGTAGGCTACAAATACTGCAATTTTAGCCTGAAGTCAAGGTCTTGCTCTTGTTTTTTCCAGGTTCTGAAGAAATGTTGAGTAGTTCAGAGTTACGTAAATCATCACTGTGTCTTAGCTTGGATTTACATTAAGCTAGTAGAAAATAGAAATAAGAATGGGATTTGATTCAGTTTTGGGGTTGTTTGTTGTTGTTGTTGTTGTTGTCTGGTTTTTAATAGAAAAGTTTACGCAGCTTTAGAGCAAGAAGCTGTGTTATACTGAAACCCATTTGGTTCCTCTTATGTACTTCCAGATGCCTGAAAGGGCCAAGTGTACCATGGTACAGCACCAGTCTTGTAATGGTTTCATATAATGATGAATCCGTGCCTGTAAAGTTGATGATTACATTCCCTCTGAATTACTTCAGTTCGTAATGTTGCTTATGTTTATAAGCACTGAGCAATTATTGAGTAGCCCTGTCTAGCCTGAAAGACCAGATATGTGGGTTTTAATGAAATATAAAGAAAAATAATTCACGAACTCCAGCCGACTGCAGGATCTTTCCTTGAGAAGTGACAGCTGGAATGCAGGATCACTTAGAGGGATGCCCTTGAAGACACGACTAGAGATAAAGAGGTGCTGTTAACTGGGGAAAGGAGCAAGTTCTTTTTTTTTCTTTTTTTCTTTTTCTTTTTTTCCCACTTTGAGGTGCCCAGGTGTTGAGCAAGGCACAGGCTTGCTGAAATATCACTATGCGTTACTATACTCCTTTAAAAATAGCGCATTTTGTTAATGGTTGCTGCTAATGATAAATATTTATTTCCACTTTAAAAAGGAACGCCATTGCCGCTGTCTTCAGAATGTCCTTGAGTACATTTTTAGTGTCACTTTAATCAAATGTCATTTTAACTCTAGTCCTATTCTGCAAATCTCTAGTGAAATTCTATTAATTTTCAATTAAACTTCAAGTAAACCAATTAGCATTTTCATTTCTATAGAGCAACAAAGGCAGAATCTGTAATGAGTCTATCCAGTTGTTCACAGAGGAATAAATGGTCTGGATAGATTTCTCCAGTGTATCTTTCTGTGAAACTTTGTCAAGTATATTACCTTTATCATTTTCTCCTCTGCTTTAGGCTCCAAATTGGATTTCTTGTGGTATACAAAACTCTATTCAGCCACTTCTTTCCCTAAGCTGTATTCCAGTATTCTTTCTGTCTTCATTGCAAATCTTTAATATTGCACTAATGTGTCTTTTACCAAAGTCAAAATGGTGTCTAGCTGAGGCAGGCACTGTAAAACCCTTCTTCTCCTGAACAACTTCAGGACCTCAGTTTGACAGAGGGAAGCAGAAGGAATTTTACCTTTTCATTCTAAATATGTGAATGGAAGTGTCTGAATTATCACAGCTGGAAACAGACTTAGACCCAGATCGCTTCTGTCTCCATCCAGTATTTCATCCTCTCTTCGGCTTTCTCTTATTGCTCCCTCCTCTTCACAGACAGACGTGTTCCCTGCCCTGAAGAGCTTCATTATAAAGAATATATAGTCCCTGAGAGGGAATCCTGGAGTTCTTCCAGGGTGGGTATGGTATCATAAACTTTCATCATTACTTCAAGCCTGCAGCTGTCTCTAGTGGTCTGCCTCTCCTTTAATGTTGTGCTAATCTAATTGCTGGGTGCTGCAGTCCCCTACCCTTGCTTGTGCCAGCTCCGGTGCTTCTCTGACCCTGTGTAGAGCTGTCGTAGGTCAGTAAGCTTAGCAGAAAGCTAATTACTTTTTTTGATTGGGTTAGTTTTGTGCCAGGTTATCTGTATGAAATAGATCTGCTTAAGCTGCCATGGAACTGCAGCTCAAATCAGCGTTGTAGCCAAGCTGTAGTTATGCTCGTCTCTTCCAATATCCTTTAAACTTGAAAGTGTGAGAGAGACTCACCCTGGCTGAGTTTAATACCGAACATAAACACTCGAGCTGGGAAGCTGGTCTGCTGAGGTTCCATCGGTAGCTGAGAGAGGACTGGGCTCTCCAAGGGATAATTAGAGCACCTCAGGTAGCATCTACTGTGAAATCCTAATGACAGAGCTAGCCTCACTGAGTGAAGAGGATATCCAGGGAGCCCAGCCACCTAATTCAAATAATAAAAGTTATATCTGCTTACAGCAAAGAGATATTTAGTTCAACCAAATATAAACTGGACAGCCCTGGGCTTGCAGAAGCATGAGCAGCCCTGACCACTAGCCATGACCACAAAAGAGGAGCCCGTCTCTCACATAGCAGGTAGTAGTTAAAGCCAGTGATATGCCAAACATGTTAATTTCTGCCCCTGTCTTCAAGGATGCTTTATGTTTTAAAGGAAAGGGATCAAAGGTTGTGCTTTTAGCCAAAATCAGCTTCTATCTCTGTTAAACCTCCCCTTTGGTGATGTCTTGTTTCCTCCTGCCTTCCCGCTGCGGCCACAGCACTGCCCCAGAGGACCCTTCAAGCACAAGACCCTGCTCTTTTTCAGGAACCCGCTCACAGAGGTGGGTTTTGGTTTGGTTTTTTTTTTTTTGTTGCTTTTTTAATCCCCCTTGCTGACTCTGCAGGAATAACACTTTCCATGCTGTCATCCTCTTTGCCAGACCATAGTGCCTGCTGGTTGCCCTCCCCTCAGAGAGCCAGTATTGGCTTGTAAACACCTTCCTCTGTTGTTTTTGTATTATTTTCCTGGTAATACGAACAAAGTGGGTTTCCTCAGCTGTCAGAAAACTGTGAGTACACAACATAGGCTTTAGTAATAAAGCTGTTATCTCCAGCAGAAGCTGACACAGAACGTTTGCCTCAGTAATTCGGATGCTTCAAGGTGGTATGCAGTGTTCAGAAGCAGCTGTGTCTCAAGACAAATCCCTAATTAAGGATCCCCTGACTGTTTTCCAAAAGCATTCATGAGTTAGGGAGGGGAGAAGAAATAATGTTGGGTATGTTTTGACAAGCTTTACAAGTACACGGCGAGAGCACCTCTACTGTGTATCTTGCTTCGGTGTGTCAGACCACCTGCAGCGAGACTTTTGCATCCACTGCTAGGTGTAATGCCTGACAGCACATGTATCTAATGTGTGAATGAGGCTTGTTCACCTGAAGGGTGGATAAAGGGTTAAGTTACCACACTAAAAATTGGGAAGCCTTGCAGCTGGAGCTGGTTGTAGTGCTTGTGAAAGGAGCTCCTGCAGCAGCTGTGTAGGAGGGTAAAGGCTAGCGGCTGAGGCAGCTCTCAGTTCGTTTCGCTGTCTGGTTTATATTTGGTGAGGCGAAATCTCTTTACTGTGAGGAGGTGCTGCTTTCTGTTCTGGCTGTGGCAGCTGAGGAGCCGCTGCGCCGCGCGGGGCCTTCACCGGGTGTTGCTCCGACCTCGGCGGGACAGTTGGTGGCAGCACCGGAACAGGAGAGAGGAAACCTGCAAACGGTATTTCCTGAAGCCCGAGGCCAGAGCATTGGATTTCGGTAGTCTGTACGGGGTGTGATTTAGCGGGGCTTTGGTAAGGGTGGGGGGCTGCCGGGGTGGCCTGTGTGGGAGGCCTGGGCCGGTCGCAGGCAGCCCAGCAGCAGACAAAATGGCGCCGCGGGCTGAGGCCTGAGGCTTCGGCTACCGGCGGAGCGCATGGCGGCTCGGCTAAAGGAGGTTTGAGACATGGCAGGGGACACACGAGGTGACACTGGAGGAGAGGAGGAGGAGGCAGAAGTGGAGGCAGCAAGGGTGAGGTGCTGAGAGTGAAGCTGAGGTGTTTTCTCTAAGCGCTGGCTTAGTTCTTGGTTGTCTTTATTTCTCAATACTACAGCCAGTAATTAAAAGTTTTTGCTAATTGGCAGTAAACTAAGTGAAATTCCCTGGCTTGGGATGGTTTTTGCCTGTGACACAAGACATAGATCCAAAGATTAAAAAAAAGAAAGGCGTGCCAGATATCCCTGTGAGATTTCACTCTTTGCAGGGGTAAAGATAAAGTTTTCAAAAGCTCCTAAACAAGTCTCATTGGGATGTGCAGGTTCTTAAGGCACTCAGTTCTTTAAAATTTCATTTGTCTATGCTATCGAGAACCTAAATACTCATAAATAGCAAAATGTTTGTGTCTCAGGATAAGTCCTGACTGTGTTTTGTTGAGCCAGGCTGTAACTGAAAGAAATGGCGTTTTACTGATACAGTATTTGGCCCTTTCTCATTACAGCCCATGCAGACCAGCAGGGTAGTTAAAAGTGGCCATAACTTGTAGAAACAGGAGAAATTACATTAAAGCAAATAGAACAAAGAATGTGCGTGTTTGGGCAAGAGCGGACTCTTACAATATTGCTTTGCTATTTAAGAACAGTGGGGAGGAGAAAATTCAGGCTTCCTGTTACTGTTCTTAATAACATACTGAGAAATATAATGCAGCAAAGA
Organism: Fratercula arctica; assembly: GCA_947846985.1. NCBI lineage: Eukaryota > Metazoa > Chordata > Aves > Charadriiformes > Alcidae > Fratercula > Fratercula arctica. The sequence goes on from CANTUZ010000023.1 coordinate 5,679,973, forward strand.
TGTAATCCAGCCAAGAGGTTATGCAGGTTACCAGAGGAAGTCCAGCAATTGGTTGGCCATGTGTTTGTCTTGAAGCTTGAAAAGCAAAACCAGTGATTAATGCAAACACTTGTTTGAGCCTTTCTGATATCCAAGGCAAAAGGATGCACCAAAATGTACAGCAGCGTGTGGCAGTGGCACATGGGGTGTGGTGTTGCGGAGATGTGACTGATTGCTAATGAGCCAACAGTCGCCGCATTATTCCACATGCGGCAAGTGAAAATCTTCCTGCTCAGCACCGATGTCCTGGGGCAGGCATCCAAATGACATGCAAGTGGGCAACATGACAATTAGTGAGCTATTCTAGGCAGGTAATACATGCTGAGCATAATGAAATTGAATTCACATCTTGGAGGTTATGTGGGTCTTTCTGATGACTCCGTTCCTTAGGTGGTATTTCAGTTTTAAGATATCAATCAAATGACTTAAATATTTATACTGTTAAGTATAAACTATTAAGTAACCTGATGAGACAAAAGGTAGAACAAGTTGAGCTAAAGGTTGAGGTTTTAAGGTACACAGTTCTGTATTTCATATTACTTTTGCCCACATAATGGTGTTCGTCTGAGTTCAGTCTCGCTGAAGTGAAGGACTCCTGAGTTATGCAGCTGTGAATGAGAACAGCATCCTTTTTTAAGAAAGTTCTATGCAAATCCTTTTTCATTTTCTTTTGTCATTTTTTTTCAGCAAAAAGACCTATGCAAGCTTATTAATGCCACAGGTTATACAATTGACCTTATGTTTGACAGAAAGCCATCCTCGATTCTAATTACTTTTGGGTTACATTTTTTTGTATGGTACTAATTAGGCTTGAAAGAAACTGGGTTTGTTTTTGTTTCTTTTTGTTTACTTAGGATTTCTAAGCACTTAGCTCATGGCTGCCTGACAAATCTGTTTGTGAAGAATAGAATGCTATTTTCTATGAACCTGAAGAATTTTTCAAAATCTTAATATGAATAAGTTTCCATTATTTTAATAATAATATGATATATGATATTATGTTGCGTGATATGAAAATATGGAAACTGAGCATTATGGGGGAAAATCACAGCAATCCTAAGGTGTTTGTTCTCTTATACTTACTTTTGGGGTTATATTCTAAGGGTTTGGAAGTAAGGCAAATCTTTGGTTTAGATTTTAAGTAAGCAGTTATCGCATCTAGATGCATTTCAGTGCTGGCCCTGAGATCTTGATTCTCCTGGCTTGTCTCTAGTCTGCTCATTTTTATTAGAGTGGAGCTGGTGCAGGATGCTGTACTTTCGCTGTAGTAACAATTTATGTTTAGTTTGTCCTGCAGTAGGTGTTGACAGAAGGTGCATCACAGGCGAGGACTGGGCTCTGGGTGGCTTTTGTATTTTAGCAGCTGAGCCAACGTGCCTTATGTTTTAGACTATCTATATAGTGAATCATTTTAAAATGATGGCCTTGAGCAGATTCACAGCATTGCTGTGACCTCTGGTATTTGGAACTATTGATAATAATTTGGGAGTCATTTTGTGGTCCCCTGATGAAAGTGAATGTGTAATTAGATATTTGAAGTAATTATGTTGCACTTGAGTTAACTGAGATGCCAAAAGGCTAAATGAGTCCCCCAGGGGCTCATGACAAGTTGGTGGCAGAACTCAAAATAAAACATAAATATCTTCACCTCCATGCCTTCCCTTAGCCATAGACAAAACTGGTAATTGCTCTTACTTTTTTTTAAGGAGATGCCATGTGTTCCAAAATACAGGCTAGGCAAAATGCCAGGCATTGAAGAAAGAACAGCTTTGCATAAGCAGTATTTGCTTTAGGTTGTCCTCAGTGTTTTTCTGTCCATCTCCCACAGACTGAGACGAGATGCTTCTCAATGGAAAATGTACGGTGTGGTCAAAGATCTGAAGAGCCTACTGAGAGCTTCGTTTGCAAATTCTTCATCGAAGGTAAGTTATATAAACACGCTTCTGTAAATCAATTTAATTTATATAATTGTGGTGACAAATTAGAGAAAACAACCTAGCGACAAACTATTGTAATTATAGAAAATCAGCCAGTCAACTAATTGAAGTAACAATCTATCAACAAAATTTATATACTTAAACAGCATGATACGTAGAGTAAGTACAAGGGTAAAGCTGGTGAAATGTCATCTTCCCCTTTAGAAGGGGAAAAAATAAGTGGAAGTCTGAACTTTTTAGGGCTCTGTTTTTGGGATTGTGTAAAGGTAAGTTTGTGGTGTTCTTTTGTTGCTGTTTAAACCAGTCAGCTGTAGGCAGAAACTCTTTGAATATTGGGCGTGATCTTAGAACCACTGAATTCTTTGGAAAGAAATTTTTGTTCGGTTTGTGGTCCAGTAAGAATTGTCGTGACGTGGTTTTAATAGGTTGTGACAAGTGTATCTTATGTTGACGTACAGTGTTTTTCACCAGATGTGCTTGGAATGCTATTTGCTTAGGAGCAGTAATCATCATTATTATTAAAATTGGTCTGTTATTAATTATTACTGTAATTTATAATTTTGAGTAAATAAGCTCTTAATTTGCATTTGTGCAGAATTTTTGTGTGCTTATCCCTTACACAGGGAAAAATGAGTGGGAGCAGAGGTAGTTCTGCTTAGCTACAGTTATTTTTGACATAGTGTATAATTAGGTCTGTAATTCCATTAAGTACAGTGCAAATGCAGTAAATGAGACTAAGTGTAAGCATGACTTCCCCTGTACGAGTATCCCAACCTTCTGACACAGTCATGGTAACTGGAATGTAAGACATGGAGGTTTTACTCTTCCAGGCGTGTGGCCTACTTTGGCAAGTAGGCCCATCAAGAACATTAAGTCCATTTGCACAATAAAACAGCATTACTGATTTAAATGAGGGTGGAAAAGTGAAGGAAGAACACTGCTACTTTTATTCTTGGACTGCAAAGCATTTCTCCATGGGAATGCTAGGGGAGAAATACCCCTTGCTGCAACGTTAACGGAAACTGTGCTGCTAATAATGCCCCATGTAAACACTTTGCAAAAAGCTGATGGTATAAACAGCAGAGAAGTAAAAAAAGCATGTGGGGACTTGTTCAGGTTCCCAGCCACTAGAATTTTTATTATAGTTACAACACAAACCAGGACAGTATCAAAGACAATGCCAAGACACAGTCACCATGATAAAGCATTTACACACATGTTCTTTTCTTGAAAAACAGTAAGAAAGAGAGAAGAGATTATGAACTTCAAAGAGCTGCCTTTAAGCTAGGAATATTTATATACACAAGCTGTCAGAAAACTATTTGTGCCTTGCTAAAACAGGAGCAACCTTCACTTGAGCCAAATCTCTAAATGAAAGCCAGAGCAAGTGCCAGCCTTGAAACTTTGGATTGAGTTTGGGCAATTAGATGTTTGGGATGGCACTAATGTCAGCCATCATTAATGCAGTAAATGTATGCATGTGTGCAACAGTTGTTTGAGATTTGGTTGGTACATTTGCTTTGCTGTCTAGATACAGGTGTCACAGCTACAAGGGGTGGAGGTGATTTGTTTTTAGTCACTGAATGCCTGATTGAATGTGCTACAAGGTGTCAGTTTTAGATAGGGTTTTCTGTAATTCTGCAAACATTTGTGCAAAGCAAAAAGTATCAAAATGTAATCCTCTAAGAAACTGAAAACCAATGTAAAACATGGGATTCTTTGATTAACTTTCTCAATAGAAACAAAATTAGGCCATGGCCCAACTCTTTTGCATATGATTTTATTATTCAGTATCTTATTTCATAACCAGTTCCATTTAAATCAGTAGTAGAGTATGGGTGTTTAAAATTTTTTCTGATGTATTTCTTAGTCACATCATAATTCTCTATGTCCTTGTATTTAGTACATGCAAAGTTGTCATGAAAATATATTGGACCTTTTGAGTGATTCTTTGCTTTACCATTCTGCTCACATTCCCTGGCACAATTTGGCTTGCTCTCTTCTATGCGATAAGATAGATAGTTGGAAAGTTTTTGTGGTCTCTGTGTTTATTTTACCCTCGCTATTTTTGATATGTATCTGCAGAGAGAAATGGGCAATGTGTAGCCATTCAGTAAAGGCTGAATCTTATTTTAGTAAGAGTTATGCAAACACATTTAACTTGTTTACTGAACAAACATACATTCACAAAGCTTTGAGTTACACTGTTGACTTCTACGACAATGTAAAGTGGAAATCAACACAGGGATAAAAGTGGGAGAATAAAAAAAGGAGGGATGATAAAAGTGCCATTTTTTTCTCTTAAGAACAAAGCTGTTTCACACTTGGCCACAAACTCCTCCTTTCTTGGTAATATATATTTAGAATGATTTAAGAATACTTCAGCATTTCAGATGCGTATTGCAGGATTTCTGAAGCTGTGCACTTTTTGTGGGGCTTTGAATAAATTAAATACTATCTTAGGTATTGCCCTCCATTCCTGTGCTATCTGGGCAACTCTTAATCTTTAATGTACTTGCTCTGACAACACCCCTGTGAGTTAGGGAATTTCTATTATCCTTTTCACAAGGGAAGCACTAAGGAACAAAGGGGCTCAGACTGAGATTTTTCTTTTTAGGCTCCTTGCCTTGATTTGAGTGAGAACTACATTATCTAAGTGTCTTGTCTGTTTGCATTTAAGCTTGTTAATGGGGCAGTACTAATTGAGGCAATGTCTAAATTCCTTTTAAAAAAAAAAAAAAAGCACTAGGAAGGTCAGTGAGCAAGGAATGTTTTGGGTAAAGTCAATGAAAGTTAAATGATTTGGTTTTAACACGTGGTATGAATTAATTCTTTTTGCCAAAGGTAAATAGAGTCTGAACTGCTTTTTAGAGGAACTAATTGGGAGTTAGGGGGAATATATGATATGATGCCTGGGACAGCACACCAACACCTTTTCCTTCAAAATCTAAAGTAATTTAAAGTGTTTTTTCTAAATATAGAACTGGGAATTGAAAAACTTCTCAGTAGAGAGCAGGTATCACTTTGAGTTGTCATTCTACTAGGGGAAAAAAAATCCCACATGCTCCTTTAGACACAGTGCTCCAATACGTGATTGACTTAGGCTACCTAAAGTTTGCTGAGATTTGTTGGGCTGGTGAACAAAATTGAGTTTCCATTTCTGTGGTTATTCCCTAGAAGCAGAACCTGCATGGTTTGGGTTGCTGTCCTGCAGACATGGCGTACAAAGCTGCCAGGACGCAATTGTAGCCACCACCCTTCCCTCTTCCCCAGCTGAGCTGGCACCTGTTTAAAACACCTATACAAGTATATTAATTTTTTTCTCTTACCTTTGGCTGTCGTATAATTTGATTGTGCATTCCCGATGGAGCCCTGATTTCAAGTGTGATTTCTTATAACTAATAAACTGTATAACCGGCTTACGGTTTTCATTATATATGGTTTGAACTTTATGATTTTTTTGACCCAGAAACAAGAAAGCTTATAGCAGTGCCTGAAGTCTTAGAGCAGTGTATTACTTCAGAGTCCCAGGAAGACATTTTTTTTCTCAGGTCAGCAAACGCTTGTAGGTTTTGATAGATTTTCTCAATTATGTCTCCAAAAATGAATTACGAGTTGTGAAAGGAACAGAATACATACAGTCTTAAGTCTTTGGGGGATTCAACTGTGTAGTCCTAGAGCTGTTTCTGAAAGGAGGAGGCTGTAAGAATCAGGGAAAGAAAAGAAAAAAAAAAAAAAATCGTTATTCCTTGCACTAGCAGTACTGATGAGGGCTGATGTGGAGTGCATGTTGTATGTACCTGTAGGTGTATGCATGTTGACTGAAAATGTGTTATCAGCGCGTATTTTCTTAAAAAACAGTTTTTCATCAAAATGTGAATTCTCAAGGGAAATGAGTTCTTATAAACATGCTTTGGTTTTCTCCAATATGAAGAAAAATTCCATATTTACAACAGACACTATCCCTACTGTGCCATTTTGTGTCATCTTGCATGTGTCCAGTGAGTGTGGCACTGACTGAGATGCCAGAACTCGGATTTCTACTGCAACCCGTGCTAGCCGTCTACTTTCAAGATGCTGATCAGGTCAAATAACTTGTTTTTATTTTCATGTATATTCAGTGGTAAAAATGAAATTTATTTCTTTAGTTGCTTTCAGATTCATTAATACATGTTGTGGAATACATGTTGAGGAAGAGGAGGCTGAGGGGAGGCCTTATCTCTCTCTACAACCCCTTGAAAGCACATTGTGGAGAGGTTGGTGCTGGTCTCTTCTCACAGGTACTTAGCGATAGAACAAGAGGGAATGGGTTCAAGCTGCAGCAGGGGAGGTTTAGGCTGGACATTAGGAAAAAATTCTTCAGAGAAAGAGTGGTCAGACACTGGAATAGGCTGCCCAGGGAGGTGGTGGAGTCACCATCCCTGAATGTGTTTGGGTCATTTAGAGGTGGTGTTGGGGGATGTGGTGTAAGGGAGAACTTTGTAGAGTGGGGTTGATGATTGGACTCAAGGATCCCAAGGGTCTCTTCCAGCCTAAATGATTCTATGATCCACATGTGCAGGTAGTACATGATAAATCATGCTGCGATTATTTGTTAAGACTGAGTATTTTTCAAGGCATTCTGAGAAGACTAAGCATCAGATTGCCCTGCAGTTTTTGTCATAATTGGATGCTTTATCTTTCATTAGAAACCTGCATCGTCATGCACAAAACTTCATTTCTTGTAGAGATGGCATGTTATGGAAAAGATCTCTTGTAGGCCAGTCAAACTGTATGGGATGACTTAATTCTTTTTTTTGCTAGTGAGACTATTTTGTATATGCATACCTTATATGCATATATGCATTTTTGAATGTTAAGTAAGTAATGTAGCATCCTAGTTAGCAGTCAGAGAGAGATGCCGGGACTGAAAGACTTGTCTTATTTTGTGGGGCTTTCTTTGAATTTTAGATCATTCTACTGCTGGGAGGGAGGGGAAACCAAGCTGCTTGTGTCTGAAAAAAGGAAAAATGCTAGTGATGTCAACTGTTCTTTATCAGTGGAGATGAGAGGATTGTCTTCACTATCATCTGTTTACTTTCTGTCTAATTTGCAGCCCCTTTCCTGGTGTTGAAAACCAGCCTTCTCCTTTACAGCCTATGGAAAAAAAACAAAATCAGTTCTCTTTTTCCTCTCTGTGTTTTTGTTATTGCTACTTTCCTCTAGACTTTTTTCAGTTGATGTGCATCTTTTATTAGTCTGTATTTGTTCAGGGCAAATGCAGTTCTGTAGCCAAATTCTTACTGGCGCTGGACAGAGTTGTGTGTCTTCAGCTTTTGTGGACAGAATCTTCCAACATGGAAGAACTTTAAAGAAAAAGTCCTTGATCTGTGAAACATAAGACACTATAAGTGAATCAGAGCTTCCAAGAGCCTTTTTTCTTTTTAATATTTTGGCTCTGTGTGTTCATGAACATTACTTTTTTCCCCCTATACTTTTAATGCAGCAGGAGGAAAAAATAAAATAAAATATGATCTTTCTCGATAAAATGGGAGCAATTGAACTTAAATTATTTGTGCAAGCCACAGTCTGAAGTTGAAGTGCGATATTGGTTTTAAACCAGCCAGTGTCTTATGCAAAGATTAAGAGAACTTAAATGGAAGTAGAGCAGCACAGTTAAGGAATACAGTTTTAACAGCAAAAGATGATTTTTATGAGGATTTATTTTACATTCCTAACACTTATTATACTGCTCAGTAGTGCAGATCATTTTGGCACTTTGCAGTTCCATTAAAGGTACAGATTTTCAGACACAGGAGTGTGTAGCGTGTGTGACAGTAGGCTGCAATTAAACCTTAGACATTGAACAGTATATGAGAAGAGTTGGTTTGTGCCGTCAAAAGAAAGAATGCACTAAGTGTGTACCTAATATTGAAAGCTCTGTAGTGCTTTTTGCTATATTCACCCATTAGATGGAAAAGAGCTGTACAACATAATGACTAAGCAAGCAGCCTGTTTGGTACTTCAACTGGAGTTTTCTAAATGAAGTTATTTCTAGGCTATTCATGGTCCATGGAACAATTAGCTCCCGAGGAGAAAATAAAACATCTTGAGTGGTTCAGACAGCATCTTTGACACTACTGCAGCCAGGAAGTCTCATAATAAAATGTGTTACCTAAAACAAGAGGCGGGGGGGGGGGGGGGAACACCCAGAGACTAAGCCATCACCATAGGATCTTTCTTTGAGAAAATGCACCATATTTTAGATGGGTTGCAACTGTATTTCTGTTCACAGGGTCACTCAGGTTTAACAGGATCTGCAAATGCTCAATGTTGAGAAGAGAGTTTGGAAAGTAGTTTGAAATACATAGAAGCAAATGTATCAAGCCCGGTAACATACCAGTATGGCTGTTACTGATCTTTGAAACGTTTTCCATGGGGTGAAACTTCCCAAAAATACCAGGCAGAGAGTAATGAGCAGAACTAATAAAGTGTTTTGCCCAAGCTTCTGTATGCAGCACCTGAATGTGAAGTTGCATGGTAATAAGCTTGGAGGCATATTTTGGGAAGTAATACTGACTATGGAACTATAGTAAAGTTTTTAAGCTTTGGGAGTTCATAAGTTTTCCTCTTGTCTCTTTATTCTGGCAGTAGCCATTTACAACTGCCTTTTTTAGCCACAGGAAATCCCTTCTCTTGAACTGCAGAGGTATGTGAAATGTATTCCCTCTAAAGGCAACATCTGTGCTTCTTTGTGAATCATCAGCCAGAAAGGGTGCTGTATATGCTAATCAGCTTAACCATGTTAATGGTAAGAATGGTAATTATTTTCAGGTGGGAGTAGGTGCTGTTTGACACCTAGGGAAGTAAGATTGAGACCATAAATTATTGCAGACATCTGCAAAGATGTGCTGCTGCAAGTTGTCTTTTTCTTTCTGTTTTAGCTGCTTGCCTGAGTGTGCTTAGATTTAAAAAAAGGGGAAAAACCATGCACATCAGTAAAGTCTTCAGTTAATCAGAATTTGATTACAACGAGAACTCAGAAATCATCATACAGTTTTGTTAATTATTAGAAAGATGATGTTGTATGTTGAAGTAATTGCAGTGAACAGCCCAGCTGCAAAAAAATTGTTCAGACTCTCAGTCACTAAACTGTATACTTTGAGCTTGTTTCTATCCCTGTCTATTAATTGCTTCATTGTTAATTTATTTCTTACTTTGTACTGCATTGTTGGAACTATATGATCTTTAAGGTCGGCTCCAACCCGAACCATTCTGTGATTATGGAAACACCTGACGTTTACCAACTAGATAAGTATGTCATTGTCCTAGGAATTTTTTAGACACATGAGAAAGCACTGTTCTCTGAAGACTTCCTAAATCTTTGTGCCTTGTTTGTGTGGTTAATAGCATCCTTTGTATGTCTTGGCTATTTAAGGTGCTGGATTTTTTTCTGGCCCATCTCTGTTACAGATGAAATCAGTTTGCCCTGCCCGCATACTGGGTTAATGGTAGAGACAGCAAATGACTCCCTGATCCTGTAAGTGTCTGTTAAGAGCTTTTGGAAAAACCCATTTCTTTCAGAAATCTTTGGGCACAGGCATTTTTGCCTCTCCTTAAACTCAGTCTTCCCTACGCTTTCCTTCAGTTCAGGATCGGTGGACGTCTAGATAACTGAAAATACTATTTGCATATTAGTCTTTTCCTTTTTAGTAAGTAACAAAGTTCTCTAATGGATTATAAATTTCTGCCTCATTTTACTAGTACCTCAAGTGTATAAGCCTCTGATGTCAAAGCAAAGCTATGATGTTCAGGCTGAAATTTTACAGCCCTCCTGAATTTTGACATAAACATGATCTACCAGGAGTGAGAAATTGATACAATTGTTTATTTTATAACTTCCTGCATGGTCATTTTCACCTTAAGCGAGATAACTGAATGGAGCTTAAGTGCATTGAAAGATAAACTGTTTCACACCAGCTATGAGGTATGGGTTTATGTGTCCAGCGTTGTGAAGGGTCTCCTGATAAGTACGAATTTGTTGGGGTAACACAGGGGTCTGTGACAGTCTTTCCGTTTTCTGACTTGAGCTCTTGAAAGTTGTTCTTAAGCCTGTTGTTCCCTTGCCAGGGGTTTGTATTGCAAATAAAAAGTATGGATGGGGTGTGGGATGCTAGCAACAAATTCAAAGGACAAAGATTTAATTCTTCATGACTTCGTGCATTTTGCTTAAACTATGGCTATTCTGGAAGCTGTGTTAGAGATACTTTATTGCAGTGTGAGGATATGGACCTTTTATCTTTGATTCTGGATGCAATACAGTTGTACTTTTAGCTGGGTTGCCTGATGGACCCCCCTGAGTCTGCATAGTCTGTTTGCTCCAGCCAAGTGTCATGGTAATGTGAACATTCAACACCTGGTGCTTGAACAACATCGATTATGTCTGTGTGGCACTGTGACACACCTGAAATCAGTGGTGAGACTTGGGTAGAAGAAATATTATCCTTTTTCACCATTGTGACTTGGAATCCTCTTCATGTTAAGTAATAGATGGCGCCATAAAATATTGAGTCTGCTCATCTTTTATGACCTTGGCAATAATAAAAGATCCCCTCTGCATAATGTTAGAATGTTGAAATATACATTCAATAGATCTCATAAATTAGTTAGTGGAATTTTTGCAGGTATTGAACTTCAGTTTGAAAAAATAGAAGAAAAAATGAATTGGTTTTTTGAACCTTAAAATTTGATGGTCCACATAAATGTTAAATCCATGTATGCATATGTAACTTGGATCAATAATTTAGGCAGTCCATTTCTAATATCAAAATGACATAGCCAGCATTTTAAGAAATAGAATGGTATTGATTTACGTGGTGAGTACAATTAAAAAAACCCAACAAATAATTCAAATTTTGTTAGGGTCTATTTGAGCTGTTTTGAATGTGCATCCTCTTGGGTTACAAGGAAAGAAAGTATAACTGATTATTGATGTGATAGTTCGTCTATTTATGTGTGCTGCTAATAATCAACTACATGTTTTTGCTTTGAAAAGAAATGGTTCTAAATGATAAAATGCTTTTAAGAGTTGCATCAGGGATGGAGCAGTGAAACAAATTATTAATTGCATTTAGAGATGGACAAAAGCTTAGCATGCTTTGTGTTGAATATTGGTAGTGACCAAGTCTTAAATATGAGATTGTATGGCCTCATCGGTAGCACTGTGAACTGGAGCCTAAGACTTGGATTTGATTTCCAGCTCTTCCACAGAACTGCTGGGTGACCTAAGGGAAGCCATTCCCAAAATCTGTCCAAGAAGGAATTAAATGTTTCGTAACTGTTGCAATGACACTGAGCTTGAGCTAAGGAAGAAATTAACCCATTTAATGAAGTCTTTAAGATCTTTCCAGAGTTGGCCCCAAAGAGAGATGAAATTTGTCACTGCTTGAGTCAAACTTTGAAGCCATGCAGTCTTCCCACACAGGTATTTCTTAAAGTATAGCCATATTCTTTCATTGCAAGAGGAGTTCTTATGGGAGAATTTCATCTTAGATTAGAATTGACCAACAGAGAGCTCCTTATTTGATCTAAATGTAAAACTTACCTTGAGATAAAACTAGACAGGTAAATTGCCCTTCCTAAATATTAAGAGCAATGTAATGACTTGAAATAGATAGCATGATGATGCGACTTCTTCTTTGTTAATGAAGTAGACATGTTTTCATTAACTGTAGGCATAGAAACAAAATACTTCAGCTTTTGGCTAATAGGTCGAAATTGTAAAAGGGGCAGTTGTGTGTTGCACCGTGCCTTTTATATGGTAAAATAAACATTTTTGCAACTACAGATCTGTGACTATAGGGAGAAAAAACAAGGTTTGGAGGGGTTGTCTGTATACTGTTATTATTCTACTAATCCATCCAATTCCTCATACCTACCTATCCATTTATCCTACCCTTATCTTGAGGGCACTTAAGCTTTTGTTGTAATCCATATGGATAGCCATAAACTCATAAATTATAATTTTGCAGTAAGAGAAGTACTAGAAAAATATCCATCAGCCTGCCAGATCCTTAGCTTCAGGTCTGAACCTGGGGTTTATATTTTCAGTGAAACAGAACTTCATTAATAACGTCCCGTTTCTCACTCTGCATGTTAAGGTGTGGAGGGTAAACACAGTCATACTTTTAAGTTACACTTAAAAGTCACACAAAATGACAAGCAGATATTTTGGAAACGGACGTCACTGATTTAATATGAAAAATGTTCGTAGGCTATAAAGAAAGTAATTCCAGTTCAGATATAATCTGTGAAGGGCCTATTAGTTTTTTGATTGCTAGGCCTATAGTAGGATTACACAGCAAAGCAAAGAGATTGTAGTTGTCAAAAATGACAGAGTTTTTCCAAGAAAGCCATGGTGCAGGAGCTATAGAATCAACCTAGTTTTCCATTATTGGAAAAAAAGATTTATTAAGCATTTAGAGACGTACTTACATTACAAGATAAGGTTGGGAAGGACAGACCAGTAGGCCAAACCGAAAGGTAGTTGAAAATGCATCTTTCTTTGGAAAGGGTAACAAAGGCTTGCTACGTAAGTATGCAAATGCTGTATGAGAGAATATTAGCACCCTGTGAGGCTAATCTGCAGCATTAATCTAAGATTCAAAGATGTCGAGAAGAAAGCTGCGGCGTTTCCTGGACTTTGGGTGGAAATGCTGAATTTCCCAGCTGGATGTTCCCAACGCCCTATGGTGTGAACATAAGACCTAGCAGATTATTCTGTAAAGTCGGGGAGGACAAATGGCTACCTAGAAGGGTGATGGTGGGGGTTGGTTTTGGTTATGTGGCTGTTTGTTTTTTTTTAAACAGGAGTTTGTCCTGTTGGAGGCGGAATTGCATTCCGGAGGGCAGAGCTCAGATCAGAAATGAAATGCAAAATCTCTCAATTTTGCTCTGTGCATTAGGGATGTGCCTCAGCTGTGAGAATAGGTTTTATGAGAGGTAAAAGATGGGACTCGCGGATAGGGCACTGAAATGTTGGTAAAGTCTGGGTTCAGGGGTGGGTTTTTTTGCTTCTGTCACAGCGAGTCCCCATGTTTCTGGTAAACCACTTGGTTCTTATAGGAGCCCCTGTGGTATGTATTTTTCTGGCCCTTGTCCTATGTTTTCAGATGACACACTTTCAGAATATTTGCTCAGTATCTTACATGGATAATTCGGTCTTTAGGAGAGACAGAAATAAAGGAAGTAAACTGGTTGAATGGATGAAGATGGCTTCAAGGATCACAAAGTGGGAATGAATCGAATAAAGATTTCATATAGTGAGTATGTACTGGTTCAAGTTGCTGTTTATCTGGATTCCAAATGATGATAATAAATTGCTAGAAATGGAGAGGCAAAATGGAGGAAAGACTGGCTTCTTAGGCATAAGAGTAACTCAGGAGGTGCTTGAGATCCTGATCGGCACGGGGGATACTCAGCTCTTACAGGCTTTTCATCTCTCTGGAGTTCCTGTAGTAGTGTTAGGACTCTATGACTATGAGCGCAGTGCAGTTGCTCGGGGAAGAAGTGAAGAGTTTTGACATAAGCAGTTTAAACTGCTGAGGAGATTCTGGATAGGAATTGTGCAGCAAGGATAGAAAATGATGAAAACTTCTAACAGATGAGAGCCGTCAGAATTTTAAAGTGTTTTCTGTAGGAGATGAGGAATGAAAGGGGAGTTCTTGGATAACTCAGTGTAGGAATAAACTAGTTTGGGGTTTGACTCATAGCGTAATCACAGCCAAGCCAAGATCAAGATGTTTGTACTGGTCATCTTCTGCCTAAATCTTTAGAATGCCCAACCAGTGAATTATGACTGTTTTATAACATTACCTTCCCTGAGAAAAATAAAGTTGGGCTGACTTACCTTAATAAATAAGCCTTTTCAAAGGGAAAATAAGTGTAAATTCTAACACATGCAGTTTGAGCTGTGTGCCTGTGTTTGCCTAAACCTCACATCATCTCTTCAGTACCTTCTTATCACCAGGATAATAGGAAAGACAATGTATTCTTACAGGAAATCTTGTGTATGTATATGGATTTATTTTTTTTCCTCTCCTGAGAAAAACAGTAATTACATGGTGAGGAACACTTGCAGAATGCACGTACCTGTATTACAGATGTCATAAATGACAGTTATGAAATGAGCATTTGGGATGAGCATTTCACCCATTTTTACGAACTTCTACATGGAACAGAAAATGTACAGGCAGTATTTGGGAACTCAAATAAGATATGTGGAAGAAGGAAACATTGGTCAAAGTGTCCCAAATAGCCTCTTTGAGCTTAATGGGTGAATACCAACCTGTGTACAGAGCCAGACGAATGCATCTAATCACTTTATTCAGACTTAAGCTGATGGTATGCGGATCCAAGCCAGGATAAATTCTGCCCTACAGGGTGACCTTCGTATTTTTTCGCTGGATTAAACTGCAGAAAATTGATTGTTTATTTTGCAGGAAACTAAGTCATCTTACCTTTTTGGTAAATGAAACAAAATTTAGCATTAATACCTTTGCTAGAAAAGTGAGAACATAGATGTGTTTAGGTACAGTCTGCATATTGTTTGTCAGTTATGTCTCTATAGGCGGCAAGGTCATCAGACACGGTCTTTCGGCTGGAGGTAGAGTGGAAGATGCTATGAACTGAAAACACACCCCCGCGCTCCCCACAAAAAAAACCCCAAACCCACACCTGACAAACTACAGAAATCCAACCAGGCTTGCTTATCCCTGTGAGAAAAATGGGTTTATTAAATCATAGATTAAAGATAGGGAACTGTTGATTTTATCTGTCTCGCAGACAAGATCCAATTTAGCTGATAGAGAGCTGAACCTGAATAGCATTCTGTAAGTTGTTTATTTTTTTCACAGATACGTAGCTAATATTAAATTTGCAAACCATGTCCTCTGTTACGTTGCTTTTCAAACCTTTTATCTGTGATGAAGATTATGGAAAAATGTGGAGATAACTTGCTGCATTTTATTGAGCTTCTGGAAGCAACCTAGGCTTTCTGAAGGCCAGCAAATAGCTACAGGTGTCTAATTCCAGAAACTTAAAATGGATTCTGAATGCTCAAACCCTCCTGGCTTTGCTGGAGATTCTGCATCGAGTGTATAATTTTCCTGTTTTTTTAAGAAATCTCTTAGTAGCTTGCTTAATAGAGTTTGCAAAGGACAGTTGTAATCTCCAGACTCTGAACAGTTTTCATGGGACTCCCAAAGACACTGCTGTTGCAGCAAAGATGGACAGGAAGAGCAAACCTTGGTGTTGCTTATAGACGACAAGAGCCTGAGATGAGAAACTTAGTACAAATTATCCAAATAAAAAAATTATTAAAAATTATTCCTTCTATCTCAGCAGTGATAACCCAAATTTTCCAATGCAATTTTCCTCTTTATCAAGATGTTGGTAATATTTTACCATATTTGGTATTCGTTGAACGGTTGAAGACTCACAGAAATAACTCATTGTACGAGCTTAGAAGACAGTGTAACTATATGAATTCAGCAGACTGATTTATATAAGCATTTCGGTTTCCCTCATCATTGCACTAGCAAAGTGCATTGCAAATGCTGAAGAACCCTATGAGGTAGGAAAATCATTACTTCCACATGACAGATACATAGTGAGATAGGAGGAAATTAGTGGCTTGTTGGAATATAGTAGGTAACATTAGGTAATGAACTCGCATTGAAATTTCATGGTTAACTCTGATAATGACCTTTGAATTTCCCTGTCTAAAATGAAGACTCTAGAGTGGAAGCACTCTCCCTTAGTTCATTAGTGTGAGCAGAGAGTTGTGGATGCTTGTTCTGCTTTAGCATATAGTCTGTGGAGTTATTGTCTCACACTACTTACAATACTCTGGTTTCCCTAAAATGATGAATACACTGGAACAGGGAGCAAATTGAAGCATAATGGCATGTCGGTTAGAAATGAAGCAAAGTGAAATTCAATACAAAAAGAAATACCATTTATTTTAAATAAAAAATAAAAATGGCTAACTATCTCCATGAGGACACGTTTGGTAAAATGTTTCAATTTAGCTTGGTGTTTGTCTTGTATAAATAATAGCGTGTTCCTCCCCCCGACCACCCTGTGTTAACAGAAAGTGCTGTCAGATACTGCAGTCAGGTATGTGTAAAAGAGCTGGTTTTAATTTTCTGTCAATTACTCAGTTGACTGAATCTGTTGTTTGTAATTTGATATCTGGATGTCTACAGATGAGCAATAATGCAGATTAGATGTTTGCCTGTTCAAATGAGAGTACATGCCTTGACATGGGGAAATGGGACATGTGTTGGGTGTTGATTGGTGTTTCATGTTTGCCATACTTGTGCTTCTCAAAGCTAATACTGCAGCGTAGCATAGATTTTGCTATTCTGACAGTGGTTTTTTGCTTGTATGTGAAGCAAACCATCTGGGACACTGAACACTTACCCTTTGTTTTATTATTGTGTAGTTTTGTTTGGTTTTTTGGTTTGGGTTTTTTTTTTTCCCACCTCCTTGGAAAGTAGGCCTGCTTGCTACTGTTTGTTTGGGTTATCGTTTTTGTTTGCTGCAGCATCTACTTCAAGGAGATGGGAAAACTGATTGCTGATGCAGTGTAAATTTAAAATAGTAAAATAATAGTACTGTGGTGAATAGTTGTGGGTACCAATCCATCTTTCACACCATGTTCCTTGCAATACTGGTCCCATGCATCCCAGAATGTAATTCTACCAGTGTGTCTGGGATAACAAAGTTGTGGGAAAGGCGCATGGTGTGAATCAAAGTCTGCATGGTAAATCACTTTTTTGGGTCTTTGTGGGATAGAGATCTTGATTTGCAAATCCTTTGCAGCACGGGTGAACTCTGCTGATGTGCATATACAAATCTGTATGCAAAGGCAGCCAGATCTCAGCTGGGACTTGTGTGTGCTTCTGGAAATGAATAATCACAACCTTCTAACCATTCTTTTCCTACGTACGTTTATGCAAGCCCCTCGTGCTGCTGCTTCTTTTGTACAGGCTATTAAAAGAGGAATTTTCAGAGCCTTGAGAATTAAAGCTCCTTACACTGATGTGACTGATGGCCCTTTTATCAAGTGCTGTGCTGGTACTCATGCATACAACATACAAAGTATCACATGCATTTTCCAATTGAATGATTCTTTCAGTGAACAAAATCCATATTCTCTGCTCTAAACAATGTAGACTAAAAGTCGAATAAACAGTAAAAAACGAATGGAGTAACCAGGGATTAGCAGACAGTGCATTATGTTGATTACTCACATTGTCTTCAGCTTAATAAATTCTATTTTGCTGTAATTCAGTTCAATTGTGTGTGAAAATAGAGAAGGTGGAAAATGAGACTGAACAAGAGGGTTAAATGACAGTGTGCCATTCCAGAAGCAATTAAAAAGAACCACAAAACCAACCCTTGAGGAAAAGAAAGAAAGGAGGTTTTGAAGTGTAAAATATAATACACAATTCTGTTTTAATGTGGGAAGCTAAAATAGTCTGTCCAATCCTCATCATTAAACCCGTACCAAAGCAGTTGGTGAAGTACTTGTTCATGCATCATGTGGCACTTGCAATGCTGCAACATTGACTTGCGCTCCTGAGTAATCACTAAAAATGGGCAAACAGGAAGTAGCAGTAATTCTAAGTCATAGTTTTGGCATCCCATTCACTGCATCCAGATTAAGACCCCCGAGACTTGCTATGATTCAATACACGCTCTGGCAGATCCTGTTCCAGAATAAGAACCTTTAATTTTCTGTTGTAAGTGAATACCTCCTGAACACGTGTCTTGACTCATAAGAATAACCTTGCACCCAGGAATTTCTAAAGAGCTGTTTGGAAGGTTCAGTTAATATTAGCCCTTACTTATTTATCTGCTTTGGTACATCTTGGTAATTATGGAATTTTCAGTAGAATGCAAGCACAAAGCATATAAATGGAACAGCCTGGTTGGGCTGGGAAGAGAAGAGTCGAGCACAAAGTAAAGGAAAGCATATGCTGTTTATCTTTCAGTCTGTTAATTATTCTGTTTTTTGTGTTGAAGTTAGGAATTGATACCCAGAACTCAGGTGCATCCTGAGCTCTAGGGGGCCAAGAAGAGGTGGAAGTGCTCAGAAACCTTGGAAAAGTGGGCTGGTATATAAGGAAGTAGTGTCATCTAGTGGTTAAAGAAAAAGACCAGGAAATCGGGACTCCTAGGTTATATTTTAAAATTTACTACCTACTTGCTGGTTGATGAATGTACTTGAAAATCTCAGTATCCCATTTCTCTGGGGGAAGGGAAGAGGAGGACAGATTAGGCAGCTTTTGGCTGACTGAAAAATCAAAAGACAAAATCTGGAAGACGTGTGTGCCACCATCAGAACTCTTTTGTACACAGGCAAATTGGAGCAAACTGAGTTCTGTTTCAGGAAACACAGGAAGGATGCCTCTGGTGCATTTCTATTTAAATGTGACCAGAACAGTTTAGAATTTGGCAGTTTTATATCCCATAGAGCGCCAAATCCAGGCACGGGGTAAGGAATGTGCTTGTCAGTCTGCCTGTGGATAATGGAGGAGAGAGTGAGCTGTTTAGTGTGTATATATTCACTAGTAGGCAGCTTAAAAGCAGTTTATGGTGGTTCAGTAGTAGTTTTGCTCATTGCTAATGATCGCTTCCACTGTCAGCAGTTTATGGAGGACTCCCAGCTGTACCTTTTGTTTCTATCAACTATAATCAGTATTATCTCCTGTGCTTGTTGGCAGCAAACGGGCTGGGATGAAGGATACAGTAGTAGAGCTGAATCCCAGAAAGCTTTGAACGTGTTGCAGTTGGGGGAAGAGAAATGCTGTCATGGATTTCTCCTTTCCACAATAGCCCTTTAGGAGAAGGCTCTGAGCCCCAGCGGGCAAATGTGCAGCCTTGTAGTCACTGTGGATCCTTAAGGCATTTGGGGTACCTGGAGTTGTGGTGCACACTTGCCCAGCTGGGAAGATCCTGTCCTGTAGGCCAGTTGGATGTAGAAAAACGGCAGGACAAGGGTGGAAGACCATTGCGTACCATTTAGAATTGTTAACTTTTCTCTCTGAGTTTTGAAGGTTTCCACTGCCCAATTATGGCGTAGCTAAGCCTGCCTGCTGTAAACTGTTGGCACCAAGGAATGAGTTTGCATGAGGTGCCCTCCAGCTAACAGAGCGCAGCAGCCTTAAACCAAAATGACACAGGGTTATTGCTCCCTGTGTTTTTGCATTCGGGGTTGACTCTCATCACTGCTGTGCCACTGGAGTGTATCACGCTTCTTTATTGGAGATGACACCTGTATGGTTTTAGGAAAGAGTGATTGATTTCCTATCTGTACAGTAGAAATAAGTATAGAGGGGACTAAGCCAGGGATTTTCTTAAGTATTTGCATATGTAATTCCCATTGAAATCAGTGGAAGTTATGCAACAGGAGTGTCTTTGAAAGAGGTTTGTTCAAGCTCCCTGATGGCACAAGAAGCTGAATCCTCATCTTTCACGTTTCATGCTACTGTGGTTTACTTCTGTAAGTTCACTCAGAGGCCTGTCCTTACACTCAAGTCTTTGCTGACGTTCAGATTAGCTCTAGCTATGGCTGGTACTCTGTCCCTCTTTGGTTCATTGGCTTGCCATGGTAGCAATGTTTCATTGGCTCAGCGATCCCATCAATAAACAGCCTATGTGATTCCCCACAGAGAGGGAGCTGCGAATAAATGGTATGAGCTGGGGACATCTTCATATCTAGTCTCCAGGTGCTGCATATGGGGTTCTTTATGTGGATAGAGTCTCTGCAGCTCTAAGTGTGGGACTGCTTTAGTAGTCCTTTCGTGCTGGTCAACATGCTTTTACCATGGCCAAGAGCACACAGACATTTTTAGGGGGAAGGCTCCAAGGATTCTAGGATGTGTTCCTATACCTCCTGCTTTGTGGAAGCTTTTCTTTACCCGATAACTCTTGTTACAAAACAGCATAGACGTTTTCATGTTGGCAATAAGAAAATGCTGGGTTGGCTGACCCCTCTGAGCAAACTTTTCTCACCCAGCTGGCGTGGAGAAGCCTTGTCTCCGTTGCTGAGTGAGCCTGAGGAACACGGCAGCGTCTGGCTCTGCAGCCTGGGCACTGCGATTGAACAAGGGGAGCAACATAAAGGGCAGCCGACTGCAAAGCTGTTAGCATTCTGTGCGGCACACAACTTCAGCTCACTGTTAGATCTACTATTATAATTCTCTGTTAATTACATAGTGTTGATTATATAACTACTTAGCAGTTCCTCCTCTTTTAATGAGCACAGCTGTTTTCTGTCCAGCTTCAACAGGGAAAATTTCCCATCTCTAATTTACAAGTAATACACTCAAAGAAAACTCCAGAGGGCTCTTGGGTTCGCACCGTTTAATGTATTTCAATGCTCATGGTGCCTACCGGCTGCCCTCAGCCTGGAGAGCACTTAGGGCCATTCCCCTTACCCTCTTAAATGAATCTTTATAACTAGTGAACTTTATTAATAGTGTTAAAATACTAACAAAGCCCTCGCCTCATTGTAAAGAAAACAATTTTATTTAGGCGGACTAATAGAAGCTGTCACATAACTATGCTAATTTGGATCCATGTACTGTATTCACTTTTCTGACCAAGCGCTTTCTACAAAGTGGGCCAACGGGCAGTTTTCTGCCCAAAACTCTCCAAAGAGTGAGTGATACAAACATTATTTGCTTACTCTAAGGTAGCTGTGAGTTACAGCTTTCCAGGAGATGTAAGTATTAACATGGGCTGGAGCATTAAAGGAGAGTAACGTGTAGGCAAAGAGCGATATGCTGAACAAAGACCTGCAGGTCATTGCTTGTCCCCAGGTTCATGCCAGACACGCTGCATCAGTGACAGTAACCTCTTAAAAGAGCTTGCTGAGAACTCAGTCCAATTTTATGCGCTGCAGCAGCAGCGCAAACATTTTGAGCATGGACAGTTTTTCTTTGGAAAACATGTTTTTGTCAGAATTGAAACATTTCCCAGGAAGATGTAGGCTTAGATAAAGTTTTAGGTGGAAGAATTGTCAAAACAAATCACTTCAACTTTCTAGCTTGGTTTTCACAGAGTCAAATTCATTTCACTAAGATTTTTATAACTTTTAATTTTTCAGGTATATGATAATATGATGGCGTGTTTTGACACTGTCGGAATACAATCATTGTGCCCTGAACAGAATGTGCAAAAATGCTCAATTTTTTATGGTTTGTTTTTTTTCTTTTTTAAACTTTTGGTCTAGAAGCAATTTTGAAGGTGTGGCACAGGAGGAATTGGCTGAAGCAGGTCTGTAGCAGAGGCAGGAAGTCTGCAGCAAGAGTTGAGCTTTATTTCCTAACTGGAGGCCCATTATTTCTGCTTTGTGGTTCTCTGTTCTAATCTCTAACGAGGTCTGGGGCTTTCCCGATCTGTTAACTTGACCCTACTAACAATATTTAAAAAGTTCAATAACTGATAAATATTTGAGAAAATGACTGAACACGCTGTGGAGCTTCAAGTTGATGGTAGCCACCTAAAATAAATTTTGTTGGTGTGCTTTTAAAGCACTATTCTCATGTGTAACATCTGTTAATAATTTATTCATCTGTGTACCCTTTATAGGTGTAACCTTCACATAAATTGAGACTGCTTGATCTGTTACTGAGAGCAAAGACTGTATTCATAGAAAGACGGTGATTTATCTGGAAGTTGCTCTTCGCCATTTTTAAATACTGCAGAGATAAATATGTCTCTTTAGCTAGAGTGTCCTTTTGTTTCCCTGGTATGCTTGATTGTAAACATATATCAAGTTGTTTCCCTCAGGGGGCCCTGTTCACATGCAGCTTGAGTTACATTATGGTGGTAATGTTCATTCTTTGCATTAATAATTACATTGAATGCCTCCTGTTCAGCAAAGTATTGTATTTCTTTGATGTTTTCCGTGCTATTATGAACTGCTGTGCTGTTACTGTGTATTTTATGCTGACAATTCAGGTCGCCCGTTCTCTGTTTTTTCCTTTTCTCCATTACTTGTGGCTCTGTACGGTAACGTATATTGGGTAAAACAGAGTTGGGGCACCTAATCCACTCAGTTCCTAGATCTGACAGGTGAGGACAAACTGAGCATTGGTAGCGACTACCATGCTGTTGTAGTGAACTTCTGTAACAAAACCAGGACTTTCCACACTTGGTTGCTTCAGGCAATGAATGGTAAGAGTCTAAGGTAAAGTAGCTAGTAAAAGTACAATGTTTATAAGATTAAAAATAATTTGTGTGTGTTTTCAAAAAAAAAAAAAAAAAAGGCAGGTTATTGTAGGAGTTGCATGACGGCAATTTGGTGTTCTGAGTTTTTTTGGTATGGATTTGTTGTTTTGGGGTTTGGGTGGTTTTTTTGGTGTTTGTGTTTTTTTTTTTTTAATTTAATAACTCTCTACATAATTCCATTGATTTTTCCTGGGAATGTACTAAGACTGAATTTGGCTCGCAGTGACTGATTTAACAAAACTGGTTTGTAATATTAGTCAATATTTGCATTCACTAATGCCCAGACAAACAGGGATTCCCGTGTTTCATATGTAACATCCTCCTGTGCCTTTTTTGGGGCCTGAATGATCAAGTATTTTTTGGTCCTATAAGTTGTTCCCACTTTGAGAACAAATAGAGAGGAGTCATGTGTTTCATGTGTAAGCCTGTTGGTTTCCAAAGATGTTCAAGTTTCCCTAAAGAAAACTGCAGTCAAACGTTAGAACATTTATTATTAATGATTCATAACCTCTTTTATTTTTTTTTAAATCAGCAGTGTCCAACAAGTTCTTCTAATCTTTTTCTTGTTTTTTAATGTTATGCAGTGACGTGTGTCCTTTGCTTTTCTTCCCCCTCACCTCTTTTCCTCTCTCACACACCTGCAGTATCTGGATTAGCTATATTAACTCAAGTAAAATAGAGCTAGTCAAAATTTGCAATCTGATTATGTCTTGTTGATCACTTCTTTTGGTTCTCTTAACCAGTTAGAATGGGGAAATTTCTGTTTAATTTTCAAATTATGCAGGAAAACACTGAAACGACCAGCATGAATGAAGATAAACTTGGTTGAAACCAGAATGTTCAATGTGTCTTGAACCTTCACAGCTGATCTGGGTAGGAGCTGGGAGAAAAGAGATTATCCACTCCTGCAAAGGAGGAAAGAAACTCAGATATTGCCCTAAGATCAGATGGACTTTGTTTCAGTTCTATGAAATTTAGACACATATGGATTTCTAACCCTAACGCCTTTTCTGTACGTTATTTTTCTTTGCTTTGAGAGGCAATTATTGAGCATGGATTTTGCATTCCTGGCTAACTGGAATTCATCCCATGCTCTCCTGATGATTTACAAATGAAGGATGTAGATGAGGAAGGTGCACAGCATCTTTTTTTTTTTTGTAACTGGTACATACCTTCACCTGGAGTCCACAATGATAGTAACAAAGCCAGCTGTGAAGAGTACATACAACAAACCTTTATGGAGATTTTTTTTTATATTGGCAGGATGAATTGGTTTAGATGTGTTCGTGTATTTAATGTCTTGCTGACTACCACGACTAGCTTCGCGGGTGGTGTATTGAGACTGTGTGTGAGTTTGTTTGACAGGAGGAGGCAGTAAAAGGTGAAAACATTCCCACCAGTGACACCTGAGCATCCTCCTCCCAGGAGGAAACCAATCTAGTGTAATAAGACAAAGCCCTGCAGCAGTGAAGAGGATAATAGCGGCATTTATAGAACCTGCTTGCTAGATTTCCTGGGCAGAAAATATATAGTCTGTGACTGAAGATCATCTTTTAACCTGGTTAACCTAGATATAGACATGGAAATGGTAGTACTGGGAAAGTTTATTTAGCTCTTGCATGTTGCAGTTTGTTGGTCAACTTGAAAACCAGTGCAGAAAATAAAGGACAGAACTTTTCTTTCTCCTGGACCAGATTAAGGTGCAGAATTGCAGAGGAGACTCTTCTTTCCGCTGTGAACAGTGGAAGGGATGGGTAAGGCTAAGAAGATGCCCACAGATGAAACCCTTTGCTGGTTTAGAAAGCCAGGGGCTTTGTTAAAAGCTGTGACCTCTTTAGCTCTGAAGCCAACCATAGAAAGAAAAGGTGCTTTGGATCTTTTTGTCCCTTTCTCCAATGCTTTGTCTCTTCCTCTTCCCTTTAAAGCAGCAATTTTTCTTTGTGCCTCTTCCCCCCCCCCCTTCTCAGTTCTCCTTAGCAAAGACTCTCCAGGGAGCCAGTGTAGAGTTGAACTTGGCACAAACAGCCAGGAAAACGGCTTGAGCTCAGTGTCTGTACAAATGTCCAGGATAAACTGCTGTATTAATATTTCAAATTATTTCCTAATACAGTATGCATTGTGGCAGGGATCCAGGGAGCAAGGTTTTCCTGGTGAAATCTGCCTTCTCTTTTTAATATGCAGCTATAAACAGTTTATTTTTAAAACTGTTATGTGTAAAGAGCAATGTTTTCATTAATGGAAAATCCTGACACCCTTCTTTAGGCATTACACCAGTTTTGTTTCTACTCCTGTGGAATTGTAATGACTTTTCTTGGGTGTAAAGCTGGAGAATCTAACCATGTTGTTTTACAGCCATACTACTGTAAATATCTTCAGAGTGGGAATGTCTTTATCAGTTAGAACTTCATTGTAGTGAACTCTCGTATCAGACAGATTTAATTTAATTTTACAAAGTGGGCTTTGGTTATGTTGCCCTAATGGCCTGTCCAGTGTGAGACCTCTAGGCTCTTGTTTACCTCAACACAGATGTTAGATTTTTTTTTTGCCCCCTCAGTCAGCGTTGAATGGCATATAAGTGAGAACTTACCCTATTCTGAAAAAGTGGTTAAAAATGTTTTGTTGAAATGTTTTTGCATGCATAATTTCCATAGGAAATAATTTTAATTTAAAAAAGAGAAAACAAAAATTTCTGAAATCAAAATGTTGTGTAGTCAAAGAAGGTCCTTTTTGAAATCGCTGGGTTTAGAGTGTTATTTCACAGTGACTGTTAGAGGTTTTTGTTTGTTTGAAGTTTGGAATTTAATGCAGTGTTCCAGCTGACATGAAACAATTTAAGATTTTGCCTTGTGAAAAATTAATTCTTTTTTTTTTTTTTGTTTCAAGTCACAATGAGGAAAAATGCTAATATTTTTTTTTGGAACAGAAATGCAAAACATCAAGTCAGGTGAACTATGCTTTTTATATGTATATTCTGATAAAGGTAGTATTAAAAGAAACTTTACAGCACAGAATGATTAAGGCTGGAAGATTGTCTATTGTCCTACTCAAAGCAGGGTCAACTAGAGCAGCTAGTTCCGAGCTGTGTCCCATTGGGTTTGGAGTATCTCCAGGGATGAAGATTCCACTGTCTGTCTGGGCAACGTCTTCATGTGTGTGGCACACTCGGAGCAAAGCAAGGTTTATCTTGTGTTTAAATAGAATTTCTTGTATTTCAGTTTGCATCTGTTGCCTCTTGACCTGTCGCTGCACAGAGAAGAGCCTGGCTTGGTCTTCCATGGTCCCTACCCTCAGACATTTATTCAGTTGGTAATGTTTCCCCTTCCCCACCTAGAGGCTAATAATCGCAGCTCTCTGGGCTTCTGCTTGTGTGTATGTTAATGCCTTTCCAGCACTTGGGTATCATGCACGTTCCTCATTAATCTTGGATTTGCGAGTAGAGATAATGAAAATAGAGCCCTTGGAAGACCAGGACACAGATGCTGATACAAGAAGAAATATTAGAGTAAGAAGGTATCATGTGAACAGTGGCTACTACTTCTCATGGGTTTTCCGCTGTTAAAGCATTCTTTTTCTGCAGACAATTTCTATTTCTAGAGTGGGAGGTAATTCTCTAACAAGAATAAATTTGCCAAAACTCGTAGAACTGCCTTCTTTTCTCATGTGAAGAGCAGGGAATAGTGACATTAAGTGTGTTTGAAGACCACTGACAGCTACCTTAAGGTCTGACTCTATAGCTGTTTAACTTGGCAAAGTCTTTACTTTGGCTTCTGGAAGCATTGAAAAAAATGTTTACTGGTTTGTATACGTAACTAGATGACCCATTTCATAAAAATGTGTGATGAGGTAGGCCTCACAAAAGCAGTTATTACCCTTTTCAATCAGTTTTACCGAAAGGATAGTATTTTCTTTTCATTACTGTAGGAGTTGTCTGTTTCAAGTGATTATGAACCTTAATATTTCATTTATTCTGGGGCTTTGGTTTTATCTTGCCTCTTGGGACTCTCCTGACTCCAGACGAGTTGATTCTGTGTTGCCCACTGTAGGTTCCTTCAGGTCCAAATCCTTGCTGTGAAATGTCCCATTTATATCGTTACCACCAGAATTCATGAAGATAATCGGATAGTTGTGACAGCTCTGAACTTGTTTTTGTTGTGGAATATTCCTACTTGCATACATTCATAGGCAGATGTTTACATAATATACATGTTTTGCATTATGCTGTTAACCCCGCAGAGGGCTGAATTTTCTTAACCCTTTTAAGTATATAGAGGCAAAAAGCAGGGGTGTGACTTCCATTTATGCCAATCTGAGTCTGGCCAACTGTGTTGGAGTCAGTGAAATTAACTGTTAGGAGCGTATGCACGGTGGAATTCAAACTGAAATTGTAATTCTGCCAGCTAAGAGTCACAGTTTCTCAGGATGCGCTGTTTCCAAAAGCCCTAAAATATCTTAGCTGAACCATGGAAAACTGAGTCCCTTCCTGGGTATGCCGTAATACGTGCCCCAGCTGGGATCAGGAGTCCCGCATGGTGATAGATGCGGTGCACGTGCTAAAAGACACCGCCCTGTGTGAATCCAGCCTAACCCAAATGGACGAGAGGAGAGGGGAGAGGTTGTACTTGCCTTTCAGAAAAGGCTAGGATAGAGGCAGGAGTAGAAGCCAGATCTTCTGACTTGGATTTAAATGATTCTCAGCTAGACAATTCTGCCCGTGAGGGATATAGCTTGCAGACTTGTGGACTGATTTGGGATGGGCTTGAAATGAAGTAATGGTGACAGGCTTTCTGCTGGAGCGTCTAGGGGAGAAATGAGAAATGCTGTGTGCTTAGGGGATGCTCAGAGAGATGATTCCTTTTAAAAGGATATGTGGTCACATCAGGGAGGCGGCAGGAGAGAGACTTTAGTGATTGGTAAGCAGCCACATCACAATCCTAGAAGACGACTTTGTTAGAAATTCCCCCCTCCCAGTAATGAACCACACATAAAAAAGCTGAGGGGTAAGCTGTGCTGGGACATGCCTTTTCTTGAGTGAAATCAAAAGCTGAAGCTGTCCTTAGGGAGTTGTGGTTCTGAGATCTGCAGCGCTTAGGATTTGGACCCTGAGTCTGAAAATTGTGGTGACTGAACTAGTGGCTTGTTTGTCAATCCTGAACATCAGCCCTGCTTCCTTTAGCAGCCCTTGTAAGCTTTTGGGGAGCTTTCTTCAAGACTCCTAGAGGCCCTCAAGTTGCTTTTGAAGTTTCTTTCAGCTGGCAGAGTGAGGATTTGACCAAGTATTATCAGTAGCCTGATGTGAAAAGAAGGCAGCTTTTGACCCAGCCCTGGCTAAAAATCAGTGCTAACCCACCCTTGAATCCCTGTCTCCTTGATTACTCCATGTTGCAGACTAGATAGTTTCTAGCTACCAGAACCTTGGCACTTTTCTGTACTACTTTAAACTATATTCAGGAGCTGAATAGGCATGGGATGTGTGTTGTGGTGTTTACACTGCTAGAGCTTGGACACTGGAGGGCTCATGCAGCAGCACAAAAGCGTGTACTGCTTGTTTCCTAATTTGATGAAAGGAGAGCACATTCTGAGCCGCAGCATTGCCCAAATGAGCAAAATCAAGAAAGGTTGCCTGCAAGTAGAAACAAAGCATTTCCCCTGCCTCCTAAACATTAGTGTTTCTCATCCATTTGATTTAACAAGGGCAATCACCCTGCCACTCTAATGATCTGTCAGCCCCACAGTGCGCATAAAGTAGACCTCTGATTTTTAAGAGGAAGAGAGTACCCTGGTGCCTGCATGCCTGTTAGTCCATCGTGATGCACATCTTATCAGAGGAAAGCATTTGGAGGTTGCCTTGATAACACAAGCAGATTCCTGGCATACGGCAAATGGCTATTTTTTATTATTTACACAATTAATGAAAAGGAAACATTGAGTGTCTTTGATTAGAATTAATGGTTCATTAGCCTGGGCTGCCATCACATGCTGGCACTGTGGATCTGGATGGTGAAGCTGATGAATTATTCTGGTTAGAAGAACAATAGTGGGGATGGGCATTCACGGAGAAATACCGAGTACGGGTAGGGCAGCACAGCCGCGGGGAATGGTTTCTGAGGGCAAGGAGCCCAAAGGCCTGACTCTGCACTCCCTCGGGTGCAGATAAATGTGCATTTCCCAGCCAGCTGTGCCCGTGGCAGGTGTTTAGTGCCTACTGCTGCCTGTCTGCAGCACTAAATGCTTGTTACTGCTCCACTGGTGGAGCTTCCCAATTCCTAAATCTGCTGGCAGAGCTACTTCTGAGTCATCATTTATTTGTTTCCATCAAAATGGCAGCAAAGTTAACAGAAACAAGTTATTGAAACTGTTTCAGCAGGTGATTTTTTTCTTCCCTCCCCCCCCCCCCGGTCCCTGAAGCGGTATGGGTGGTACTCAGCCAGGGTTGTGGAAGGCAGGAGTGTTCAGGAGAGTAAACCTCCTGGGTCTAGAAGACTTCCCCCTTGAAAACCAGTAGCAGGGGACTGAGATGCATTTGGACAATGCTTTGCCATGGTCTAAATTGAAATTCTGATTCAAAACCTCAGTGTTTGAAGACTCGATGTGCTGTGTTTTCTGCAGTGGGCTTTGACTTTGGAGCAGCCACCAGTGCATTGTTCCCAGGTTAGGTTAATGTAAGGAGGAGGAGGTGGTACCATGACACAAGTCCAGAGGGATTTTTACCTAACACATAAATCTCACAATGCTGTTGGCTGGTTTTGTAACTTAGTGACTCTTTGTCACAATTTTCCACGTGTAAGAGAGGATTTGGAGCACGTATTTTATCAAGCTACTTTTGTGAACCTGGAGACCTGTTGTCAAGTCTTTTCTGGTTTGAAGCAGGAACTGTCTTTTCACAGCACGCTATAATAAGAGCTGTGGGTCCCAGTGTGGAGAACAGGAGGACCCAGGAGGTTCACAGGCTCTACTGACATGGACCAGGGTAAGGTGTTAAGCCTGAGATCAGATGGGTATTGAGGAATCTGTTTCACAAACAGACCAAACCTTAGGCTATTCTAACGAGAGGTTTAGTGTTGGCTGTTATTTCTAACCTGGGAAAGCAGCAGAGGTGGAAAAAACAACCCTAACGGTTTTCAGGGACACGAGAGAGAAAAATAAAACTCTCCTGGACAAGCAGATCAGTCGGCAGCACTCGGAGCACTCAATTTTAGCAGAGATGGCTTTTCCCTTCTACATTGGAACTGCTGTGAGAGTGGGTAGAGAGTTAATGTAACATCCATAGCTGGCCCCCACAATAATGCAAATATAGTAATTTTCTCTCTAATACGTATTCTCGGTATTAATAGCAAAGAAGCCAACAAACAAAAAGTAATCCATCACTTTCTGTAAAATTGCCTGTATAGACAAAAAAAAAAAAATCCACTGCTTCCTGTGCTGCTGTTCTTATTTCTGTTTTATTGTTTCTATTTAATGAACTGGCAAATAAATTACAAAAATCTGTTTTATAAGCCAGTTACTTATTAATTCCATATTTTCTGCAACAGGTGCCTAGATTAATGAATCAAGGAGATGGAAAAGCCTGCTAATTTAATTACACAATTGCCATCGCTGTAACATTTATTTTAAGGACATGACATAGCTAATGGATGTTTTATTTATTTATTTAAAGGAAGGGATCTTAAAATTGATGTCTGCAAAATGTTTTTACTTCTGGGTTTTTGTTATTTCCTCCCCTCTTTTTTTTTCTTCTTTTTTTTTTCTTTTTGTGAATTTAGTGAAAAGTATTAAAAAAGAAGAATTCTTGGCATGGCTAAAATATAGCTACCTTTTTGTGCAGATCCCACTGTGCTACAAGCTACAGACTAGTTCTTGCTCTAAAGATGTCTTCATTTAATGATGAGTGGGAAAAAAAAAAAGTGAAGTAATGTTTCTGAACAAATACTGAACTCCTTGTGGTTAAATACAACACTTCTATTAAAGACACTTGTGTGCCACCTCCAGATTCTACTGTTTGTAATTACCATCCTTTAGGTGTAACCTTAGGTATAAAAAAAATAAATAAATCCAGTTCAGGCAAGGCATTAGGAGCCTCATCCAGTCTGTAGTGAGGACTCTGCCAGAAGACAGAGATGCTGTATAGGTTATGCTGAAGGATCTGCCTAAAAAAAGTGTTATTTTTGGTAAAACAGAAATGTGTCTTTGAGTTAATTGTGAAGGAGGTAGGGATTTTTGCTGCTGTAGTTGTCTGTGAAAAGGTGGAAAATTAAGAGCTATATTTTTGCATTTGTATGGTTAAATGCTGTTCCAGGTGATACTGACGGGAGGTTTGGCAGACACGGGAATAGGCATTTAGTTCCAGATTCAGCCTGCAGGTATCTGCCTGGTGATCAGGGAATCCCACCGGGATGGGGCCAGAGAGCTGCATTTCCTCCGGTTAAAGGCAGCGTCATGTTTGAATACTTCAAACATGCAAGAAACTTGTTTTTCTTCTACTCTAATTGTATTCATGTGTTTAACCAAAAGGGAGAGAGATTATTTCTGTATATTTATATCCATTACGTTATATATAAATATTTAACGCTTGGTTCATTTCGTACCTGTTTGAAGCTTCCCTAATCAAACGAATTCTTAAAATGGGGCTTTGAGTAACCGTTTCCTGCTGGAAAAAGTACACACCAAGAAAGGAAACATTTCCCATTAATCTTGGGAGTGTAGGATATATTATTACTATTAATTCCAGTAATTAGGAGGAAAACATAACAAATTACTCTTAATAAGCCTTTCAGACAGGATTTTCTTTTAATCTACAGGCTCATTTGTATCTATTTATGTTCTTTTTTTTTACCAGATGAAATTAGCATTCTCTGCACACTCTGAAATGACCTTTATTTGTTTACTGACGGATACAACACACAGCTTAGAATCAAAGGGGTTTTTTTTTTAATAGCCAGGGCAAGATACAGGGTGAGAGTACTTTGTTTTTTCAGTATGTGGAAGGACTTCTACTCTCGCCATATATTCCTTCCTTAATTCTCTTAATATGGGAATATCCATGGTAAAAGACAAAGATTCGTCTTTGGCCGGGGGGGGGGTGAGGGAGCGTGGTGGTGTCATAATCCCAGTAGTCCAGGAAAATGTAGACATTCGTCTGGCTTTTCAGTTTAAGTGAAATGCTTCATATTCTCTCACCAATTTAAATATTTTGACTTGCATGATTTTATCTGTTTATTTAGGTGATAGAAAAGCAAGGACCAAGTTTTTAAAGTCCTGTTTGCTATGAAGATTGGACAGAACTTTATTGTTTCAGTTGCTAAGAGCTTTTCTCACTTTCCGAGCTATGTATTTTCATATGCGGTTGCTCAAGGTACGGCAGAGGATGAAATAGTGCTGCAGGACTTTCCACTTACTTGTTATCCTCCCTCCTCCCTTTTGAAGGCAGTAGTTATTATGACAGTGTCTGCAGAGGTGTTTGTAGTTAATTTACACAATATACAGTCTAAACCACTAACCGGGACTTGGAAAACAACTGTGTTTTTACTTCTGTGACATCATAATCCTTGAGTTAAGGGACAGAGCAGTGGGATCCTTCCTTAAGCCCCTGAAGCATCGAAAATTTAAACTATAAAGTAACTCTCTGCAAGTTTACCAGAACTGTCAGTCACCTTCAAATTTTCTTAAGAAAATAACTTCTAGATGCTGAGATCCGTAGTTTTTAAAGTACTTACTTTCATTTAAAGAAAGACAAGTGCTGAGATATTACAAAAATGAGGGTTTTTAAATTGTGTTCAGTTCCCTTCAAGTTAATGTTATGATTATTTATGAAAACATGTTACTTTTGAGACCCAGATATCTGTTCTCAAGAAACTGGGTGATAGATTTATTTTTTAATTTTTTTTTAAAGTTGCTATTTTCAAGAGAAGGTAACTTTTTACTAGTCCTTTTTAGTAACCTTGTAATCTCAAACTAATCATATGTAAATTTAAAGTTGTTGCTCAAGTCTTTGAGGGTTCTCCTCCTGGTTATTGTTCCAGAAGCATTTAGGATGACAGAAAATACTTGAGAAACAGAGCGAGTTCTGAAGCAGTCAGTTCAGGCATTGTTTTAACACAACTTAAATACATGACTACTTCATTTTACGTGGTTAGGAATAGCTAGAGCTCCCAGTAATCTGCCTCCCTAAGAGGATTTTCATGTGTAAATCTTTGTTTATCAAAACTGTGCTGGTATTAAATTTTTTTTTATTTTTTTAAGAGGGAGAGGAAACTTGAGACAGTTGTAGAAGACCTTTGAAAGAGAAAAGTGCATTTTGAAAATGCCCTGATTTTTCAGAGTATGGAGTGTGCAGATTTTTGTCTTGTGGGACTCTGGTCTTAAATACTACCTTTGAAAACAGGACATGATCTCCTCCATTATTTCAGAGCTCTTTTAGCAGTTTCAATTTAGTCTTTAAGGCTTGTGCGTATAAGCATAACAAGCAATTGTTTCCTTCTTTTGATTTAAAACCTGTTTGGAATAGATAGTTGTCTGGAAATCTTTTGTAAAGGCTGAAACAAGTGCACCCTGCAGCAGGAAAAAGAACGTAGGACTCCAGGTTTCTAGTTCTTGCCTTTATTAACAATTACTCTTTTAAATCCCTTTCCTCTTTTTCAGTTTGTGGTTTGGTTTTTTTTTTTTTTTTTTTTTTTAGTGTGAAATGCATATCTGCAAAAGTTTCTTGTATGGTTGGCCATATTTGTCTTCATAACCTAATATGAAACATAGCTGCTGCTGATAACTCAGATTTTCCATGGGTTAAATTCTTTTCTTTTTGGTAGCTTCTTTCTGTGGTTATCAGTTTTAGCTCAAGATCTGACCATAAGTTTTTGCTGTGTGTTATAGAAGAAAAGACGTTTTTCTCCCAGTTCTATTGAAAAGGTTGTTCAAGAGTTGACATGGAATATATAAAACGTAAACTTCACCATGAACTCCACAACTGTGAGCTGATCAGCCTGTTTCTTACAATATGAATGTTATCTCTGTTTTTTTTCCCTTTGTTACTTGTTTATGAGGCAGAATTGAACATTTTCTATTGTTCCGCTTGCTTAATCTCTTCCTTTTCTTCTCCGAGTTCCGCCAAAGCTCTTCTAAACTAAGAAGTTTGTTTCAGAATCTCTGCAGCTGCCTCATTACTGTATTCCATTTTGTATTACCCGAGCATCTCATACTTCTTTTTTTTGTTCACTTATATGTGGGAGAACTAGTTCTGCAACGTACAGTGTGGTTAGAAAACATCGAAGGTGTTTAGCGTGGTGAGAAATTTGGGAAGAGTTAATCTGGTGTTACAGATGACAAAGCCACTAGCCATCTGGTCCACCCGAAGTTTAATAAGTATCACTGCTTTTAAATTAATAAGTGCTGTGTTAGAAGAGTAATTCAAAGTTGCATAAAATATGGATTTGGGACTTTCGGTATAAATAATAGAACATATATATTTGATAAGAGCTTTAAAATATTTCCATGAAAAGTTCCACTTTTGTGATTACTGTAGTATTAAAATCTGTAATGTTTGTCATCTAATCCTATCTGATGATGAGGATTAATAGAATGGCATTATTTTCTAAACTGCCACGTCAAAGTTTCACTATTATTAAAAACTGTATTAGGGATTTGTCCTTTAGAAGTAGAGTTCAAATCCCCATGAAATGCAGGTTACCTTACGTTTGTTTCCCTGTTGTCCACAGCTTTAGGAAGGATTGCCCTAATTCCAGCAGTACAACAGGCAGTCATAGGAAATGAACAGTCGTAGGGATAAAAAGGTACAACCAGAGATCACCAGCTGTGGTTCCTTTCTTAGTTGCTTCCTAGCACTTCTTTGCCGAGGCTTTCTTCATGAAGAGCATCTGCTACTGCTTTTATGTCTCAGGTGGAGGTGAAGAGTGAAAAAGTTGTAAATAATTGAGGAAAGCCTCCCTCTCCTGCGCCATTCCCTCGTGCAGAAATAGGGTAGGTCACTCACAACCTCTTTTTGTGCAATCCTGATAAAAGGAAGTACCTTCAGTGGTGGGAGGAGGATGTGAAGAGCTACTACCCTAGTAAATTAACTTGCATATAATTCTTCGCTCTTCCCCTTTTGAAGTGGCACAACCATCCACCTTTAGCATGATATATCAGCACTATATTAAACTAATATTGTTTGCATTCCACCTTGGTATTCATCCTCAATACATATTAAACCTTGTTGCTGTGCATTTAATCATAACTGCTGTGATTTAAGTGTACTTGGTTTTCCAATAAAACCTGGTATGAAACAAAAGGGAGGGGGAGGTGAAGGAAAGCTCAGTTTTCAAATTGAATTGATAAAACCTCCCACCAGCTGCGTTAACTACTGAGAAACAATAACTCCAAAAAAGGGAGTTGACACAGCATTACTATTCCTTTACTATTCTTTTTTTTTTTTTCTGTCAAAGCCTGTGAGGGATTTGAAGAAAAAGCTTTTTACTACATGTGAATTAGTAGACAAGTCCAATTCCATATAAATACATGCTTCCTCTGAAAGTTAGATTCTCTAATTAGGGTCCTGTACTAATCATGCTCACAGGCTCTCAAGCCCCAGCTGCTGAAGTTCATGAACTGCCTTGTGGCAGTGGTAACTTAAGCTTGTGGTAACTTAAAACATGCTTCTCTATATTTGACTTTAATTTAGAGGACTTCATACTGCAGCCTGCAAATACCTAGCATGTTTGATATCATGTGATAATTTTGCAGAAGTCTGAGGTGGCTTCAAAAGATGGTCCAGAGCTGGTTTGCAAATATTTGTGTTCCTGTGAAATGTAGCAGCACGGCAAAAGCTGAAAGAAAATAATAGGATAGGATAGAAAAGAATCCGGTCAGATAACCACTATAAATTGTATTTATGAAGTTTTTTAAGGCATTTTTCTTTTTCATTCTGCTGTCTCCATTTCAGAATATGTCTGGACAAAGAGTTGATATTTGGGCATTGGAATATGCTTTCCACTTTAAGCAAATGACTTTAAAACGTGTTTAAGGCTACCACAACCTGTACTAGCACTCAGGGGTTTCAAGATCTCTAACATTAAATGCTTTCTTGGGGATGTTCCTTCACCAGTTGTGAGAGGACACGGGCTCTCGTTCTGTACCTTTCTGTTCTCAGCCGTGGCTGGGCGCTGCTCCACTCTCCGTGGGCCCTGTTTGCGTTGTAGGAGTGGGAGCTGGAGATCTAATGCCGTCTGGGGCTAATGTGGCTAATGAGACTTTTTAGTCTCCCTGCTAAATATAAGTCACTTTAAGATCTTTCTTTCCAGGTTAAATTCTCCCAAGGTGAAATACGATACACTTAGAAATAAATTCTGTTGTTGCATTCCCTCAAAGTGACAAGAAATTATGAGTCTGAGGACTGTTTACCCTTCTTTTGTTTCTTAATTGGATGAAGCAACATTCACTTTGGCTTTTTTTTTTCCTTTATTCATTGTGGACAGTTATAATTATTTGGGGGGTGGAAAGATGGATAGATGGATTTATTTTTTTTTTTTGGCAGCTTTTTAGGAGTGGAGGAGGAACGTGATGTGTCCAGCAAGTGGGTGGATGCTTGTGTTTCAAGTGAAAAGCTTATTCCATTTGTCGTGGGGGTGAATTTATGTTACATGAGCAAGGTTTGTTCTGTTATCTCTGCCTGGCACTGCTATGAACTTTCAGAGTAGCTCCAAACACAGGCAATAGCTTTGCCAAAGTATAATGGTGTGCTGTGCTGCGGGTTCTTCCGTTCAGGATGCATCACAGTCGGTGCAGGAGATGTGCTGGGAGCTTTAAAGAAGCCAGTTTAAAGCCCTTGCAAGTTCTTCATGGCTTATGATCAGAGGCTTCTGCTTCTTAGGAACATGTTGCAGTATTTATGGACAGGAATAGAGTGAACATAACCATGTTGTTAGCTCCTTTTTAGCTGTTTAACTTAACACACAAAGAAATTACCGGCCTTTGTTAATTGGTATTGAAATTTGATCTAAGTAAATTTGTTTGGAATTTAAGATTAAATTAATTTAAATAACTTTTGACAGAGTACTCTTTTGAAAGGCTTTGCCTTGTAAGTTTCCCACCAAAGTAAATCACTTTCATTGAATTATTTACGAGACAATTTCATAGGGAGAGCTTCAAAAACCCTCCAGGCAATAATAAAATGATCTTCACTGTTACAGTCACAATTTGTTCTGGATAATTGGCTGCCTTTTCCCATTGGGGAATAGTGTGGTTTTATGTGCTAGATAGGTGCCTCTTCCTGCCAAGAGGACAAAGTGGTGCCAATCACGTGGACTAAATCTGTGTCTGAATTTTCATTTAAAAAAAAAAAAAAAAAAAAAGCAGCCAAAAACCTTAGTTTATACCACAAACATGCCATTTGGATTTGCAGTGCATTGCAGAAACAAACTTTCCTGTTTTGTTTGCTTGTTTATTTTTAATTATTTTACATCCCAAATGGGTAACTCGCCGATACAGGAACAGCACTTACCAGACCATTTTATTCTCTCACGTAGGTGTTTAAATGCAGGCTGTATGTTTGCAAATGGCTGTTTACAAAGCTTAATGGAAAATAGGTTTCTTTCTGTGGAGTGTAGGGGGGGAAAAAAAAAAGTTAAATGTAGATTTCATAATTCCATTGAAGTACTTCAGGGGAGCCGAGTCAGTTGATGCTTACCCTGACCTTTTCATGTGCAGTGGTCACCTATTGCAGACGTAACACCGAGTGAAGGGGACAGTTGATTTGAACTCATACGGGCGCTCTGATGATGTTTGCTCCCTCTTATTCCTCTGCTCCTCTGAGTTGAGCTTTTTTGATGAGATTCCTGCAGGTTATTGGCTGTGGTCTCTCATAGCAATTCTGTTCATCTGCTGCGATGAAGAAGACCTAAGAGCACTTGCACCTTAAAGAAGAGGAAAAAAACGAAGCATTATGGCAATGCATAGTCAAAATCTCTGACCTTTAGATCAAAATCAAAAGATCTTTAGACTAAGCATTATGCTTTTCAACCATCTAGTGAGAAATTGGAGTTTTCTAGAACAAGCAGGCTTTCACTGTTGGAAAGTCAACCAGAAAAACTGTAAAAAATAATTCCTTGTGATTAATTAAAAAAACACCACAACCACAATTCAATTTCTAAAGTGCAGGCAGCCTATGGTTGGATTTTGGCAATGTCTCTTCAAATAATTTGAGTCCTTTAGTGGGTTGTCTCGTTTCCTGTAATGGTGGCCACCAGATTCTATCAGAGCAATAGCCAGAATATGAAACACATTTGTCCCTCAATGTGTTGTTTTCTTCAGTTCAGTGGAGTGTTTGCCCAAAAGCCTCCCCTTTCCTAGATAACTTTAGTGCTTTAAACCCCCAAATAACTTTGGAAGAGATTTTTTTCCTACCGGAGTTCAAACTAACGGAATGTGTTACCTCCTCGTTCCCTGTGTGATGTTCAGAACCGTTCTTTACATTAATAGACATTGTCTTCTGACCAGTTTGTGGCTTTTGAAAGGACCAAGGCTGAGATGCACTGACAAAAGAGCAATTTGCTACGGTGGAAATTCTGTGCCTTTCTCAACTAACCTTTGCAAGCTTGATGGGATTTCCTTCACCGAGAAGGAAAAATGGAAGAGCAGATCTTGGATATTTTTCTCCTTGAGTCTGAATGATGTCCTGATATTTTGTAGGAACGTATCTGATAAGTTGTGATGTCAGAAATTGCTCATCCCTTAAAGAATTTTCTGTTACATTTG
The DNA here is from genome assembly GCA_947846985.1 of Fratercula arctica. Lineage (NCBI taxonomy): Eukaryota > Metazoa > Chordata > Aves > Charadriiformes > Alcidae > Fratercula > Fratercula arctica. The sequence goes on from CANTUZ010000023.1 coordinate 5,717,973, forward strand.
AATTTTAAATAAGGTTTTTAGTCAGAATGGAATTCCTCCTTAAAACCAGCAAGAACCTTTTCAGAGTGCCTGGTATTCCAATTCAAAAGGTATTGACATTCCTTTTGCGCTGGGAGAGGCGCTGGGAGCGGTAGAAATCCCTCTCCAACCCAGGGGACAATGTGGATTAAAAGTTGATGGTCTTTTAAAGTGCAGGTGGGTGTTACATCTTCAGCTATCTTTATAAAATGTAGAGTTCTCCTTTCCGGCTTTTATCAATGTTTGTTCTTTCCCCTGTTTTCTTTGTAATTTTTTCATTTCTGTTGAAGTAAAATAAAAGCAAAACTTTTTTGTTTTTAAAAGACGCTTAAAAATCAGCCTAATATTAGGAAGCAAAGAGGAAAAGGACTGGGAAATGACCATGCTGCACCTTTTTCATTACAGTTGTATGCTGTGGCAAGCGTGATAATTCTTTTGTCTTATAGTTATTATTTAAAAAAATCTTTTATTCTTTTCAGAACTGCTCATGATACATGCAGTAATATTAACTTGGGCTGTCTTTTCTGACAGTCGTGGTGTTTCATAAAAATTGTAACAAAGCAAAATGAATAAAATACCTGGTCTCTCATAGCTCATGAAATGTCCTCCAGAAGACGATTGATTTAGGCTGGGATTTTTAAAAGATCCCGTGAACTGGGTGCCTAATTCTCCTGAACTACTTGAGTGTGTCTTGCTCTTTTTTCATAAATTCAACATAAACGTTTTCTCAAAACTGCCAAAACCTCTACATGATTCTGTGTGTTATATGCATGCAAATATTAGATCTAATATTTCAAATAATATTTTACATTAATTTGATTAAACTCTCTGGCAATGCTTATAACTGGTACGAGACTCCATCTTCCATACAGATTTCTCATTGTAATTTATCATTATTTAATGAAAGCTTAAAAGAAATTGTCCAAACTTATGTCATATCCCCTCCAATGCTTTGAATGTTTCATCTTCCCCGAATGAGCTGCATAGCAATTTGAGCACACCCTTTAGACAGATATCAGACCTTCCTGATGAGGTTTTTTTCTGCCAGTATTTGCTGCCTGCCTTCTGGCTCTGGCCACCGTTGATAAAATTACGGAAAGGATTATAGTGTTTCATTCTATTAAATGTCAGGGTGGAGAACATGAAATATGTCCGCTTATGAGCAGTGCTCATCAAGGACAACCTTGATTATTCAGGCTTGTTTGAGCAACAATTCCCAGTCTTCAGACGACATTAGTGGATGTGTTTGTTCTCCTCTCCATGTTCAGTTGATTTGTTTTCTTTTTTGGGAGGTGGGGCTTTAGGTGGGGGAGTGAAGGTCACCTAGATAGTGCTTTGCCCGTAACTTGGGACACAGAATCTCTCCTGTTGCGTAAATATGAATGGTTCTGAAGGGTTTTCTGTTGTTACTGAATATTGCCTAATTGGAAGTTGTCATTTATGATTTGGAGGGTAACAAAGCCATTTCTCAGAATGCCTAGCATATTGCATTGGGCATAAAATACAGTGACCTTGCGTGCCTGCTTTCTCCTCAGAGCTGGCTGCAGCCGGAACTATCAAACTATCAGCTTTCTGGGAGTTTTGAAGTAAAGAGGATGTTATTTTAGTATAATTACTGTGACTTCATGCATTGGTGTGGGTAAAATGCTGGGTTTAATTCCCAGGAGTAGCTGTATACTTGTGTATGCATGGAACTAGATGATTTTTAAGGTCCTTTCTGACCTAAACCATTTTGTGTTCTATGATACATGCATTTTCGTGCAGGCATTTGTGATCCTGGTAAATATAGTAAGAGGTGGCCTTTATGGGTGAGACGGTGTGTGCTGCAAGCTGCAGCCCGAAACTTCAGGCTCTGTAAGAAGTACTTGCAATAATTCGTAGCACATTGACCATTCTTTATTTATTTTAACATCGAAGTTACCTTGGATAGATGCATTTTCTGTTCCTCGCATACCGGTTCTCAGAAGGAATCTTGCAAATGCCTAACTGTGTGTGTTCATTTTCTAACACCTGGTGGAATTCTGAGCTTGCACCCAGAAATGTAGAAACCATGTTATGGCTATATTGATGCCTTTAGGAAAATACCTTTTTTTTTAATTTTTTTTTTTTTTTTTTTAGTAGAGAGGAGGATACTTGGGAATAATAAGAAAGTCTGAACAAAGAAGTTCAACTTGTTGTAGAATTGTATCATTCTGAGCGAGTGGAGAATCAAGCCAGATGTGCCCTGGGAGAGCACTCAGATTCACTTTAAACAAACTCCTTTGGTTCTGTTAAAGTGCTCATGAGACAAAGCTCCGCAGCAGAAGAGAAAGCTTCGCCTCAGAGACACTAAAAATATTCCAGATAAGAAGATGCAGGTTGGGAAGTAAGAGTTATATTGCCGTTTACAAAGATGTTTACGGTTAGATAGACAAGAGAAAGAAAAATAATTCCGAAGAGCTTTGTTGTGTGTCAGCTGGTAACTTTTGCTGGCAAAAGATTTTTAAACTGGTAATATATTCATAGACATATACATTCATATACAGAAATATGATTGAAAAAGCATATTCTTTGGTTCTTTATTTTGAGCTGGGGCAAATGAAAATGTTTCCAAAAAATGGTGTTGAGACAGAATCCCAGGTAAGTAATGGGGCGTTTGAAGGTGAAATCTAGTTGTCCCTGAGAAATGTGTTACTTCTGGTAATCTGCAATGTAACTCGGCGTGCAATGCTTTTTAACTAACTATGACCTTTTGAAAGAGGAATTGGGGAAAGAAGAGAAAACCTGTGTGTTTGAATGTGAATTTCAACATCTGTTAGGATGGGGAAGAAAGTTAGTTGGTGGCATTTAGCTTCCTTCTCTTCTGCAGGCTTAAAAGGGCTTGTTCAAATGCAGCTGATGGGAAGAACAGTTTAATTTGCAGATCAGGCCCATTTTTTGGACATAAAAGGGTAAACAACAAACAGCTTTTTCCTCTATTCCTGTCCCTTTTAAGTAGAAAGCTGTCAGCCTTTTCAATTATTCCCACTTAGGAACAATTGCCTGGTTGCTTACAACTCGGCTCATCTTTTGTCATTCTGCTTTTATGTGAGTAAACAGTAGCTCCGTGCCTGTGAGAGCTCCTGAAACCTGCTTTCCAGCGGCTCTGTGTCTTGTGGCTTAAGGTTTCTATCGTATGTCTTATTTGAAGGTTGTATTGCGAGTTTCCTAATTTTTAAATAACGGAGAGTCTACACAGGAAAGAGGTGGTATAAAAAAAAATTATGCTCCTTATTAAATAAGAAATCACATAAGTTAAAGTTGATATGTTTGTTATCTAAAAAGTCATAATCTACCACTGGTAGCATGGGCAATGCCTGCTGTGTGTGGATTCTTCTGTGTCTTAGGGGTATTCTGAATTTCTGGGTGGGGTGGTATGGGGAAAAGGCATTAGCAGAGACTCCCTGCTCTTCTGTGATCTCTTTCCCTTTGTTTAATTTGATTGAGACTGGTTATCAGTTGCTCTGTCTCTTGAAGGGAGACAAGATGCACGTGTGCACCCACAAATCATGGTTGCTTCAACTTCTTCAGTCTAAAAACAAGTACTTGAACGCTTCTTGGAATATGCTTTTTATAAGAGTGAACGGAAGGCGTTGTGTAGAGCTTCCCAAGAACTGGGTTCAGTTCCTGAGCCTGTCATGTGAAATATCTTTGTAGGTTGAGGCAAAGCGTAGCTCGTTTTTTCAGACGGGTTCAGTACTGCTAGTTCCCACTGACATCAGGTAGTCTTGGAAGTGCATGGTGTCTGCTTGGTTTGACTTTGGACTCCGTCTCCATCTGCCTGAAAAGCATCAGCTTTCTGCCCATCCTGGACACTAATCACACATCATGACCAGGGTCTAGAAGCATCAGGACACAACAAACAGTAGTTTACTATTATGTTATCTTTCAGCCATTTAAAACAGCTGTTTTTAAAAGTATTGGGCATTGCAGTATGTTACTGGCAAAGTATTGTTAATACCCTTAAAGCCGAGTTTAGTTCCACACTTTGAACACATTTGTCTTATAGAATATAAATGCTTGTCTTTCCATTTCCGTTCTTCTTCAGTTTAAGGCATAAATTGATAGCTTTTTGTTCCCCTATTGCGACAAGTATGTACTCAGAATGCGCTTGTCTCGCTGTCAACAGACCTGGAAAAATTCTCTGCCGGAACTGAATCTGAGACTTCTGAATCTAAATGTGTAAGTCCTCGCCACTACAGTTTTAAAGATTCAATTGCAGTCGAATAAAGGCATTAATAGCTTCATGCCTCTGGAGGGGAAAATGGTGCTACCTGAGGCCAGTCTGTGTCACAGCCTGTTGCACAGGCGTAATCCTTCCCAGAAATGGTATAGTTTCTTTGCCTTACGTGTGAATCAAGCGTACCTGTGTACTTGATTCTCCAGTGCATTTCTTGCTGCGCGTTTCAGATCTGATGGAGTGGCATTAATTTACTATGCACTAAAGGTATTCTCTTTCTTTTAGAAAAGAGGAAAAATAATCTTTTTCAGACATTTGCTTTCATTGAACTTTCTTAGATGGAAAAAAGATAATTACTCTTTTGTTCATAGTTTGCTGCTATTGTGCAATAATTATAGCGTAAGTCAGTTGCTTCCTTAGCTTTTAGTTAGGTGCTGGCTACAGTCAAACGTTTGGATGGTTACAACACAAGAAACATCTTTCTCCATCTGAGAGGTTTTGGATGCTACCCTAATACAAACAATAACATAATACTGAAGAAATGAATGCTTCCAGGAATTCTTCTTACCCTTAGTGGGAAATGCTGAATATAGCAGGCTGGGTGTTTTCTTCAAGGCTGCGAGGAGTTTATGTGGAAATACCTTTAGGGATGTAATTTGAGGAAGAGATCTTGCCTGATCCCAAATAACAAACAGAAGGGGCACTTAGAGCAGGAGGCAAACATTTGGGACCTTGCTCTGCTTGGTTCATTCTCCAGGTTTACTGATTGATCACTGTTAGGGGTTCTCTTATTAATTCCAAAGCAAAGCGCAGTCACAAGAACTCTTCCAGCACAAGAAATAGGCTTCCCATCCCGTAATGCTCTGACAGACAGGAGAATGTCACCTCTCCACTTGGCGTTGCATAACAGCATTGGTCAAACATTTTGGAATTTATTTTAAGTAATTTAATCCAATTAACATGCAGCTAATTTAGCATGACATGAACTCTAGCTGTGCAACTCCCGCTTTGTTCGTTACATTTAACATGAAGTTGTTGTCTTGACTCCTAAAAGATGTATAATCAGTCACCAATTAATTAGCATCAGTATGTCAGGTACTCATTAGAATAATTGACTAAAGTCTGTCTTGTTGAAAATGGCTTTTTGCTTAATTTTATGCACTTAGTGAAATGGAAAACACAGTCCTAAAAGACGTAGACAGATCTCATAGGTCATCTGCATAATTTGTTTGCCAGGTTAATTTAGGCACATCCTCGAGTGCTTTCTGTAGCCTGGCTGACATCGCTTGCGCAGTGAGTTTCCACCACTTTTTTTTCAGAAAACATGTTTTGTATTATTGTTCCGTGACCGTAAAAACCGAGTGTTAACTCTGACTAAACTGAAATATAAAAATAGTTAAGCTAGCTAACTTCAGAAGAAGGAACGTGTAAGGAGAATAGTCTGCACAGGTCCTCCCCAGCCTGTCCTTGACAAGAACTGCTTTTGAGACAGGCTTTTGCAAAGACAGATTTTCCTTCTGTGTTTCATGCTCTCATCCTTCTTCATTATGAGATAGTTCTTGCTGTGGCTGTGTTGTATGCGACTGTGGAGCCAGACTGGAGACACAGGGGATGTGCACAAGCACCGACAAAAGGTAAAAGGTGAAATAGCAGCACGCAGAGGAGAGCGTTGCGCCAGAAGACGTACTGTGTGACAGAGTGGGCACTTGAACTCAATATTACATATTATATAGTATAGAAGTTCGTGGATATTTAAATTGGTTTTATTTATGTGAAGGAGCTTTTACGAGAGTTCTTAGCTTGAGCGTAGAGCCGCGTAAGGCGCTGAGAGATCTGCGTGGTTGTGTACTGCTTCGTAGTTCTCTTGACTCCAGTTAACTGGGCATCACGTTTGACCGGTGGGAGTCGGTAGCTGCGTCGAGGTTTGGAACTAGTGCACGTTTTCCTGCATTGTTGCACTCTGTTAGGTGTTTTTCTGTCTTCTCTTTTCCTGTGGACCTTGAATTTTTGCGCCAAGCATGATTGTCCAGGTCAAATGTCTAGATCTGGCATTCCACATCTGCGGTGAGAAGGGGGAACTGTGCCAAATCTTCTGTACCCAGCTGGGCTGGTGGCTGCCTCTGCTCGTCACCCGTCACAGAGCACACTGTTTGCTTGACTATGGGCAGCAGGAAAACTGGCAGTGTTTGCCCATTCCCTGTCCCCTCTGGTCACAAGGGCTCCCGGGGCCGCACAGCTCAGTTCTCAGCACTGATGGGATGCGGCAGACGTGTCGCGGCAGCGCTGAGCAGCACAGGCTGCAAATAATCTCTTTTTCTTATTTAAATGCTTCCGGGGCCTCTCTCTGAAATGAATAGTGTGTGTTTTGTTTGTTTTTGGCTAGCAATATGCTGTCAGCTTTAGTTTTAATCTATGTTAGAGGAATTAGTGTTTGGTTTGTTGGTTTAACTCGTTAAAGAAATGAGTTCTGTAGCTTTGCTCTAGTTCAAGCAACATCTATCACTGAAGATGATTTTATTTAACACTGTGAGACACAATAGAAATGTTTTTATTTATAACCATCCACTGTGATGTATGTTTTCAAGGTGAATACCAATCATACAAATGCTCATGTTTATTTTTCCTGAATTCCCCATAAGAAAGGCAGAGGATTGTCTGACAGGATCAGATGAACAACCTATTTAAGAATACTAATACCACCTTATTTTCATTCATAGACCTCAAAAAACTTTTCAAAGGAAGTTAATAGCATTTTATTTAACATGCATATAGTAAATAAATAAAACAGTGAGAAAAGGAGAGGAAAGTGACCTTCCTGGAGGCCGCCCAATAAATAACTTTGCAGCCTGGAGAAGAACTCCTGTCGCTTGAGCTCTTTGCCAGAGATATCAGATTGGAAATGGCAGAATTTGGAATAGAAGCCTCAGTTCAGCGCTTCATCCAGCAAGCAACACGGGAGTCTCATTTCCGAGAGTGGAATTAAAAACATGCTCTGAGAGATAATCTAAATATTAACTATTGGTTTTCCTAAGCTCTGAATTAATGAGTTTGAAAAAAGCTGGTTGAAAGTTTTTGAGGTGATGGACTGCCAGTGTTTGTTTGAAGCACCCTGCACTGCCTGACAGACGATTCCTTTAGGGAAAAGGGTAAATAAATTGCTAATTTACTGGGAAGTGGATCTGAAGAAGAAGTAGGTGTCGGGCAAGGCTGGAAAAAGGCACTGTGAGAAAAACCACTCAAGGGAGAACATTGAGATGACCTTTCTTACTCTGGGCTCCTTTGTTAAGGACGGCAAAGTCTCTTGAAAGGGCAGCAAGGCTGAACTTGTGTGGTCGGGGTTTGTCAGTCTGGGAATTGGTTTGTATCTTCTGTTACATGAGCCTCTCTGTGAATCGTAACCTTTAAATATTAAATACACTTGAGGTCAAGATAGCTAGTTTATGAGGTGGCGGGTACAGTGAGGGAAGAGTAAATACCTGCATTTTATGAGTGTAATTTCAATCCAAATTGCAGGTTTGTTACTCATGCCAAAGATGTGCATAAAATCACTATAACAATCAAAACATGAATCAAGGCTCATAAAGCAAACTTGAATTGTTAATGAAATTTCTTTCAAGGGTTTGTTGCCACTAACAAATCGGCATCGTCTGCTTTTTTTACGGCCTAGAGCACAGGCTGCTGTAACAAAGAGCGGTTGCCAGTTTTAGTTCTACAAGGTGAATCACAATAACTTTGAAAGCCTTTTCAGGAGTTGCGATATTCAGTGGAATACCTTTCCTGGGCATTCCTAATTTTCTGCATTTAGGAATATTGCAACATGCATAAACAGAATGGGAACTTTCTGCGACTAAACCAGTGCTACATTTGATTCGGGCCCAGCAGAAATTCAGAAATGCTAAAAGAGTGTGATAGGAACAGCTTTGGGAAATGTTTTGAACGGGTATGATTTGTAACTTCAAGACATGTTCTTTGGACTAATCAAACGTTTTTATAAATTTGATTACAGTTCACCAAATGGCTATCAGAGTAGTGGAAATGCTTTGATGGGAAATAAGATTTCCATTTTCTTTCCTGAAGGGCCGTTGAGAAGTTAAATTTAGTTGAAAAAGGGGAAATAATTAAAATTGAGATACTTAATTTTATTCTGTATGCCGTTATTTCAAGTTTTGTGTAATTAAGTTTTACTGACCAAATTACTTGTCCTTCAGATTAGTCACTAAGAAAAAAGAAATGATTATTCGCACTGACTTAATACTGCCTGGAAGAGGAACAGAGGCACACTCGATCATAGTTTCCCAGCTTTAGGAAACTGGATTTTATGTTCGTTAAAAGAGCCCAATTCTAAATGCTTTAATGGGACTAAGAGCGTAACCTGGCAAATGGAGGGGGTTGGAGAAAACTCTGCTGGAACTAATTGTAGCAAAAGGAAACTGCAGAAAACTGCCGTCCGCTTTTAGAAGTCTGTTGGTGAAGTCTGTGTGTGAACGTGTGCGCGGCAAACTCACTCACCAGATTCTATAACGGGAAAACATATTTTAAAAAGATACAATTTGAAAATATTTGCTGGGAAAGGAGAGGTAAATAGGTGATGTGGGAGAAGAGGTGGGCTACCATTATTAAGCTTTTGATACATCTTGTGTTTTACACTGTGCTTCCACAGCTTCAGGGGAAATACAAGTTTACAGAAGTTGGAGTCTTTTCTTACTGTTCTGTCTCCAAGGTACTGATTATCCAGTAATGTTTTGTAAAATGGCCGTGGAAGTCCTTAAATTTTCTGGCACTTACAGGGTGTCTTACAGAGCTGTGCAGTCAAATGAACAAAGTGTTTCTGTGAAATCCATATTTACGTGACTTAATGCTTTTGAGCTAAGCAGGGTCTGTTAAATTTTGCAAGTAAACTTGCCTTTTTTTTTTTTTTGACTACAGGGCATGAATCATGTAAATCTGAAAGTGGTGTTCTTGGTGGAAAAAAAGTCCTCAGAACACTTGATTCAACACTAATATTCATTGTTTAGACCTGGCGATGATGATGATGTTGGCATACAGAACAGTCATTTTCTGTGAAGATCACGTGAAGGTCTATTAAATGGCTTGACAGCTGCAACAGAAGCAATTGCCTGATTTGCGTTTTGAGGGAGCTGTAGAGATGTGCTATCTGAATGTGCTTCCTCCGCTATATTCCTGATAGATGAATAAATACTTGATGTGACTGGAAACATCCAAACTTCAGTTGTGCAGTTAGTTCTTCTTAAAAACTTCAAAGAAATCTTAGAATTCAACGAGGGTAATATTACCTGTTTATTTAATGCATCTGTCTTTTAACACTTTCAACAAACTGCCATTTTTCTCATCTTCGAGATTGTTTTTATTTGTTCCAAATGTTTAAAAATAGACATTTTTCTAGTTTTCCGTGACTGGTGTTTTTTGCAGCTACCTCTTTGTTTGTGGGACTCTGGAAGTTGAGCAATCCAAAGAAACTGCCGCTCATGCCAGTGATGAAGAAAGCATTGCTTTGGTTAGCAGCAAATATCCAGATGGATGTGCTTAAAGAGAATTCATTTGCTACGGTACCTACGAAAAACCCTGTCCATGGAAGATACATTGGGAGCCACTTTCGTGACAGTGTTGTCTTAAGGTTTCTTTGTATTGCCTTTATCTGTCTCTTGCCTCTTGTCCGATTAGATTATAAACTCTTGGAGTGAACAGTGTCTTTCTGGCCATATGATAAGCACGGAAAGGTGCTGGTTTAGTTTATGACAAACTTTTTACAGTCTTGTAAGATACTAAACTTCAGGCTGGAAAGTTTATGCTCTGAGACACTATGCGATCCCAGGTTTGGTCCCCTGCAATACTTCCTGAATTCCTGGTGTCTGATATGGGAACATAGGGCATTGTGTTAGAATGAGCTATTTAGAAAGTGTCAGATTTTTTTTCCCCAGTAATCCAAATAAAAATGAAAAGACACAATTTCAGGGTATCTCCAGTTACCGATTTGCTTTGTTTCACTGTGGGCAAAACAAGTTGACTTTGGCATTTTAATGGTAGCATATGCTTAACTTTTAAGAGTGAAAATAATGTTGTAGAAACAAAGCAACTTTCTAAGGCTTTGCAGGCTGCTCTTCTGTAATATTCAGAAAGGAAAATCAATGAGTTTCTCACATGGTGTCACACCATATGTTAATGTCATCCATAATTTTGTATCAAAATTCTTCCAGCTACTATTCATGTAGGGCGAAGGCTCAAGTTTCTAGAGGTAAATGAGTTTATATTAGGTTGAATAGAAGTTAATCAAGTGGGTGACGATGCTGTGGAAGCACCACAAAAATGTAGATGTGCATTGTTTAAAAAAAAAAAAGTGACAAGAAAGCTTTTGTCAAAGAACTAGAGGAAATCAATACCGTGTTTAGCGTCTAGAGAAAACCAGCAAATGCATGGTGAGCTGAGCGAGTGTGTCCGACTGGCTGCTCCAGACGAGGGGTGGCACGCACAAGTCTTGCACCACTCGTGATGTTTTATGGCAGTTTAAGCCAGGAGAGTCACAGTCACCGATGGAGATGACCCAGCTGAAAAGTAACCCTTTTTCTGATTTTGCTTTTTGCTTTAGGCTAGCCCTCAGCTTCCGAAATTGTCTTGCTGTGCTGTCATGGAAGTGTTGATACCAGTGCCAGGCTACGCATGGCAAAGGTCTGGCAAACAGGAGGCGGACCAGTATCAGCCCAGGCTTAAAAGTGCTGGAATGGCTGTGGAATTGCAGTCAAAGGTTCAGCCAGTTGTGACAGGCTGAAACTTTCTGCTTTGAGAGGTGTCGGTTGCTGTGAGTGAAGGTGAATTTTTAATGCGTATTTTCTTTGGTCTCAGTTGCAGTGATGTCCAGGCGTATCCTCAGGATAAAACCAAAAATCCTCTTAAGATTTCTGGGAGGCACAGAAATATTCTGAGCATCACTTCAGAGATTGACTGACTGCATTCCAGAAAGATCATGTGGCTTTTTTTAAAAGTTACACTGAACTGAGGGATGGGAAGTCTCCCGGTTTACATTCCTGTGATTTAACCACTGTTGCCTCTGTCTTGCAAAAGTGTGGGAATCACGTCAGTATGCAAAATCATTGATCTTCCAGTGGTAGCTGTTCTTGGGAAGTATCCTTTCCTGGACAGAACTTATCTCTGTGGTTTCTGTTTTTTTATTTAAAAAGTCACTCATGGTCATATTTTTATTGCAGAAAGCTGTAAACTGGTGTTTGGTCAATTATACCCAGTTCAGTTCAATCACGACACCTATTTTGTCAGTGGCTGCAAGTGAAGCCCACAATGAGAATGCCACTTGAACTGGGATTCAACAAATGCTGCTTAGTGTTCTTCTGCTTAATAAAAAGTACTCATGGATCTCTCGGAAAAATGTAGCTGTAGGTTTGGTTTACTGAAAATCTTTTACGTGATGCTGATTTGTGGGAAAACTTAAACTCTCTGTGTATATAAAAACTCGAAATGAAGGAGTGCAAAGGTAATTGTGGATTTTAATATTTCTCCTCCACTACAGCGTAAACTCTGTTTGATTACACTGAATTCTTAGAATTCTCTACCTGTGTAGCTGGTGAAAGTGCTGAGTTTCAGGGTGGTAACAAAGCTTGGTGCTTTAGCTAGCCTCATCATCACATGGCGTTTAATCATCATCAGAATCACATCCCAGTCTTCATTTTGTGTTTGATCATTTTCATCTAGGACCTTGAATGACATTACACACGTAAGACTTGATTCTTATTTGCTGTAACTCCTCTGCTCACACAGCTGAAGGGGGAGTAAATTATTTACATTGGCTTTAAGTCTTCTTTTTAGCCAGATGGTGTAAAATAATATAAATAAGCCTGACTCTATGTGTCATGCCCCAGACTGATGAGTCTGTGGTACAAAGCTCAGGAAATGAGTCCTGAAGTCTGGACTCATTCTCTAGTTCATCTACTGCTATTATTGTCATAAAAGGTTGGTTTTTATAATGTGTTCAGTACCTGGCAGAAACACATGTTAGCGTAGGGGCAGGTGGCAGGATAGTCCTGGTAGGAATGTTGTTACAACTCCATGCAGAAGCAGAGCATGTAAGCGTGGGACAGTCACCACTGTCGTGCTTTGGTGGTTTTGTGTGGTTCTGCGCTTTCTGCTGTGTAGAGATACCCAAAAGTGTCTTCTGGGGCTGCTGATGGGCTCAGGTTTTTAAAAATGGTGACCTGCTTGAGAACGTTGTCAATGCAAGAAAAAGAGGCCATTTGATACGCGCTCTGCAGGCTGAGTAGGGATTAGAGGTGTTTAACTGTGAATCTTGTATCCTTCAGGTTTTATGACCAGATCATTTTATTCTTTTTAATCTTCACACGTAACGGGAAGGGAAAAGAGAGGAAATGATCTTATTACAACTTTAGAAACTATCTTTGTAACTGGGAATAAGAAACTCCAATGAAATGGGAATGAGACAATAAATTGTCTCCACTTATGTTACTAACTTCCTGTTAGTTTCATTAAACATTCACAGACAATTTCAGTTACTTAAATCAACATGCTGACCTACTTTGGAAGAAAATATACCTTCAATTATATTCAGTGATGGCTTTATAAACTTTACAGAGTACGTAAAGGTATTAATGTGCGCTAAGGCTCCCATATCAGCAAAAAGACCAGCAGAGCGGTGAGGGGTGTCTGTAGTCTGTGTATCCTTTTTGTGTAGTTGGCTTAAAATACCTTGGCATCCAAGTTACAGTTTAGGGAAACGAAACGAAGTCCCTACATCAAGGGTACTTAGGTATAATATTTGTTTAAACAATACAATACACTTTGGGGAAATCACGTCCCCGTCGAAGCTGGTGATACAATTCTCTTGTTTTTGGTGGGGCCAAGATTTCAGACATTGTTCTGGCTCTGAGAAATTTCCAGGTAAAAATCCAGTACCTGCAGTATCTTCAGCAGTTGCTGGGAATAATCTTTCTAGTACTTTTCCTTGCAAAAGACTAAGCAGTGTAGTTCTAATCCAGAAAAGTATTTGGGTCAGGTAATTAACTTCAGTTGTGGATTACTGTAATTTAATTGATTCAGAGAATCCAAGTATTGTTTTATTATTTGCGTTCGTTAGCTTAGGATGTAGAATAGGAATGTATCGAATCGGTTCTCATTTCTGGTAATACTGAACCGGTTGCTTCACTAAAGACAAACAAACGAGCAAGCAAATGACTAACGCAGTTTGTCCGGTGATGAGGAGGTGAGTAAGCTCAGGTCTATCATAACATCTTGTAGCTATGCTGAAGTTCAGAAATTGGCTAGAGCACATTCTCACTTTCATTTTTATTTCATTTTGGCTTACAGGCAGGCTGATTTCATTATGACAACTGCTATTCTATAGAAGTATTAATAATCCATGTTTCCTATGTGACAACATAAATTTCATCAGTTACCAGTAACAAGCATCATAAAAATAGTTTGCAGTAGTTCTTTCTTGGCAGCTTGATAATCCACACTGCAGAAATAAGGCATTCTCTGGGACTCCTTTTCATTGCTAATGTCATACATGAATGGAGAGCTTTTATTTTTAGTGTATCTTAGAATTGGGCAAAGATATTATTTGGCATTATCACAGAACAAGTGCTTTTTGTTCAGGTCTGCTCTGATTCTTGTGAAACACTAAATCTCACCTTCCTAATGCCTGATCATACCCTGCTGTAATAAACGTTAAAAACAAATGAAGAAGAAAAAGTATACCATAGTGGAACTCCTGACATGTATTGCAACAGCACTTTAACTTGCGCTTCAATTTTGCTCAAATAGCTTTCTATTTTAGGTGCTTTGCATTTATGAAAAAAACACCCCAAAGTTCCATTTATATTGGAGATGCAAGACGACCGATATGCAGCCAGATTAGTTACTGTCATCTATTTTTTATACTGCAAGCCCTGTTGGCAATCCATGTCAGTTACAAATTAAGTTGCATGGAGGTATAGTTCTCAATAGAAATCAATTTTCAGCACAAAATGCCTTATTTGCAGTTCTATGGCTTAAAACTACTTATATGAAGTGATTTATTGTTTGCAGTTGGGAGAGAAGGCTGTTGAGGGGACGACTGTCTGATTTTGACTTTTTTAGTCTTTATTGGCTGTGTTTGTTTTGAAATATTAAATGTAAAATAATAAACTATTAAATATAAAATTATTCTCAATCATGGCAGTATACTAATCTGGTATCGCATGGGAATTTGCATAATATGCAAGATTTTGCCCAGCGAATGGCATAGAATCATGGACTGCGTTGGGTTGGAAGGGACCTCTAAAGGCCACCTAGTCCCACCCCCTGCAGTCAGCAGGGACATCTTCAACTAGATCAGGTTGCTCAGAGCCTCATCCAGCCTGGCCTTGAATGGCTCCAGGGATGGGGCCTCCACCCCCTCTCTGGGCAACCTGGGCCAGTGTCTCACCACCCTCAGTGGAAAGAACTTCTTCCTCATGTCTCATCTAAACCTGCCCTGCTCTAGTTTAAACCGTTGCCCCTCGTCCTATGGCTCCATGCCCTTGCAAACAGTCCCTCCCCAGCTTTCCTGTAGGCCCCCTTCAGGGACTGGCAGGGGCTGGAAGGTCTCCCCGGAGCCTTCTCTTCTCCAGGCTGAACCCCCCCAGCTCTCTCAGCCTGTCCCCACAGCAGAGGGGCTCCAGCCCTCAGATCATCTTTGTGGCCTCCTCTGGCCCCGCTCCAACAGGTCCATGTCCTTCTTGTGCTGAGGGCTCCAGAGCTGGATGCAGCACTGCAGGTGGGGTCTCACCAGAGCGGAGCAGAAGGGGAGAATCACCTCTCTGGATCTGCTGGCCACGCTTCTTTTGATGCAGCCCAGGATGCTATTGGCCTTCTGGGCTGCAAGCGCGCATTGCTGGCTCATGTAATCATGGCATGATATTTCTTAATTAATACAAGCTATATTGCAAGCTGACAAAGAGTGGAAAGATGAAAGTGAGGGTTGCTGAAGGTAATGAAAACTGAATCTTAATTACTCTATTTATTTATAAATAATGATGGCAGTGGTGCCATGGAAATATAATAAAAGGGTAGCTGGAGTACTGTGTAGGCCAGGTCCTCCGTAGTGACAAAGGTGTTTCAGAGAAGGGGTGTCATTTGTCTTCACGTTCACATAAACTGTCTACCTTACCTGAGGCTCGCTTCTGATACAGCTGTGTTTGTAGCCTGAAGTAAGAATATATCTTAAGAGAGACAGTGTGACAGAATGCTGAAATGAAAATCCGTTTCTGCACTTTGAATTAACCTCTTGTTCATGTTATTAGTGGGGATTTAATCCAAATTTCACTTGCGGAAACAGAAGTCCTCTTTCTTATTCCTTACACACAAACAGAGTAACAGCAACAGGCACGTAGGGCTGCACAGAGTTGGAACGCAGGTGCATTTTGCAGCATTGGACCCACTCTCCTTTGGAATGGAATAATGTCCCTTCAGCAGCCGACTCTGAAATTTGACTTCATATTGATGATTCCAGTGTTTTGCTGGTGAGGTTTGGGCTACAGTCAGGCTATTTGCATTTTATGTTTGCCTTTTTGGCAATGCTTAGTTCGGTTTGTGTTTCCACTTTTGTAGAGCAAATGTCTGGTTGCATTACACATTGCCGAATTGTGAGGTGCAACATGAGGAGCTGAAAATAATGGGGAAAATGTACCAAATGAGAGGCATACTGTCCTAAAGTGACTGCATAGCATCAAAAACTGAAGTGCTCCGATGGAAGGAAAACAGCTGTCTGCAGCCATACGCTTCCCGTGTGTCATAGGCTGGTTTTTGGCTGCTTCTCATCCACCACAAGACTATTTCACTACCGTGTGGTCACTCACAATCAATACAACAGAAAAGACTTTTCTACTTTTTTGTGCTTTTAATTTCAAGGCTATTCATTACTGCCTAATATCCATCTGTTCGTCCTCATTCAAGTGGCTTTTCGTCTTAAAAGATGGAAACGAGAGACACCTCCGTATCTTGATTAAAATCTCCCCTTTTTTTCTTTTTAACCACCACTCTGTATTTAATAATCCTTGCTCTGAAGCATTGATTCCTTAACATTGTGGAAACATACTTTAAAAATTACTTCTTCGTCATTCTTCTTGTTCTAGTGTACAAAATAATTTCTGAGCAGCCGATGAGGACTTCATCATATGTGCAGTGTAGTCGGATGACCCTAGTGTGGTAGGTGAATTTACTGTAACAGCATCCCCTGCAGTAATTCCTTTATTTCTGTTAGAAGACACCGGAGGGTTTTGCCTTAAGACAAAGTATGTTAAGCTCACGCTGAACTTTAAGCGTAGGAGTAACGTATGTTGAAAAGAGCGGTGTCACGCAGGGAAAATTTAAGGCATTAAACAAAAGGCTACTCAGTAAGATAGACTGTTGTCAGGCTTGTGTGACTGTGGGTTGATGCAGCTGGGACGCCTGTGTGGGAAGGGAAGAAGCTGAAGGGGGGACAGGAGAAATATAAGATCATTTTAGGACAAGTGTATCAAGTCGCTCGTTCTGTCAGTGTGCGCTGTCTTGCCTCTCCTGTGCTTCATGGTGAAGGCATGTGAGTGCCTGCGTGGGAAGGAATGCTGAACCCCAAGGTAGTAGACAAAACTGGCAGGCACTCAGCTTTTTCTTACACTTTAGTTAGGTTTGTCAGCCTGTGAGATTCGCTTTGAGTTGTTTACGAGCTCTGTTTTTCTCTCTTTCATTACTTGCACTTTATTTTCTACAAAGATAATGTGCCTCAAAGTCAAGCACAAAAGGAGGCTGGTGATAGACAAGCTGCTTTTTGTCATCTTCAGGGAATTACTGTCATTTGCTAAATATGTGACCCGCTCTCTTTACATCTCAGAGACAAATATGTAGTGCAGCTGGGAATCAAAAAAAAGTTGCCTTGACGAAACAAGCTGGTATGGTGGCCGCAAGCTCTGTGATTGCCCAGCTATATTCCTCCATCAAAACAGGCACAACTTGTGCCTTGATGATTATTGGGAATGTGTGACAACTGCCACTAAGTGCATTTGATGTGCTAGGTCTTCACTATTTTAAACGTATCTTTGAATATGCTGTGTTCTTCTATTTTTTTTTTTATCAGTTAGGAATCTGGCACCGACGACTTCTTTCTTTTCCATGTATTTATCCATGGAGTCAGGAAGTATTTCTTGAAGGAACTGTGTGTTGTCTTAAAAGCCTCTTGCATATGGAAGACACATGCACCAGCAGCTCTTTGCTCTGAGTTCTAGCAGAATGTAGGATATTTGGATCCTTGTTCTCTCTTTATGGTGTTTATTGCTGGCAAGACATTCATAAATGTGTTGCTGAGGCTGATAGAGGCTGTGTCATCGTTCCCTGGGATGCTGCAGACAGGGAGCTCTAACAGCATAACCCTTGTAAAATAGGATAAAGCCAGTCAGAAAGGGGCAAGAGGTTTGGGGCTGTATTTGCAAAGGTATTTTGGTGACCGTGTGGTGATCTGAAGTATTGTTTATCCCCTAGTGTGCCAGGCACAAAACAGAGTAGTCTGTTTTTCAAAGCATTAATAATCTGAACAGAAACCAGAAGGAAGCAGATGGGTGTAGACAGACGGAGTTGAAGGAAGCTGTGGAACAGCACTGGTCACTGTGACAGACAGTGGTCTTGGGACATGTGTCACTTTTTTTTTTTTTTTTCATTGCAACAAAAAAGGAATGGTAGAAGAGAGTTTGAAGGGAAATGGCAGGATGGCTTCTAGCAAGAGCTGAGGTACCATGTCTCAGATCTCATGGAGGCAGCTGGAAAACTTGGCCAGTTGTCAATGAAGGATGCAGCTGTGAGAAGAGGCAGGAATTGACTTCTCAGTACTGGAGGAATAAAGATTGCAATACATGCATGGTGTGCGTCTGCTGACATGATGCAGGCTCACACAGACACACAGATTTTATATAGAAATACCAAGCTCTTCTGTAAATATTTTAGGGAAAATAAAATCAGATGGCAAAAGAGAAAGACTTAGACATCAGACACTGTTGCTTTCTGCCAATACGTAATAACCTCACCAGTCTTGTCTCGCTGAGATAGCAGTCACTGCCCTAGGATGTGACATTAATTGTGATGGCACTTACTATACAAGGGGAACTTGCTGTTGAATCTGAGCTGACACTTCAGGGAGAGCTGGCACTACGGGTCCCCCCACTATATTAAATGCAAAGCCATAAGGATGGGTAGCATATGCATGCGCGGTTGGTCTCTGCCTAAAAGAGCCTTGCCATAGGTAGCAAATAAGTGTTTTCTTTATATGGCAGGTATGGAACAGAGGTAGAGAGGTGAAACGACTTGTCTCAGCTCACAGATTAATTCTGTAAGGGAGTCCAGACCTCTTGAGTCCTCACCCCCTTTCACAGACACCACACACTGTTTTTTGTCTCAGTTACTTGATAGTTTCCTCATTCTCTCAAGTATTCCTGGATAAACAGATCAGCTTGTCTTCATCAGAAAGGAAATATGGTAATTTTCCCTTAGCAGTTCACTACATACGCAAAAGTAACTGTGGCATTTGGATTTGTTGCAGTCTCTCCTGGTAGATTATCATCTCTTCTGAACTGGCAGAATGTTGATCCCAATGCAAAGGGAAAGGCCACCTGAAAGTCATCGTTATTTCCTCCTCCAAACTTGCCCCTTTGAATCTACTTACATTTGATATTTCCTCGGATTGCTTCTGGGAATTACGGAGGTCATTAGTGACAGAAGGTGGGAGGAGGAATTTAAGTCCTTCTATGCTCCAGCGAGAATTCCCTGGGGCTTTGAAGCATATAAAACCCCTCTGGAGTCCATATCCTTAAGGAACAAGTGAACCTGAGGTGTTGTATCTTGGGCTGGACTCCTCAATAAATAAATGTACACTCTATGTAGAGGGTTGAGGGAGAGGATCATTTAAACCTTGGCTTTAAAATTTTTTTCTCATTTAATCTTTTTCAGAATGGTTAACTTTTGACTTGCTGAACTTTGTTTCTTGTCAATCCGTTGATGTTACTTCCTGATCATGAAGTTAAGTTTGATGCTGGCGGAGTCCTTTCTGATGGTGCTGTTCCTTATACTTCTCAGCTTTCCGTTTACTGAGCAGGGAAGGCAACAGAAGATGCCTTTTCAATTTCCCTGACTAAAGGGAGAGAGTTGGGTTTATTGTCCAAAGATGTTGTGAAGATTCTTTCTCTGTTCCCAGCTCATGTGCTAAAATTACTCTGCTTCAGCCATCTTACCCTGAGGATTACTTAACTTTATTCTCTTGCCAAAATAGCAAACTGAATGTCATTTTCCTCAGCCTTATTTACAGTAAGCTCCCTTTATTCAACACAGAGGCAGGAAGGAATTCTTAAAGTGGATATAGATCGTGTTTATGTTCACTTAATTCCCCTTTACACTGCCAGAATGATGTAAATCAACCTTAGAATAGACCACAATCAGACACTCTCTATCAATGGTCTTGCAGTGGGAACTGCAGTAAAGCTAATTCATTTAGCCTTCCTTAATAGTAGGTCACTCATTATTTACACAGTTTACAAGTCATTTGAAGTTATGCTTTATTAACACCAGAGCCAGAAAGACGATGCCAGGAGGAACATTTTCCGTCTATTTAGATGTGCCCCAGTTTACTCAAGGCAACATTAATATCCCTCATTTTCACTCTCTGTCCCTGCTATGTTTGAGCTGAATTCTGGGGGTGGGAGAGATTGCGTGAAGTTATTAGGAAGCTCCTATTGACCTAAATGAAATGGCTTTGAGACATCTGGGTGAATAATATTCCTTCTGCATTCATTGAGCTATTGACTATTATTCCTTTGCAGACAACCTACCAGGACACCATCATGAATTCAGGTCCCGTTTAACCCTTCTCAAGCAGTGCGATTTGTCCCTCTCTGGTTTGGTATTTTCCTTTTTCCCTTCTGTGGAGTATTTGAGGGTGAGAAATCTATGGAAAGCTGCCTGCTACAGGAGAAATACGTAAGGTATACGTGTCTCTCTGCTGGGAAAGGCATCTCTTCCACTAAACCACCAAACGTTGCCGGCTGAGATAGTTACTGACCAGAAATGCCACTGGGGAATGTCTCTCGAGCGTGACCATACTGAACAAGAGTTCTAATATTCAGTACAACTGCGTTCTTGTACAACACTATGGCATTAAGCAGCATGAGAACATAATGTAGAAGAAACAGCTCAGAAGCATTTCTGACACTAGTCTACTTGGCATTTGTGTAAAACATGGCCCTCCCCTCTGTTCTAGCTTCTCTAGCATTCTGTGAAATAAAGAAAATTGTTTTCTTTAATATTAGGTAATAATATTTCAAGATCCTGAACAGCTCATTCTAGGCGCAAATCATCTTACTGTCCGACTCTAGAGCGTGCAAGTGCTGGGAGAGGGGAGAGGAAGAGGAGTGGAAAAAGGACAAAAGAAGAGATGTGCTCTCATCAGGAGTGTGCAGTGTACCTTCTGCTGTACATCACTTCTAAAAAAGTAAGGATCATTAACTAGACTTTTCCCCCAAACCTTGTACTGTTAGCAATTCTATTAATAATAATAATCACTCTCCTATGAAGCAAGCTACCAAATTATTAATCCATTAGCAATTCTGTTGCAGAAAAATTCATTACAATGTCCGTTCAAAAGGCACGTGCTTGACAGACTTTTTTGGGGGGGGGGGGGGAAGTATTGTCTAATTATGATTTAAAAGCTTGGCTTCCTAAACTTAATGAAGAATTAATGAGTTGCGTTATTCCATAGTACTCTAGCAAAATCTGCTCACAAATGAACTGTACCTCCTGTTCTCTGCCTTGAAGACTTCTCGTGGCATGCTCAGGCTTTCTGCCGGTTTCTCTCCTTTTTTGTTAGGAGCAGCAAGATTATGTAAGAAAATGGCAGCAATTATGATATTAACATAATGGGAACAATTAGTACAGCAAAATCCGAGTTTTAATTGAAATGCACTCATGTCTTTTTGGAAGGTCTTTTGTCGTATCTTGATTTACCTCCTGGTTGTTATAATGATCCGCTTTCTGTGAGCGGGGGCGAAAGCCAAGCGAAAAGCGTTCAGGGATACGAGACTGGGGGAAAAGTCCAGAAAAGCAGCCTTGTAGCTATGACATCTGAGAAGGGCTCAGTTATGGTGCTCATCGATAACCTCCTCTTGAATCCTTTTGGAAAGAAGCATTAAGTGTTCAAAAAAGGACATCATGGAACCTGTATTTAGTTTTGGGAAGAAACCTTTAGAAAACCAAAAGTTTGATGGTTGAAACTTGGGCGCGTGGAAAATTTTCAGAGTCAAAAATAAAACCAAAACTCTTTTCACATCAGCTCAGCTGAGAGAAATAGAGATCATGTTCCCCACTCTCTCTCCCTGTTTGCTTTTTTTGAACTTCAGACAAGGCAATTTATGTCTTAGTAACACTGTTTTCCACACAGAAAGGGATGAAAAATATTTCGTTACAACTCTGGGTGTTGTTAAGGGTAAACATCGTGTGGTGCAGGAGGCTGGTAGTGGGATATAAGCTTTCTGTCCAACTTTAGTAAAGCTTGTATTTAATTTTATTTGAGCAAACAGCTACATTTGATTTGAAACCTTTCCTTCAGTGAAAAGGGAACTGGAGAATGTTTCTCTTTTTTTTTTTTTTCTTTTAATCTACTTTTGCCCTTTCTCAGGTCTTTCCCAGAAAAGAAGACCCATTTATCGTAACTGATAATAACATTCTCCTTTTCACTGAGTTGGCTCTTCGCACTGCATTTCTTACTCGCTGCCATGAATACCTAATCCCAAATGAGAATTAGAGCAGCCCCATCTACAACACTAAGCGCCCGTAGGACGGAACTGGAGGCACGGGGCTGTCTGTTTATCCATATAAGCGTTCTCCTTCGCCCCCTCCTCAGGCACCTGAGTGAGGGCAGCGCTCCCTCCCCGCTCCGTTCTTCTCTCTCTTCTTATATTGCTAAATGTCAGGAGCTCTGACAAACAGCTGATTTATGATGGACACTTTGAAACTCCCTAGGAAAGTTAGGAGCTGTTTTTGAGGAAAAAGTACAGTATTAACTTGATGATGCTTAAAAAATGCCCTACAGTGTCCCATGTTTTGGAATTCCCCTAGTTAAAGGATGCTGAAAGGGATTGCTTAGGTCCAGACACATTCAGTCCTTCATGACTTACCTTCTGTCATGTGTTACTGGTACATAGATTTCTTCACAGGTAGAGCTAGGAGTACAGTTTTCAGAGGAGTATAATTCCCATTTTTGTACTTGGTGTAAGAACTTAGCACCCTCTGTGCAAGTCAGTAACATTCTGGAGAATGAATGTGACTTAGGTAGTTCTGTACTGTACTTAGTTGTTTTGCAAAACAAAACCTTTCTTCTGTGGACCAATGCCCTGCTGAACAGAACAGTGTTTGAAAATCCATGGCAAGTTGGTTTATAAGCCTTTTTCTTCCTATCCCCATAGGGAAATTTTTCCTTCTTGGTTCTGGTTTTACTGCTGGATCATTCTGGGAGGTCTGGGGATATTCTGCATCAGAAGAATTTGGCTAAGTTCAATAACGTTTAAGGTGTTTGAGGTCCTATGAGTAGCCTTCGGTGAAAGACACTGAGATACATAGATTATGATGATTACATGCATGTTCTACAATTACAGTTTACCTCGTGAATTCTTACAGAAACTGCGGTAGAACAGATGACAAGCATTTTCTCTGTAGCTCTAGATTTTGATTAACCAAGCAAACTAGTTTGGTTTTTTTCCTTATTCTAAGAGTTAAGATTAATAGATTGTTCTGCACTTAAATGACACTGACTCATTCAGGAGGTGAAGTGCACTGGTGTGTCCTTTGGTTTACTCTCTAAAGTACTTTTTTTCTTCTTTGAAAAGACATAATTGTTTTCAAGGGGTTTCATTTCCTAGTGTTATTAGTCACAGGTAAATGGAATTAACACCCGTATCATCTTTAATAATGTGCAAAGAACAATTGCATTAAAGCTTTCTCGCCAACCGAGAGGACGTCCCAGTTTGCTGCTGTATCTTTCTAGTTGACCTTTCTCACTGGACAGGTTAGCTCTTACTTTGGAGCTAAGCTGTTGCTGTTGTGCTTTGCATAAGGTTCATGGTTTACGAATATATGCATCTGTAGCTAAAATCTGCGCGTGAGTGGTCACAATCCAAACAAATCAATCCCTAATCAGACAGCATTTGCTGAGCCATTGGTAGTTTCTCAGTAGAAGACTCCAAGTGTCCCACAAAAAAAAAAAAAAAGCCCGTGGAGAGTGATGGAAGAGGAAATTGTCCTGTGAAAATGACTTCACCCTCTATATGTGCAGCACAGCAGAAAGAGGACGACGACATGTTTAGATATTTGTCACTGCCTGTCCAATATGCACAATTTTGCAGGGCAATTATAGGATTTTAACAAATTATAGTTACTCTATTATAAAACTAATAAAGGTAGAATTATTTTCCAGTTTATGCAACAAACCCAAGCTGGTGTAAAGAAATTAATCCTTTACCTGTGGTAATAACAAAGCTCTCTTTCCACTGAAAATTTGGCTTTATAATTGCATAAAACTTAATTTTTAAAAGTGACTTATTCCTGTCTCTCTTCCCTTACCTTTACTGCAGCCTTTCTACTAGCGGTACGGTAATCGCATATGGTTTTCTAAATAAAGAGTTGGAAGAAGAAACTCCATTTTTTTTATCTATATGCTAAAATTCCTGTATACCTAACAGCCTTTTATAGGCTTGTGTTACCTTATCTCAGGAAGTTAGACTGGCAGGGGCTTTTGACAGCACCAATTAACTGTGTACCTTCTTTCCCTGGGAAACTTGCTGTTTGTGCCTAAGAGAGGATGTCCTAAATGCTTGAGCAAACATAATCTTGAACCATCACTTGTCTAACAAGAAATTGCAGTCTCTGAAAGTTGGCAGTGTAGGTCTAGACAAGAAAAACACCTCGTGCGTATACTACCACCTGCTCCCAAGGAAATGGGCACCAAACTACCGGCACATTGGGGTTTTGTTGGGGTTTTGAAACCTTTGCATCTCAGTGTGTTAGCCGCATAGTGCAGGCTGGTTTCCCTGACCTCAGAAATCGTTGTAGACCCTGTGTTCTGTAAGCTAATTGTGCGATGCTTTCAGTGCTAGAAGGTGGTGAGAAGCACGTGAGAGCATGGCTCCTCGCCAGGAGAAGCATAGCTTTGAACTGGGCAACGACCAAGGTCTGTGGCCTTGCATGAGGACAAGAAGTACCCGCTCCCCAAGAGCGTGGCTCCCCCCCGTAGATTCCTGACAAAGCGGTGGATCGAGCTGCAGCACTAATTGGAATTGATGGCAAGTTGTTGCTATCAAGGAGCAGAATTTTACTGCTGTGTGTAGCGGGGGCTCCTGTGTCTGAGATGGTCCAAAATCCCCGTGGGACTTTGGAGAGAGCGGGAGCTTTGCCGGAGAAGCCCATGAGCTAGATTCTCTCTGATGTCTAATGCTCCAGTGTCTGCTGTCATTCCAGGTATACTTTCTTTGCTTAAAAAAATCCGAGGATGTGCGAAACTGTTAAAAACGGCAGCGCAGCAAACTCCTGCTGCAATTTACTTTGATTAATGGATAGCTGAAGGAAAGTATTTTGCAGAAAATTTACAAATTGAAAAATGTTTGTTTCAGAATATCAGCAACGCTTCAAAAATGCATTACAGCAGTGTCATGAATTGATGCGTTCCATTGATCTCATCCCCTTCTGGACAGAAAATGAAATAATAAAAAAACCCCCAAACCCAAGCCATTTCTTCAGTCACAAATGGGTATAATAGCGAGCGTGTTTCATTTTCAGGATATTTGGCTTCTCACGTTTGAGAGAGAAAATGTCACGTCCAGAACTTAGAAATTGTAGCTGGTGTGGGAGCTAGGATTCGACAGTTGCTGACTCCAAACATTTAATTAAAAGTCAAGGCAGAAAAGTAACAATTTATCAGTATTATAAAAGGATTTGTCTTATAGTTAGAGGCATTTAGGAGTCAAAGATCCTAACCTTGCTGAATAAAAAGGGGCTTGGCTTAGTGATCACTGATTCAACATCATTTAAATGTTCAGCTGAAAAAAATATAATGGAATGTAATGGTACATAAATTCTCCAAGGAGAAAATAAAGTCTATATGTATGTCTATATTTTATATCCTGAATGTTCTGCAGTTTGACAAGGACATGGATGAAGTTATCTTATGCCGGTGGCAGTAGAACGTTGATTAAGAGCCCGGTAGCAATTATGAATTGGCTGGTGCCAGCAAAACATCAGAGCCCACTAGTCTCATGTGGATGCGCTCCCCACATCTGTAACTCACTGGTCAGCTTCCAGGGAGGAGAGCTTTCGGCTCCTCAGCCGAACGTCGCAGCTCTTCTATTAATTGCATGCCAAAGGAGAGTCCAGGTCTTTTTTTTTTTTTTTAGAACTTTTTTCCTACTTTGATGTTATAGATGTATAGGCTGTAAATATTTTCTTTGTTTCAAAAGCTATTCAGCGCTCTAATCTCATGGTTGAATGAAGACTTGGAATTGGGGAGGGGGAAGGAGTCTTGGCTGTTGGCACTATTTTGGCAACAATTTCTTGGTGACATTGCAAAGTTGTTTACTTTAACCTAATGTATATGCTCCAGAGTTACCACCTCTGCTCTTGGAAATAAACTTAATTAGGCCTTTATTTTATAGTGTTTACACTTAGACCTTGTCTCATGATTTTGAGACGGTAGAGGTGATTGCAGCATGTTGTACCAGCAAAATAATTAATTAGAGCCTCTCCAACATGCATCTTCTTTCAGAGATAATTCTCAAAATGGTTATCCCTCATTTGGAATTTCTGACCTTATCAAACAGTTTTGTTAGGGTAAGATGGAATGAGTGCCTTTTGACTTCAATGTTCTGATGTGTTAAATGATTTAAAATGTTATTTTTCTGCTGCAGTTACTAATTTCCCATATGGTTTCAATGAAAGATTGTATAGATTGTCTTTGCTTTTATTGACGTTCTGTAGAAGAAAGCTGTTCTGTCAGAAAAATACCGGCCGCCAGCTCCATTGACCACAAGAGCACTTCTCTGAACCCTAACCTTATTATTTATACTTAATTTTTTATTTAAAAATGCTTAGTTTTCTAATCAAGATTAGTGATCAGCTGTGCCTTCAGGAGAAATAATCACCTCCTGGAAGCATCTGTTATCCAAGTAAATGAAATGGGGAAAGGATGAGGGGTGGGAAGCAGTGTTTTTAGAGACTGAGGAACAGGGTGAGCCCTCCTCTGTGCCATGGCGGGCTCACAAAGGAAGCATGAGGCAGGGACTGACTGTACCCGTCTTGTAAGACCAAATCCTGAGCCCAATCCCAAGTTTCAAGTGACCAAAATTCTGCTTGATGGATTAACACTGAGTGTTAGTACGAAGCAAACCTCCACCAAGGTGTTCAGCAAAAGATTTTTTTTTTTTTTTTTTAATCTTATGTGATTAATGCCAGACTTGCTCAATTTTCTTCTGTTCCCTGATTTGGCTGCGAGATCATGACGAAGGCAACAAATTGAGAAACGTTGCCGCTGCTCAAAGTAACGATGGCAACAAATAATTATGAGCAATTGGTGATCAGAGATATATGTAATAAATCATGTTGAGCAATTTTAAATCACACAAAATGCTTAAAAATGGAATATTCATATGGGTAATTTATTCATAAAGGACAGAATTAGTAAAATTAGGCTGGAATTTCTGAGGATATCTAAATTGGTATTTAGATCCTGCTGAAATGCAATACAAGATCAACACCATTTTCCTTTAAGAAGATCCCATTCCTTACGTTTGTGCTATTTATGCTTTCTGTGTCTGCTTTTAGCGCTGATGCCATAAATAAACTGTTGGCTACAAGAAATTACCCTTCAAAATGCTTAAATTCTCAGAAACCATCAATCAGGCGTTTCAACAGACGCGAGGAGACAGTGGTATACTCGCACCAGAATTTGCTAAATGAAATATGAAGCTTAACTTACTTGGAGCACTTTGTTGTCTTCAGCACTTTGGTGTCTTTGTCTCAAAAAGTGTACGGATGCAAAACCAGAGCGTTATTTTTAATATCCCCCCCTCTCTCTTGGATAAGAGTCGTTTAACTGCTCTAGCAAGCGCCCTACGACGATTAGAAACATTTTTTCCTACGGTTACTGTAGTCATTTGATCTGCTGCCGTTGTCAGTAGTTTTCTATTGATTCTTCAGGATGAGGAATTTGGAGGCTGAATTGTAAAACAATTCGAAATTTTTCTGACAGTCTTTCTTTGCTGTAAATCAGCTAACGCACCTTGTCGCTTAGAGAAGTGGCGCAAAGAACTCTTCTTTGGTGGGATTTTTGCTGTTCCTCTAAAATGCTGCAGAATCAGGCCTGGGAGGAGTGATCTCTTAAAGTTAAGCATGTGCTTAAGTGCTTTGCTGGATCACTGCCTTGATCTATTGATGTTCTCAGTGTAATTTGCAGGAGCTATAATTGCCTTCCCACGTTTTCAGTGGCTGCACGGCATTAAATCTCCATGGACTGTCCTCCTCTTGGAGCTGGTGCACCACCGCTACCCCTCAGAAATGCTCCCTAATGCTTTGAAGGTTACTGCAGAATAAGATGTCTTGTTTGACGAGGAATCAAATGCCTCGGAAATTCTTCTATTGCTGCTGCTATCTCAGGTGGCAGAGGAATGGGTGAAAAGT
The DNA here is from genome assembly GCA_947846985.1 of Fratercula arctica. Classification (NCBI taxonomy): domain Eukaryota; kingdom Metazoa; phylum Chordata; class Aves; order Charadriiformes; family Alcidae; genus Fratercula; species Fratercula arctica. The sequence goes on from CANTUZ010000023.1 coordinate 5,745,922, forward strand.
TTTGTGGATTAGTCTTACAGTGTCCTTTTCAGGATGAATCCACACAGCCTTTTACTAGGGAAGCTGTAGAGAGCACAGGTAACAAAGCTAAAATGAAGCTAAGTCTCTTTAGCTTAGTTTCTTGAAGGGTTGCGCATTGGGATTTTTTTGCTCCTTTTTTTAAAAAACAAAACAAAACAAAAAAAAAACCAAAAAAAACCTTGAATTCATTTCAGTGTAGCTATTAATAAGCAGAACATTCAGACTCTTACCTGGGGACGGCGCAGGTGATGAATCGGTGCTCAACAAGTTTGAGGTGGTGATCAAAGAGCAAGAACTGTAAGGACACGCCAGTGTTGGTCAGGCACCAGCTGTGGACGATGGAGAGCTCTGGGCGAGGAAGGGACCTCTGAGTTAGTCCCACACACAGCGCTGGGTTCTCCTGACAACAGCAGAAAACCAGCCCAGCTCTGGAGCATCACCAGGCTCAGAGCTGTGCACCATTCCCTTCACAGAAAGGCCGCAGTTCTGCATTCTTTTGTGTTTCATGTAGATATTTGCGCCATTGCACAGTGCAATAAAAATTGCCCTATTTTCAAAGGGTGAAGTGTGACACTGACATTGCCCTGGAAACGTGTTAGTGGAGATACCGGTAGGTAGCCTAGCAGCTGCCTTTTCTTTCATACGGGAGCCCTAGTAATCTATGACACCGTTAAAGCTCTAAACTACCTTTGACTTGAACTGAGGGAAGTGAATAGTGGCTGAAGCAAATGTTATTGGAGTCAGTTGAATCAATTTTGGGTAAAATACAAGAAGAATCGGTTGTTCTGTAACTTTGGTATGCCATCTACCGCTTTGGTATTAGCATCTAGTGGTGAAGGGAGGTACGGCGCTAGGTAAATAAACTGGGCACTGATGTCCTGTTAGCAAATAAATAATGTGCTAGACAAATTATTAGCATTTTATGAAGGAAACTTACTTAAATTTTGAATGATTGTGACACTATTACAGGCAGGAGTGTGATAAATTAAACAGATGTTAGCCTCCTCTCTTCTACTTTCTCTGTATTCTGTACGGAAACCGGGCTTTCAGAAGGTTTGTGCTTCTTGGCAAAGCATAATTATTAGGAGAATTTTCATTACCAAACGAAATTGTAATCAGTCATCCTGGCAGAGTGGTATTTTTCTTTAATCTGTACCCAGAGTAAGAGCTGAGAGAGAGTTGAGTAATTCTATACAGCTTTTATTGTCCTTCTCATTGCAGTATTTGAGTGCATTTCGATGGTATATTAATTAGGATCCCTGACAGCTCTGTCATGTGGCTGCTTCTCCTGGCTTCTCCCTAAAAGCAGTGATGTGTACAGCAAAGTGTTTGCTGTTCATGGTTTTATGTCGTTGTTTTGCTTTTGGGTTTTTTCTTTTCTTTTTAGAAAAAAAAAAAAAAGCAAGGTCAGAGAAACGTAGTTTTTCTTGGAGCAACAGATGCTGAGGTTATTGCAGTCCTCAGCTCCCGGGGGATTTGGTGAACAAACTGTTTGAAATTCATTCCCAAACCAGCCCCGGTGAAAGGCTCTTTGCTGCGCGGAGGAGCTGCGAGCCGTGTTGAGATGCTAGAGCAGAAAGAGCTATCTGCAGCTTCAAGTGAGAGATGGCCCGGCTAGAATGCAAACAGAAAATGCGTAGGGGGATATTTTTCTCTACACATTGAGATTTTCCTCCACTAATGAAACCAATTGTAGCTATGAAGGAGGAAGGAAAGAAGAATCTGCTAGTCGTAACCATGTAATCTCTGAATATAGTGATCTAATAGATACGTAACCATTATTTTCTCTTTCATACAGAGGTAGACGGCTGTTAAGTTTAATTTCAGAATTCACTCTGCTTTTTAAATATGAAGCATGTTTCACAGCGGTATAGGCTGAGGAAGGGGTTGAAAAAATCTCAACAAAAAAAAAGCAAGTATCCTATTAAAAAAAAAAAGGAAGGTCAGGAAAATAATGGAGTGAGTTTGATATTTCATGGAATGAAAAGAAAATGCAGCAGGAACTGGATGAAGCAATTTTAGCTTTTGTTTTGAGATTAGGGAGCCCGTATGGGTAACCCATTACGTTCAACTGCGGCTGCTGTGTCAGCCCGTTTTCTGCTTGCTGTGCCCGAGTAGAGGTTTCCCATTCAAAGAAATATACTCGCAACTCTCCTTGCGATTTCTTGGAATTGAGAGCCAACTTGGTAAATCTTTTGTAGCAGCCCAGTATGTGCAGCTGGGCTGCAGGTAATCCATTACTATGCTGTAATTTTTGTCATTTTTGTTTGCTTGATTTTGTTGTTTGTTTTTAATGGAAAGGAGGAAGCTCTTCATTTTAAAAAGGGGAAGTAATACTCCCTTGTGGGGGGCAGCTTCCTTGAAAACGAATCTTTATAACATGCTTTGTACATAGAAACTTGGAAGTTGGAGAATCTTTTATTTATGAAGCCTTCCTGACAGCATTTAATGTAGAAAGAAAGAGGAGCTTAGATGTTAGACTGTTTTGACTTTCTTTTGGTGCTTGAACCCTGATTGGGAAGCATGGAAATTAATTCCATGGTTATCACCGTGAATCCACAATGTTTGGCGTACGCGTTGGATGCTTGGTGGAGTGGCTGGACTCCCAGACCGGGGAGGCAGGTGCGTAAGTGGCTGGGCTATATCGGATTGACAGTCAGGAGACTTGGATGTATCCCTGCTTCCATCAGCCGCTTTTTGTCTGACCTTGGCATGTTAATTCCCCTATTCCTCCAGCCTGTCTGTTAAAATATCAATGTATATATTAGACCAATAACAGCTGTTCATGTCAGGGTGTACAATGTTTGCTGAACTGGGGCTTAGATTTTACATGGACCGCAGCCACCACTGCTAGGAGACAATTTCCAGTGATATTTCTAACAATGATTTCTGCCCTCAGCTCCTGCTGGAAAAGACAAAATTTGTACTTTGGTGCTATAAGACAAAATCTCAAGTAACTCCAAGTGCCACTCTTCCTTATGTGAGGGTTGCACCTGGGCAACTTGGAGTTTTCCAAATGCTCTACTAACAGAAACTGGTTCGTTGCCCAGTGAAGTCTCTGGAACTACATCAGTTTACACCAGCTCATGCTTTGGCCCAGCACTTGTTCTTCTGCGACTGAGCAGCTGAAAACACATGGGTATGGACAGGCTTTGTACCTCTACTTTCCAGCTTCTTATTTCTGTCCCCTTCAACTGCCAATAAATTAGTAAATGTTCCTCCAGCCTGAGGTGGTGGGAAAGTCATGCTCTGCTGTATTTCTCTTATTTTTTTTATTGTGGGATAAGGAAGCAGAAAAATGAATAGGTTTGATAATGTCATTTCCCCTCACCGTCTCTGAAAAGGGAGGAGAGGTTCATTCTCTGCCTAATGAAACTGAAGACAAATACTTGGTTTCTTTTCTGATCTGGAGCTTGATTTGTATATAGTCAACTGGTAACATTTAATGTAAAAATGGTGCAAAATTTTCAAAGGTTTGAAGAGGAGAATGTTAGAAGGTAAAAATTCAGCCAATGTTAGGGATATACTACAGATTTGATGAGCGTAACAACCTTTATGTGTGTTTTAGAGGTTTGGAAATCTTTTGAACATTCAGAATGAGACAAGGTGTAAATAATAATATCTATGATTGCCCTGCCTCAAATTTTTAGTTGGACAGTTAAAAAAATTCAGAATCCGCTTATTGTTCCCATCTGATGGAGAGAAATAATGCCAGGAAATCTGTTTCCCATTCAGCCCTGTTTCCAGAGGAGGTTGTCTGTGGTGTTTGTGTCCCTTGAGCAGCCCTGCAGCTCCTCCGTGGCGTCCTGTGCTCTCAGCAGTGTACCTTGGCAAAGCTCGACTGATCTCAGTGCTGAAGATGCTTGCCCTAGGAAGCCACTAGGCAGAAGTACATATTTTACAGCTCATAAACTGAGGGGATTGTATGGCTCCAAGGACTGATAATAGGATGCAGCCCCATTCATTCTCCCATCCTGGCTGGAATTTAGCCCAGGCATGGATGAAGTACAGTACGCTGGCAGGGGCAGCATGAGAAAGCTGGGACCAGCGATGCTCGTGCTGTACCTGCTTCGCACATAAACAACACATATATTTCCTCACTCTGCCAGCGCAGGAAACAATCTGGAAATTATTTGCATTTTATAGGCATAGTAGGCCTACAATAAGAGCCAGAAGTTTGGATCCAGCCCTGTATTTTGAGCAAACAAGCATTTGCAGCGTAGTTTGGGGAGAAGGTGCTGCCTTTCTGGAAGATCTTTCTGTGTATGTGGGAGAGAGCTGACTTAGTCACAAGTTCCCCTTTGTTGTACAAAGTGCTGCGGTTAAACTGATGCTTGTGAGAGGATTCTGTACTAATGGACTGATTCGAATGTTTATTAGCAGAGGACAAAAGCAGGAATGGTAGCTTTATTCACACTGTTTTCTCTAGCTGCAGATGTGTTGGCTAAAGAGATTAAGGCCCCTTATGTACCTCCAGGATCTCTTATCATTTTCCTACCTGAAGTGTTTGGTCAAGTGCCTGTTGTTTTACAGCTCTTTCTTTAAACCCATTCCAGTCTAAATGAGCCGAATTAGTTGAAAGAGATTTAAATACCAGGTTTGTTAGTCCAGATACTTGACTGAAAAAGGCTGTGTTACACAAATGTAGCAAAACACAGTCGGATTTGGTAAGTGGGAAGGAAAGGATGGCTGGAGGAGGCCGGGATCAATAACCAGTGAGGCACTATTTCAGCCCAGCTGTGCTGCTGGGAGGGAGCAAAGGCCCAGCTCTGGGAGCAGCTGTTCTGCAGCATCCCAGCTGTTTCTTACAAGATGAAGAGAAATTGCTCCTTCTGATGCTAAAGGGCACCAAGGGCTCTGTTAACCCGGGGCTTGTACAAATCGCTCATACCAGGGCAAAGTGGGTGTGGGGTGCTTGCGGCTATTTCATACTCCTTGCGTGGATGTTTTCGCTCCAAACAAGGCAAAGGCACAAATGGTGTCGAGTTGACCAATACATTTTTTGCATCCAGCTGAGAAGCAAGGTGGCAGCAGCAGCTATATGTTCATTTGTCAGCAGATAAAGGTTGGAATTTTTTCTCTCTTGTGTGCCTGCAGAGCTTCCAACCAACCATAAAATGTTCAGGGGTGTCAGAGTAAAGATCTATGCTCTAATCAAGAGGGATGTCTCCTCTGAGCTCTATTAGTTGCCAAGAAACTACTTTTGCAAAAGTGGAAATCTCTAACCACTCCTAAAATAATTGACTGGATGGACACAGAGTGACCTAGCTGTGCTCGGAAAGATTTCCTGGAACAGATGCTGAGATACCACAGTGTGATGTAAATATATAGACAGACATTGCCAACAAAATGGGGAGGCTAATTGGATTTAAATCCTTCTTGTATAGGAAAAGTAGCATAGATGCCTGGCTAACTGAATAGCTGTTGAGGAGTACGGGTCCAGCAACTTTGGCTTTTCTACTTTGGCTCTAAGCTGTAATATTAGCAATTAATTCTCCTCATTTTTCAAGAGGAGAGTCTCACACTGTATCGATCTTGTCTGTTTGGGCCATAAATTCTTCAGTGCCTGTCTTTTATTAGGCATTTACAAGGCAGGGTGGACCTATTTCACTTCATGTCATACAAGTCACACTGACATGTATCAGAACTCACGATTTCAAGAACTTTTGTTCGCGCTGTGCGTCCTTTCATAATCGTGGGTGGTTAGCCTGCTCTCCTGCAGCGTGCTTGGCTGCCCACAGTAGCTGGGTTGATGGGTGGCACTTCATGCTCACTTCATGTACGCGCAGGGACGGCGTGTGCACATGTACTGCAGAACAGTATATGTGGAGATCCTGTCTGGAGTAGTTCTTGGATCAACAGACAGGAATAGAAATTAGTGCTAGACTTTGCTGTTTGGATGCATCTGTATGTATTTGCATAGTCTGGCACACCAGCTCATTGTGGCTCTTTCGAACTCACTCTGATACTCTGTGGAGTTACATCAGCTGGGAGTCTCACCTCCTGTGAGGGTCTCATAAGCAGCTGCAGTCTTGGGACTTGAAATAGAAAAACATTTGGGAGAGGATTCTCTGGGTAAAAGTTATGATCTAGGTCTTGGACAAACTACTTCCACCTTTCCTGGTAGTTGGCACTCTTTCTGAGTGAAGGATTTGTTTATTTCTGAAGGATGTAGCTGCATTTGAGGGAATCTTCAATTGTATATTGACTTCATAAAGCTAAAGCTGGAAAGCACAGACCCGCTGAGCATTAGTATTTCTTGTCTTTCCTGTGTGTAACTACTTCTTTACTATTTGTATATAGAGAAGCTTACAATGTGTCAGATCTCTATCAAAACAGACAAACAGATCATTCAAAATCCTTTCAGTCCTGTGAATTTTGGGAAGCTGGGGGTTGGAGAGTTAATAGTTTTTATCTCCAGCATCTCTAGTCATCCCTCAGCTGCTGCTGCCGCCATGCTGATCTCCTGCCCTCGACTGGGTGGTGTATGAGGCCCCATTTTCTAAAAAGCAAAAGCAATTTTACTGCAGTCTCCATGATTTAAAGCTTTGTTCCATGCTAAAACACAAAAAACTTGTGAAGATTTAGATGCTGTACCAGCTTTAACAACAAGGAGAATTTAGACTCGTACTTCCCCTAGACTTTTGCTGTTGTTGTTGGCCAAAGTTGTGTGAGAAGTTTCCTTCCGTGAAGAAACGTGCTTGGCTGGAAATGGCCAGAGCTATTGTGTCTCCTATCATTCTCCATCATCGTGTCCAGTATCATTCCCCAGCATCTCCAGCTGCTAAGCCAGGCACAGCACATAACATAGCATAAAATTCAGTCCATGGTCTTCAGTGTCTGGCCAAGGCGTCTACTTGTAGTCAAATCCACTTCTGGGATATATTTTTAGTGCCACAGAAAAAGCAGTCAGAAATGATCTAAAACTCTAGCAATCTAAATGTGAACACAAATAACCTGCCCCTGTAGTACTGAAAGTTTTGCATGGTAATAAGAATTAGCTTAGGAGAATTACTAAGTAATTTCAAGTACCATAAAGTAGCTGTTGGGAATAAAAAGTGTCGTAACTGCTAAGCCTCAGCCCGGTTTCTGCAGGAATGAGTTATTATCATTAATTATCACTCTATTTTATAGTTATTGCCTGTAATTTCAGACTTTAAATACTCTAAAGCCTAAACAATGCTAATTTAATTCTGGTGGGAGAGTTGTTGAAATTTGCATGCAGGGGAAGAAACCATTAATAAAGTTTATTCGGAGAGAAACTTAAAATAATAATTAGCATTTTTCTGCATTTCTGGTGTCATGGAACTAACCATCCTTTCTTAGCTTGGGCCAATTGTTTACAGAAAGCAGGCAGCACGAGCTGTATTAATCATTTAGAGATACAGAAGGCTGGAGAGAGCCACAGGATCTGCCTGTGCTGAGCAGCCGCAAAAAAACATTCCCCCAGTATAAATTCCTTCCATCAGGTTCACTCCCCTGTTTGCCTCTAAGTGGTGTTGGAAGAACCGTTCAGAGCTTTGGGAAAATCCAGGTCTTGATCCTGTTGTTGAAAGTATTTTCACATAAATAAACGTGAAACGTTCCCCTAAGTCACAAGCAGGAAACTAAAATAACATTTCCTTTGATTTATTCCATTGTTTTCCTTAATTTCATGCTCATCTCCTGTCCTCTGTCAGGAACCACTTCTCTAATTCTTGTTTCATTGTCAGTATAATGGTCATTATGTCTATTCTAAGCCATTAATAATGCAGTTAACTAGCACAGGACAGCGAGCAAATCACAGTATTCTGAGTATTCCGCTGGAAACACAAACTTTTGACAAGAATTTCTTATTTGCACATCTCCGTTACAGTGTGAGGCCTGTCGTTTAAATACAAAAAGTCTGTTTAATGTGCGTCTTTCTAATTTAACGTTATTCTAACTTATAAAGTGATCATGCAGTGCCGAATTTATTACAAATGTCTGCATAGATTATATCAACATTTTGCTTTTGTCATCCATTCATATAATCCTGTAAAAACAGCAGATTGATTGATGAGGTCTGTATTCCATGGCTGGATATGACTGACATTTAGAATATTACCTTTTTTAACCAAATCCCTTGTTAACTATTCTAATAGCTATTGCACAGACTGACAAGATCATCCCACTTAACCTTTTTAAGATATTGCAATGATACCGTTTCTTTATGTTCTCTGGACTCCTTTGATTTCACAGGATATGCTAAAAGCTACTCTTGGGCATCTAGTAAGATTCTGGACCACCTCTCTTAACTCTTGCATACACATTATCTAGGTCTCTTGATTTTAAAATGTTTAATTTTTGAGGCTGCTATTCATATTATCCCTATTTTCTGCTGGAACAGAACGTCATTAAAGCTTCTCCCAGACTAGTTTGGAAGTGTCCTAAAGGTGTTTCCTGTGTATGGACAACTGAGCACAGGCACCTCCTCTTGCCTGATCCTTTAACCCAAGACAAGTGCTCTGTTTCGTGCCCAGTGCCTCCAAAAATCATCGTCTTCCAAACATGTCCTGGAATGGAACAAAGGAATTTGCTGCAACATTTTGTGTGAGTAGGAGCTGGTTCGTTAAGTCATAAATTGTCTTATACATGTAACTGTATCTCAGACAGTAAAAGGCTTTTATCAGTACAACAGGAGGTAGAATGTGGTCTGGCAAAAACCAGCAGCATAAACCCAGAGTGGACAGGAGCCATGGAAATTCAAGGGAACTCACAGGTTTATGTAACTAGCTTCTACATCCTTATTTTTATTTCTTTTTCTTTTTTTTTTTTCTTTCTTTTTGCTTTAACCTAGTTCTCAAAGCACGTCGCAACAGAACAATGTCATTCCCCACAGGTAAGTAAAACTGCCGGGACTAGAATCCCCAATTCCGAAATCTGCCCTTCTGTACATTAGACCACACTGATAATGATTTGCATTGCCGGCTTTTGGGAGGAGTATAAATCACAGCTCTAGCAAATGACTTCTGGATGCCTACTGATACTGCTTAATCACTCTGCCATCCCACTGAAGTCTAATGGATCTAAACGCAGAGTGTATGTGTGTGTTTTGGTCCTGCCTTCAGTGTGACTGCCATTCTTTACAGCAGAGGATTTCTGCCATTCTGATTTTTGTAGTGATTTTTTGTATGGATAAAAATAAGTCAACGTATGGTAAATGGTTTCTCTCGGGACAGATTACAGCCCAAATGGCAGATTAGACAGAGCCTCTGATTTTGCATTCCTTAAGTCTGACATAAGTCAGTGTGTATCTTGGACTTCATCAGGCATGCTTTCTTCCCTAACGAAGGTTAGCTGGGTAGCATTCCAGAATGTTTCACGTAGGGAATAAGAAGAGACTTATTGAATTTTAGAGCCATTGGTTGTCCAGAAGAGGCAAGCACAGTAATGATTACTTCTAATAATTCAGTGTGATTTAGCATTGCCTTGTGTGCATATAATGTTTAAATATATAATAATATATTATAATGTTTAAATTTTTGACATAGACCATTGTACAATAATGTTTAATTTAATAAAACAATCCGTAGTAGTTCTCATTCGTTTTCATCTCTGTAGCATCTAAAGAATCTTGTTAGACAGCAGTCTTTACCCAGAGGATGATAAAGTTGGGTCGTAGCTTGAATTACCTGCTTATGAACCGTGTAGTGTCAGTCTTTTTCTTGTAGATATTTCCAAGATAATCTTCACCTCTGCAACTAATTTTGTGTCAAAGCTTGTACATGCATGTGATACCTAATGGCTTTTAAATAGAAATGAACTTTAAGTGGCCATTAAGAGAAATTGGCTTTGAACTTACCTGCAGATAAAAGACCCCTTGAGCTGTCCAGGTCTTACCGGCATACCTTTTTCTGCATACGGAGATAGAGAGTTATAACCTTTAAAGGACAATTATTAACCTTATTTTTCTTTCATTCTTGTTTATACCTTCTGTTTCCGGGCTTGTGTGGCTGGCTGGTTTCGCTTCCTAGAAAGCAGTTTGATGGGAATATGGTGAGGAGCCCTCCCTGGCTACAGGCCGTTAGTGTGGAGCTTTGATTTCTGCTCAGGAACTGCACAGGGGTTTTCTGTCAGCTTCCCACCTCACTGGGAATAGTCAATGTTGAAGAGAAAACAACTGTTTCAGTGACATCGGTGTCTGGTTGGGAAACCACCAAGTAGGCTCTTCTTCTCAAGTGCCTCTTCCCAGCCTTGTTCCGAGAAGGGTTTTTGTGTTGTGTGGCCCCGTAACCAACTCCTGCAGCATTTCCACTGGAAACAGCGCTGCTGTCTTGGGGTTTGTTTCTGCTCGTCCCTTTCTGTCCAGCTGCACCTGGAGTCAGCCATAGCTTGGCTCTGAACGTGCCAGCATGACAATTCAGGCTCAAGACTGCAAAGAACATACTAAACAACTCAGCCAAGCAGATGAAAATATTGAAGATGCATCCTTAAATCCCTGCCGGGGTGTTTCTCTGGTTCGGGTTGCTTTTTGTACTGCAAGACCAGGAGCCTGAGGATGTCATTCTGGATTCATTTATGCCAACAACAGACTTCCATTGATTTTTGTTGGTGCCCAGCTAGGTCCTGACTGTGGAAACCACCCTTGCGCAGAGCTGATTCAGTTTAGTCTGAGAAATGAACTGTTGCAGAGGCTTTTATGTTCTGACCCCTCTGCCCAGGGCAGGAACCTCACCCTACACCAGAACACTTATTCCTACAAATATTTGTTGAGCATCTATTTATAAATATGCTATAAGGCTTAATTTGAAAACAAAAGGACGTCTGTGTGCTTGTAAGCAGTTAGCCACTTCTGAATGGACTTTGGAGACCTCATCCCTGCACGGCTGGCTGTGCCCGCGGCACGGTGGGGCAGGGGGGTCTGACTACGCGGCAGGAGCCCCAGCTCTCTTCTTGCTCCTCTGCGAAAATACACATTCCTTAATTCCACTTGGCTGGAGGGGACCTGTAGGTGGCCTTCTTTAGAAAGTAATATTGATCTTTACTAATCATGTGTGGCTAAATCGTCTTCCTGGTAGCTGGAGCACATAGGCCTGGGTTGCTGACATGTTTCTGGCAGAGCTGCGAGGCTGACAAGTGAGGGAGGTTGCTGCTGTCACACCAGCTGACAAGATCAACTGTCATCTTCTTGCCAAATGGTGTGGTTTTTTTTTTGTTCTACTGGGTTTTTTCGGTTTGTTGGGTTTTTGTTGGTTTTTTTTTTTTTTTTGAGGGAGGCGGGATGATTGCAAAGAAAGATCAAGCATTATTTATACGCCTCTGTAGTAAAAACTGAGCTCCCAAATCCAAGTGACAGAATTGCCCTGGAAATTAATATAGAAATTGTTTTTTGGATGTCTGGTTTTATCTCATATTTTTTTCATGTTTTTTTCCATTATTCATAGTGTCACATAATCTTACATGTTTAGTTAGTGCTTGGTAGGTAGGCAGTGGTATGTATTAGTGTTACGTATAATCTCTGGTCACAACAACCATTAGTGTGATGACGGACCAATATTTGCATATTGATGTTCAGTATATTTTAAGAAAAAATGCGTACCTACTTTTTTTACTACCCTGGTATTATGTCTGGGATCCCTTATTCATACTTCAGGTCTTCTGTTAATTTCCTGTCCTTTTGACATAAGCAGAAATACTGCCTTGCTTACGAGGTGATGACTTCCCGTGGTGACCTGTGTGTTGCTGCACCTGCAAATCGAGAATGTTCAAAACTACTCATGCCCTGTCAGGCTTTGCTGACGTGACAGAAATGAGATTTATTCAGTCTACTACTTCCAGAAGTAGCCAGGTCAAATAGTATTAGACTTGTCATGAGAAAAAAATAATAATCTACAATTCATTAATACTTTACCCTGAATGGGGGAGAGGAGGTCTGCGTGGGTATGATACTGTGTAATTTTCACTACTACTTACTAGCTCAAGTAAAACATATAGGAACAAATGCTTTAGGATGTGAATTCTTTAATAGGCATTTCACTATGCTTTGTTTATTCTTCCTGCTTTCTTTTAGCGTGTTATTTAGTGATTAGGACTCGGTTTTTAAGCGTGTTCACTTCTTATTATGGTTAATAGGGGATGTAAGCTCTTAGATGCATTTAAGAACAAACAAAAGATGGTAAATGGAATATAGATGTCTTTGTGCCTGGTGATACTCCAGGGCCAAATCCAGTATGGGATTTAATTATCTGCCTGTGGGCTATTTGTAACTTCCTTTAAGGAATGAGAAGGGTTTCAGCAAGGAGAAGCTCTCTACAGCTATGGGAAATAATGTCAACAAAATTCCTGTGCTTTTCAAGCACTTCAGGGCGTGAGTTGAGGCTGTAAGCGAGGTCTGTAGTTATATGGGATGTAGGACCATGCGGGTGCACCAGAGCCTGACAGGAGAGACTGGGGAGAAAAGCAGAGAGAATGGGAACTTCTTAAAATGACTTGGCTGACAAAGGCAACCCCCTGTGTAACCGAATCCTGTAGGAATTTGCCCAAGGTTAACTAGACAGGCTAAAATAACACCGAGAGAACTGAACTTCCACCTTAATGTCAAATCGCTAAGCAGGCTTTAAGTGCAAAACCATATTTTTAGTCTCCAATAGTATGAAAAATCAACTGAGTGGTTTTAATCACTGGGATGAAAACACTGAAATTCCATACTTAGGGGCATTAGTCAAAAATTACTGTTATCTAGCAGAAAGCGAGCTCGACAGAAACACGGGCCAGCTCTCTACTTGGTCACGTCTGTCATCAATCATTTTACCAGGTCCTTCACACGCCACACAATGTCAGTGGGACCATTACAATGTAAATGTGGCTATGCAAATTCCCCAGACCCTTATTATCCAACTCATTAGAGCTCTCCAGCTGCTGCGTAAGTGATCCTCTTTGATCTTCAGATACTCGCACATGGTCACGTAAGTTTTTCTGCTTAGAAATACTGCAAAATCCAACCTTGTCCCCAGAACGTGGCCTGGTTTTCTCTTATCTGCGGTATGCAATATTTCATACTGTTTTCCCAAAATTAATGGTTTTTTACCTTAGCAAAAAAAAAAAAAAAAAAAAAAAGATAAATCAATGCAAGAGCCCACAATAGACAAACCGCTGGCAATAAAGCAGAATATACACATTTTGGAGAGAGAAGACTGTCAATAAGAAAATTGATTTTTGTTTCAGATTTGCAACAACCACAACAAATTACAAAATTATGAATAGCCCATTAGTTATTTTTTTCCCCTCCTCTCTTTCTCATGACACCTTCTCTTGACTCTGTCTCCCTCAAACTAACGGCGTGAGGAAGTGTGTCAAAGGAGCACGGAAAGTGTAGGGTATAAAGTAAGGAAAAAGGTTCTGATTGAAACATGCACGTTCATACTTTTGTGCTTTAAACATTTAAAAAGAGATTTTTTTTTGTTCAAAACTGCCAAATATATGCAGTGTTTTGGTATGTGTCTCTTATGGGGAGGAATCTTTACCCAAGGGTAACTCAAGCAAGCAGTCTAGTTTCTTTCACATTTCATGAAATATTGCCCATTAGTAATTTTCATCCAAAGTTGATTAAAGGCACCAAAAAAAATGCTGTTGAAAACATCTGCAGAAAAATCTCTTTCCCTATAAAATTTTCGAATTGCTTCTTCAGAGCCTTGTTAAATTAATGAAAAATCCTTTGTTTTTGTTTTTTGCTTTTTTAATCTTTTAAATGCCATAGAACTCATCTACCTGGGGCGGAACAGAGACCGTGACACCTGCACACGGAGAAATCCAGAGAGCTCTTAGAGAAGAGTTCCCAGCCTAACACTAATTCCCCTTATCAATGAAGACAATAAAAATAAGAAACAGAGGGAGTTAATATCCTCCATTTCCTTTTATTTTTTTTCCAATTGCCACAAGCCTGGGTACTTGGAACGTAAATACCTGGCTCTTGGTCTTTAGGAGACAGTTTAAGCCTGGGTAGCAAATCATTTCACTTGCTTAAAACCTGTGACAGTGGCAGAAGTTCCCGGGACTGCCGCAGCTTGGATGTGGAGCAATGATGGAACAAAAGCTCTGGATACTGGCGTCTTTTAAAACAAGTGTTGCTTCCCTGGGTTAGAAGCCTGTGTCCACTCTCTTTCAGGAGAAATAATCCTTCTTTTTCAGCTCCGTTTATTTTTTATTTTTTCCAAAAAGTGAAAAGCATTTGCTCAAAGCCATTTCCACCCCTATTTTATTATTACTGTTACTTGTAGTTATGCAGAAGGGTTTCTTTGTGCTCAGTGCTGTACGAACACAGAGGGAAGACTGGACCCCTGCACAAAGTACCACCCCAAAGAGCCCTACACAGACCATCCAAACAAAGAAATTGATGTTTAAATGCAGTGGACATAGAGAATTATTTATGCCTATGGCTACTTCTTCTGCATATTTTAGACTTTATCTTTTTTTATGGGGAAATGAGTAGGCAGTGGATGCAGACAGAATAGTTTGTTTACATAGCCCTCAAGACACTTCTGGAGTGGGAAAGGAATAAATTCTGTGTTACGTCGCTCAGTTAGAGAATTGCCCGGTTTTCTATTTTGCCCCAGTGTTTCCCTAAGGCTGTGTCTGTCCCTCCGGGGCTGGCACTGCGGGTGTGTGGGGACACGGCCAGCTCTGCTGCTTCCTTAGAGTTCACAACCCTCATCTTTACTCTGTACTGAGGCTTCCTCTCATCTATGTAAAATTCAAATTTTGAGGCTGCTCGGCATTTAAATCTTGCGTGAGGAGTCAGGGTTTGTCAGGGCATGTTCCTCGTGTCCTGTGTGACGTTGAACCCGTTGTATGCCTGAATTAGCAATGGGAAGGGACAAACGGGAAGCAGTTCTGCCGTACGCTGCAGGAAGGTTCCCATTTGTGCTTTGGGCTCAGCTGGTGGCTCTGCTGCTGCTTTACTCCCCCTAAACTGGGGTGTTCCCACAGGTGACATGGGACACACCTGAGTGCAATGGGTCCTCGTCCAACAGAGAGGTCACACCTGCAAACCTGATATGTGTTTAGCTTTCTCTTTTGAGCATTTTTTTTCTTCTTTGTATCTGGAACAAAGGGCAGGTTGTCTGGTGTATTTGAAGATGAAGAAGACTTTTTAGTTTTTAAAAAAACCTATATATTCCATCTAACCTTATGCTTCCTGGAGAAGCAGTCTTCCCTGTGCTCTAGTTTTTGTTTTGGCCTACATCCTGGGTGTAAAACTAAAGACTTTTGCTCAAAGGGATTTTGCTTGAGGTTTTTGTTTAGACCATTTCCCCGTTTTTCCCTATATTCTGCTAACGCATCCCGTGTGGAGCACAGTGACCCGTCTTCATGCAATGTTGAGCCTGGGTATAGTAGAAAGGGGGTTTCTGCAGTTCCAGTTTTCAAGCTGTAAGAGGGCGTTTGAAGCTGCAACGAGCTTTTATTGAAAGACTCCATAAAATGGAGCCCAGCATGCTGAACGTACCAAAATATTAGTTTAACTGCCTGTTTACAGTCCCACCGTAAAAGAAAAAAATATAGTCTATAAAAAGACCTCCTGAAGCAACATTTAGAATAGTGGAGGAAGGAAAGTATTGTTTAAACAGATGCCGTAAATTTAATATGGTAGCATTATTGCCACCCAGGGTTTTATTGATTATATCTTTTCAAGTTACTTATCTAGAAATTTATCGTGTCTGTTTCTACTCTTACTTAACCGTGATTTGCAAAAAGAAATTATTAATGACCTATTACGTGAGAAGTGAAGGGGAAAGTGATTTAAGTAAAATAAAGCATGAAAGGCAAACACAAATCATGATAATGTTGTCTTTTTATCTTTTTAAAATATTCTAATGATGAAAAATTTAGAGAAGAACCAACTTTTGGGACAAAACTCTGTTATTTTTTTTTCCGTTGCAGCACAATGGATTCAGTTTTCTACGGGGTGATATATGCTCTCCAGCTTCCCTTTTCCCTTTCTCCCTCTGCTTCCCAGTCCTCCTGGTCCCCTTGATGAATCTTTGCCTTGGAGGAAGAATGCAGTATTCCCAGGCAGAGCAATGCTGGAATTACTGTCCGTTCTTCAGCTGGCAGGAGAATGTTAATTTGCCTTAGTTTGCACCTCCAGTGCATTGCTGGATGCATCTTCCGCTCCAGTAATTGCTGGAAAGCAACATGTGTGGAAATTGCTGAAAAACTGGTCCGTGCTTGTGGTTCTGGGGTTCACTGAGAGCACTCGGCGTCGTGGCGGAGATCCAGAAAGGAGAGAGAAAGAATCCGGGAGTGCTCTGTCGTCAGGAGGGAGGAAGGTCAGGAAAGCCGCAGTGGGGACCTCAGCTGCCCGCGCGCCCCTGCTCTGCAGGACTGCTCTTGAGGGAAGGGCCCAAGAAGGGCTGACCTTAGGCTGTGACTGTCGGCACAGATTTCGGTCACCTGCCTGGTTTTTGTGATGTAGAATAGTAAGGAAGCAGAGACTATGCTGCCCAACATAAGTGCCAGAGGGGGCAACCCCCTAAAAATCAGTTCTGTTGGACCCATTTATGTCATCTGAATATATTCTTCCTTGCTTCCTTTAGCCTTTCATCTACTGGTGCCATCTGTGCTAGATGTTTTATTGATGATGATGTGTAGGATAATCGAATGTGTTGGGTTGGAAGGGACCTTTAAAGGTCATCTAGTCCAACCCCCCGTACATTTAAAAAACCCCCACTTTGTAACTACCCATTGGTATAATATTTTTTTTTTTAAAATATTTTAAACTGGTAATTAATAGAAAATCTAAGTAATTCTCTAGACACTGTATTTGGATGCTGTTACTTGGCATTGACTCAGGAAAAAGAAATTTGAGTGTATTCTTCCAACTTAAGACAGACACATAAGGGGAATAAAACATATGGCAGCACCTCTCATTCCATATTCATCTCATGCTATGTCAATATTTCTGAATATTGTAAGTACTTGTTTCACCTGGTAATTGTCCTATCAGGTATCTACCAGGATGACAGTGTTATCTGGCATAAATTCTTTTTTATGTGCTTTAATGTAGTAAGTGAGGTCTGTTTACCTTACCGAGGGTAACTGTTCTGTTCCTCAGAGCTTGAAGTAAGTTTCTTGATGGGCTCCCAGGTGATGCTTTTTTTTATATATACCCTAAAAGAGAAAACAAATTCTGCTGTCAGTTATCCAGAGGGAGTTTGGCCCAGAGCAATGCACAGAGGAGGAGGAGAAGCTTAGGGAAGACTGCAGCTTGCCCGCGGTTAAATAGGAAGCGTGTGGCAGAATATAAATGGAGCTGAAATGTCCTTTCTGTTACATGCTGTCATCCTCGTACTCACTCACAAATTGTAAACAGAAATAATTTCCATGATGCTCTGAGTGAACTGCTCGCACATTGGTTTTGGACCTAAAAATAATTGCAAAAGATATTTGGTGAGTCCCTAAAAGACTCTAAAAGATCTTCAGCTTCTCAAGTGCAAAAAAATGCTGAATACATCGTTTTCTGTGATGACTTTCTATTTGCTCAGCATTGATATCAATACTAGTGTGAGAAGAGAAAGTTTCCCGGTTTAGAGCAGTCTAACTAAGCATCCTGTGCTCCGCTTACTGAGTCGTCTTTTCAAGGACTGGCACTTTTCAAGGATCCTGTGGTGTGTCTACATGCGAGCTGGCACCCTCTGCGAACTGGAAATAGATAAATACCGAGCTCATCAAACAACTAAGTTGGGTCCGTAAACAATATGGTCCCATTCCTGTGGTGCTGTTTCAGAGCAGCCCCCGAGGGGCAGGAATTATTACACCAGCTCTAACCCACAGGAACAGGGCTGTACAACATCGCAAACCCAAGCCCGTAAATCCAAGTTGTGTTTTGTTGTTTGGTATTGGTATGAAATAAAAGCTAATACCTGACTTGTGATAGCTTAAGGGAACTGAAGAGAGCCAGTTCTTAGCAGGGAGCACTTCTTTATTTATTTCCTAGCCTGCATTTTGGGCGATGGCTGTATTAGCCTTTGGTGACGTGTTTGAAAAGGACAGCTAAAATCCTAGGCTGAATGTTAAAGAGCCAAACTTCAGACAAGTTTGTTCTTTGTTCATATTGTAACGTAGTGACCTCTCTTTTCTTACAGAAATAGATGTGTTCTCCTGTGAAGGATGGGTTGTTGGGCAAGAAAACAGCAATCTCTCCAGCTTGCAGAAGGCTTCTCCAGATCCTCATTCTCAACTGTAAGTTTGCTCCACTTTATTTATTTCCTATGCTTGGCATTAAACACTCCCTTGGATATTCATTACACTACTATGAAAAATGAATTTAATTGATGAATGAAGTCCTGGTTTGCTGCCACTGCCTCTCCATCTTCCAGTTCAAAGCTTTCAGTCTCTAACAGATGCATAGCTAAAGGACTAAATTCATCCTCATTCAACAGTTCCCTTGCAGCCTGATAGCTGTCACTTACCCTGCCAACCCAAATAAATGTAGTTAAAACTTAGTGTTTGTATCATTTTTGACCTTGTAAACATTGTAAAGAAGGGGCAGGGCTGTAAAAAGAGACCTGTAATGTACCACATATGCTCTTATACTCCCTTTGCAGCAGGACACGTGAACCAGAATCTGTTCCATTGAATGAATCATTAATTTCTTTTTACTTAGAACCTGTCATTCAAAAAGCTGTGGATAAATTCTATTCTGTAAATATCTTTAAAATGGACTTTGTGTGTTTCAACAGCTAAAATACATATTCTTTTCACTGGAACAAAAATACAATGTAACAAAAAGCTGTAATCGCAAAACTCTTGAAATGTTCTGAGATTTCCTCTCTTGATGTTTCTACATGTCAACGCTTTTATAACAGTGTCAAGTGGCAAAACAGATTTCTTTTTTTATTATGGAAGTGCTGTAACTTTTACTTCCTTTGAAAAAAACAGAAAAGCAATGTTAGATACACTTTTCATGGAGCACTTCAGTTTTGCCACTGTCTTAGCCAAAGATGTGGTATTACGTGATCCAACATTAATCCAACATGATCCCCAATACTGACTGATTTCTAGAAATGCTGATTTTTTCTATTCAGCCATTATTTAATGGAAATGCAACTCCTGCGTACATGCCGTTGAAGTTCTTTGCAGGATTTTCAGCAACTTCGGAGTCCTCCTTCCTGAGCATAAATAACACAGCACCTTCCATCATTGATTGCCCTGTCTATTGCAACTGAAAACCTTTTTGAGAAAGGTCATTTCTTCCCATGTCTCCTTTTGGTATATGTACCGTCATCATATAAACAGCACTAATGCTATCAGGATTTTAAGGATGCAAAGGTTGGAGTAAATACTTCAGTTATTTGTAGCAGAGTCTTCCAACTCATTCTATTCCAGGCCGGACTTTCTTCCCTATTTAGGATCTTTTTGAAAGGCTGCTTTATTCTGAATATTTAGCTCAGAGCAGATAAGGGGAAATCTATTTCCTTAGGAAAAAAATAAATCAAAATGTTACGTAGTTCAGAACGTGTTTTTTTCTTCTTTCATTGTAGTCTTTGACACTTGAATGGATTAATGCTCCATCCTTTGCTCTTTTTCTCTCTTGCTCTCTTCTCAGAAGCGTGAGATATAACAATTTTAATACCTAATACATTGTAGTAGCTCAGGTATTGTACAGTATTATGATGACCTTTTTAGTATTCAGTACTTTGATTATCTGGTTATCCTTTCCCTGCTGAAAGGTTAGTGAGATTTTAAGCAAAAGAGTGCAGTCAACAGGCAAAGTAAACAACACAATAGGTCAGAATAGTACACCAAAGCTACTACTACAATTTGCAAAACGTAGGACACGCTCAAATATTTGGTATCTTCTTTTCTCAACTTGCCAAAGAGAACAGAAATTAAGGAATAGACTGCTGTGGAAGGACAGTGAAAATGATGACGATCAAGGGTTTGATTTATCAGGAGAGATTAAAGTGACGAAGTATGAATGGCTTCACTAAACAATTTTTAAAATTGGACTATAAAAGTTATGTAGGAACAGTTGAAAGGTATGTGCACCCATGGGGAAAGGGTGGTTTAGGGTGCTCTAAGGAAATGTAGCTTTCAGTAGGGGATAAAACAGCACAAAGAAAAGTTGAAGAGGAATAATTCAGACAAGAAGTGAGAGGTTAGGCTGCGCGATTCACTAATTGTCCATGTCTTGGAGTGAGGGGGGTGTTAAGATCTTTCTGTCCGGCTCTTGATGAGATACCGCACCCTATGTTCTGGCTTAGGAGTCGCAGGTATCGGCTGATTGCCTGCAGGAAACAAGCAGGTGGGGAACGCGGATGTCGAGCTGGTTCATCTCACTCTCTCGTATAGTTTAGAGCAGGAAATGCAAGCCATAAATTATTGCTCCTCTCCAGAACAAGAGAAAATAGCATAGACAACACAATGTGCAAAATCACAGGCCAGTAGAACAGGTTTTAGCATGAAATATTCACTGGCCTGGGCTTTGTATGTCTAGTTTGAAGTTCCGTGGTGTCATTACATAGCTTCCTGCCTTTTGGCACAGCACTGTGACTGCTGTGTCATACACAACGCGCCTGAGTCGGTGATGGAACCCAAATGCAGACCCGGACGGGGAATGCACTGGGAGTTCCAGGCAGCCATGGGAAGTCCTCCAGCAGCACGTGGTGCATGAGCCCACCTGCGTTGTGCAGCCCTAGGAATTCAAGTTGTTCCTTCCAACCAAAACGCTGTGAACGTGGCATAGGAGACGTGAATCTGGACAGTTAGCACAGAGGCAGGTCTCTACCCGTTTCCTGTTCACACCAGTAACACCAGGGCTGATGGGAGCAGCTGACTAAGCCCGCTCACCTCCAACAGAGATAAAGCTGAACGCTGATAAAAGAAGCAATTTTCTACTTTGCGCAGGTATGCAGCTGCACATTCTGTATCTAGCCTTTACTTAGCTCCGTTCAGGGAGAAAAGCTGGGTAATTATATTAAAAGACATACTACTCAGAATATTGTTAGTTTAACTGTTTGCATGGGGGATAAGTAAGCTGTTTATTGTGCTCTCCACAAGCCCGCAATTTAGGTATGGAAAATTGTGTTGGATTTGCTGGATTCACTGCTGGTTGATCCTGATGCAAATGGTTGAGAGGATCACGCTCCAAAATACCGTGGAATTCTCTTGCTGTCTGTCTCTCCTCTTTAGAGAGATTGTTGTGTGCCAAGGACGTATACTGCAAGCGTAGGAGAGCTTCTGGTGAAACTAAAGTCTTGAATGTGGCTATGTTTCTTTAAACAGTCTTAAAAAAAAAAAACACCCAAAAACATTCTTTTTTCCTATTTGAGAAGATTGTCCTCAGAAATTGGCAGGGAAGAAGGTAATTCTCTCCTGTGAGTTTATTATAAAGTTCGGTGTGGCTTGTTGAATTAACTACATCGAATTAATCAAGAGGTTTGCTTTGTGTAGAATTGGGGCATGAGCCTGGCAGCATTTTGTCATGGAAGTAAAACATTGAAACGTACCTACAGTTGAGAGAAGTTTTAAAATTTTATTTTATTTGTTTCTCCCCTTGAAAATACCTTCCTAAAATGAGGCACAATTTATATGACTGCTTTTGGGATTCTTCCTGAAAGAAGCTCGGCTGTATTTATGTTCGGACCTCAGGGGGCAAGACACTTTGTTCAGTTAAAATAAATCACTTTATGCCAGCACCTGATCTCGGACCCACAGATTGACTATCACCACGTTGGACTTGACACGCAGCTGTTGTGGGTCTTAGCCTTCGTATTTCATCTGCCGACCTCCCGCTGGGCGCGCGGCCTCTCTCGCTTTATTCCTCCATTTTCTTCTCCAGCTCATGGACTGGCAGCTCATGGCGACTACAGTTTGTGTTCCCATGTCTTGGGGTCTTTTTGCGTCTGTCGAAGATGTTGGTAACTCGTACTGTATTAGAACAAAAACATTAGCGCTCATGCAGCATTTAAAATATGTCCGAGTTGTTTATGTGGCGTTAGCGTGAAGTAACATGTTGTATGAATTCAGAGCTAACCTCTCAGGTAGTTGCTTTTGATGCGCATCGAAAGCCCTCTCTTTATGACACGGTTTACTTAAAAGTTCTTCTTCAAATTTTTAATATGTAGCCTTGATAATTAATATTAACTGTGCTATCACTGTACAGTGATCGCGTGTAATGTACATGCTCATTTTACTTACTGATTTGACTTTCTTTTTAAAGAAAGCTGTCTAGCATGGAGTTGCTTCAGATTATTGATGTAGGAAATTACTGGGGAGTCGCGCGCGCTAGAAATACATGCCTTAGTTGGCTGAGCACTAACTTCTCCAAGCAGAAAAGTCCTTAAGCAGCAACTGTTAAAGGGCATGCTAATCTTGTAAGACTTTTATTTCTGTCTATAGTCTCCCGTCCAATTTTCATGTCACTGTGCCGCTTTCTATTAAAATGTCATCTTTTACAAGGGTCAGTTCTGTATATTCTCAGATTCCTTCTCTGCCTTATTCATGTGTTGGTTTTTAGGACCTATTTACCTATGCTGGGCAAAAAGCATCATTTGCGTTGCCTAGCTGGGGTTTGCAAAGCTTGATAGCATTAGGGCATAATTTTATTGCTGGTTTTATATACCTTTGCCTTGTAGTAAAGAAGATGTTTTCTGGATGCTGAAGAAAGGACAGTATACGGAGGGAAATCAAGAAACGTAGCTCTAAAACATTCTCTGTAAATTGCCTTTAAGTTTGTAGTGTGTACCAGCGTGAATTTTGAGGTACAGATAATGCCAGAGCCCGAGTAGCTACTGGTGGTTTGGTATCTCCAGTACACCCAATGCAACCATCGAATTGCGTCTGGAGAAGAGGAGGCTTGGGGTGAGACGGGTTCTCAGCTTGGGCTGCAGCTTCACTCTAGTGTAAATGATAGTGCTGAGACCGGAGGGAAAAAAAAAAAAAAAGTCAAAACTTGCTGATCTGCATATTCCATGCTTAGATAGGTCTTTAAACAGCAATATCCTTTCGAACAACAGTATTAAGTAAAGGCAGCCAGTCAGCACTGAGTTATCTTCCTTTAGCTTTACACCTGCAAGAGCCACCCGTGTGTGAAATCCAATCTTACTAGGACTTGGTAATTTCATTTGAGCTGAAGATTTTGTCCACATGAGTGTGTTTTAGCCCTTTTCCTTGAAAGGGAGGGGAGGTGGAGAAGGGGATGGCTGGAAAAGTACTTCTGTGGCAATTAACACGTACAGCTTAAAATGCCTGGCTTGCAAGACACGGTTCTGGGCTCCAGGCAAAACTTGGGGATTTCAATATTTAATAAGGTCATCTTCACAACTGGGTGATGGAGTGTGAAGAGACGTAAAAGGCCCTCCTGGTTTTGTTATGGCCTTGTCTGAAGCGCAGGATCTTATTAAACACGGGGAGCAAAGTTTTCAGAAATGCCTTGCTGCAGTTGTGTTTTAGTGGAATTGTTTTGGACTTTATGAAACAGGTTTTGTTTTGTGTTTATTCTTGCTTTTGTTTGGAACTGTTACTGCGTAACACACCAACTCAGTGACTTGTTGCCAAAATGACAGTCGTAAAAGCATCCTTTAAGTCCAAGAATCTCAAACTGCTTTAACAATAATCACGGTAAGACGTGGAAAAGGGAGAGATCAAGTGGCTGCTCTAAAGGGGTTAGTGAAAAAGCTCCCAAGTTCTGTATATCACATTCCCCTTTTTGGCCACTAACAACACATCCTCACGCATCCTAAAGCATCCTTACTGCAACACCATTGAAGGTGACGGATCCCGAGGTGAATTTGCACGTTTGAAATTTAAATCCCGGCAGGGGGGTAGACATGTCGCTCTGATACATAGTTAATTAACAGTGTTCCATCTGTGGTATAGAGGGGTGAATAAGACAATTTCATGAAATTGTTTATTCACAGAAAGGGCTGTTTAACAGATGAGCAAAACAATTTATTAATTATGTTGAAATACCTTTAAATGAAATCAAAAATGTTTGGGAGAAATCAAATTATATCAGCTGATTGTCTTCATAATATAATGCTCTTAGTGCCATTGCATCTTGGAAACTGCCAAAATACATGCTATCCGTTTTTAAAGGGATTAGAAGTTTAAAACTTAAACCATTTTGTTTAACATTAAAAAGTCCTCCAATATTCTTGTAATACTGGAAAAAATAGAGGTTAAGTTGACAATTGAGGGGTGTGTTTTTAGTTATTCAGCGAATAAATGGTATTAATTGATATAATCTTGAATGACGGCCACTTCTGTATTTTGCCTCCGTTACATCCCATGGTGATGATCCCACAGTTTATTTATTCTGAATGTTGAAATTCTGTTTCTATGCTCTAACTTTTCTACCTCTGAAGCTTGTCAGATCCCTCCTATTTTTAGTGCTGTGAGAATCAGTGAACACTTTTTTTCCATTTGCCACCTCCACTGCTCCTGATACCGGCTTCTGTGATCCCTTGGCCAGGTCACGTCCTTCCCAACCGTGCGAATTCTGGTCTGAATTATCACACCTGATATTTCAGCTTTTTCAGTCTTCCAAGGCTGGGTAAAATGTGTTCGGGTAAGTGGATGGGTTTTACAGGACTGTGAACTGGAGAACTACTCTAATTACAAAGGAGAATCAAGCCAAGACTCCACTTATGAGAGCACTATTTGTTCAGTGGCATCTAATGGAAAAATAACTAGTGTAATGGGCTTTCCTTCCTATTATCCACTCCAGCGGTAGCCGTACTGGGTGACCTTTGCCATTTGGAGTCGTTTACTTGGCTCGTGTTAGAAACGAGTTTGAAACATGAAGATAATAAAAAGTCACTAGAAGTTAGAGGGCAAATCTCAAGAGAATTTTATTTTAGAGCCTAGCACTTCCCTTTGCCCCAGGAGTAGAATGGAGATACGAGCGCAGTTGAACTCAAATCAGCGAGTATCAAATAGAGTGTTATTAATGAAAGCAAAAGCAACTTTTCCCAAGGCCTATGGACAATAAAAACATGGCAGAAGCTTTTGATCTGATTATAATGCTGATGACTGTGATGTTTAAATAACCCCGTTGTTTGCTTTATTGCAAAGCCTTTCAAGCAAATTTCCTTTCCTTTTAGCAATTTTGCCAGTTATTAATTTCAAGTGGTGGTGTTAGAGAGATGTTTTGGGGTTTTTTTTTTCAGTACTGAGTTACAAGCATATAACTAAATTTTAGTTGTGTTTGTGTAATCGTTAAATTTTTACTAAAATGTAGTGCTTAAAACCTGGTGCCTCTGCCAGCCCTTCTGGACACCGATCGCACCTTTACGTGGGGCAGCCGACGGAAAATACGGGGCCACGCAGTACTTTTGAGTTGATTGCGGGGGCTGTTTTAAATGCTCCCAATTATTCATTAGGGTAAAATGCTTTGCCAACTGACCATGTCAAGTTGTAGAACAGATTGGACAGACTAAATGGTGAGATACTAGTTGGGTTTGTGGGTTGTTTGTGTTTTTGCAAAAGCTTGAGGCACCCTGTGTTTTTGGGATGTTAACCTCACCAAAATCTGTTGTCGTATTGGAAGCTTGTTTTATGTTTAATAAAATAAGTTATGGAAAAAACATGACCGAAAAGAAAACAAATCTGCAGTTAAAGAATTGCCTAGGTTGGAAGAGACCTCTCAGATCGAGTCCAACCGCGAGGCTAACACGGACAAAACCCGTCCGTCTACGCTCCATCGTTAGAGCTGGTCAAGGATTGTTCTGTGGGAATACCAATATCTCCAAATTAAATGAAAAGCTTGGAAAAATTTAATTGACAATCCAAGGCTCATCCAAAATTAAAGCTTGCCTGGATTTTCAGTTAGAGTGAAATTCATCTCTGTTAATATGAGCTGGGTAGGCAAGTTTAAGGGCCTATTTTTTGAGTGTTCTTACGGCTCCTTTAATGCTAAGGTATAAAAGCAATTTATCTGACCTGTATTGGAGTGGGATGAATCAGCCTGTGAAGTGCCTATTTCTTTCTTTCTTTTCTTAAAACTAATTATATAGCCTAATGAATAAGTAACCTGGATGAAATTCCTCCTTCTTTTATACAACTCATGTTAGAGGAAAATTGAGACTTTTGTATTTTTATCCTGATTTAGCCGAGGAAGTATTTCATTTGTTGAATGTTTTGTAGGATGATAAAACAGCTTGTGATTTGTTTCTATCTAGTGCTAAGTACATTCAATTCCCTGAGTGCTGCAGATTTATACTGACGATATTACTTGGGACTAAGCTTTAAGAGCAATGGTAATTATTGTCATCATCATCATCACTTCACTGATGGGGAATTGAGGCGGAGGACTGAGGCAGCTTGTCCTAGACTGCACAGTGAATCCGCGTTCGAAGCTAAGATTAGGTCTTCCCGACACATCGTTTAGAGGAATATTAAAGTATGTCCCTTGTCAATCCTTAAGCAAGGCCAGGCACTTATCGAGAGTGCAGTAGCGCTGTGTGTGGGCCAGCTAATGTGAGGGAGAAGAAATTTCTAAATGCTGAGGGGTCGGGATTAAATCTTCCTTTCTAGGGAACAAAGCGGAGCTTGGAAAGGGCTGTGCTTTCCTCCATGGTCCTTGGTGAGCAGGAGTGTTATGGAAACCCTGAGAGGGTGGATTGTTGGCAGCTCCCCAAGCAAACTTGGTGTTAGCTCAGATTCATGCTCCCTGTTAATCAGGATTTAATTCAAAGTCATGGTCTGTCCCTTTATTTGGGTATGCATGCCATTTCCTCTACTAATGAGATACCTAATTCTGTGTAAAATTGCCTACATTAAAGCTGCTCTGAAAATTCAGCTGCTTTTTACGTATCTGTCTTCCTCCATAAAACAGGCTGTGTCTCAGGAATATAGTGTAAAGATATTTTTCTGAGCTCATGCAAAGTAAAGTACTGCTCTTGAGGGTCTGGCTGATGAAATGAGCTAATACACTCCCAACAGAATAGAAAATCTCCTCCTTTACAGTTTCTTATTCCCCCACGATTCTTATTTACTACTCTATTTCTATATTAGTGTATTTAGTAGGCATATTAGTAACAAAAGCATGCTGTTTTCAGGGAAGCTGCCCCTTGGGACAGTCTTTCTTTTCTTGCCTACATACCCCTGCCCTCTGCTCGCGCCTCTGGTGGGTTCTCTCTTGTTGTACTCTAATTCTGTGCTTGGCTGCTCAGCCATGTGTCTCCGATAAGTCATTCCAGTCTGTGTAGAGAACTGACTGCAGAGACGAGGAGGTGGAGAGGAGGGAGCTCATAGGGGATTGAAGGAATCCAGTGCTCCTGGCACAATTGTTTTTAGAAGTGGTGGCTTCCTGAAAGTCCTGTTGGCTTGCCATGGCTCATGGGCGGCTAAAGTGAAGTTCTCAGCACAGATCCCGTGGAGAACAGTCCATAGAAAATCATTTGCAGCTGAAGCAGAAAGAGCATAGATTCCATGGCATATAAAGATTTGTCCTGAGACGTATATATTAGGAGAAATGTAGCAGGAAACCAATTCCTGTAATTCCTCTTCACAATTCACGTGCCAATGGGTACAGCGCTCTTCACCCTCGCACACTTCAGTCAGTAGTGTTTGCACCAGGGATGGATTTGGGTAATGACACCTCCAAGCGTTTGTTTAATTTGCATCAACTAAAGGGTTCAGTGTACGTTTTGGCTCAAATTCTCCAACCGGGATAGATTTTTGCTTCCTTTCCTTAGCTGGTGTTTATACGAGGGGTAGTTTGTGGAGTGACTCATTCCGATCTGGAGGTGGTGTACTTTGTGGCTGTGACTCTCCCTGCAATGCTTTTGAACAAACGAAGGAGGAAGTTATTACGGCTCTTGCACAACGTCCCTTTAGAGACAGCTTTACAGGCGATACTTCAGGGGCTGGTGGGGAATGGCGTGCAAAGTCCCCCAAAGGCAAATGGCAGTGAGAGCGTTCGGGGATGGCAAGAGGTGCCAGCCAAGGTCCTCTGCTGATTTGCCAGGCGTGAATGGGCAGCCGCAGACGTGCATCCCCTCCCGCTGAGGGTCACCCGCGTTCCGCACCTGCTGCTTCCCTCGCAGAAAAGGTCTCTCGCAGTTACTTACGCTGGCAAATGTCAGCACAGCTCCTGCGGAGAGAGGAGGTCTGCTTTACTGCCTGCTGTCCTGGTGACGCTTTGCTGATCCGGTCTAGAGATTGGATTTTTTTCAGCATCTTATTATGAGGAATGCCTTCCAGCGCGCCCCTGTAGGTGACCGCGTGCGATGTGCAGCACCCGTGCATCTTGTGCCTCTGAGCTCTGGCGCCAGCTCCTCTGCCGTGCACCCAGCCTTCCACGCGCTCATGGAGCTCCTCTTCCCACAACCTGCAGTGCTTGGAGCACTGGAAGATGGTTCAGATCTTACAGACTTTATTCTTGGAAGTGATTTGCTTTAAAAGATGTGTGATTAGTGGAAGCAACCCTTCACTGCAGACGGGTTTCAAACCAGCTCTATTGCTGCTTTCATATTCGAGTGCATTTTTCAGTTGTTTGTGCTTAAGAAGAAACTTTGCTTTAGACTCATTTTACAGTTGACGTGCAAACTTTTAGAGAGAGAAGAGGGAAAAAGCTATTGAGTCCCATATTTTTCCTGTATCTGAACATCCAGTGCCACTGGGAAGAATCCTACGTGGCAGATAAAATATCATTCAGAAGACAGTCTATATCAGGGGCTGGCTGTGACATACACTATTATTTTTCAGTATTGTTGCTCCAAGGCTGGGTACCAGACCTCAAAGTAAAAAGTAAAGCCCATCAAATGTCTGACTCTGTTCAGTGTTGCTTTAGATGATTGTGAAATAATTGTGCAGAAAATAATAGTGATTGTAGCAAAAGCTATGGGTTTTTTTGAGGTTAGGAAAATGCATTAATGACCCTTGTACAATTGTTTTAGATACCCGCTGTACCCACGTTTTCATCATTGAAATCCCTGAGCGCCACTCAGGTCTGTAGGAGTTTGCATTTATATTGCCAACATGGTTATAAAAACAACGTTTGCAGTTCTATTTAAAGGACTATTTGGTTAGGAATGTTTCGAAGAAATACCTGTTATCGTTTTTTCCTAGCTTGATCATTAATGTCGTTGTTTGCAATAATCACATCTCCTCGCATTTTAGCTCTGTCTCGCAGCTTGTGCACGTTCAGAAGTTGATCTGCTTTTCCAACGCAGGAGAAATGAGTAGTTAACATGTTTTCTTTTCCAGCATGATTTCAGGGTGATGGTCTGCTGCGAACAAGCTATGTTTTGAAATGCTTGGAGCAATATTCAAGTTCATCACTTATCTAGGCTATCACCTTCTTTAGCCGTGAGTCTATTTTTTTTCAAATTCAGCTTTTTCAAACCTTATGATGGAATTACCTTGCTCTCTATTGTAAATCTTGTAGTAGACTATAATATAAATCAGAGTAACTTCTCACGTTCAGGATTTTTTTCAGCACTGTGCTTTACCTGGAGGGGCCACTTTTAGAACCGGAAAAAAACCAGAGTCCTCTTAAGAGTTTTTTAAAATGTCAAACAAATAGACGTGGTCGTGCACAAAGGTCCTGATCTCTTCAGGATGACCTGAGAATTCCTAAAATATGTGGAGCTCTAAGAGAATTCTTCTGTCCAACTTTTAACAGAAAAATCTTTACTTTTTTTATTTTAATATCTTGTAGGATGTTTGCTAGAAATCTGCAGACTAGACTCAGTTGTGCAGGTCTCGTAAGCATTCGTAGCCCACAACTGGGGGTTATGTCAAGTGACAGTATATCGCTGCTCCTCTCAGTCGTGGGCTTTTCCTGCCTCTTTCTCTCTCTAGATCTTTAGTAGGAGAAAAAGGAAAAGAATGATCGGCAGGAACAGAGTTGGTGTAAACGGGGAATACACTTGTGTGGCTGTGGGGGTCCGCGTGGGAATGCGTGCCCTGCGCCGTGCTGCACAGCGGTGGGAAAGGAGCAGCGGTTCTTCCTTCTGCTTGTCCTGGGGAAGTTGGAAACCATTAATATCACCGAAGCTTCATTAATGACTGCAACACTAAAAGTGGTCAACTTTAACGCAGCTTGAACAAACCTCTGCAAGAAGCCTGCAGCTTGTTATAGCCACCACTTACTTTTATCTAGCTAAAGGACTTCTGATGATTATTTAAATTGATGTAAGTTTGCCTACCATCCTCTTTGATCCGACATTTTGCCCTAAGAAAAGATATTTTGGTAGGAAGGTTCCACTCATATAGCAGTTCCAGTTTTGTGCTTTTAGTAGAACTACTGTTTTGTGAGGACATTTGTCTTTTTTTTTTTTATATGCTGGTTTATGTAGGAGTATTCACATGAATGAAACGGCCTAAAGTCTTTTGTGCACACTTGCTAGAGAATGACGTTTCACTGGGGAAATGGTGAACCACATACTCGTTTTATTTCCACTCGAAGTTATACATACCAGGTATGTGTATCCTCTTAAAATTTCAAAACCAGGATTATTATATAAGTTAATAGCATGTCTTGCTCTGTGTGTATATTTTAAAAGTCAGATGATAAAACAGGTTCCATCATCTCAAAGTGACAATAGATCTTGTTGGAGACAAATTTATAGCTATTACATTTTTGTGCTTGTGTCAGCTAACCTTGGCAAACAGAATCCTACTTGCTATTGGGATGAAACTTATAAATCTCTTCTTCTCCACTTTCTCTTCCTCCTGCTTTTGAAACCTTGTCTTAGACCTTGTCACCTCCTTTATTCATGGCACCAAGAGTATCCTGTGGGTTGAAATTTCTTCAAGGACTAGAGTGTAATATTTCACCCCTTTTTTACCCTCCCCCCCCCTTTTTTTTTTTATTTCTCCCTCTCTTGCCTGCATGCATAAAAAGTTTAGACAACTTTGTGCTTCTGAGATCACTCCTTAAGATATTTGTTTATAGCCGGTAATTCTCAGAAACTGAAAGTAATCTTCAAATGCCTCCATTCCAATGAATTGTATGATCAGTAACAGTCCTTGATTCATTTTATTTTCTACCATAATCCTCTTTTTCAGTGTCTGAGCGATACAGTTTTTCTCTATGCAATCCTTGCAATAACTGCTCCAACACACGCTGAGAAGCGTTCTCTGTCGGGACCCCGTTTGCTTTCTTTTCCCCATGTCTCCAAAATTTAGAGTAGATCTTTTAAGGCATGTCAAATGTTATTGCGTTTATTGAAAGATCTGTAATAAAGCAAACATCTCTCCAGAGCCAAGTGAAAACTTCCTGCCAAAACTTTGTGTGAAATTATTTCTTAGCAAAACCTAAGAAAAAAATCAGAAATACTTGAGTGCATTTTGTTAAAATATTTTTCTATTTTCATACTTTCGATTCTTTCCTTAAATTATGGATTGGAATAGTAGGTTATGTTTTTCAAGGCAAAATGAAGTTGCTCCTGACTTTTATTTCTGAAACAGTTCAAAGCTTCTGTGTGTAATGGATCACTAATTTTGTGGTTTTGCCTTTGGAAATGGGATGCCAGTTGCATCCCCCTCGCCTCTGGCCTCCAGTTCCATTTCTTAATAACGGCAAAACAACTGTGGCCTTTCAGCACACTCAGAGCTTTGACAAGATCAAGTGTTGGACATGAATTTTAAACGCATCTATCTTTTTTTTTTTTTTTAAAAAAAAAAAAAAAGGCTTGTGTTTTAAAGCCTTTAGCTTTAATTGCAATAGTGCTGGACTTGCTCTGTCTTGACCATTGGGGTGTTACTGCTCATCATCTCTGCGAACAAACAACATCCCCACCTCCTTCAGCCCGCCCCAGCCTCTGCCTCTTCATCCAGAAATACCTGCGCTGTTCGCTCTCATTAATTCCAGAATTTTTACACAAAACCTGACCTGCTTACCCTGCAACTCCTGAGATTCATGAAGTCAAATGGCAGATTTATACAAGCAGGCAGCTGTCTGCAGGCAGAGTTACGGGTGTATGGAAGAAATATGCAGATGTCAAATACAACCATGCAGTTGGCAAATCGACTTTGGGTATTTACATATAATAATTACCAGTGTGGGGAATTTGAGCATAATCCTATTCAGAGAGGGCATGCAATGCATATGGAGCAGCCCAAATACAGACTTTTAACTCTTTATCTGGCAACAAGGATAAGTTTCTCCCAATAATTCAGTGTTATTTGCCGTACTTTAGTTATGGGATTGCTGGAGTTTTTACAGGATAGAGCTGTTTATCTCTTCCAGAAGTATTTTGGGTCCAAGAATGTAGAATTACATATAAATAAACTGCTTCAGTGCTGCAAGAAGCAATTTATTGCATCCAGTGCTGGTTGTGGAATTATGTTCTTAATAGGCAAAAAGAGAAGAAAATACAAAGAGACGTAGGTGCATCTGTATATGTAGTATTCGTTTTATGGCAGAGGCTTTAGCTCGGATATTAAATAGCAAGCACTGAACTTTCAAAACTGAGCTGTGCAGGTATCCGGCCTCCCAAACTGGGTGAGCGAGCTGGCACCTTGGAACAGCTGACATTTTTAAGGATTACCAGTTTTGGTGTGTAAAACGAATGGGGCCGGTGGATGCAGATTCAGATCCCCTGGACTGATTTTGGAGCTGAACGTGTCCCGGATTAGAGTGCCAAAATAAGTATGTGGGGCTGTGTTTGACGTCTGCTGGATTGCATGAGGATGTTCTGCTTTTTCCCATTCTTTTCTCAGCCGCAATCTAGCAGTGTTTTCACCTCTTTTTACTGTGGTCATATTGCTTCTGTGTAAGGCGCGGAACTTCTTCATTATGCATAGACCTGTGTTAGAAATGGTAAATGTGTTCTATGTTTGAACTAAAGCTTTCAGTTTCACTGCTTTCCATCTTGGGATGGATGCTGTGACACAAGGAGACAAAGCTGTCCTTGTTCATTATTGATCTGTAGCTATAGTTCAACTTCTCTAAATGTGAGTGAGGTATCTCCTGCCTAATATTTTTGT
Source organism: Fratercula arctica (assembly GCA_947846985.1). Lineage (NCBI taxonomy): Eukaryota > Metazoa > Chordata > Aves > Charadriiformes > Alcidae > Fratercula > Fratercula arctica. The sequence goes on from CANTUZ010000023.1 coordinate 5,778,844, forward strand.
AGAAAACGAGGGAAACAGCACGTATTTCTCTGACTCATTTCACCATTTTACACTGTTAATGCTTTTTAAAGGTACAGCCCTAGATGAAGATACATTTAGTTTTCTTCCTCTGACAAGGCTTTACCAAAGACCTCCAAATACCAGCTCAGTTCAGAAGTTTGGTCTAAGGTTCTCTCCAGGGCAATAAAAAAAATGGAGAAATCAAAGTTTCCAACTGGTAAAAAAGCAAAAAGGAGGGAAAGTGCCTGGATTTTTCCATTCTGAAAATGAAATCTAGCATTTGAATGTTGCACCTAGCAACAGCAGGTGATGATTTTCTGTGGGTTTCTTCCCCGATGTATTCCAAGAATCATAATTATTGTAATTTTCAACAAAATTATGGTTTGAATATGGTTCAGTACCTGTTACAAATTTGCACGGAAAATATTTCCAAATTCATAAATAGCACTATCCACATCTTGCTGAATTTTCTAGTTCTAAGTGGGACAGGAGGTGGCTTTATGAAAACAGAATTGTTTTGCATCAACACTAACGTAACGGCTCACCCTTTTGAAGAGTTTTAGATTCATGTTGGTTGGGTCAGGAAAGCGATGTTTTGGAGGGTTTGATCATGGAGTTAGGTGGCTGCAAGCGGCAGTAAAAAGTTCTACAAACCATTGGCATCTCGCACAATTAAGCTTACGTACATACACAGTAGCTGTAGATGAGGTTTCCCTTTGCTGATTTTCTTAATTTAGATGAGAACTATTAATAGAAATAACAGTAGGATCATCTTGAATGGAGCTCCCTATCTCTTTTCTTATTTTGATTTGTTTTAGAGTTTTTTTTGGTCTCAACTTTTGCTGACAACAGGCATTTGAAGTTGCTTCCAAGTGGAGTTAAAACAGTGCTTGACATCTCTATATAGAATATAGAACCTGACAAGCATAAAGTCATTGCCAGAGGTCCTTATTTATGTGAAATGCAGGACCAACAAACCTGCTGGGATGAAAAGAGGTCTGTTCTTGAAGAAGTGGTAAGAAACTTTCTAAAGGTTCATGGTTTATATTATCCTCCCTTGGCACAGACTCACGTGTTTCTACTACGGTCAGCGGAACTTCATGCTGTCTGCACCCACAGGAAGATCCAGTCACCCAGTACTGGGATTCACCTGCCTCTTTTATGCTCTATTGCCATGGAATGGAACGATTTGGAGGTGTAAACACTCTTCCCTCCCTGCACCCCCAAAAAGGCATGGAAGGCACTGGCTGCATCTTACTGCTAAGAAATGGAGAATCCATCCTCCTTGCCCAGCATGGTGCAGAAGGTTTGTACTGGGGCAGACTGGGGTTCTCCAAGTCTTGAGCTGTCGCGCCCAGTCCCCGCTCTAGGCACTGTGTGTTGTACTTAGTGCTGGCCCCAAACCCACTGAAGAGCACGTAACAAGTCTTAATTCTCTCTCTGCTGAGCATTGATTGATTCTTTGCCTTTTGAACTTCCCCTTTCAGGCTCCACAGATCTGTTTTCCATTACTGTATAAAGTCACCTTAAGAGGATACGGATGTGAAAGAGAACAATAGGCAGATTATTACATGGCACTGTTTTTTTGCCATCCATCCTGGAAATATGTTCGTTGTGATTCTCACATAATGAACAAAAAGCAAGGTGATGATTCGTGCAGATGAAAAACATATTAAAAGTTTCTTGTTGTAGTATTATTGCTGGAGAATCATTTTCTCTTCTGGGAATGAAACACCATGAAGCTAGGTTATCAAATGATCTCCATATATCCCGATGAAATCTCTAGGGGCTTTGTGTCTTGATAAGCACACAAATAGTAATTGGAGAGCAGGGATAAAAAGAAAAAAGTAGATACTTTTTTTTTTTTTGCTAGATTTAAAATTTTTTCAGCTAACATTCTAAAGTTAATGATGCCTTCAGTGACAACAATAATAACATTTCCAAATCTGACCATTAAGTCCTTGGTTTTGTTCCATTCACTTGTGCCTAGATAATAAATTTATTCTAAAAACTAAGCACAGACTCACCCATGACCCTCTGCTTGCTATATGTGTGTTAATTTTATTTTAAACTGTCATGCAGTCTTTGTTTTATCCTAGAGATTAATTAGTTACTTAGATGAAAAATCATAACCTTGCAGGGAATTCTCCAGGTAATTAAAATACCGAGGATGCGGTAGATTATTTTTAAAAAAGAACAACCCCGTTTATGTATATGAATTAGCTTAATTTTTATCACCGAATGCAGGCTGTACAGAATTCTAACCAGACGAGGCAGAATTCTCTATCATTTCTGCATGGATGCAGCGCTGCGCGTTCTAATAATAGCAAGCATTTTGAAACATGAGATAGTAAATTCCTGGATGAAAGAGGGAGTTTAGCTTGTTATTGTCAGCCCAAATTCCAGCCGTTCTGCTGAGCAGTTAATAATAAATAAAGACCAAGGGGCATGTATCACATTATGGTTTTGATCCTACAGTTGCTCCCTGGAGATCTTTGCTTGTCTGAGGATGGCAGGATCGGGATCTTACTTGGAATATAAAGCATTCAAAATACCAGCAGGTTGAGGAGACAAGGTGGGATTGAGGATATGCGTGCTTGATGCTTGATTTCATGTGCAGATTCCATAGATCCCCAGCTACAAGGAAAAAAAAACCAAACCCCCTACCAGAAGGGGCTGGAGTGAAGATTTGGATTCAAGTAAACACAGAAGCATGTATACGTTCATATAAATGCATAAACACGTGCAGTATGGCAACTCCTGAAGGACCCAGTGAATTCCTGAGACCCTCCTGTGCAGGCTGAGACTGAAGAGGAATTTAACATTTTGTGAGCTTAAATTGGTGAAGAATGGCAGAAAGGAAGAGCTGAGAAGCGGTGGCACTCCAGCAGTGGTATTCCTGCGGCTGCTTTTCCTTCTGACCCGTGCACCACCCTGTTTCGGTCTCTTGGCCTCTATTAGATGTTTGGATTGTGAGCTTTTAGGGCAGGGGCTGTCTCAGACAGCGGTGTGCAGAATGCAGCACGACGTGGCCTCTCTTTGCTTTCAGAAGATGTCCTGAGGCCACCCGTCTGATAGATTAAGATGCTTCCACTGAATAAAATGCTGTTTAAAAATACTGGTGTTCAAATCGGATAGATGCTAGACCATCCGACGGCGGGCAGCCTGTGTGCAATGGCTGATACGCCCCTGCGGCGCAGAGCTCAGTGCAGGATACGGCAGTTTCTCAGACCCTCAGGAACCTGAACTAATGAAGTGTTGGCAATCCAGTGCCACTGCCGCCTTGCCGTCATTGCTTTACCTGCACTCGCTGCGGTCTCGCCTCTGACTTAATTGTACACGCACCCCATCGAAGTGTTTGTAGGATAGATATAATCTATAAATAAAATAGAAAAAGAATGCGAAAAAGGAAATTTTACTGAAGATTTGGTTTTGTGAGCTTTCCGGTGGATAGGATTAAGAGAAAAAGCGAGCCATGTTTCCCTTCCTGTTTTAATAATTTTTGTGGCATACGCAGTCCACGAGCAGCATCGCTTCACAGAGCCATTGCGCTGTCAGTCTTTTCACTTCTGGGCAATTAACACCGAGAAGACGCCGTCTAACACGTGCCTCCTCACACAGAACAAAACTCCAGATATGATTATTTCATCACAAAAAAAAAAAAAAATTAATGCTGCCCTGTTTTACAACGTGGATTTTAATATAGCCTGACATCCTGTTCTTGTATTTCTCTGCTGAGTACACATCTAGTTACTGCTGTTCCGTCCCCGGTGCAACAAGCTGACAAGAAAGAGCATATTCACGGGGAAACTGGGGTAGGAGCTGAGACACATCTTTTGACGCGGATATATTTAGATGTATTGTGATGGCATATGACATCTTTTACCCCAAATTTGAAGCTGGAGGGTTTTTCTGGGCTTGGGGGTTTTCAGGTTTTTAGCTGCTTTTTGCCACCTCAAAAAGGAGAGGAAGGTGGAACGCAGATCAGATCTCACAACAAAACAATGCCAAAAATAATCCCCCAAATCCCAACCTTCCGATTTCTGGTAAGAAATTTGACGTGTAACAAAATACTTTTTAAACTTTTAATTTATTTCTTTTTTTTTTTTAAGCGTCAGTTCCATCTCTGTTTAGCCAACATCCTGGGTAATTCAGTGTTTGCCGATTGATAAAGCTTCTCCCCAACCTCCTGTTTCAGTGGAGGACGTTCTCCATGGAGTGTGCGGGCCCCGAGCAGTTCCTGTGGGGTGACGCACAGAATAATCCCATTTTTTACCACTGCTGCCATGGCTGGATTCCCCTCCCTGCTGCGAATTCCTGTGGCTCCTTCTGTGCTTGTGTAGTGACCTTTTCGTATTAGTGCTGATGTCCTCCCACTTCTAATTCCTGGCGAGGGCATTTTCAAGAGCAGTGGTATAACAAAAGGAAAGGCTGTTGCAACGCTGTGTTTAAGAAGCCATAAATGCTGAGCTAGGATTTAAAGAGTTCTGCCCATGTCAGACAGTTGCGTACATGTGATGTAGAGGAGGAGAAGCCCAGTACTGCCTGGCTTTACTTCTTAATTTGAGTTTCTCTCTGGTCAGAACTGTCTAGAGGCCCCACTCCATGACACCAAGCTGCCTACTTGAGCTGTACATGAGGACAAGTGTGTCTCCACTAACTGCAGCACAACTGTCAGCACAAATATATTTTATATTTAAGTTTGCCTCTGGTTATTGATGCAGTTCTTCTTTCCTTCTGCTGTCATATGTTAGCTTCACTCTGAATATCGTTTAACATAGCTTGTAAGCTCTTAGAGCTCATACAAAAAGCTTCTTTTTCTCCAGCGATGGATGCGGTGTATTTTCTTGCTTGTTAAACAGGCTTACTTTCATATTGTGTTTTCCAAGAGGACCTGGAGTCCTGAGGAAGTCAGGTTTCCAGCTGTGCTGAAGCTTTAGTCCCTGATGGTATGTTCACGCTACAGGCCCAGGAGCAAGCTGAAGCACTGGACTCCTTCAATTAGTGCTCTCCAAGCCAAACGAGCTGTGGGGCAGACGGGCTGGGAGGAGCAGGGCTGGGGGCCTGCTCGTGGCCAGTGGTTGCACCCCGGCTTGTCTTTGTTTAATGATATGACACAGCCTGAGCTCCTGAGAAACATTTGCAAACCCTGCAGAAGTTTGTTAGTGTATAATGCTTCTTAGGAACTTCTGACTATTTTAACTTTTGGTTTTCAGGGATGTCTTGGATTCCATTGGTATCCAGTGAGGAGCAGGGCCCAAACCTGCCTTTTGCACCCTTTGAGAACGCTGTTCCCTGTGGAGCAACCTCTCTGTAGCCAGCACATCTGAAAGGCCTGTGGAAGGTTACGCTTTTCCCACACAGGTGAGATGAAACATCCTCTTAGCAGATCATGTAGGAAGAGAATAGCGGAAGAAAAGCTTCAAATAACACTTTAACGTGTTTTCAACTGAGGTACTGTTTATGTGCATGCTCTAAATGTTATATACCAGTATTTTTCTGATTGAACTTATTTCTGCGCATTCATTCTAATATTAAATGAATGAGTTAAAATGGATTTATGTGAATCAGGCCCCGTTGTATTTACGAGGAGAGAGTTGGTTGCTGGAAGTGGATCTGTCTTTCTCAACTGATTCTTTGAACTAGTGAAGGTAGAACAGGCGTAATGTGGTGAGTGAAAATGGAAAGTGGGCGAGAATTTCAAAGTACTGGCGGCTGCTTTGTTTGTATAGCACACAGTCTTTATCACCGGGTAATAAATGATATTGCACTGTCTGTATTCTCTCTGTGGAATGGACAAGGGTTTCTCATTTCATGCTTCATTCACAGCCAGCTACGCTGATTTCACAGAGTCAGCACCTATGCTTAGCACAGAGGGAAGAACAACAATATATTTATGGCCTATAGGAGACGGTCACAAATACTTCCATTTCCAGTACACAGCAGAACCGGATCGCATTGCCTCGAAAGACAGAAACGGTAGGGAGGAGAGGCCTTGTGTATGCAGCCAGAAGTTGAAAATTTTTACAGAAGCATCCCAGTTTCCTTGAGGACATGCAGTGCCTTTTACCGACTCACATGGAAAAGGCGCTAGTGGCTTCCATAGGGGTGTATGACTTTGGAGGAAAAGAAAAAGATCTTCGTTTTAGAGAAGGGAAGCCAGCTCCTCCACAAATACAAGAGGATGAATAGTCTTGTCATGGAATAGTGTTGTGATGGACTAAGCATCCACCTTCTTTTTGCCTCTAAGGAGGTGTTTTCTAAGCTAACCCTTCTCAGTCCTCCGGTTTTCTCATTCTTACAACTGGTAATTGTTTAGTATCTACCCTCCAGTTTCCAAGAGCAGTTGAGTTTCTTTCTACACAACATCAATGGTACTCAAAGAATTAAATTAAAAGGTCTCTGAATATTTCAATGATGAGGCATTTATATTTTTTGTATCGTTGCAACCCATCCCACTGAATTAGGAAGTGAAATTCAAGCTCAAACTCCAGGTAACTTTTTCTTCTCCTATCAGAACTGTTTGCAGGGTAAGGTGCTTTCTTTTACTTTTACTGGAATGTGAATAGATTTTGGTGGAATATGGACAATTATCTAGAAAGATCTGTTAGTGAATTAGCCAAGGAAAGGCAAAGAACCGAGTATCTTCCATCTCATACAAATAAATGAGCTACATCTGAAGATTTAAGCAATCAGATTTGCATAATGAACATGTTTATGCCACATTATAGTCACCTGGTTTACAAATTCAGTGAGCATTTCACCACTATTATCTGCTGTCATAGTAGAAAAATGAAACATTTGGGCACAAATAGTTTGTAAGGCAATGCGAACGTATTTTACTTTGCTTTTTAACATCTGATCTTCAAGAAGTTGCTCTTATTTGAGGAGTAAACTCACGTTGGTGGTTGAAAATGTAGGATTAGTGCATCTAGCTTTTAGTGATTTGGGCAGGGGATTCTTTGTCTGAATTCTGTTCCAGGTTACTTAAAATGAGCAACCGGCTGTCTTTTGTATCTTCTGTTTCATGTTCTATTTTCTGTTTATAAGCTTTTCCACACAGTTATTTTATTTTTTTTTTTTACAGCATGATCTAGTGCAATAGAGGTTTGATTTAAGCATGGTCCCTTCGGCCTCATTTTAGGCATGATTTTCAAGAGCAGAAAGAAGAGTTTATACACTTGTGTATCTGAAAATCCTGCAAATGCTATTTGTGCTATTCGGGCAACCTGTCCAAATACAGTGTTTTCGTTAATTACTGGATGGATGTTTTTCCCTTGTAGGCCTAATTAATTTCTCTCTGACCTCTACAAAATGAGTTCACAAAATGTGAACTATGTCTCTCATCTTCTTTCCATACTTAGTTCACTGACTGAGGGGGAGGTTTAGCATTACCTGTCTCTTGCCATCCGTTTTGCTCCAAAAATCCGTAGGTGCTACAGAGTTGCATCCTGTTAGTTCTGTGCTGTTTTCCAGTTTTTCATACGTTGCATTTACTCCTGTGGTTCGTGGCTTTTCCTCCCTCAAACTTCCGATCAGGGTCTCAGTAAAAACCTAGTTTATAAGTGGTGAGGCAAAAGAGTTTTGGGTGTTTAATTTCCAAACAATGCATTTGTTTTACTTGAGATTTGAGCAAGAAAGGCAGATTCCCACCAAGGAATGAGTTCCTGAAGAGATGAGTATTTCCAGAAACGACAGTTTACTTAAGATGCCTCAATTTCTTTGCTTGTCCAAATTCACACATCTTTAATGAGGTCTGATTTTTTTTTCCTCTGTCTAAAACTTGCTTAGTCTCCCAGTCTTGACATCCCAAGCTATTTGTCACTTTAGAAAAACTGTGGCTGCCGCCTCAGCAGGTGTGAAACTGCGAGCATGGATCTGCCTGCGCAGTGCGGTTACCTCATCTGCTCGCCCAAAACGTGTCTATCTTCTCATTTTTAACATTTAGAAGCACTGTGGCATTTTTTTAGAGCACTAGTTTTATATGCTGCAGTGTCATAGTACGTGAAGTGGGAATTGTAGTGGTTTAGTTAACGTTAGGACCGCTTCTGAGATCATCTCCACCTACGCAGCAGACCTTGCTTTTTGGGCTGCCTTCCTTTTATCTTCTGCAAAATTCTACATGAGAGGCACGACTACTTGTGAGAAGCTGCTTCTAAGTCTGCGGCGAGAGCAGCGCAGGGTGTGAGACCCGTCCTGTGTGGCACCAGTACAGGAGAACCTCTTGTGGCACCATGTGCCAGCTGTACTTGGCTGTTCTTCTGGAACGTGGTTCTCGAAGTACCGTGAAGTGGGTGGTTTATGAGCTTTCTTGTTTCCCTCTGTGGACACAGGGCTTAGCTTGCAATGAATACAATGGATTTATTCTTAATTAAGGCAGCTGGATATGACTTACAGCTGTTCCTTAACACCTAGAAGATCTGAAGGACAGACTCCGTTGTTCGGACTCAGAGCGGTGGCCTGGGAAAGGGCCCAAGCTGCAGAGGTGTTAGTGGTGCTTGTGGAGCAGCGGGGTCTGATATTTATTGGGCAGGTACGGATTTTTGCGCTTATACAAAATATTTTCTGAAAAATTCCAAGTGGGTCACGAAGAAACCACTCACAAATTCAGGTCACGTGGATTAGTTTTGGCTCAGGTATTTGTCTTTCTCTTCACAGCAAACGAAGAGGAGAATTTTATCCTGTTTACCCAGTAGGTGAGGGATCTGTTACCTCCAAGGCATGAGGCTTGGGTTTGAATCCATCCTCACTGCAGGAATTTTTGAACACAGGAGCTCTTAGAGCAGGCTCTCATATCACGCATACCTCTGCCTGAAGGTGTTCCATCATTTTTTAAAAATACACGCTTTAACAGTATGGCTCAAATGCGTCCAGTTGTATCAGAAGACGCGATGCCAAGTTACTTCTTGTTAGCCTGCTGTTGACCTCCAGCTGTGCAAACAGAGGTTGTGTTCTTAGAAGAAGCAGCCTTAGGAAGGAATGGGATTTGCTAGTCAAATGTTTTCTTGCGAAAGGTAGCTGTTTTTCAATTATAAGACTACACACACATATATTTTTATGACCAGAGTCTCAGTAAGGTAATGCATCTTTAATTCATTGGAAATTAATGAAGCTGTAGGAGCAACTGAGAGTAAATAGTGGCATCTGTGGGTTAGAGACTGAAATGTAAAATCAAACAACTTCATTTCTTGTCCAGGTATTGGATTCCCTTCTGTTTCCAGTATTTAACTTATTATTGCTTTGGGTTTTTTTAGAAAAAGAAACCCAAACACAAAAAACCACCCCACCCCACAATTGAAAACCCAGAGAGAGAGACAGCAAAAGGAAAAAACACATCAAACAAAAATTGAAATCACTTAGATATGCAAGTGGTTGAATTTCCCCCCCTAGATATTTACCCTTGCTTTCAGTCACGTTTGAAGCAAATTTTGCTATTCATCTTTTTTCTCCTTCTTATTTTTTTTTTTTGCACTGCACTTTCCAGAGGATTTGCTAAAAATATTTTTCCAATTCAAGTGCTGGGTACCTGAGCGTCAGACTACTTTATTTTTTCGCTTACCTGTTGTCGTTCTGGCTGGAGGTAGAAATACCAGTGAAAAAGCCAGTCATGCCGCCTTTTCCAGGCTCCTTGGCTAACTGTGCACAATAGCGAAGCCCGCACAAAAAGCCTGCTCTTAGAGGAATACATCTTAATATTAACGTTTAGTATCTAACCTACTGTCTATAATAAAGAATGCCTGTAGTGTAAGGGACCAAAGTTGTCTGATTCATTCCAAATTTATGAAGTTATAATCTTCAGGCTCCAAACGAAGGACAAATTTAGCATCCAAATTCTTACTCTCTTACGTACAGTCTATAATACAGAATGCCTGTAGTCTAAGGGACTGAAGTTGACTGATTTATTCCAAATTATTTAGAGTCTGAAAATTGTAACATCATAAAAGAGCAAATTTAGCATCCAAATTCTTTTTTCTATCTCCCTTTTGTAGGCTTTAGGTGACAGTGTCAGATTTTATGAAGTGCAGCTGTCTTGCAGACTAGAATAAATGTACCTGGGTTTGTAGTGATTTATACAGTTTTATTTTCTTTTACAGCTCTTTGGATGCATCTCCCCCTTTTATTTTTTTTCCCTTTTAGCACAAAGCCAATTCTTACACTAATGATACATTTTCTTGTACAGTGGCTTATAATAAAATAAAATGTTGTTTAAAAGTAAGAATATAGATAAGACTATGTGCGCACCCAAGGTATTGGTATGATTTGGTTCTTATTCAGTGGTAAGGTATCAAACCCATGACACAAATTTTAATTTATCAGAGACCTCCTGTGATAGACAAGCCCTTGATTTAGAAAACAATCTCATCAAAGAATTCTGCTCCTATAGAATAACTTTTTTCCAGGCCTGCAAGGAGCCTCTGTCTCTGCCGAAGGTAAGGTGGAAGTATATGCATCGTTTCGTGATCACTAATATTCAGAAGTCACAGTCCTTGGAAAAATGTGTACCCTGTGTGGGGAAAAATGTCTCTCTGAATTCACACACCCCTAAATCTACCCAGCTGTCTGCCTCTTCTCTGATGTCTTACAAAATAATTGGCTAAACTGGATGAGATACTGCTTGGCGGGCTGCTGGCTAAATCAGTGGAATGGGCAATCCAGCAATAGCATTTACCTTTTGGTAGCTCCCCGTCCCAAAACAGATTTATTGTCTTGAATTTGGACTGGCACCAATTCAGATGACGAAGGGATTTTTAATTTAGATGAAATGAAGACCTGTGTGTGTGGGTGCTAAAAATTGCATGGAAAGTTGATGGCAGGACTGGAAGGAGATGCCGTATCTCATAGACCTGTATTCAGGGGGTTGTTTTCTGTGCTGTTGTCCTTGATGTGTCACTGGGAGAGTTCTGCCATGCACTTCTGAATGAGCTTGGTCATCATGCTTGCTGCATCTGATCCTGCTTTTTAAACATTCATGCGTGATGGCCATGCCGTTATGTTAGAGATAACTAAATAATAGGGAAGAGATTGTTTCTCAAACCAATGTTGACCTTATGAGGTCAGAAAGATTCTTGAGACAACATTTTACACCAGCCTTCCAAGCTATTTATTGAATCATCTGTCCCACCCTTGCGACTCTTCAGGTTTTAGGTTGGCAGTTCCTTTTCGTAAAACTTTTGAGGTTAAATCACCCAGTTGAACTCAAAGAAGCTTAGGCTTGGCCACTGGCCAAAAAGCTCTCAAAGCGAAGCATCCCAGAAGGATAATGTTTTCAACCTTTCAAATCTCAAATGGTTCACTGTCGTTCTAATTGCGGTCTCCATCAGAATAACCTCCCATAGGGAGAAGTGGGGGGAAAAAAAGACAAAAAGCGTAGTTTCTCTATATAAAGATAAGACAATTGATTGCAACCTATAAAGCTACCAATTATACAAGATTTGCTTGTTGTGTCTTTTAAGTGTTACCATAGACTAAAATTCAGGTTTCCAAGCACTATCGCAGTCATCTAGTGTGACTGAACAAATGGGATGCTTTAAAAAACGTGCAATCGCTGAGCCTCTGAGAGCCTCAACTGTAAGCATTTAATTGCCATTGACAGTTCTGGCCAATTAAGTCTCTGCAGTAATGATCGCATCAGCAAAAATTACGGGATCTTTTATGTTCAGATAACCACAGTTCCTAATTGGAAGATGGTTTCAATGAAATCTTTTCTCTCCATTACCAAAACTAACATTAGGGATCAGAGGGATCAGTGTTTCGATCAGCGGGTTGTGAACTTTGCCAGGGGTGAGAAAGGCAATCAGGGTTATTGCAGAGCAGTGAAAATGTTAGTATAGTTTAAAGTGAAGGAAATGTTGCTGCTCCTCTCCTTTTGCCCCTCCAGATCAGTTGCTCTCTGGTTGTGTTTGCACCATGTGGTGTGGGCTTCATGAGACAGAGCTGAGCCTGAGCTACTGTGCTCCTTCTTTCAAAGGGAATTGTTGGCCTGACGTTACCCTGTGGTGGAACGTGGGTTCCGCTCAGAAGGATATTCTCTCTTCGCGGTGTAAATTGTGCTCGCTCATAGTTACCAATGCTGTACTTTGTAGACAAACCTTCTATTAATATCTTAAGCTTGTACATACTTCAGTACATTTAGATGTAGATCCATGTTTATGTAAACATGACAATTAGAGCATTATTCTTGTACTTCAACTGATGTAAGGAAGTCGTAGCAGTATGGTGCTCAAAATAAGGCGTCTTCTACATGGAAGTACTAACAAAAACTCTTACCTAGAATTGCCCAGGTTGGAAGGGACCTTTCAGATCATATGGTCCAACCATCAACCTGACTCTGACAAAAACCATCACTAAACTATATCTCTAAACACTACGTCTACCCGTCTTTTAAATATCTCCAGGGATGGTGCCTCAACCACTCCCCTGGGCAGCCTGTTCCAATGCTTAATAGCCCTTTCAATATAAGAGTTTTTCCTAATATCCAGTCTTCTTGACTGGCCTTGGGTTCTACCTTTATTGTCTTGCAGTACCTATCAATTATTTCTCAAGCGTTAGCTAGAGAAAGGCCTTGTTGGAAATATTAGCTCAGCCCACCAGCCTGTCGGCTCTTCCTCGCACGTACTGCAGTTTGCAAAGCAGAGTAACCCTCCCTGTCTTTCACCTGCCCCTTAACTGATCATCTAAATCACCTAGTCCAATTAACAAGGCAACCGGAGGGAGAAAAGAGGCTGGAATGTTCTAGCCAATGTGGGGCAGAGCACGAGCCTGCTGACTTGTTCCCGCTGCCGGCTGGACTGACACGTACTCTTGTATGATGGGATTACGTGATGTTTGTTGTTATGGGCAATATTGTGTTTTTTCACTTTTATGCATCCCTGTTAGGTTTTTATTCTTTGAATTTCAATTTTAATCTCTTTTTCTTTAGAATTCATATCTCATTCTTTTTAAAGTGATATAGGCTAATTTAATCGAGCAGCCTCTAGAATAATAGGAAAGTTATGCTAATTTTTGGAGATTAAATTGTGTCTCTCTTTTTTTTTTTTGCTCGTGAAATAATGTGCTCTTACTTTATGAGAAACCTGCTCTCTTTTTTTATGGAGAGTTGGAATTGTTTCTTTAATACATTACAAGCTCATCAGGAAAGGATCACAGGGGCTGAATCCTGCGGGCAAAGGTGTTCGACACTGCAGCCTTTTGTGCCTTTCAGGAAAAGCCTGTGTGGGAATGTGTTTTAATAGGAGTTAAGGCAAGCCTAACATCTGGATTCAGAAGTAAATCCTGTTATGGCTATTTAAGAATGCTCGTTATTTAAAGGTCCCAAAGTTGTTATTGCTGATGCTACGGATATTTTTATTTATAGGCTGTGAGCTACAGCACTCGACTGAAACTTGCAGGGGCCACGTTTGCCGTTGCTTTCTGAAGAGTCTTCATCCCTCACCTCACTGCTTTAGCACCAGGTATGAACTGGAGGTAATAGCACTGGTCTCAGTTTAAGTGCTTTGCAAACAGTTGTTAAAAAGAAATAATACAAAACCTGTTGGTGTGGTACTGTTGTGGTTTGCCAAGGCTACAGAGTTCCTTAGAGATTCACGTGTGCATTTCCCCCCACCCCGTATGTGGGATTTCTGTTCGCAAAAGGAGGTTTCCTCAGCAAGATTTCAAACCCTAGCAAGTGCCAGTTAAAAAAACACTGCTTCGTAGCCTTAGCCGCAATGTACACTGGTTTTTGGATGGTAAAAATGACTGCGTAAGGGCGAGGCACTGGAGAATAGTACCTTCTAACAGGACCTTAAAATAACTTGCTGCTCCTGAGCCCCATGGGCACTGTGGTTTTAGCTTTATTTTGCTATACGGCATTAGGACTGAGTCCCTAATTGTGTAGCATAGAAGCCGTGGTCTCCTGTCAAACGAGGTAATGTCTGTAGTTCTACTCTGGTCCCGTATTATTAATTCTGTAACTAAAGAGAGCTTGTCGCTGTGATGCTTATAGGGCTGTAGTAACACTTGTACCTTTTAATAAACAAACATTCATAGGAGTGCTCAGGAGGACATCAAGTTAGATTCCTGTGATAAACAATATGAAGAAGCCCTTAATAACACTTGACTTAGAGCAGAATTCGTTGTAAAGCCAAATGATTTTCTTTGCCTGGGGTGGAACACTGAGAGAAAATTATGAGAACAAGGACACTAATTTTTATGGTTTCCGATGTGCTTTTTTCCTGTGAAATGCTTTTTAGGTCTGTGGTAAGAATTAAACTGGGGATGAGACTAGCTGGCAGGCCTGGATTTGCTGAACAAACATGAAGTTTGAAGTGTGAGCACATGCTTGGAGTCAGCATTCAGACCTCAATGTGTGAGCATCCCGTGGGTGGCTGGGCTGGGGGACGGGACATGAGTCCTAGTCAGACCTCTGCTGTAGATCTGGTGTGCTCCTTGTTCAAAGGCAGGTCTCTCCCAGTATCCTTTTTTTTTTTTTTTACTCTTTTACCCCATTTTGTTTCTCTGCAGACTATGAAAATCCACAGGGATTCTTTCATTGCCCAAGTGTCCAGACGCATCCTGTCTGTAATCTGTAAGCAATATGATAATGGACACAACAGACGTTAGTTCAAGTCCTGATTTAATTTCTGATGGAAATTCATATCTCTTTAGGTTTTTGGCTTCTAGGAGGAGGGTGAGTAGATGCCAATAATTTCCCTTCAGTGGCAACTGTCACTTTCTGCTCTTTTCACAACGTGGCATCGACTTCATTTCTTGTTTCGCTCTGCTGCGGATGCAGGGTCAGCTCCTGGTGCCCCCTCTCTCGCTGCTACCCCCATATCTTCCCAGGAACAGGGCAGTTTCCCTTCTTGTGCAGAGGAAGAAAGGATGCTGGTCAGCCAGTGTTAGTGCTTCTGCTTTCCCTGACCTCTTTTCCCTGCTGCACGAATGAAATAGAGATCATCTGTTATGTTACACCATCTCAGTTCCTACTCAGCAGCGCAGGGGCCAGATAATGGAATCGGAGTTTCTACCTGTGGGTCGGGAGATGGAATTGGGCTCACAATGGTAATGATCAAAACTTGCTGCAATTGAATGGCTCTTTCAGTGTCCTGCGAGAAAAGAGTGTATTGGTTCAGCTGGGTCCAAGCCTGCTTCTTTTTTAGCATTTCGGTCTCAGGTGTCTCTTCTGCTTCAGTTAACTAAACTGGAGCTGAATTAGCTGTAAGGCTCATCAGGTTTGTACCTACCGCGGGAATTGAGCTTGATAATGAGAGAAATGAAAATACAGTGTAAATTCAAAATTCAGATATTTGATTCTTGAAAATCAAGCACAGTATTATAATGCATGTTAGGGCCATAATTTCCCATATGTGGCAATTTCTATGCATGCTCTTGAGTATACCGTGGGATTTTTATAAATGGGTGTACGTTTATGCGTGCTTCAGATCTGTTTTGCATTGCTAGAGGGGTATAAAGGAGCGTTGGCACAAATGGAAACCGTGCTCATTTTTCTTTTTCTGAATTTTCACCTTTTGCAAATTTGTCCATACATGTTAAATAATTATGGATCAGATGATGTCCATTATAGATGACTCACTTCGGTTAATAAATGTCGTGGTCTGTTTTAGTCCTTAATTACTTGAGTTGACCTACTCCAGTCAAACCATCTTTGAGCATCAGGAAATACGTTAGGAAAGTTTGACATTCCAAATTGCTAAAAAAATTTTAAAAAATTTAAAAATCAGTTGTAACAGAGGAGCCTCATAGACAAGAGATTCACTAACTCACTGCAAGCACCCGTGACTGCTTTACGTGGCACAGGTCGAAAAAATAGTGTGAGAAAATGAGAGTTGGCTATTTGTGGCCAACTGATCAGATTTTAGATTAAAAATAAAACAGTTGCAAAATTAAAAGTATTCTGAAGCTTAGGATTCATTGGAATGCAAACGGATCACTCTAAAGCCTTCTACAATGAGTGAGGAGACATCAACAAACACAAGTTGTTCAAAGAACGTGAAATCAGATGCTTCGCAGAAGGGTGGCTCACGTTGCTGTTTGTATCTTCTGGCAGCGTCACAGTGATGTAAAAGGGCACTATGTAACGGGAAAACATGTCCAGGATATTAGGAATTTTGGACACATCAAAGCGACTCCTGTAGTAGTAAGTTTTCACTTGGGTCAAGCAAAACACTTGATTTTTAAGGCTGCCAAGATGTTTTGGACAACCGACTTTTGTGTTTTGTTTGAAAGTAGTGTTAACTAATTTTTCAATTAAAACCAGTAATTTCATCTGGTTGATGATCTGAGGGCTGGAGCCCCTCTGCTGTGAGGACAGGCTGAGAGAGCTGGAGGGGTTCAGCCTGGAGGAGAGAAGACTCCAGGGAGACCTTATAGCAGCCTTCCAATCCCTAAAGGGGGCCTACAGGAAAGCTGAGGAGGGACTCTGGATCAGGGAGTGTAATGATAGGACATGGGGTAACCATTTCAAACTGGAAGAGGGGAGATTTAGATTGGATATCAGGTAGAAATCGTTTGCTGTGAGGGTGGTGAGCCCCTGGCCCAGGTTGCCCAGAGAAGCTGTGGCTGCCCCATCCCTGGAGGGGTTCAAGGCCAGGTTGGACGGGGCTTGGAGCAACCTGGGCTGGTGGGAGGTGTCCCTGCCCAGGGCAGGGGGTGGCCCTGGGTGATCTTTAAGGTCCCTTCCAACCCGAACCATTCTGTGATCTCATGGAAAGTGGAATTATTGGTGATACTGTGTTGATGACTATGACTACTTGGTTTTTCCTTGAAAGGCAGTTTTGTCTGTAAATGTTTTCCAGCTCAAATCCAAGTTCAGGTTCCTGTATGGCTTCTATATGACTGACTTAGAGGACCCAGCATATCAATGTTAAGCTAAGTTTTTTGAGTAGAGTATATAATCGCTTACCCTTATATTTATCTTACTGTTTGCAGTGGAAGGCCCAGCTATTTTTCCATCCAGTTGCTCATGAATAAATAATATGACATGCTGTCTCCTCAACAGCTGCTTTTCTTGCCTTCGTTCCGCCAGTGATGCAGAAAGTCACCGCACATTTGCATATGAAATACCTGCTCCAAATCACATTTGTGTGTCCTGGACCAACGCACAGGAGAATAATGAGCCCCCAGGCAGCGCTCTTAGATCTCTGTGGGCCAGGTAACTTATCTGAATGTGGCTCAGGTGGTGGCCTATGGGAAGTTTGTTCTCTTATTCAGACTTAGGGTAAATTTAAGCATCCAACACGCCCCTGCCCTTTGGAACTATCTGTTTGAGCATCATCAGCGTTTTATAGCTTGCCCGTCGTAATGGAAACAGTTGGGGTCTAAACTGCTGGAATATGATCGCACTTAAAACTGAGCACGTCTTGTGAATGGGAGGCATTGTACAGAGTAAAGAGGGCTGAGCGATAAATTTCTATATCGTAATTGTCTGTCTGTGTTAAAGATATGCCTTTCAAATGTGTCATAAAGAATGCCTTTCAAATGTGTCTTTTCTGAGTTCCTCTTATTGTTGTTTCTTCAGGGCATAAAGATCTTTGATGAAAGAAAGAGGAAAAAATAACAACAGCGAAACTATCTGTTTGTAATGGTAGAAAATAGTTACATAAAATATGGGAGTCGCTGAGAAATGTAGAAAACCAAACCCCAAAAACAAACCCAAAAAACCTCAACAGAAGCTCTAGAATAATAATAATATTAATAAAATCTTCAGCCTGCCAGAATATATGCACATGCTTATATTTCTGAATGCTGAATGCTTGTGTGTCTGGTGCTCGTGTCCTGCACTGTGGTGTCTCAGAAGCTGTCCTGTGTATGTCACCGCTGTGCGTTGACTCTAGTGCCCGTCACTCCTTTGTTGGGAATACCCAAGTCTGAGAGCCAGAAAGGGCCTGAGTTTCTTGGAAGGGGGCTTCCACGACTCGTGGGACCCGGCGTGAACCCCATCTGCCTTGCGGTGTAGAGACTAAATAACTGCTCTAAATAAGTGCAATTATAATACAGAGAGTTGTGCAAGGCTGTACATTTTTAAAAAATGAAAATTAGGGCTTTAAATATCAGGGATGTGCATAATGTATAACAATCCGTTAGAAAAATACAAGAAGCACTGGGATAAATTTAGGAAACACAAGCAAAAGAAAAAATAGTCTTATTGGGCAACTGTGATATAAAGAAGGTAGAACTATAGGTAGGAGGGAAGGGCTTGCAAGAGAGAAGGCTCCAGCAACCAAATGGTTTGTGTATTTAAGTGTTTGTACCCCAATATGTGTATTTTTACGCAAGAACAGAGTTCAGATTGTTAGTACAGTGTAGAAATGGTAGATAGGCAGGAAAAGTAAGTTTGTAAGAACTGTAGGTGGGCACGAATGATGAAGGTTAAACCAGAGCAACGGACTAGAATAGTGGATGGAAACAGTATCTTCTTTGCTTGCAGCATGTTGGTGTGTCCACTTGTGAAATCTGGGTCTGTGTCTGGTTCTGAAACTCAAGATGGTAGAGTCACAGCTAAGGCATCCCATACTTAATGTGCTGTAGAAACTCTTAATCTTGCTGTTTTAATTTCCAGTTTATTTCAGATGTGAAATGTGGAGTGATTTATTGTCGTCGTTCTTCTGACTGGATGCAATCCAGTCCCCCAAGTCTTCCGAGTAGGGCAGGGTGTTAAATGGCTTGATAGAATCAATGTATTCTTTTGATTGCCGTAATGTGTAAATCAATTAACTAAATCAAAAGATAAAAAGCTGAATTGGCAACAAGGGCAAGTTGGGGTTTTTGTTGTTGGGATTTTTTTTCCCTTCTTGCTGGAGACATACATTTGCTAACACGTAGGAACCAGTGGCAAATCCTGAAATATCAGCGCTGTCCGTGGAAAGCACAACTGATTACGGACAAGATAGCAAGAACTGGAAAATTAAGTTTGCATTGACTGATATGTTTTAGGAGAGTCCTAACAAACGAGAGAACTTGTTTAAGAAAAACAAATAATAATAAAAAAATCTTTAATCAGGTATCTGCAAGCGAAAGAAGGCATCTCTCTCATGGAAGAACACATTAAAATTTTCTGAAGATGTCGAAAAGTAAGTCTCAAAACCAGAAAGTCAGAATTATGCTTCTTACTCTCTGAGGAAGCTTTTTTACAATTCCACCTTGAAATGAGAGCATTTTCCAAAGTGCTGGATTCTTTTGCTGTCTCTAGAGTGCTATGCTCTAAAGTCCTGGCCATGTATCCCAGTAGCAGCTGCTAAGTGGGAACCATTTAGGAACTGGAAAAATGCGACGATGAAACTAACACATACAGAACATGACAAAATATTTAAGAAATTAAAAGAAATAAAGAAGTAAGAATTGTAATGCTGCAGTACTACTGAAATGACAATATGTGGACAGGTTTCCGTGATCGTGAGGAGGAAATAATCCATTAACTTATTTCCTGTGGACTATTGAAAGTTTCCATGTTGCATGTGGTCAGTTGTGACGTTGTAGATGATGTAGTTTGGGTAGAAGATTTTTATCCCAATAGTAAGTGTATGAATTTGAAAAGTGAACTCTGAGCCTCCATTGAGTTGTTTTTTTTTTTTCTTTTAGGTGCCCTTAAAATATGAACTCTTCTGCTTCAATAGTCTCTTTTATTGTATTTTGTAGTTATAATGCTGCTTGCGTGTTTGCTTCCCTTTTCCTTCCTTTCCGCGTCTCTCTTTTTTGCCTCATCTTTCCCCAGTGCTTTCTGGAACTAATTTGGGCAACTCTATAAGCAAATCCATGTTGAATGAAGCATTTTACAAAACCAGCTTAAACCCAGACAATAGAAGCCTAAAAAGTGCATATTTTTCTTCAGTTGCTAATTAAAGGCAACACCAGATCAAATATTTGTTTTGCTCTCAAATTGTGATTCACACCTGTCGGTAAGAGCAATTAAACTTTTAATTCAATAAAATATACTCTGCTTTATCTATGCAGAGTTTTGATGCTTATCTATTAGTGTAAGTCCATCCAGATGAACAAAGCCCAAATGGTAAGGGGGGATCCAATTTCTTTTGTCTCAGCTGACGAACATGCTGCTCTAATTAAAAGTCTGCATGGAATATTTATAAGCAAGGAGAAGAATAACTCCCACCAGGAAGTCTGCCAAAAACAATGAGTGCAGGGTGGAAGTCCTTTGAGTAAGGGAATCATAAACTTTCCTGTGATATTTGTCTTTGTTTGCCCATCTTGGAGGGCCTGCATGACAGTTTGGATAAAATATATATGGTGTTATTAAAAAATAAATTGTTGAGTTGACTGCAGAAGTTACTAGATGAAATTGTGTCACTTGCGTTATGCAGGAGGTCAGAAGATGATTAATGAATGTTACTTACTAATGGTCTTAAAAAGCGCAGAAATACTTAATAGATAGAGGTGTGAGTCCGTTCAGAGAACCTGGCTGCAGATGAGCAGCTGATCAAGACCTGGAATAAAGTTTCTTTTTCCTCAGTAATCTCCAAATGCCTCTTAGAGTACTTTTCATCAGCGGATTTTGAAGGACTTGGCATCATTGCTCCCATGCTACAAATTTGTGGGGAGACAGAAGAATGAACTGCCGAATGTAAGGGTCACCTACAGCAAGTGCCAGTGCCGGAGAGAAGGACGAGTCTCTGGATCACTGCTCTCCTCCCTTCCCCGCACTTGGGCTTTTTCGGAGCTTTTATGCACCCTGCCGGCATTCACAAATATCCTTCGTAATGGCCCTTTTTTGTGAGGGGGTGAGTATAGCATGCTAAGCAGCGCTGAGGCAAGCAGTTCCTCAGCCCTGTGCTGCGCACAGCAGCATATGGATTAATAATACTCCTCAAAGCGCTATCTGTAAAAGCTGAGGGTGATGAGCAGCTTTTAAGAAGAGTCCCTGCTGTCTCCCTGTATGGGAAAATGAAGCACTAGGTGTCTGGTTCCAAAAAACGGAAATTTAAAATTTTATACACCGCGACATATATTTTAATATTTTTTTTTCGCCAATGATGATCCTAATTTTATATTATACAAATCTTACTCTTGCGGTGATTGTTTAATTTTATTCTCCCCTACCTTCTTCCCAGAGTACTGACGATAAGACTGTACATCCTCTCATGGCGGGGGGGAAGCCCGCTTGGGTGGTATGTGCCCTACGGATCGTCTTTCTGTTGAGTGGGAAAGGGATGGGAGCAGTTGGGGCAGATGGGAATATTATGCTTCATTTATATAATCTTTATCTGAATGAAGTTCACCTTCTAGTTCCAGTGAAGCCTTCTGCAGACCTGCTCCCAGCATCCCGGAGAGCCGCTGCGGGAACTCAGGTGCTTACGTGCCACCAGGGCTTTCGAATTAATCCCTGCTCTGGAAATGGCTACCCTGTCTCTGAGAGTCCGAGCCAGTCTCTGTCTTATCTGTGGAATGCTATTGGAAAGGCTTTTATTTTAGTAACCCACGTTGTAGCTATTTAAAAACTCATTCCTATAGAATGAATTTTATGCAGAACCTTGTTGATTTTTATCTTGGCAAAAAGTTCCTGCCAGTCCGTCCGGCAGAGCTTTTATTTCCTTTATTTTTTGTTAGTCTTTGGCTGGGAGAAGCATGCTAATTGTTGGAGCCAGATTCAAATCTCCTGACCTCAGCGAAATTTGTTTATCATTAAAAATATGTGTACATGATACGTGATATGTTTAAATATATGTATTTAAGCCAGGGTTTAGAGCAGCATCTGCTACAATAGCCTGCATTGCACAGTTCTGCAATAAGTATAACCTTCTGATATTTTTAGCGTCTCAGCTCATACATCCACTCTGCTGCCCGCCGGTATAATTGTAGCAATCATCATCTTATTCCAAAAAATAGGGAAATAACCAAACTTACCTTACTCGCAGGGAGTTTTGAACTGCTTCCCTGTGCTCAAGGGCTTCATTTGACGTTGTTCTGAGCAGGAGGGAGCGGAGTGTCCGGTGGGAAGTGGTCCAGCGCTGATGGAGCGAATCAGGACTCGGGCTCAGGCAGGCATCAGGCTCTTGGACAGGGACTCTCTTTAGAGATTCTGAATGGTTTGCGACAGGTTTGGTACTCTGCCTGATATGGAGGAAGGCAAGTTTTAAGCTTAATTCCTCAAAGGTTGGAAGAGTAACAACCTCAGTAGGAATACAGGTGGGTTTTTTCTTTTGTTTCAGATTTCAAGAATTTTCTTTTGATTTTGCGTATGTGTTTTTAGGATGTTGATCTGAAAAAAAAAAAATACATCCCAGAATTGACTATTACATGAAGTGTCTGACTATCTTTTTCCTTAATGATTCCTAACAATTGGATTTTTTTTTTATTATCGTGAGGACTTAATAATGTACTATAATTTTCAACATATGTTTTTCAAAGTAACACTGATGTTGCTCAGTGCTCCGTTTTCTGATTTTCTTGAGCATCCCTCTTAGTGGTTTCTTTTTCTCCTGTTGGAGACCTAATTCAACAAAACGTAGAAATGCTTTTCCTTTTAACAAAGACTTGAAAAAAACACAAAACCAAAAAAAGGGCACTAGGGAAACAGTCTTGTTCTTCAGTGTAAAGATTGTGGTTTTATTACCAAGGGGGGTGGCTTGGCAGAAGCAGAAGAAATTTCGCTTTGGAAAAAACTCCAGGAAAAGCTTTAAAATATTTTTTTCATAGTAATTTTAAGGAGCTAAGATCTCTGAACTGGATACAAGAAGTCATTAAGCTGGAATTTGGATTTGCATCATGAAATGCACATAATAGAATCTGTATGTGTGACAGAACTTTCTCCGTCGCTAATGAAAGTTCATTATGGAACTTTGCATATTCTCCTCAACAAGGCCAACTCATTCTGCCCCAGTAGATCAATTAACTTTTCTTCGCCATCTGTTCGGCCAGCCATTAGTTCTGTCAACATTGCATATTCTGGTGGCTTTCAACAACAGAAGGGCTTTGGGAAGCTGGAGAGGAGGCGGGTGCCGGTGGTGCGCTGGAGTGTGCTGGCTGGACGCTGTGTTTAGCAGCCTGAAAGTCCTTGAAAAGAGGCTTGAAAAGAGGATTTGCCGATGGATGGTGGACAGTGATTGTAGCTTATTCTTCGTTCAGTTAAATAAATGTTGGGTTTGGTGCTCCTCATGGTTTCCAGGGTCACGTGAGCAAATCTATGACTTTGGGTGTAGCCCTAACTAGAAGCGTGATTCTAGTTTTGTTAAAAACTGATGAAATCTCTCCCTGGCCTTCAGCGATATTAGGATCAGCCCATAGGAGACCAAGGCGTATGGGCCTACTGAACTATGGAAGGACTTTGAACAGTGTACTGTGCTCAGAAGCTCCTGCTCAGAATGTCACGTCTTTGTTAGGAAGGGACAAAAAGTTGAAGACTGTTGGGAACAAGGACACAGATAGCTACTGAGTCCTTTTGAATGTCTGTCTGCTGAGAGCTCTGCCTCAAGATACACCATGTACTTACGTAGCTCTGAAGGTATTTCTCATCTCCTGATGCTCCTGTAGGATGGAACGTAGGAATATAGCTACAAAGGGTATGCTGTAGATTATACGTGCCAGTGTTAGACGACGCTTGCAAATCTTTGGGTAGAAAAAGGGAGTTTCAACAAATGGGATAGTTTTTTGGGGCCAGTGGCACTGTGGAACATCACCTCTCTGGGGCTGTGCAAGGCTAAACATTCCTTTTTCTTTTTGAAGAGTACCAGCGTTGCTTTTTACTTAGCAGCTACCCTGCATTCAGAAATAGTATTGTTCAGTGCTCAGAACTGCCGGTCATCCGTGCAGTAACAAAGTGGTATGAGCACAAAGAGGAGCATACAAAGAAGCTTTGGGAAAGAAATCGATTTACTGTTTGAGAGGATTTTGCCGTACAGAAAAGCAAAGAGGAGAGTTTTATTTTTAAATCATGAAAAAACTGTCAGGCGTCTCTTAAAACATGGAATCATCCTTGCTACATTATCTGCCATGCCAAGTAATTGAGCTTCAACTTTAAGCACCCTGCAGATATTTCGCCTTCTATCGTTATATATGAAATACAAATACCGAAGCTGTAGTCTGTAGGGTTTCTTCCTTATTTGTTGCCTAAGTTGGAAGGCAAGTACAGTGGGGGAAGCAGGGAAAGTACAACTTTCTGATAAAAGTATCCGAATGCCACCCAGGGAGAGGAGATGATGTCCCTGGACTGACGTAGGGGTCAGCTTGATGGTACGTCAGGTTAACTCAAAACGCCACAGATACCTCTGAAAATAACGATAATGCTGGCATAGCTGTTCATATAACAGCAAGGCAACTTATGGAACTCATCCAGCTGGAAAAATAAAAAGCCTATTTAACTTTCTTGAAGTGCTTTTAAGCTGGATTCGTTACCCAAACCAATTCACCATCCGAACAAACGTTATGCCGTCCCCTGGGAAAGGACGTTGTGTGAGCATGAGTGAGTGGTCAGCACAGAATTGGAGATATTTCTGAAAATAGTCTCATCTAATCAGGTTGTAATGATGTGTAGTGACCCTTCTTCTGGCCACACAATCCATGAAGTCATGTAAGATTTTTTTAATGAGAAAACTCTGTGTACGTAACATTAAAGGGTGGGGGGGGAGAAAAGATTGTTTCCTATTTTCTTCCCCTGTGATGAGAATGGCAGCAACCCATATTAGGAACTAAATGGTCTGGAAAATTATAATTAAGGAAAAAACAAACATTTTGTTGTGAAAATGCAAAACTGAAATGAAGCTTTTAAGAAAGGAGGCAAAGTAATTCATGCCTACCAATGAAACATCAGAAATTGTTTCCTTCAGAAGTATTTGGTTTTTTAGGACAACTCAGAAGTCCAGGAAAGAAATCTAATGTAATTCACTCTGCATCTCTTTTATTGTTGTGTTATTTTTCTTTTGAAAAATGTTTTAATCTGAGTCTTTTCGATGTAAGCAAGCAGCCAAATGACTCTGGTAATGACTGGCTGTTACAGTGTCTCTTTCTGGAGTTTGGGTCTTTTTAAAGAAACTCTAAAGGGTTTCATCCAGTGCAAAATGAGATTGCTGTAGATAACTGGTGGAAATTTTCTTTACATACCTAAATTGTCTTTTGTTATTTTGGCTTAAAATTCCTTATTCTGTGGATGGAAATTCTCGAGCTGGACATAGTTGTTTGCAGAATCGGGTGCTCTGTCCAGGTCTGGCAGCACAGGGGGACACCCACTAAGACAGAACCATTCCATACATTCCAAAATATTCCATATATTTTTAAGTGAATATATGACACGTGTCCCTGGCTTTTGACAGATTTGAAACTAGAAATGCTCTCTCATAGAAATGCTTATAGGTACAGTACTACTCCTGCTCTTTGGTTGTTGTCAGTGCTAAAAGCCACGTGTGATATGAATGGCTCTGAAATAGGCTCCGCACAGGGAACATGCCAAAAAGTCCCATCGATTTTCTAGCGTCAGGAGTTTGTTTGTAGGGGGGGCAACCAGAAATGAGATAGATCCTGTGTTACCTCTAGCTGTCGTGCATTTTGGAAAACATGGAGATTTGTGGGGGTATTTAATGCATCATAAAGAATATTCACAGCTTTATGTTTTCCAGTTTCTATTACGTTGAATATTCATATGAGAAAAATATTACTAGCCAGCTTTTAAGTTACGCAGTCTTATCTAAACCCCCTTTAGACCTGTACCCTACAGAGCCCAGATGTTGTCCAGCTCTCCGTAGTCTGTATAAGGATTAAAACCCCATTTATGCCAGGCCATAGGTCAGAGCTCGGTGTGTTTGTATGGGCTGAGAGATGGGTGTTTGTCTGCTGAAAGAGCCGGGTGCCGAGTCTGCTGTTACCCCTGGCCTCTCCCTGCTTCTATCGTAATGCCATTAATAAAGAATTAATAATAACAGAAAATCAAAAGAGCCTAGAGCAGATATCTTCCTTGAAAAACAACTCGAACAAATAAAACAGCAAAATCACATCTTCTTGTGTGTGTATGTGTGTTAATGTTGCCTAACTTGTTATTGCTCCGTAGCGTTGCAGTATTACAGACCTCTGGCTTTCAGAGTTTTTCTTTCATCTCAGCAGAAATGAATCAATATTAACAACATTCTGCTTTAAAATAGTAATAATCTTTACTGAGTTCCTGTTTCCTTTGAGATAGATTGCTTTTCTACACAAATGGTTACTCTGGGCCCTTTCTTGCTTGCCATTTCACCCTCCGCACCTGGGAACTTCAGTAAATCCTTCATTAGATCAGATTTTACCGTATTTGTCGATATTGTCGCCAGCTGTTTGTGTCTCTGCGGTTAATGTCTTGTTGATGCTTCCCTCAATTTCACACTTTCTAAGACTTAGAAATAAACTTTAAAAAAAAAGAAAAAAAAAAAAAAAAGAAACCAAACCAGAAACCTCCAGCTGAAAATTCAGACTATTCAGAAATTCAAGTGCTTTAAGGATCTGTTAAGCTGTGTCATAGCCTCTCAAGGGAAGAGACAGGAGCCCTTTCTCCTGAAATCTTTAAATGTAGCTCAGAACAAGTTCTCTGTTCCGTACTGCACGGACCAATCCACCTTTGGCAGAGGGACCACTTAGGATTTTATTTATATAGTAACAGGAGTGAGCAGTGAACAAACAAGAAATAGCACCAAATAACAAGCATTATTTAACAAGCGTTTATTGTGCGTGTAAATTAAATGTTTGATATGTAGAATCGGGTGACCTAGTTAAAGCTTTTCACCTCTGTCTTAGAGGAACATCTGAAGGTAGCCATGTAACTTAGAGGACTGGAATATAATAGAAATTGTTTGAGGACAAGGAGACAAGGTATATCTGTAGCTTGGGATTATCTATCAAAATATTTCACAGAAGCTACTTGTGCATAAACACTCTGCTTTTTTTAATTCCTGAAGGAGATGATTCTTCTTTCAGAAATAGTTTTCGTGTCTGCTGCTTCTTACCTGAAACGCGAGTGTATCCCTTAACCCGAAAGTGCAAGCTCCTCAATTACAGCGATGGTTGGAAACTAATTAAGGATCAGGGGTGCCGCGGTGTTGGGAGCTCTGCGGTGGCAGGTACAGCACCGGGATTCCCACTCCTTGCAGAGGAGTTTGGACTGAATTTCTCTAAAGGGGCTGGAGGAAGGAGTTTTAGGAGCTCTCACATCTCCATCAGCTGCGCAAACACCATCTCCTTGGCCTCCTGGCTGGGAAAGGTGTAGCTGCTACTGTAGGGTAAAGGATTTACATTTAAACAATTTCTGTATTCATCTCCTCTCTGCTTTTCTCCACATTTTTGTCTTAAACCTGAAAAGTTGTGTATTTTTCTGTGGGAAAACGTGACTGGCCTTTCTAAAAAGCAACACAAGCAAAAACAAAAGGTGTGTGCTGCTGCTTGAAAAGAAATCAATGTTAAGATTAGGGGAAAGGATGTTATTTATTTTGGTTAATACAAAATTTAGGAGTTCAGTTTTCAGCGTCTCCTAAATTTGTGTTTAAGTGGATAATGCCGCTGGAGCCCTGGAGGACGCTGTTCCCCAGTAGGTCAATGGCT
The DNA here is from genome assembly GCA_947846985.1 of Fratercula arctica. Lineage (NCBI taxonomy): Eukaryota > Metazoa > Chordata > Aves > Charadriiformes > Alcidae > Fratercula > Fratercula arctica. The sequence continues at coordinate 5,806,348 of CANTUZ010000023.1, forward strand.
GGAGTGGGCTGTGAGTGGCCTCCGGTCCCGATTCTCACACGCGCGTTCCTTTGGTGACTGTAAGTGACATCTCCAGTGCGCTGCTGGAGCCCTTCCTTGGCATCCTGTCACCAGGAGGACGATGTGTAGACCTCTTTTACAAGATGATTTTGAGGTGTGTGTGTGGATGAAAAGAATTAGATACAGGCTTTTGGTGTTATGATAAATGTTTCATAGTTGGGTAAATGCCAATCTGATAAGGTGCTTAGTGAATTTAAATGCTATTGTTGACGTTAATCCTTGAAGGAGGATTAAACTGCAGTGAACAGAAGATAATTCACTTCTGAATGGCAATGCTCACGTTTCTTTTATGTTCATGAACTTGACCATTTTAATTAATGCATCTTAAATTTCCTGAATAGGATGAGCGCGAGTCTGTAGATGAGTGACGATGTCTGTGGAGGGGTTTCTGGCTACTTTTTTAAATTGGGCCTTTGTTTTCCAGAGCTTTCTTAAATGAATGCCGAGACAATGCACAACAGAAAAACAGGCTCTTGTACAAACCGAATTAACATCAAAAAGATACTTCTGATTCTAGCTCCCCTGGTTTGATCAGGGGAATGAATAGATTATTAAGTCACAATATCCTTATATCATCTCCTGCCATCAGTACAGAGAGGAAATAAGTATACAAATCACTAAATTGCTTCAACGCTGCTTGGCAACTGCAAATTACAAAATGGATCATCTGACTCATTTATATTTCTTTCAAAGAAGAGAAGGAAAGAAAACAGTTCAGGTTTATCACAAGGAGTGAATCCTGTTGCAGGCTGTACTGTAAGAGCATCAGGGCTTCATCAGAAAAATCAGAAAATATGCAAAACATGCAATAGTCAAATTAATAATAATAATAAAAACCAGCTGTGCTTCCCTTTGGCTTTGTCCTTTCACTCCCTATCATCCCCAGAGCAAGCCTAAACATGAATATAGCTTAAACTTGGTTGCTTTTATCCGTGAGGACGTCTATATGCAAACACATTATATTGACTGTGCTTTTTTTGTCTAGTCCTTCTTTCTTCTGACTGGTTTTAGTAACCTGGAACCGTAATAGAGGAAAACAAGTCGCATGTAGGGAGAGTTTGTGGGTCATGCGTATAAAACACTAGCTCTGAGATTTGGGAGTGCTACATACATGTCCTCTCTCTGCCACGGACTTTGTGATGGTCCTTAGGTGAATCATTTATCCTCAGATTATTCCCATTCTCCAAGTTCTGCTTGAAAGGATGGAAAAAGGAAGGAAAATCTCAAATTGGCACCCGGTTTTTACAGGTAGCGAAGTGGGACGTGGAGAGATTGGCTTTTTCAAGACAGCAAAAAATGGGAGATGAACTTTTGCTTCTTATGTCTCTCTTCTGTAGCCAAGGGATCAGCTGTTTCTGAAATGGGCCAGATGTTTTATTTTTATTCATCATGCAGGTGTCTCAAATCTTCGTGTGGTGCTAGCTTTCCGTTTTTAAGAGCTCTTGAAATCACTTGTTGGAGGTATGAAATGGCTCAGGGTATCTTGTCCTTCCTGTATGAACCACTGCAATCCAACGGAGGAGCGCTGCACCCCAGCTCCGCCTGCCAGCTCATCGCCCGCCTTGCTGCTGCTTGGCCCAAACAATTATTTCTCTGGTGATGTCAAAGTTAAACATTCTGGGTTTATAGAAGGATCTTTTGGTGCAGCAGGTAAGCACCATCTACAGGCTATTAATGGTTTTTCAAAATAAACTATTTGTCCAGGCAGTCAGCTCTTAGAGCTTCTGTGTTTCAGGTTGGGGTATTTTTTTCCCCCTATTTCTTTCCACTTTGTTCGTCTTTATTGAGAAACTTTTTGCTTCTTAGTCGTGAACAAGGGATAATGGAACAACCAGTATTTTCCACAATCAGTAAATAAGGTAGAGCTTGAAGAGAGGAAATAGGAAAGCTATTGAGAGAAGGAAATGAAAATGGAATTACATTGCTTTACAAGATGCAGATATACCGAAAGCAGTTTTAGACATAAGAGGCAATACTTTCTGTCATTCGTATTTAGGTCTCAGCATGGCTTGATGCTTTTTGCTTTGTTTCAGTATTAACTCTTTATTAAGATCTCCATCTGTCTTGGATTTCACCGTTTTATATGTTTGCTAAACGTATCTGTACAAGGCAAAGAGCTCTTTATTAGTTTTTAAAATGAGCTGTCCTTTCACAGTGATGAGAAGAGGCAGAGCACAGAATGGATGAGAAACACAATTAAAAGGCACAGATTGTGCATCCTTGAAACTGCGCTAAGCTGACACATCCTGGCTGTGCAGCACGCTCTAGGTGAGGAGCAGAATGTAAAGATTTTCCCCAGCTTGCTTTCAGGCGCTTATCTAGAGACTCCTTCACTGGTAGTGAATGATGCCTCCTTATGGGCTCTGGTCATCGACAAACCACTTAGGGAAAATTGTATCATCTCCCATTTTGCAGAGGTTTAAAAAGGAGGACAAAACAATGATGTAGCTTGCCTGGAAATGCTCTGGAAATGAACAGCAGAGGTAGTGTCCCGAGTTGCCAAATAGAGATGGCTGTGGAGCATGCAGGTTAAATGACTGTTTGACATGGAGCGTAGAAGTGTGAAACAGCCACCTAAAAGACCCAGTCCTTTACCTCAAAACCTGCATGTTCTTGTTGAAGACCCAAAGCTCACCTTGTGTCTTGGGAGAAGAGATTTAGCCTTTGGATAAGTGTCAGCAAAGGAGAAGCTTCTGTAACCTTGGCTGTTGTTACGCCTCTGCTATTGCTTCCAAGAAGAGCACAACAAAGAGCCAGAATTTGCCACTTACTGAGAGGGGTTTAAATAGTCAACTCCCGTTTATGTTTTCTCAGAAATAGCTCTTAACAGAAACACTCCCAGGGAAATGGAATTTGCTCGGGGCTTATCTTTTTATTGTGACTTATAGGAATTGTGCCAGGTAAATGTTTGTGGACTCACACAGGTCTGAAGATTGCCGCTATCATCCTGATGACAAAAATATGGGACTTTTATTTGTGCCTCCTGGGAGCCATGAGGTTAAGAAAATGACTCAGATTTTTTTTTTCCTTCATTTCCCAGAGTGTCTTTTGAAGTGAGAAATACACACATCAGTCCTAAAAGCACTGATCAGAGCCCTGCCCTATCTCACCCCTCCAAATGTAACGGCTAGAAAAATTGCCAGCCAAGCTAAAAGCAGGGGGAAGAAAAACTAGTGGGGTGAGCGAAGGACACTTTTAGCTCCTCAAAATTCAACCTGTGCAACAGGAATGGTTAGGGACTCAGTTAATCTGTATTTTATTGCCAGTTCTCTTCCTTGTCTACCAGATCACCACGTGTTCCTAAGCCTCTTGGATGTTTCTGACCATCACTTCCATTATTCTATGTTTTGGAAGTATGCAAGGATTGAGGACCCATCCATTTATAGCGGCCCAGGTGCGAGTGATTTGTAAGGAGTCAGATTTCTTTCTGGTGGATAGGTCATTAATAATTCAGGATTACTGAAGATGACTCCTGTTTGGGATTCCCATTTGGGAAAACATGGGTCATGTAGGAGGGTGTCAGTCCTGGCTAATTACATGACAGTCATGGCAAAAGTCACCATCTCTGTTGGTAAAAGCGTAATATGTGTCCCCCATCCTAAATATCTGCGAAATTTTGTATTTTTTTCTTGTATGTGAATCTCAGATTGGTTCTGCCTTGGGATTTTAAAGGTCATGTAATAATGTTAAAGCATCTATAGAGTAGCTGCAACCCAGCTAGATTTCATAACATTTTTAATTTGTATTGGCTGGGCTTTTGATCTTTTAATCTTGCTCAAGTGTAAGTGGCAAAATCAGTCAGAATAATTCTCTGTGTACTATTAATACTTGTCACTAGTTGGCAGTGACAATTCACTCTGAGCTCCCAGTGAATGGGAGAAAGGACACTGTTCTGACAGGTAACAAATAATCTTTTGGGGAAAAAAAAGCCCCAAACATAAATAATGGAAAAGAGCAGCTTTATTTATGCTTTTCTATATCACAAAAGTAGCAAACAGCAACACAAAGAATCAGAGACTGGCAAGGGTTGGAAGGGACCTCCGGAGATCACCCAGTCCAGCCCCCGGCCAGAGCAGGGTCACCCAGAGCAGGGGGCACAGGAACGCGTCCAGGCGGGGTTGGGATGTCTCCAGAGACGGAGACTCCCCCACCTCTCTGGGCAGCCTGTGCCAGGGCTCTGCCACCCTCACAGCAAAGAAGTTCCTCCTCCTGTTGAGATGGAACTTCCCATGGTCAAGTTTGTGCCCGTTGCCCCTTGTCCTGTCCCTGGGCACCACTGAGAAGAGCCTGGCCCCGTCCTCCTGACACCCCCCCTTGAAGTATTTATAAGCGTTGATAAGATCCCCCCTCAGTCATCTTTTTTCCAGCCTGAAGAGCCCCAAATCCCTCAGCCTTTCTCCATCAGAGAGATGTTCCAGTCCCCTCATCACCTTGGTGGCCCTTTGCTGTCCCCTCCCCAGCAGTTCCCTGTCCTTCTGGAACCGGGGAGCCCCGAACTGGACCCAGTGCTCCAGCTGCGGCCTCCCCAGGGCAGAGCAGAGGGGGAGGATGAACCTCCCTCCACCTGCTGGCCACGCTCTTCTTGATGCCCCCCAGGATGCCATTGGCCTTCTTGGCCACCAGGGCCCATGGCTGGCTCATGGTCACCTCGTTGTCCCCCAGGACTCCCAGGTCTCTTTGCACCGAGCTGCTCTCCAGCAGGTCAGCCCCAACCTGTCCTGGTGCGGGGGGTTATTCCTCCCCAGGGGCAGCACCCTACACTTGCCCTTATTGAATTTTGTAAGGTTTCTCTCCACCCAGCTCTCCAGCCTCGCCAGGTCTTGCTGGATGGTGGCACAGCAATCGTAGGCCCCGGGCTGAGCATGCAGACAGTGGTCCCCGAGCCCCGAGAGGAGGAATTCTGCTGAGATTTGAGATGTTGCTCACATAGCAGTTGGCAGCATTGACCAAGCACTTTGCGAAGTGAGTAGGAATCATCAGTTTGTTCTGTGCACGTCTGCAGCTAATGGCGGGGTGGGTCTAGGTTCCTTAACTGAATCTACTAATAGCAATGTGAACATTGGGGATGTTTAGTCTTTTTAGAAGATTATATTTTTTTTTAAATGCATTTTATGTACCTTATGAAGAGACACCCTGTTCTTTAAATTGCTGTCTCAAGTCTGACCGTTTGGAAATTTTTAAAAAAATTTTTAGTTGATACAGTATTGAAAAACCTTAGAACAATGGAGGTACGAGTTGGCTGTTGCTTATCAAATGTTTAGTGTTTTTGATGCAAAAAAGACCAAGAAGTGGTCATTTTAATGAAATTATAGAGAGCGGGAAGTGGTTTTGGTTTTTTGGTCTTCATTGTGTTGAAGCGTATCTGGAGCTGGAGGCAGAGTAGTTGTGCAGTGAAAAAATAAAAAACACTTGGGAAGAGGGTAATTACAGTTATTAAGCAGTTGGCTGGTCTCTGCGCTTCTCCTGTGAGGCTTTTGTCTTTGCAGCGTCTACCTGTCTCCCTGGTAATTAGTTGTTCAAGGCCTGAACCCAGGTCTCCCATTTGAAATCAGTGGAAATACTTTCCTTGAATCTTGCTATAAAGGTTTGATCCTTTAAAAGCCTTTGATTTATGGGGCTGCTGCTGGTTTCGGTGAGCATTCTGCCACCATAGAGCTTCCAAGGCGGGTCTCAAACTGTGGCAGATAGATTGCATGGTAATTCAGCAGCGTGTTTTGCCTTGTTTGTTTGGTTTTGTTTGGGGTTTTTTTCCCAGTGAATAGCTGGAGTGTTACTGTGCTTGTATTAAAGATAAGGACCGGAGTTCCAAAACAGAAAACAAGTCACTATCTCAAGAGCGACTAACCGCTCCTCCCTGACCAATTTTGCAATCTATTTAAAGAAACCTGACTTTCAGAAGAATAACACATTGCAACCATACATTTGCGGCAATAGGAGAGGCGTTCGATTCCGCCCTTGGCTGCTTACAGAACACTTTAGGTTCATGAACTGGGTATTCTGGTTTATTCACCTCTAAGAAGAGGAGGGCTGTGTTCTTCGTTTGAATATTATGAGAAATTTTCCTTCTTAAATATCAGGAAAAATGTTTTGCAAGCTCATAAAATTCTTCAAAAGTCCCAACTAGCATAGCAGTAAATGCCCAGCCCTTAGACTGTGCAGAAAACAGTGCTATGAATATAAAATTTACAGGGGGTCGGGAACAGGATTTTCAAATAAGTTGAATAGGAATTTGACTGAAGGCAGCGAAGCCCTGTTTTCCAAGGCAGGTTCCTGCTGAACCATTGAAAAATAGTTTCATTTAGGGTTTTTATTTTTTTGGCTAATGTTGGTATCAGAAATCTATAGTTCATTGCTGCAACTTTCCCAGATATGTCTTTTAATTAACTCACATTCCAGACATCAGAGATTTTTCCTGGAATAAGGAAATATTAAAAAGTTATTTGCAACCACTCAGCGTTTCCTCCCGTAATGGATTCTATGGCACTTAGCGTGCACTTACCTCAGTTCTTATCTCACTGCCCATCGCTCTGGTATCTGAGTTCTTCCCATCAAAAGTAAAATCTCTTTCCCTGAAATACTGATGATGGGAATGGACAAGTTGTTTGCTTTTGAAAAGCAATAAAGAGAAATCCAAAAAGGCAAAGCTTAATGAAGAGAAGGCAGTTGCATTTAGGAGATTTAGTGCTCACAAACCAAGTTGAAAAGATGGGGTCTGGATTTTAGATCTGCAAGAGATAAGGACTTTTTAATTCATTCATTTTCTAGTGTCATAGATTTTTAAGGGGAGAGCCTGTTTTTCCATTTGGTGATGTAACACAGCTGCTGGGATTTCTTCCAGGCAAATTGGTTATGGTGGGAATTACCACTGGAGCGGTGCAGGTCCCATAGAAGTTCCTCTCTAGCTAACACGGCTTTCTTTTCATTTACTTTTCTGTAAGAAACCAGGCTTCTGGAGGGGCCCCACCTGCAGCAGCAGATGGCCATTCTCTAGGTGACGGGGAGCGATGGTTACACTTGGTGTATCTGTGTGATGACTTTGAGGTTTTAAAGACCTCTGTTTTCATTGCCTTTGGACCACGTTCTCTTATACCTGAGGAACTATAGGCTCCTGTGGAATTTATGGGGCACTTCAAACCCACAGTTTAAAAGAGAAGTGCCGAATGCCACTTTGAAGACACCTATCAATCTTTTGCTTGCAAGCCTGGCGTTTCCAGTGTCTGCGTATTTCTTCTGATAATTTGTGAGCTCGTCCTTTCAGCAGGTCCTGTAGGCTAAACCTGTCCTATCATCCATCCTTTTCAGTTGGGAGGAGACTAAGGCCCAGAGATACCAAGTTGCTTCTCTGAGAAGAGCATCCATGATACAAATGGCACTTGAACTCAGGTCTGCTTTCCTTAGTCCTTTGAATTTATCCAAAGCTGCTCCTTTAAACCAAGCCCTCTCTGACCTTTTCAAGAGATCTCAAAAGTTTACTTACCCCTAGGGGTGTTGTGAAGCTTAATTAATGTTTGTAAAGTGCCTTGATTTCTTTGGATGAAAGCGCTTTGGATTATTAATATTAATAATAACAGATGAGCCCCTGAAACATTCTAGTATAATGGAATGAATTAACATGAAGCAAGCAAGCAACAGCAACAAATCAAACCCGTAATGCCGACATAGCCCTGGGCAGTGTGTCCGGCTGGTGGTCTGATAGATGTGACAGATGAATCCGCTGATACGCTCTTCAGTCATTTCCATTGGAAATTAAACTGTCTCCCGTGTCCTCAGAACAGCGGCGTTTTAGCCAAAAGTCACCTGCAGCATTAACTTGCTTTTTCCCGTTGAGGTTGGCTTTTTTTAAAAAATCATCTCCTACAGGTCATATTCAGACGTGACATAAGCCGACACATAACTTTGTGGGTACTCTTCAGGGACTTACATAAAAGGTGGCAGATGGGGCACCGTTCCCACAGTCACATTGGCCCATGTGTCCCAAGAGAGACTTATTCCATCTGCGGGGCTTTCACCACCGTTACCCGGTGCGTGTGCTCACACGGGGGCATTGCTCCTCCCGTGCAAGTGTCACCAGGCAAAATGGACAAGAACAAGAAGAGAAATGAAAGCACAGAGACCGGATGACTCCGCCAGTGCCTTTCAGTGTATCAGAGGAAAGGCAGGCTACAGGGTCCCCGGTCCACGTTGAGTATTCTAGGTATTTAACTATGGTATTTCAGCTGTTGTCACCTCCTTTTTTTGCACAGGAGTGTAAAAGAATAATAGAATCATAGGATTGCCTGGGTTGGAAGGGACCTTTGAGCTCATCTAGTCCAACCATCAGCCTAACTCTGACAAAAGCCATCCCTAAACCATATCTCCAAGCATACATGTATCTCTGAGAACCCAAACATAACAGAGTGAAATCCATAGTGTTCTTTTCATATAAGCAGATATCAAACTAGTGCCCTTTTCATATCAACAGATAATCAAACTAGTAGAAAAAAAGCTCCTTCACAGTTGCACAGTCTTATTTTTTCTTTCAGTCCTCTCTTCCTTCTGTCATCAAAACGCAATGACACAATATACATTTTTGTATGTACATTACAAGCTGAAAAGCTGCCATAACCTCAGTAGTTCATAATGCAAATCTGTTATGTAGGAAAATAAATGAGGAAGCCTTAGGGCAATTTTCCTCAGAAAAAGTATGGTAAGGAATGTGCATTTTCTTGGACCATTGAATTGAGTTGGATTATTAAGAAAAGCGTGTTAATGATTTATGCAAGGTTTTGGAAGAGGGACAGCTGCTAAGATGCATGTTTTGCATAGTTTTGCATAGTACCTGTACCAGAGAGCAGTCGGTACCACCGTAATTGCCATGGATCATAATGGAGTGTTTCACTCCATGGAAAATGCTGAAATTCCATGCTGAGAAATGCTGAGAAAAAACTTAATTTGTTGTTGGAACAAGTTGAAATGTGTAACTGAATACAAACACCAAAATGTTCTTACATAGGATTTGCATGGGGGTGTGAAAGAAAAAGGGAATGGGGAAGGAAGGGACGTATGTAAGTTATTTTCCAAGTAAATACAGCATTCTTCCTGAATTTCTCAGAGACCTGTTCTCCGGAGTTATTCGTAACAGCTAGGAATTCAGCAGCCTCATCTGAGAACTATTTTAGTCTTTCATCCTGGCAACCTTTGCTTCCCTATGTGCAAATCCTTTTTGGTTTAGCGTGTTTGGCCTTTTGGAGGAGCCAACCTTGAATTGTACTGTTTAATTAAGGCGACACGGATCTAGAGTGAAGATCTAACAGTGGATGAACAATTACTTTTAACCTTCATGCCTCTTCTCTTCCCAACAGTTTCTATATCAGCTCTGAATATATAGTTAGCAATATGCCTTTTTATCTTCTTTTTAGGGCTGATTACTTGTCCCATTGGCCCATTCTCGTGTGTTTTTCCAGTGCGATCATGCAAAATCCAGCATTTGCCTCAGTACGTTCACCTGTCCATATATCATTGAGCTCCATCTCTCTGTGTGTGTCCTGGCCCTGATTCTGTGCTGAATAAGCTCAATGAGCTTCTTAGAATGTGATAGAGCAACGCCAAAAAACATGTCTTGATGGGTAATATTTGGGAGAGGGTGAAGGGAGGGACGCTTTCTCCTTCGGTTCAAATAACACTAATTCTAGTGAAGGAGCAGTAAACGCTGCAATGTGGCATAAACAACTGAAAAAGCACTGCTTTGTATATTTGGGAAGGATTTATTTATTTTTTAGTGGACATGTTTATATCTCACCTATTCTTATTGCCCAAGGATTGCTCTTGTTCATCGTGCCTGCGGCCGGCAGCTCCCTCTGAGGTGTGGAGAATGCCGCCCCCCTCTGCTCCCCTGCCCGTCGCTCCTGCTGTCGGGTACTCTGGAAGTTGGGGTGAAGTGTCCTACAACTTCACACTCATTCCTGTGCTTTGGAAATTCCTCGTTTCAGCCCTTCTGTGCAGCTCTTAACGGAAGAGCTTCACACCACGAAGCGTAAATTCTTCCTTACGGTGTTTTCTGTGGTGAAATAATTTGCTTGCTGATGTGTTAGGCCATTTATTTAAAGAGAGGGCAAGCCCTCTGCTGAGGCATTTCACCACAAACTGATTGGAAATAAAGTCACTAAAGTGGTGTGGCAAGGTATTAAACCTGTAATTATGGTAGTGGGCAGCTTTTCACCCAAGACACTGCTGGCAAGCTGGTGGATTTCTTCATTCAATATAATTTCCAGTATTTTTCTGAAGACCAGCTTTGGTACAATGCACTATTGTGGGTTATCTGTTTCCACGGCCTGATTTCATCTCCTCTTTGCATATGCAGCAATACATATGGTGTTTCTTTTCATATTATTTATTCCTTTTTTGCTATATTAAGGTTTGGCAGCAAGTAGTCCAATTACTTGGTTAGGTTCTTGTTTTTATAGGTTTTAATTCCTGCTGATAATGTCTGGAGATCTTTGATATTTCTTTTTTTCTTCCCCCCAAGTAAAAATCACACTAGCTAGAGAATTCTTTTCCTTCAGCTGTTCTGTTAGAAACCAACCCCATTCTTCCTGCCTTTTGGTACCTAAAAATAAGAAACTTAATAAGGAAATTAAAAATGAATGCTGATTAGTTCTGATAATTTTAACACATATTGCAGATTCCTTTGCTATTTTGCTATTTAGTTGACTTTGGCATGTGTGTCTTTGAATTTTAATTTAGGCAAACATATGCCTGTTGATGAAATTGCAGATATGTGGCACTTCTTATTTGAAGATAACAGTGTCACTTTTTGCTTGGTTTTGCAATACCCTTTTCTGTCTGCTGTGATTGAGATGTAAAGAGCGCAGCATGGAGAGACCAAGTGTTCTGCCGAAAGTCAAGTAGCGTGTCTGGAGGGAAAGCCAACGGTCAGTGGGGAGGCCTCAAGGGAATCATGATCTTCGTGTAGGCAGAAACACGGTGCTTCATCTGCATTAGATGCATTAGAGAAACGGCTTCCATCCCACTCCTCCTTCCCACTTACCCTGCTGGTCTCCTGGACAGCTTTCTGCTCTTCCCATGGCCTCAACCATCCAGGTACAACCATTTCCCTGTGCCCACAGTTACCCTTCTGTAGATGCACCCAAAAACTCCTCAGTTTGCTACTGATTTGCTCAATCTTTTTTATTCTTATATTAGCTAACGCATCAGCTTTTTTTTTCTTTTTATTTATCGACTTTGTGATTCAAGGAACTTTTTTCCTAATGTATCTTTAATAATTCATATCAACATTTAACTTTTTTCTCTTCTTCTACTGCTGCACGAATTGCTACGTTAGAGCTTCCCTATAGTTTGATTTTATCCTGTCACAGTATGCAAATCCGCTTTTTCCTTCGAGGTCATGCCAATCTCCTTTCTGGATTTCTTTTTTTAATATGAAGCAGTAAATAAACTGAACACATGCTAGAAAAAATGCTGGAAGTCACTTCAGTTATTATCCAGCATATAAGCAAACTGCGGCAACTGATGTATCCAAAGATGCTTAAGATATAGGTTTATTTTCTACTGATTTGTAAGAATTATTTCATATGTATCCATTGAGTGTCCAGCTCGGGATTTTAATAAAAAGCTGGTCCTTGAGTTCAGCATTTTCTGAAGATCAAATCCAGCCACTTTTGTTGTTTGAAAGAATTCAGAAGTCATGTGCCCCCCTAAATAAACCCAAAATTCAGGCTCCTTTTAAATCGCCTTTTGACACTGATCCTAACTTCAGGCACTCAAATGTTTACTAGTTTTTAAAAAATAATTATGGTTTGGAAAGCCATTACTGTTATTTTAAACGATCCTGGCCAACACAGATTGGATTTTAGCAACATCATGTTCAGAATAATCAGGATGATTACATGAATATCCAGTGTTTTCTATTTGAATATTAAACAGCCTCAGATTCAGCAAAGGATCTTCCATTGCATTATTGGTAAACTGTTTTTTTTTTTTTTTTCCTTCACTTCTTACTATTTGAAGCGCGGTTGAAAAAAGAAGGTGGGCTAGGAGGTGTCTGAAGGCGGAAACACATCCCTGTCCTTCAATTTTGTGGCAAATAATTGGGCCCTGAAGGAATTGGCTGTTGCATTGTTCTTGGGGCTGGAGCGTGTGTACGTTGGCTCTGTTTCTTAGAGCTGCCTCCCAGCGATGCGTTTTGGCAGGAGCCCGAAGGACTGAAGGATGCTCCAAGTTGAGGCTTCAAGTTAACGTGATCCGGAGCCCCAGTCAATGGAGATACCCGCAAGGGAAAAAACTCCAAACATTTTAGTAAAATTCGTTTTACTCTTAGGAAGGTAAATTCACTGACAGGTTTTTATCGTTCACCCTGTCCAGCATTGGCTACATGTCACTCTTATTAGCCTTTAAACCTTTTAGACAAGCTGTTCCGCTCTACTAGCGTTATACATATACTAGTGTAATAATATATCTACGTAAGCAGTATGCATTGGGTTTGTCGGGTTTTTTCAGTTTGGGTGTTGCTGATTAAAATTTAGCTGGAGTACAAGGAAATCCTTCTAATTACTAATTTAGGAGCATATGTCTAATTTACGACAGTGATGGTGACGCCAACCAGAAGGGTTGGATGGTCCATGTGGAGGTCAAAGTAGTTGTGAACAACTGAAGAGATACCCGCCGCTTTCAGGGGCGATGGACGGTACTTGACTACTTTGGGCTAAATGATTAAAGGTGTGGTAACATTTGCATCCCATTCCTTGTCCTTAAACTCTGCTGCTCTGGAACTCAGTTTCCCTGTTTGTAAAATGATAGGAATTGTTTTACTACTGTTAGACCGTAGCAATCACGTCCCTCCCCTGCGCAGCTGTTGTGGGTCCTGGTGGAGAGACGTGCGGATCCTCGGTAAAAATGAATTATACTTTCCCGGAGCTTCAGGAGAATTTGGTTTTACTGCTCAAGTTGTGTTTGAAAATTCAGCCGTGACTCTAGACAAACATCTGTACGTAGCCAAAAGCAGGAAATGCTTGATCCTGTGCAGTCATCCATTTTCTTCAGCGAGTCTTAGCCCCGCATGAGGATCCACTAGATAGATTCAAAATGTAGGCCTGTTTTAATGCTGAGAGTTATAATAAATGGTGAACGTTATTATACATTCAGGTACTTTTACAAGCCTCTTTTCGTGCAGTTCTTCCATATTTTCAAGTAACAACACCCAATTAAGCACTTGAATCAGTGCTGCCCTCAGCAGAGATGTAATTAAGCAGGTGTTTAAATCCCTTGTTAAATTAGTCTCTTCTATTTTTCTTTCCTAATCTACCATTACTATTCCTGTCCAGAAAAATAATGAGAAAACAAATGAATCCTGAAACCCTAGCTTTGGGCTTGTAGGGGTCAAACTATATCAGCCATGCAGAGTAGATCTATGGAATCTAATCAAATTTAAGTGAAACAAAGCAGATTTAAATAGACGCTGCTGGATAACAGCAGTGAAAGGCAAAACATCGCTTCTCCAGGAAGGAAAAAAGTTAAATGGAATAAAAATCCACTTCCAAAAGGGCATTATGTGGCACTTTTCCCGACTAATGGCTTGAATGCTGTAATTCAGAATGCTCACAAAATGCATACATGGCCTGGCCATAAAGAGAATAGGGAAACAAAGAGGTTGCTAATTCAATTACAAATGTTATAGATCAAGCTCTTTACTATTCATCCAAATGGAAATTTACACTAAATAACATTATCATGAATTGGCTCAGCAACTTAATGGACTAAGACTCTCACATCTAACAGATTGCCTGGTCCCTACTAGGTCTTGAAAATTGTCTCTCTTGTGGGTACCTTTAACCAACCCCAACACACTCTTGTTATGGAATAAACAGAATAAAGTCACATCATCATTTTCGTTACGTTCACTTAGCTAATAGATAACAGTAAATAGTTTCTGTGTAAAGTTTGATCCTGTCATGTTTATGGCCAGGGCAAGAGGTCTTTCAGAGGTCCTTACTTTTGGACACCTTTCCAGTGATGTTTGGTAAGCCAAGCATGCAAATTGGAGCCCAGTATTTATTTTATTATATATTATATATTATTATTCTACGAACCGTCTCATCTGGGTCCCTTGCAAAACCTTCTGGACCATTCTGGTCATAGAATCTGTTAGGTTGGAAGGGACCTTTATAGGTCATCTAGTCCAACCCCAAGTTGATTCTTTTGGATTTCAGTACCATGTCTGTTATTTGAAATACTTCCGTTTTTATGTTCCTTGGTCCCAAGGCTGCTAGGAATTTCAGACCATTACATTAACATTCATTAACGAGGGGTGCGTGTGTGCCCTATGTATCCTTCTATCTGTCTATCAGAATTTGCTAATACTGTTTTGACCAGAATGGTGATGAACACACAGCAAGGTTGACCTGAAGACTACTCAGAACTTAGTAAGGAGGAGCTTATAGCCTTAAGAACATCATCTACTGTGAAGGCTTATCTAAAGTAAAAACAGATGGGAGGAAAGGAGTGTATATTCATGCAGATGAATACATAGATGGGCCCTCCTGGTACTGGTTTATGCTGTAGCAGCTCTGCTGGTGCTGTGAAGTAACCTAAAGTTGAGCAAAGATGACATTTTCGTGTTTTAAATATGCTGTTTCTCTTGTGCTGGTTAACCATATTTATTCAGCTTGATTTGGTGGAGCGAAATGAATGGTTTGGTTTGCAAAGGGGCTCAGATTTCAAACTAGTATGAAAATTATATCCTGCATGATGTTGGTTCACCCCAAAAACTAGGCTTGTCCACTGTTAGTGCACCGACACTGAACTTCACGGTATTTCTAGGATAATTTGGATGGAATAAATTTCTCAGTGGGTTTCTCTGTTCCCACGATGTGTGATGCTCGTGGACAGCTAAACTTCTTTCAAAAATCTGCTTTTGGATTTTGGTGTCTTCGGCTTTGGGAATTGACAAGGACTAGCTCTCTGAAGGCAGCTGGCACTCCTTAGCCTTGAGGAGAGAAAGCTTAGGGGGCTCTTACCAGCATGTTACCTGATGGGACGTGGTAAAAACCAGACTCTTCTGGGTGGTGCTCAGTCACAAGACAAGAGGTACTGGGTAAAAACTGAAATACGGGAAATTCCATTTAAACATAAGAAAAAACTCTTTATTGGGAGAGTGGCCAAACACTGGAATGTATTTCCCAGAGTGGCTGTGGAGTCTCCATCCTTGGAGATACTCAGTTCCTCCCTGGACATAGTCACGGGCACTCTGCTCTACCTCATCCTGCCTCCAGCAGGGGTTTGGATTTGGAAGATTTCCAGAGGTCACTTCCAAACCACAGCTATTCTGTGGTTCCGAGATTTAAGAACCTAATCCATATTGAAAGGCAATGAAGATAAGCGGCCTAGGCTTTTAAATGGCTTTTAAAAATGAGACTCAAGCTCGTTAATCAGTTGCAATGCTGAGTGGAGGAGTAATGTAATACCCTGAAAAAAAACGTGTTCAAGTTCTGCGCACCCTTCAAAAAGCTTACACATAAATGTTCTGGTGCTTGATGTGAAACGCTTCAAAACTTTTTTTAGTATGCTTTTAAATCCCCCAAATACTTCAATTGGTGCAACTATTACTTAACACTTATAGCCTTAAATTTTTGTTAAATTTTGAATCCTAGATGAAGTAGGAAAATAACACATTTCTGCTTAGTTCCTTGATTATTAAATACAGCCTGTGAAATACTATTGATGAAGAGTTCATCGCTTTAAAAGGTTACTTTCCTAAAAATAAAAAGGAACCAAGCATGTTTGCTGTGCCAAGGCTCATTTCTTCTGCCTACCAGGGACAATAAACATGCGATTTGAAAGGTCATTGGTTCTTTTGTATGCTAATAAACAATTAGTATGGCTGGGGGGGAAGATGTGGCATCAGCTTCTTTAGAATGTATTTCTGAGCAAATTAGCCATTCATGACAAGTTAAGAATACTGAGGCTAACATCTCCTGGATGATTTCTTAGCCATCATTTCACTCTCAGAAAATATTGCTGTTTAATCAGCTCTGGCTAGCAATTATTTTTCTCCTTGACAAGCACCTTCTGGGACTTCAGTTCCCCCCTGAGATTATTATTTTTTTTTTTTTATTGTAACATTTTATAGCTGATAAGGAAAAAGGATTTAGAAAAAGAAAATAACTGCCTTTTCCTTCCAGGCAGTTATGATGTTGTATGCATATGAAATATATGTGCACAGAATCTAAATTTGATGTTACTCCAGTCATTTTACTGCAGTGGTAGCGGTGGAGTTTCACACATTCTCGTAATTACAATCTTTCCCCGCCACCCCCTCACACACGCGCTGCTGCCACACAAAAACTGACCATCTGGGCAACGTTTAGAAAGCAAAATAACTGTGATTGTGGATGGAAGCACCTAACTTGCTGAATGCCAGATACCGCAGTTTAAATAGGACCCACAAAAGACTTGCTCTTCCTATTTCTGAATTGCTCAGTAACATTTGCAGGCTAGCAATGAATTTTTTTTTATTTTCCTAATCATTGGAAAACACATTTTAGACTTTCTGCAATGACTTTCACCTGTCCTGTTTCTTCGCTTGTCTTTCGTATTAGTTTCTGCCTACCATTTTTTGGATGCCAAGGGATATTCTCTTAAGTTTCCAGAATACAGGAACATCGAGTCAGAATATTTTTTTTTTTTTCGAATGGCAGAAAAGCTGCTGCTGCACGAGCAAGTGTGACTAAGTCTGGTGGCTGGGAAAGCCGAGCGTGATGGGCAGGTCGCTCTGAGCACGCTGGCTGCCTGCCGTCAGGATTCTTGTCGGACTCATGTTGGGGTTGGCTGTAATTCTGTAGCTCTTCTTGCTCCCCAGAGCATCTGGCTGACCTTGTCCTTCTTGTTCTGTCCCCAGGCTTTCCCCAGCATCCCGCAGAGTCCAGCCTTGGCAGCCCCGCAGTCTCAAGAGGATTACCCAGCACAACCTTTCTCCCGGGCTCTGAACATGGGGGCAAATGGGGTACGTGTGCGGTGCATTTTTTTCCTGGCTGTGAGGCAAGTTTTGTGTATCCTAATCCCAAATGGAGGAATAAGCTGTGCATGTCCTAGAGCTGCCCAGAGTGGGATGACTTCTACTGTGCCTGAGAAATCTCAGACAAATATTGATGAAAAGTTGGCAAACCTGCCTGGTGAAAAGATAGGGCAGAAAACTCGCACGTATTCAGATGAACGTGGACACCTAGTTAAAGATGGTTGGGGGTTGGACTAGATGGCCTTTAAAGGTCCCTCCTAACGCAGTCTATGATTCTATGATAGGTGTGTTCCAGTTGCATCATGGTAGAAATAGAAAGTCCTGAGTTAGCAAGAGCTTTGGCAAAAGTACAACATTGAGTCGAGTCAAGGGGATGAATACTGCCAGACTGGCACATTATCTTCTGCAATTACTACAACTACTGCTCAAGACAAACATTGGAAATAATGATCATTGTCTTTTGAATAGTTTTGTATCTCCTTCATTATGCAGCTCCTTTTGTCAACAAAAATATTTAGTTAAGTAGACTTCACCTTTTGTTTGTGGGAGATGCTTGTTTAGCACCAAAACAGCATCTAAAGTATCTTTAGCTGATTCTGTTACATTGAAGCTTTCAGTTTACAATTGTATGTCGATAGTACAGGGGTCTAACTTCTCTTGCTTTTCTTTGTTTATTTTTAATTAACTTTTTTATTGTTTTCAGCACACTAAGCAATCGAATTATAGCAGTTAGAGAACATTAGTGAACAGAGATAGAATCCTTCATAAAGAGTAAACAAGGGAACATTTCTTAGGCAGGGTTTGCCCCACTCACTACCGTACGTGAAAGCACGACGTTGCCCGTAGGGCATGACTGATGTGCGTATGAGCCACCAAAAAGAGATAAATGACTGGGAGGAAGAGTCCCTCATTAAACAGCATTTTGTAAATGAATTAATTTGGTAAATGTGATGTGCAAGAGGTACAAAGAAATCGTTCTAAATGCCAAAACTTACCCACATCTTCATAATAAAATTTAAATTTAGGTTTCATTTATAAATAGGTTTTAAAGGATGAATACAAAAATGAACGGGCTGCTGATTTTCCATCCTAGGAACGTTGTTGAGGTTGCTGTAAGTTTGCGCATGAAGACAAAGCAGATTTTCAAACTTCTTGTAAAGCTGGAGGGTGGGAGGGCAGAGACCAACACACGGAGGCTTGACCAGTTTCCATCCCCTAAAGATCCTGTTGATCCAGGCGCTTCTCTGGCGGCGGAAGGCTGAACTGAAGCCCTTCTTCAACTTGATTCGGGCTGCTTGGCTTCTACGCTCAATCTCGCTAATACATGCTTATTAGCTACCTTAATAAATTGTTATTTATAGGTTTGAAGACTAGAAGAGACTATTCAATCATTTTGTCTGACCCCTTTACAAAGTGGGTCACAGAATTGCCATATTAATGTCAATTGATTGCTGTAATTAAGGGATCGAATCAGTGAAGACATTGCTTAGAACTATGGGTTATAGTCACAGCTAATAACTTTTGGAGATGGACTACTACTGATGCTGCCAGTATGCTAATAAAATCTGTTTATCATTGGTAAACTAGTCCTAGAACCTCTTTTAATGAATAATAATTCTTAAAGCAAATTCAGAGATGGTCAAAGGTGGCCTTTAATTTGGATTACTCTATGTGCAGTTTAAGATAGCCTAGGCCTTATTTTAAATGAATGACTCCCAAATCTAACTGAAATCAGTAAGTACTCGTTACCTGCAGAGCCTCCAAAGACTGGGCACAGGGTGCTTTGTGCTGCACAACCACTAAAGAGTGAACTGAACTGAACATCTAGAAATAGAGCTGGAAAATAGAGAGAATTTTCATCCTGAGATTTTGAAATTTTAGTTAGGGGAGATACTTAGGATTTTCTATGACACAAAATAATTTGCAGTATGTTGATTTGTCTATTATAACAATAATAGGCAATATATTATAATAATATAATAATTAGGATGAAAGTTTTGAATTGCCCAGAAACAACCGGATCCATCGGATTGTTCTTTCTATTGAAAAGTCAAGCTAAAAACTTTTCCTGCTGCTCTGGCTAGAGGCAGCCTGTGAAAATGGATTTATACTGTTCTCATATATATTTCCTCAGCATTTATGATAGTGGCAAGGGTCAAGCGTGCATGGGAGTGCAGTGCTGGACAACGCGTCTCAGCCTTGGACATCTGAGGGAGCTGTTTCGGCGTTGAGAGGTCAGTTCCGCCTCAGCACTTGCTTCAATTCTGGGTTCCTTGTCTGAGAATGACAAGAGTTGCTTAAAGTGACGAGATGTTCTGGGGCTTTTTTTATATATGTCAACTGGGAAATCGCCCAAAACTACCGTGTCTGATATAGGACGTGTAAGAGCTCTCTTCCCTTTAACTTTCTGCCTGACCCAGATTTGAACTGATGAGCTAGTATTTAAAACACTCGGTAATAATGACCAGCCACCACGTTATCTGGAAATTATAATTGAAAGACAACTACTTTGGGTGCTTACTCACAAGCCTTTTTTAACGGGGATTTGTCTCCTGATCATGTGTCTGTAGAATTTAGTTGAAAACCAAATGCTGTGGAAAATTTACATTACACCCCTGAGTTTCGCTGAGCAGAGAGCACTTTTCAATTCAAGAGTGAGCTGCAAAGCTTAAACCAGGCAAAGAATTCATTATTTTAATGATAATAATTTACACTTGCATGGGAGTTTTCATCCAAGAAAATATCATGTTAGAATGTTCCATTCGTAGTCTCTCAAAGATGGAGTAATTTCACCTTGGTAAGTACGTGTATTATATTTTCCTTTGCTTTTTGGGAAGATAAAAATGAAGATTATTATAATTATGCAGTTGAGCGTTTATTATAGAAATATTTTGCATTTATATTGTAGTCTTCTTAAAATCTGAATGCGGTTTTGAAACACTTGTTTAAACCTGTCAATGCCCCTATTATGTAAAATTGGTCTACTGCTGTACACTTGGGGAAACTGAGGTAATAATCTCCTGGGTCTATTCTGTTTCTTGGGTTTTTTTTTTTTTTCTATTTGAAGTAAATCGAAGCAGTGAGTGGTTTGCAGCTCTGGAAATTAGGTGCCATTACTGAGAGCAAATCTAGTGGTCCAGCTCAGCTGCGTCCTCAAATATAAGATCTTTTCTCTGGAAAGGGACTTCTCATCTGCTTAAAACGTGGCATCTGCGGCAGCGATGAGTTGAATGCAGAGGGTATGACAAGGGCTTTGTGGAGCTGGAGGGCAAGTCTCTGGCAAAACTGGGGATGGATGGATGGAACTGGGCACCTTTTATTCTTAGGGCCTGATCCAACACACCTCATCATCAGTGGAGATTTTTTCCATTATTTCAGTCAAGCCCTTAAGATATTCTACTATATGCAACACAGCACATCTTTCTTTTCTTCCCATACATGGTAAATAGAGTCAATTTTGGCTCTTTTGATGTGTAATAAATTCCCTATACAGAAGCTCTGTTTTCTTTCAGTTATTGTCTTTTTGGAGGCGCCACATGAATACACAGAATCCTATTTCTAATTTTATCTTTTTTTTCTTACACAATTCTCTATGCACTATTTACTTGTTTAAAAAATGAAATTGCTTGCTTTTCTTTCCTCCTTTCCCAAAAGAGCTGTGGGGAACCTTTCCCTTAAACATGTGCAAGCAGCATAAGGCAGACCAATAACACAAAGTCAAAGCCATTTCATAGAAAGTGTTTCAGAAATGCTAATTAATCTAAACGAGCTTAGAAAGCATTTTACAGAGAAAGTATCCAAAATACAGGACGGATTGCAGGATACATTCCCTTAGTAATATATTACTGCAGTGTTTTGTTGCTGGATTTGTGCATCAGTTTTAACTACTAGTCTTGATTATGTCATAAAAAAATCATAGATTATTATTGGTGGGTTTTTTTTTGCTCTGCCAGTAATCTACTTTATTAACTGGTGGTTGAGTGACAAATTTTGATCAAAATTAAACTTTTAATGTATTCCAATTAGTGGATGGTTATGCCACTATTATGTCTCAGTTTGTCATTCTCCATTGCTTTAAAAAAAACCCCAACATTTTGGCTCTGCAAAGCTTAGAAAACACTCTAATGTCACCACTAAAGATAAAACTGTTAAAGCAATTAATCATTTCAGTCACATTCTACTTGGCAAAGAAAGAAATAATGTTTTCATTATTTATTTTCACATGCACACTGAGTAAATATATTTTAAAAAGCCCCAAAATGATAATGTTGGACTACCTAGAGGAATTCATTCAGCACAGTAGTATTTAATGGACTGGGTTAATGGATTTGGTTTTGCTACATCTGGAGAAACAGGGAGTAGTTTTTGTTCATATTTTCATGAGAGCAACTGAGGTACAGCAGTGATTAAAGGCAGTATTTATGTATTAAAGACGGTGGTTACTCAGCAGTATGTAGCCACTGGCCCAGGGAATCGGCTCTCCAGTAGACAACTTTGGATCGTCTAATGAATGCAGTGGGATTCTGTTCCTTGATGAGAACTACAATATTCCACCGATTGTCCAGAGGTATTCCAAAATGCACGTCACCCAGGAGATCCCAGTTTTGTATGCTCAGACAGATTTTTCCCTCTTTGGAAGAACCATTTTTACATCTGAATGTTTAAACCGCTGTTGCAGGAGGATGGCTGATTGCCACCTCAGAATTCTTCTGCCAAGTAACTAGGGAGGAGAACCCTAACAGTTCGAGGAGGATATTGTATATCTTTGTCAGCAAGCAGCGTCTGTCAGAGAAACCAGTCTGTTGAATTCCAGCAAATATCCTCAGTAATTATTAGTCCAGAGACCGAGGTTCAAGAAGGACTTAAAAGAAATATGTGGACATAACATTAACTAAAGCTCTTCATTACTTGCAAGATAAGTTTATTTCTCCCTATCCTCACTTCTTTCCTTGCTTTCTTTCCACCAGTGCCCTTATTAACGAACTGTGAAAGCTGACATTTCCAATAAGGAACAATTAAATCTGAAACTAAATTAAATGAAGTCATTCATTTACAAAATAATAGCTAACTAGCATGAGGATGGTGAAAAATGATTGCAAGTCATGGGGAAGAAAAAAAGAGTAAATTAAGTCTGACTACATTAATGTTCTTTAAATACTTCTGCTGCTTAGAAAATTAAATGGGAAACATCTTATTAGCTATCTTACATGTAAGGTAGCAATGTGTATATTCAGCATGACAAGTATTACAGGACAGAAATTCTTCATAGATGTCAGTGTAAGTATATTCTTAAATTCTTAACTTTCGGCACCCTTTTCTTGCAAAGGTACCACAGCAGCTCTGGAGCAAGGAATGTGATGTGGTAATGAAACGGTATGGTAATGAAACGGTAATGAAAGGCAGTGATGATGGCCCTTCCAACCTTCAAAGTGTTTCAGCAACACTCTAAGGCTTTTTAATCCAGGTAGTGGGCATTGTCTTTGCACGTTTGAGTTGAATGTGCTTAACCACATCGTATTTTCTCAGCCCCAGTGAAAGGCATTTGCTGGGTCCTTCTCTGTTTCAATAGTGTGGAAAGTGCTGGCCGAATAAGGGCAGAAGCAAGAACTCACCCTGGGGGAGTTGATTCAGCAAATACTGTGGATGGTCCTCCAGATAGTCCCCAGCCTTTTTCCTGTTATAATCTATAAGGACAGAATTCACTTGAAACATCAGTGTTCAAGGCTTCAATACGTCTGCCTCATTTTCAGGGTTCTGATGGCTTTACAGGGATGTAGAAATTTTTTTCTTATTTGAGAAACTTCAGCAAAAGAGATAAATTTTTGAGCTAGTAATCCCCAGCTGATGCTAGGTTATATCACACAAAATCCAGCTGCTCGCACTTGTTGCTCTTGCAGTTGGATTTTTCAGGCTGTCCGTCCAAGATACACCCAACGCGCTGATCCCTTTAAAACCAAACCCAAACCAGGTATGCAAACGCTGTAGGAACACAATGGAGAAAACCCCACATGTTGCTTGATTTTAAGGGGATGCTGATTTGCTGTGACCAATGCCAGCTTAAGGTTTCCTGTGCTACTTAATGCATTTTTATTTTAAAATGCTTTTTTTTTTTTATATCTGTGAATCTCTGCGGGCTCTGGTTTTGCAATCAATTATTCTTTAGGGGGCTTTTTAGAATTCACAGCTCTTCCATAAGAATTTGAGTTTTACTTGAATTAAGCTAAAAAAATCTAACTTTCTTGCATACATTCTCCACCCACCCCCCCCCTTTTTTTTTGTGTGTGTGGGTGTTTTCTTTTGGTTTTGTTTTTGTTTTGTTTTCCCTGGGCTGAGGAATATTTGAAAAGGAGAATTGGAAAGAGATTGGACCCAGGTTGAAAAAAGCATTGATTTCCTCAGTTATACTTAAGGCCCTTTCCTTTTGTAAAACAAATAACCTGAATAAATACGTCAGGGAAGATTAAAACCTCATTAAAAAGTGTAAACAGAGTGCAAAGAAGAGGAGGAAAAAAAAAAAGCCTGGCTGAATTGAATAATGGTAATAATAAAATCACTAAACAATATTGCTAGTTAAGTCCTGTTAAAGTGAATGTACCGTTGAGATGGGAAGCAGAGCTGCTGTTATCTAATGCTCAGGACGGAGATTTCTTTTCAATAATTTGATAACATTTTAATGAATAAATTAATAACATTATCCAGGAAATGGAGTTCATAGATAAAGTCAGTTCCTCGCCAGTTCCCAAATCTAATCAGAGAAGTTCTGTTCGGGGATGGTCAGCAATGATGCATGTGTTCAGCAATATTTTTCCCTGCCCACCTAGAAGGAGACACAACTGCTGAGGCCACCACTATGGCACTGCACGCATAAGAGGTTTACTTCACAATATTAATGCAAATTATGGCTTTAAGGCTGGCAATTATGCATTTTTATTTTACTGAGGTGAGCAGGATCATTGCATATATGCTTTAAAAATGCTAAAGAAAACAACTCTGTCTTCTTTTTAAGTGACGTACTTTTAAAGACAAATTCACAGAAAAGCAGAAATATTACTTGTTACAGAGGAAGCACTTTAGCAGATTCTGAGAACAGGATGAAGTTGTGTTAATGTATTGCCAATGCATAAGATGTGTTCTCAAGATATTTAATTTAAATGTGTAAGGGAGGGGAAAGGGAGTGGAGGGAAGAAGTTAATGAAGGACAGGGCAAAACGAGTGCAGAGAAGCAATATTTCCATAGCAAATGGAAGAATCAGGAGAAGGATTTACATTTTTGAATTTAAGGTAAGATTTAATACAAGAGGAGGATTGGAATCTGACTTAGCGCAAGTACCTTGTGATTATCACCTTTGTTTCACTTTGACAGAAGGCTGCAACAGTAAATACTGTAATTGTCTGCCTGGCCTTTCAGTCAAGATCAAGCACTGGAATTTTAATAATAAGACCTTTATTCAAGGCTCCAGAGATATCTGAGATAGTGATGAATGAGCTTGTGTGCCTTCACAGCAGAGTTCTGTGTATGCGAAGGTGCTAGCTTGAGTGCCAGAAAGAGGATAGCTGTTAATAGTTCACTTGCACTTGAGCTAATTAGCCCTCGTTCGTTCTTTTAGCTTATGAAAGCATTGTGTGATTCAGACAATCTCTTGATGCCACAACATGATTTATAAGACAGTGCCCCAACAGCACTCATCATTTCAACAGCCCACCTGACATCTGCAGAAAAGCCCTCTGTACCCTTTTGTAATAACAGGATGTAATCCTCATCCTCTCCAAAATATTTGTCAGATAGCTGCTCTTTGTCTAATCATCATCCACATGCTGTCAGACTTCTCCTATTTTTTTCGCTTCACCAGGTCTCCCTTAATAATACTTGACAGAGCAAACCCAGGCAGTGCATTCCAGGGGTGTCAGTGAAATAGCAGGGCAGAAAAGATGGGTCTTGCCATGGGACAACTGGAGCAAGGACCCTGCTCTGGTGCAGGAGCAACCTGTCGCCGCGGATGCAGTCCAAGTGACTGACGGCTCTTGCGTGGTTTGCTCTTCATGAATGCTCTCCCTCTCATGCCATTCCCTCAATTCCTTCATACGCAATTGTGATTCTTAAGCTGTAATGCTTAATACAGAGCATTACTTCAGTCAATCTTGAAATTTCTGTAGTATTTCTGCCCTGATCAAGGAAGGTGTTTTCCACTTAGTTTCAGTGCTTTAGAAAGCCACCTGAAGCCTCTCTGTTTAGAGCACCTCGCAAAGGCGGGTAGCTGCATTTCATACAAAACCCAGGGAGGTGTCCTGCAGAACTTGCCCAGAATTACAAAGATAACATGCTTGAAGAGAAGTCAAACGCAGGTTGAGATGTTCCTCTTCCAGAGCTTCATCTACTCAATCACATCTCCCGGACCTTTTACATACGGTGCCCTCAATCCTCCTGACAAAGTAGTCCACTGCAAAATGCAATCATCTTGTATAATATGACGTATAGCTCTTCACTGGGAGTATTGTATTCTTATTCCAGAGGTTAGAAAAGTTTGCTTTTTGTTCCTTCAAATGCATTTAGTGTGAAAGGACATCCGAAGTCACTCTTTCCAAGCCAGGAGAACTGTACTTGCCTAATAATATTGTCAAGTATAGCAAGCTCCCTGCTTTGGGGTGAGGGTTCTGTTTATAAATAAAAGATATTTATTTTCCATCCCTGGTTAAGTATATTAACGTAAATGCTGTTGTTATACTTGTGCCCTGTAGATATGACTAGTTCTCTAGGGAAACCAAGAGAGAGAAAGGCGCGTCTAATAATTTGTTTTTCACTAATGACAGCAATAGATTCACCTTGATCTGCTTAACGGTATTCATTTCCTTGCTAACAAATCACTCTATTTAAATTTATTCCAGGAGTTTACATAGATTGCATGCTGCTCAGATTAGATTAGCAAGATGTCTCACATAAGATCCTACAAATGGATCAGTCCGTATTTGAATGATTTTCAGTCTCCTCTAGGTTAAATTTTATTAAAATGATTACTCTGTAGTGAGTGCATTTAAGCAAAAGCTCAAAGTCTTGCCCGCATTTGAAAAAATATTGCAAAACAGAAAGTTAGTTGATGTTTTTCTTTCTGGGGCTGACTGGGTAGCTAAATTTTGAGACCAGCATGGCCTGCTCTGATTTACTTCACCTGCCGGAGGCTGCCAGGTGGTTTTGTAATTGCCAGGGCCTGCCAGGAGAGGGGCTGCCTGAGTGCACAGGCGCCATCTTCCCTTCACCGCCTTCAGCTGCACCTTGGGGCTGCAGAATATACTGCGTTCCTCTTCTCTGCATTTGCAGGTTGGGCCTGCAGAAAGAAAATGGAGCCAGGTACCAGAGCGGGGGGGAGCCTGACCGGTGGGTGTTTCCTCATGGCTCCGAGGGGAGAGGAGAGGGGTTGGGGCTCGACGTTGTGCGGGGGCCATTCTGGAAGAGGAGAGTGTGCTGCTGGGGGGCGGTGAACCCGCTGAGGGGGAGGCGACAGGCAGGAGCGTGTGTGTGTTTTGTTTTGTGCCAGAAAGGAAAACTTTCGTAAATTACTGAAAAAAACCTGACGCAAAGAGGGAGGAGAACCCTCTTTGAGTGAAAGGTATGAGGCTGAGTGTGGAGATTTGGGTTGGGAAAGGTTTTGAGTGGTAACTTCATGCAGTGGAGGAAGTTTGTGTTTTGGAAATGCTGGACAAAATGGCGGCGTGGAGGAAAGGCCGAAGGCTTCCTTGCTGCCTGAATTCATCCTCCCTTTGGAGTTTGGAAGCCTTACACCAGCCAAGAGCTCAACCAGAGCTCAGTTTGGGCAAAGCATGAGGAATATTGCATTATCATTTAATGAGAAGCAGGGTCAGACTGCTTCACCATGGATTTGTCTGAAAACAGTAAATACCAGCACTGTGAAAGGTAATGAAAGTGACTGTTTTTCATACAGGCCCTGTGCAGCAAAATAGTGGCTCTTCTCTGTCCTATTGCTGCCTTGGACTTCTTCTGTTAAATGTTTCTGTTTGTGTAACTGAAAATCCTGGTCAGCGTTACTAGTTTCTTATAACTCTTGACATAAACTTACATGCTTTTTATGTTAAATATTTTGTAGTTCATTAGTGAGGGAGTTTATTTTCATTTTAAAGTAAGTCTTTAATCCTGGTGCCAAGGAAACCTCAAATACTTGAGGTAGAAATTGTTTCCTGGAACAGAAGGCGAAGCAACACCGAACGCTTTATGTTAGTAATAGAATAGAAACTAACATTAAACTCATGAGAAAGTTCAGGGCATAACGCTGGTGGGTAAATGAGACGGATAGAAGGTACTGCCAGCACAAACTATTTTGGAGGAAGTCGTTCCACGTCTTATATATAAAGTGGCAGTGAAACACTGGATAGGAAGAATCATCCCCTGTATTAAAAACTAGTAGGATATTTAGGAGGGGAACAAAAACCCTGTTCTGATCTTTCATAAGGGCTAATTAGGAAAGAAAGTGATTAGACCATTTAGAGATGCTTGCACAAACTGAGTAATTCATGTTACTTAAGTTATGGTAATGTTCTAGCTTATACTGGGGATATATGATAATAATAGTAAAAACCCTACAAAAAGTAGCAATTCACTGATAGGAAATTTTTTTCAGCTCATCGTTGCAATGCGGAAAAGAAAGATGGTTTTGAGCCAGAGAGGATGTAGAATGATGCTACTTGATAAGGTAAGACCCTCTTTGTGCAGAAGAAAACAAATGGGTTTATGCCTTCTGGAGTCTAGAAATTATGTGGCATTTCATATTGCTTTTTAAAAATAGATGTGATCTGGAATACCCAAAGAGAAGTATTTATTTGACTGCAATTAAGAGAGGTCATTCTAGTTTATGAAAGAATGAGATACCAGCTTTTTTAATTATGAGGTTTATTTATGCACACTTAAAATCATTTTTGCGTGTTAATGCTATTTTGAGACTTCTGTGAACATGTCCTCAGCCAGAGAAGTTCTATGGGATGTCTGAAGAATGGATCTGCTGTTAATTATAATGAAGTGTATCTGAAGTAGTTCAAACTTGAGAATGGCCTCCTAAAAAAGTTGTGCATTTTGATGGGTGTTGGAAAGATTTGGCTTTCAGACTTCGTCTGGATTGATAAGAAGAGCAATTCTTCAGTGCAAACTTTTACTTATCTTCTTGCTTCAACTTAACAGAGATGTATTTTATCATTGCATGTTTGGAAATTGTGGCTAAAATTGAGATAGTACTGAGTGGACCATGTAATGACTGCAACTGATTCTGCTTGTCTCTTCCTTAGAATTAGAATGAATACAAAATACAAACCAATGCACCTAATTTTAGCCAATTGTATGCTGTGCAAGAAAAGGAAAAAGAAGTTAAATCTTCCCAAAAGGTTGTCTTTGTTATTATTCTTTATAATATTGGAAATGGGCTTACTTTTCAATTGTTCCTTTTTTAATCAAATACTGCAGTGTTCTGCTAGAAAGAGCAGTACTGCAATAATCTGTATGAGTCTTGAAAGAACAGCCTTATGTAATGTTGAAGCCGCATTCTCTCTAGTGGTCTGTGGTAGGGAATCCTTATGGGCTGAAAATTGAAACTGCAGGTGTGTTGAAAATTGCTTTTTGGAGTTTGTATTTCGTAGCCTGGCTTGTCTGAGTCGGTTGTGGACAGTGAAAGCTTAATTACTGTCTTAGAAAACATGTTGATAATGATGCAAAAATGGTAGTGATCTAGCATCCAAATGAAAAGAATTAACATATTTGCCTTGCTACTTAAGTAATTTATTCCCTAATCAGCTGTCCCAGAACCTCCTTTTCCCATAGATGTATAAATTTACCCAGGGATTTCAGCTATTAGTATTAGCAGCATTAATATTGTTGTTGATTAAGTTTGACAGGACTCATGAACTGGGGACTGGAAGCATGGCACAGAAAGATGGAAAAATAGTGAAAAAAAAATGTGATACAAGGGAATGTTGCTGCCTGTTTGGATCCATTTGTAAACTTATGTGCATGTCAACTCCTTGTTTGCTTTGTATTCTCTTAGAAAAAAGTGCTATAGTGCAATAATCATTTAAAAGCCTGGTTATTTTTAAAAGTGCCTGTTAGCCCAAGTTCAATTAAAAACATAGAACCGAAGTCCGGAGTTAATCTTTGCCTCTCTTTCTGGCCTTTAGCAGTGAAGTAATCGTGGTCAGGGCTAGATATGAAATGCCACAGAATCCACATTTGGAAACAGATTCTAACGAGCAGCTAGTATTCAGTGTTGTTGGGAACAGTGTGGGTAGACATGCTGATGTGAAAGTCTAGTTACATGGGTCTTAGTGTTAATTTTGAAATATCGGTGGAGGACAGACCCTTTACTTACCTACCTCTATGGGAGATTGAAAGCTTAGGTTTCATGTTTGTATTAATTTCTGTATATGAACATCAGGCTCTGTTGTGAGCACAAATAAAAAATTCAGCATTCTCTGTTAAATATTTCAGAACAATGGTAAACTTTTATCAGTCACTTTAATTGACAGGCTCCTTTAGTTCTTTTTTTGTTTTGAATAATTAAATCTCTATCTTCCTAAAAAAAACCCAAACCCCTCAAAACCTGTGAATATTCTTACTATGTTCTGTCCCTTGGAGGTTGCCTGCTCTCAGAGTTTCTCTTTCCCTTATGGCCTCAAGAAAAAATTTCACTGACTGCGTTCCTGAAGTTTTTAGGTCTTGCAAGAACTCAAGTCCCCCAGTGGTCCTTCTCCTATAGGCATTTCACACTTCAAACCAGGGAGACAGGAGTGCTCTTACTTTAGCATTAGACTTTAGTCTTTGCATAGTACCTACTGTTCTGTGAGAATAATTAGCAGTAACATTTCAAGTCCTGGATCCCTCATGCTCTGCAGGGGGTTGGCAAAGAATCAAGCTCATCTGCTTGGTATAATGATTTGGGTTTCAGAAAATCTAAGTAGAACTCTGGTCTTGCAAGCAGATCTGTGAGCATACTTCGTTGTGCCTCTGGAGGATTCCTGTTGATTTCACTGAGGATCCCATGTCTGCTCAAAGAACGACGGCCTTGGTGTGCAGCCTACTGCTTGAGATGCAAACAAGTGAAATTTTGCAACAAGTCCAGTGTTGCAGTGACCTTCTACCTTCTGTCAGAGACCTTCTCTTTTGGTTTTGTCTTATGTTTTCTGGTACAACTGTTGAATAATGTAGTTGTGTTTCTGGTCCTTTAAGAATAAAAGTTCTATGCTAGGAGATAATAAATAACTAACCACATATTCCATTCCTAAAGATAGTTTGACATGTTGACCGACGTAGTAAGCTCGGTTCAGTATCTTCCTTCTATTTCCAGATGCTTAAGAGGAAATTAAATATTGCTGTCTTACTACTTGTTGAAGGCTTTTGCTCCTTGTCAGGGTGCTTGGTCTCGGTGGAGTTGTGAGACGAGGTTGAAGCAACCAACCTGCAATGCTTTCTTGCTGTGATTCTCTTTGAAGAGGAAGTTTTAAAAGAAGGCCCTGCTTTGAGGTAGGAAATAATCATTGATTATTTCCTATCAGAAGTGCAGCTCTGTAAATAATTACTAGATACAGAATACTACAAAACAATGCTTATTTCACTGAGTACTGTGAAATTTAAAGAACACATAACAGGAATGTGGGCTGTAAGGAGTGAAAATGCATCAGCAATGGGAGCCATGGTAACACTGACGAGAGGAAGCTCGGAGAAGAGTCTAGGGTTTTGGCAATGGCACCAGTAGTTCTGGAGACAGACTGCCGCCACTTGCACACTGGCACCCCAGGTTGAGAGTAGGGAAAGAGCATCCTCTTCTGCACCTGTTGTTCATGTGGAAGTAATGCTGAACGGCTAATGCAGAATTCAGGTTTACTATAGCTTTGGCTGCTGTTTGAGACACACTGGCACACAGTTAACACCAGTTACCCGTCACTCTGGCTTGTCTAAACATGTGCATTTGTTTTCCTTCATCTACTTAATGATCTGTCTTGCTTTCTCAGAGAAATGATGTTTAAAAAAAGGTCAAAAAAATAGGCAACCTGTGGACACTTGAATAAAACTTAAGATTTAATAGTACTTGAAGTAAATTATCTCATTTGAGTCTACCTCAAACTGAAGCATGGTAATCCTTGGGCTGGCCAAGAGGTACAATTTTGTATGATCAGCTTTGTGGATGATGAAGTAAGGGCCTTTTTTTTTTTTTTTTTTGGCCCTTTTTTTTTTTTTTTGGTCCCCTTATTCCAAACACATCTCAAGAAAGCCTAGGGTTTCTGAATTAGATTTTAGTGCTTATTCCCCAGTCCAATGTTTGCTTTGTATAGTACAGGGAAAAAAAGCTCCTGTTGATGTAATATAAAGAGTAATCTTGTTTTTGGTGTAAATAAATAATAGCAGCATAGTATTTAGTGACTCGGTTCCTCCGCAAATAAACCTCTAGTCTCAGTGCTGTGCCTGGTAGCCATGAGAGATTCTGGCTGCAATAACATCCACTGCACCTTACTCTCAACAGGTCATGACACTAAATCAGCCTTTCAAAAGTAATTAGGGATTTTCTCATTTTTGTATGCATGTGATGACTTGGAACTGTTTGACTCCATTTGTCCCTGTCTGTTTATACCACAGTGGGCTGCTAAACATTTTGTCATGTGTTCTGTAAACACAGATAATGTGTGTCTGTAGTATTTAGCGTTCTCTGTATGAAATCACATCCAGTGTTCAATTGTGGGGAATTTCCTTGTTTCTTTTCTGTTGTTGTTTGGGAGACAGAAATTCTTCAGGGCGTTTTCTGTATGAGAGAGTTTACCTTGGAGAGACCCTGCCCCTTCTGCCTGCTGCTGTTTTTCTGGACTTAAAGCAAACAAACAAAATGACAAAAAGAAAACCTTCTTTATTAGCAGGAAACAGGATCCTGGGCAATAAAGGGGAAAGAAGGAAAACTGTTAAAATAACCCACAAGTGCAAATATAATTCAATGCATGTCAACTATGCAGCAAATACTGTGTTACTGAGACTTAGTTCAGATGCCATCCAAAATCAGAAATACCCAAAAGGATGTATAGGCACTGCACGATGACATAATTCTGGGCCAACAATAATTAAACAACTTTGGTTATTCTTCTTTCATTATGCAAACAGTAATATCCATCTTATTTTTTCAGATGTATTGGGTAATTTGGACCATCTTGACGTATAGTTGTTTCCTGTAGATTCAGGAAAGAGTTTAACTTAGTCAATTTTTCTTTAAGACTTGGATTCTCTTCTACCCCTTCCTTCCTGCTCTAGTTCTTGTATTGACTTTATTCTTGTGGTATCTGAGTGGCTGCAAGCTTGGAGTAAAATCTTGACCCTGTTCAAGTCCATGAGAGTTTTGTCATCGGCTGAAAAAAAAGATAGGATTTAATGCATAATGATTATTAAAGCATCAGACTCGATTCCTGTTGAGAAAACCGCTTCTTATCCCTGCTGGTTCCAATGTCAGTGACCTTCCTTCCTGTCCTCAAAATCCCATCATCCACAAAAATGAGTACATAAATACATTAGTTGAGGGAAGTTGGGAAATAAGCGCATCCTCTAGTGGATCTCGAAGTGTTTGTCTTTCCTTATCAGCCCCATAATGATAGTGCAGCGATGGCAGCTTAATGATAGCAGCCCCAATGACGCCATTCAGTGCCAAAGAGGTGAAGATTGCACATTTTATTTTGGAAAATAATTATGCAGCTAATTACAGCACTTGACTTTCGTCCTTCCCCTCCCCTGTGTTCTTGGGGAGGCTGGTTTGCTCAGCTTGCAAAAGACTGCGTCAGTTATTCTAAAGGTCAAAAGACTCTTGTATTATGATTTGTAATTGCTAGTAATAGTGAATAAAATAAATACAGCATCATTTTGGATCATTTAACTCATTGCTTAACTTCTGTGTTACTGTTCTGTTGTGTGACCATAAGTACATACTCAGCCAAGTGTTGAAAGAGGGTAAATAAACCAGAAGTTGAGATCTGAAACTCCTCTGAAATTCTTCTGAGAAATCTGGCATCTGGATTCCAATAGTGATAGTGATCGCTATAGTGATATAGATATCACTGTATCACTATAGTGATAGTGTATAGTGATCCTGATCCTTTACCTTCTGGTCAGCTCTTCCCAGGCTGTGTAATTGTTCTGGCTTCAGGATGCAGCATGTTCCCACTTCAGGTCAGCTCTAAGTCTCGATTCAGTCTGATTCATTTCAATTTGCATAATCTCCTCAGCCCTCTATATTTCATTTAGACACCAGAGATTTAGTTTAGTTACAGTCTTGTGTCATTTATCATTTACTTGTCTTCTTTCAGAGTTTGATTTAATCCCTTTGGTTTACTTTAAAAGACTGATTTCTTATCCGCACAGTGCTTTATTCCATTGTGATTTTTCAAGCCTTTGTATTTTCTGTCTGGATCTTCCTTATTGTGATGTTTATTTTATACTTAGAGATAAACCACCTTCATCTATGATCTTAAAGAAAGTCATAAATTTAACAAGCAGTGTCTAGGCCAGAAACCTATACAGGGACATTTGTGTACCGATGATGTTTTTGCCGGTACTTTTTCTGATAATTGCCATGTTAATGTTACATTGTAGGTAGTCAGTATGAACTTGTTGTTTGGAATCCAGGATTTATGTCTGACCCAGTCCCTGAGTAGCGACGTGACCAGAGGCATGTCAGTTTGCATTTGTCTCTTATGCTTTGTCGAATTTTTTTTGAAGGTGCTTGCATCTTGAGTGTAGCACACTGCAGTTGCACGTTTAGTTTACAGCATACGGCAAAGCTGTACTCAAGTATCTGATAATGCCAAAGTGCTTGAACAACCAGTGACTTGTAGCATTTGCACAAGATATTTTTCTCTGGGTAAATTTTCTGGATCTGATTTTCTTTATCACTGCCTGGCAAATCTGACAAACTGTCTTACTAATAATTTTCTTTTTAATGGGCAAATGTATGTATGGTACTGATTTGTAGAAGTTTTTTTACTGATAATATGAACCTTCCGCTTAAGTACTTCACCTTAGCTGAGCAAAGTTTCTTTGTACTTTTTTGGCTTTAAAAATAAATACTCCAGGGTAGGAAGAGCAATATTAGAGAAACAATGGTCCCAATTCATTCCTCCCTAAGTAATGTATTTTTCTGTGCAATATCTGATCTAAAATGAAAATCTAACTACTGTACTGTACCTTGCATCTACACCTTTAAGAAGATGACTGATCAGATGAGATCATAAATAAAGATCTGTCTTTGTCAGCAGTCCCACTTGTGACAGCGTCTAATACTTGATGCTAAGGAAAAAAATGTGAGACTAGGGCAAATAGAGAACTGTGAGTGATCCTTTTCCTGAAACTTCTCCCAAATTTCTTTGAAATAGCAGTTTAGAAACTTCAGGAGGTGAAGGGTGGCATCTAGACAATTGTAGCTTTATTATCTTGCAGTTGATGCTGTGCGTGAATCTGTCCTTTAGGAATTTGTCCAATCTCTTTTTAAATCCCATACTGTCTTCTATTTATTTTAAAATTGCTGTTTGGTAATTTCTCTGCATGGCTCGAATATTTGCAAGGCTACATTAAAAATCATGGAAATTATCTGCTTTATGGTCTTCGGAGATTTGTGATTCAAATCCTTTTTTTTTGTAGTTACGAGGACTGAAAGTGTCCTCTTTTCTACCTCCCATTCAAAGAACTCTGAAGCTTGGGCTTTAATAATATATTAAGTCACGTGGCAATGGAATCACAAGAGATTCAGAAACACTACAGAAAAAGAAGAAGAAGAAGAAAAAAGAGAGTGCCTTTATAGCGCTCTTATATAATTCTGTTGTAAATCACAGCGCCAAAAATGCCTACCATATTCTTAAAAGAACTAGTAGACTGCCTCTCCTCGTGACAGCTCAATCTCGTGCTCTCTCTTATGTATCCATGGTAAATATTTGTATTGTAGAACAGTATTTTGTTGGAGGAAAAGAAGCCTGGCTGGCTTGGCATGGGGGACTGAGGGTAGCTCGTTTCAGTCTTCAAAAAAGTAAAAGGCTTCTGTGGTAAGGGAGGGAATAGTCCATTTTCCACACTTATAAGAAATCAGACCAGAAGTATTGGGTCTGAACTACCTGAAGGGAGGCTCGGTGCCGAGGTCAGAAGCAGCTCTGTCCCTGTAAGACTAGCTAGATGCCAGTCGGGCTGGAACATACTGTAATTCTGCACACACATGATGCACGTACACTTTTTTCATATGATTTTACGTGGAAAAGAGTCCACTGGAGGAGGGGAAGGTGTTGTTTCTTTAAGATCA
Source organism: Fratercula arctica (assembly GCA_947846985.1). Classification (NCBI taxonomy): domain Eukaryota; kingdom Metazoa; phylum Chordata; class Aves; order Charadriiformes; family Alcidae; genus Fratercula; species Fratercula arctica. The sequence continues at coordinate 5,841,718 of CANTUZ010000023.1, forward strand.
GTAGTCAAGCAGGCAAGTTTATAACATGTTGTTGCTAATAATTCAGCATTTCCTGGTGTACGTAAGGTCTGGATGCTTTCCATTTTGAATTGACAGAGCAACTTGTTTTTGCAGAACGTCTTAGGCTGGTGAGCATTTAGAGGTGTGAATGTTTCAAAAGCAGACTCCTGCTTTGTCTTTGTCGGCGTATGCAAGTGCCCTGTAAGAAGCTGACAGTGTAGTTGCAATTTCTCCCAGCTAATTGGTACAGCATGCTCAGACTGTCAGATACTTGCCTGCTTTATCTTTGACAGTGTTTTTCAGTTTCTGCTGTCAACAAATCAGTTCCATTCCTTCATATGGATGGATTGAGCAATTTTGTAGGCATGGAATGCTCTTGTCCCTAGTGCCTTTTGATACTGTGTTTTTCTAGGGTACCTCATCTTATTGGGTTGGGGTACAAGTGGAAAGCTTGCTGTTAACAATTCATCCATTCCATAGTGCTGATATGTATCTAGATAATCCCACCGGAGTGGGCATCACCAGATGTAACTGTGGGAAAGCGTTCTTCTTCAGTCACTGAGGTTTTGGTGTTGTATTCTTGACTTCTCTGTGTGAGTTATTCACGTATTAGAATCACTATGTTGGGAAGGTACTACACGTAGGAACGAAGCATGTATAGAAGCTTAATACATATATACACCCACAAGCAAGACTTCTGTACGAAGAAGTGGAATGCTCTCAGTATTGCCGTGTTTACTCTGGGGGCCTCTGTTAGTCAAGTGACGACAGCTCTTCATAGTCCTGACCAGAGTAACTAGCTACAGCCTCGCGAAAATGCAATGAAACTGAAATCACTCCCTTTGTGGAGGAAGAGTACAAAGCCTCTTTGCTTCCAAACACTATTTGTTTTATCAAAATCTAGTTCCTTTGTTACCAGAGTAGTGTGTGACTGTTGTGCTGGTCTTTTGCTGAGGATGAATTTCAGAATGAGTAACTGCAAAGCAAATGTGTGGGTTGGAACACTCTGAAATTCAAACCTTTTTCATCATGATTTTGGACAGCCACACTGGGGGATTTTTTTGAAGTCTGTTCTTCAGTTTATCTAAGTCCAGTAGGAGGAAGATGAATATTGGGTAGCATTGAAAAGAGCTGTTCATTCTTCCCAGTGAACTTATGTTAAAACACCTTGCTTAAGAGAATAAATGAGGTGTCATAACCTGAGCCCATGCAGAACTTGGCCAGAATCTTAACGATCCAGCATTGTTTTTCACTTGTGTTGTATGAACACAAAGTACTTATTAGCTCTCTGCTTCCACTGGCTCTTGGATAAAAATGAGATGTAACGCTCTGAAATCTCACTCCCAGTGCTAACCTTCTTCACTGGCCTGCTGCGCTCCCCACCACTGAGTCAGAGGTGTGGAGAAAGGGGATAAACTCCTCTGTTTCGTTTGTTACCACGAGGTGTCCGGGCTCAGTGCTGCCCGGGGAAGGGGGTGTTTATCTGGGCTGTGCCTGTGGAAGGCAGCCGTGGGGCTGATTCATGAAACAGGACTGCCTTTCATCACTTGGTCTGACACAAGGCAAAACTGTTCTATGTGCTTCTGCACATCGTTTAGAAACAATTAAAGAAATTAAAGAGTTTAAGTGGCAGAAGTTGTAGCTTGTTCCCGAAACTCCTGCAAATAAAATAAAGTTTTCCATATTGCTCAAATGCAGCATCTTTAGTGGGTTAAAACTGCTATTAACAGCTTCATCCAAACTCTTTCTCATGGCAAATTTTGTCCGTCTCAGACTTTATTTTTTTTATTTAATTTACAATCATCTGGTGAAAGTCTGCACTAGCATTCTATCTAGACTCTATTTAATATACACCAGAATTATTGTATTTGATATATATCAATTTTAAATCTGTTTCAACACAACCTTGAATGCCTTTCTGGCAGTATATCACTTCATCAGTCTAGCTTAACTAGAGCTGCTTTTTCATTTTTTATTGCCCCCATAAAATCTAGGAATGGAACACTTCGATTTTTCTAGCAGTAATTTTTATTACTTTTAGCCTTTTTTTTTAAGTACTTGTCAGTGAGATACAGTACTTTGTACAGAGTATATTTTTCAGCTATGCATTATATTTTTATTTCAATTTATTTTAGACAGAATGTAGAGCATACATCTAAATAATACCTGTGGTAGCTCAAATGAGTGTATTATGAATGTAATTAGAATGGATATAAACTCAGTTCATCCACCAGGATTGGTCTATTTCAGTTGCCTGCCTCTAGTCATAGTCACTTTCAAGTAAGGCTTGAAAGGATAACTCATGTTGTAGTTTTAATGTTGCACATAAAATCATATTGCAACACAGGAGGGGAAAATGAATTTATTGCAATTTTTATGTTTTTATTTTAATTTTTAGCTTTTTCTAGATTTTTCCCTGGAGTGTGTTATTGCACTGCTTTTTATTTTTTACCCCCTAAGAACATAGAAATTGCCATATTAGATCAGACTAGTGATCTGTCTTGCCAGATACTCTGTCTTAGCAGGAATGTGTGCCAAATGCATTAAAGAGAAATGTAAAGGCTTGCAATAGGCGTCTGCAGAAACAATCGTTAGAGAAAAATCTCCCAATGGAAAAGGCTGTTCTAATCACCATTAATTCAACATTACTCTGAGCTCCAAAGTATTTGAGTTCATATCCTTTTGTCTAAAAAGTACGGGTTAGTTTGTTGTTCCATTCTGCGCCATGTCTGATCGTGGTGGCTGCAAGGAACAGGACATGGAGCAGCATCTGTCCTTTGTTCTGGCACTGTTGGGGACATCTTGTGGGTAAATTATTTCACCCTTCTGAGCCTTGGTTGTGTCTTTTATAAAATTAGGAAATTAATATGGATTATCTTTCTGTAAAAAGGTTTTGAGGCGTATACGTGAAAAATGCCATGGAAATTCTAGTAATGCTATTAGATTTAAGATACAGTTAGAGTCTTAGCACAATTCAGATACCATATGCATTTGTGTGTTTCTGAGAAGTTTTGTCTTAGTCTGATGATATCGTAATATATTCCACAGCCAACTGGTGTACGCTCTTGGGAATTTTTCTTCAGCGGAAGTTCTTTCCTGAAAGTTTAGGAGGGAGGAGTACAAAGGAAAGCACAAAAATATTTTTCTTTTCAGTTGGTGGAAATTATATATGTAGCAGCTAGCGTTCATTTTAGAACATGCTTTTGTGCTGTTTCCATTAATAATGCTAAGCAAGAACCTATGTAACACGAGTTTAATGTTTCTGTAAGAAAAGAAAACCATGACCAGGTATGTCTAAACAGCATTCCTCAACTATATGCTAAGTGTTCCCTCATTATTCTCATTCTGCTTAATGAATAAGAATAATACATTTTAAATAATACCTATAATAATAGAATGTGAGGGAGAACAGGAACACTTTTCTAATTAGGGCTTTTGAATGACATTGGAAAAGGGTTCTGGGTTCAATCATCTTTCCTTGCTCTGGGTTGAATTAGCATAGATTTAATGCCAGTGATAATTTTATGCAATTGTGAGATCAGTAGTTTAATGCATCTGGCAGTGAGACAGGGATTTTCTTTCTCTGACAGCACTGAATAAACCCCTGTAATCCTTTTCCTTTAGCTCTCACACCCATCCAGACTTCAGCTTAATAAAAGGCCAAAGAAATCAGGAGTCTGCTGAGCATCTCTGACTCAAGCAGAGGCAGAATGAGATGCTATCTTAGCATATTTTGTGGTTCAGAAGCATAAAAAAGACTAACGGCTGGATCGGAGGGCTAAGTTTACATTTCCACCTCCCGAGTCTTGCAGAAGGCTCCCATCATTGTAAAGTGTGTATATTGACTTACACCCTAACAGCCTGCTACAGTAAAATTGAAAGTAAACCAAGATAATCTGGACCAGTTGTGATTTTGGTGTTTTACTTGAAATATATTCCTACCACTACATTGTAGCTGGACCACAACTGTGAACCCCAACGCAGATGCCGTTTAATTTTAAGGAGAATGGGATAGGATGTGTTAAAACTGTCTTTGAAGGGAAGCTGTTTACAGTGTAAGTCCACAGGTTTTAGTGATTGTACAAAACCTAAGAACTGTGCCGTATAATTTTTGAGTACAGTTTTACTGGCATGATATTTGTTCGCTCTTTATATGCCTATAAAGGTATATGCCTATAAAGGACCTCTGTTGAGCGTCATACAATCTGTATGGATCAGTCAGTTGGTGTGAAAGACCAGATAAGGCGTTACCGCTGGTTCAGGTCACGATCCAATTAAATAACACTAGAGGAGAACCCACAATCTCTGGTCAAATATCAGTTTGGCTTTGAACCTAGACTAGGTTCTGAATAAAGGCATGACACAGAAGGACTCGCAGTCTTGCAGAGTTCAGAACTCTGCGTGTGTGCCACAGACTTTGTTTCAAACCGGAGCGTGCTCACTTCTGCCCTTGTTCCCAGCCCAAATGAATTCAGCGTTGTCGTCACTTTGCAAAGGTGAGTGTGGATATATGGTGACCTTTCCACTTTTTCTACTTAGTTTTTCCTGAAACTATGAGAAATTGGGCAGGTAGGATCAAATTTTTGCTTGTGTTTAGGAAGGTGGTTGTTCCTTCATGAGTCTAGTGGTTTGACTACTGTAAAAAGACAAGTCTGTGTTCCCAGGACTCCTCAAGCCAAGTAGTAATATATACCTGACTTGGATTTTAGACCCCTTTGAGGAGGATTTGCCCTGAAGGTTCAGTCTCAGCTGAATTATTAATCTCATGAAAAATTGCCCATAAGTGCCATTTTGGACATGATTGTCCAATATTTTCCCCGAATTATTATCATTGGTAATTGTATCTGTTTCTTTTCTGACCTTAAATTCTTGTCCTCAGAAGAGTTTCATGACAGCATGTTTCACAGCTCGCCTCTGTTTTATGAAAACATATTACTCTTTATGTGAAAACTTTAATATTTCATCTCATCCATGTCATCTTAGAGCCTGAACAGCTATCTTTTTCCTCCAAATTTATCACTTGAATAACACCAAAACACTGCGTGTGTTGTGAGCGTTAGGGCAGCCTTATACCTGAAGAGTAGTATGTTTAGTCACCGTAAGAATTGTGCATACATTTATACAGAAAATTTTAGACTTTTAATGTCTGTGATTTTACGGTGGGGAGTTTGGATGTTGTACTTATCTTGACCATATCAACAAGTTTAATGCTACTGTCTTGATCTCTTAAGAGTTAGTCAATTAATGTGATTTCACTGTATTCCTCTTAAGTTACAACCTGATGATAACACTGACCAAACCCAGAAAAAGGTATGTCAGAAGTGAGTCAGGTTACATGAAGTTAATTGTAGAACTGTTTTTTGTTAATAAATGGTGAATTTGAATCAGAGTGATTGGGGGGTGAGTTTTGGGTGGGGATAGCTGTGAGAGTTTCGTTGCAAATAGGGTTGAATAGTTAATTTTCTGTTTGTTCTATAGAAAATGTGCTACGATGCGTGTCAAGTGTAGGAGCTGCTGCTGAAAGTTCACATAACCAAAATACAATGTGCAGCCGGCGTTAAGACTTGTAAAGCACAGTAAGCACATAACTAAGTCCATGAGATCAGACTACCAAAATCCCAGTCTTGAGATAGTGGAGGCTCAGCTTATTGATGATGTGCTGTGAAGTAATAGTTAAACCTCAGTAGGTTGATTCTGGTACTTTTAATCTGACTAAAAATCAGGCAGAATAAGGGGAGCTCTCCACAACTCAGAGGAAAGTTGGGAATTCCTGTGTGAAGAGTGGTAGATAGAGACTTCAGACATGCACAATAAAGCTTGATCCCCCCAGTTTTAAATAAAATACTGTATTTTAATAAAGCATAAATTCAAGAATAAAGGCCGTCTGGGAGGTGCACTGAAGCTGCTGTTAGCTGCCAGCTCAGATGGAGCACAGAAGACATGCTTTGATTAATACTTCAGATGTTTCTCATTGCTTGTTTAGCCTTATTCTTAAGTAGCAAAAGAGCCTGTTCACACAAGGGTTTATTTGTTTACGAGGATTATACTTGTTAAGTGACAGTTTAAAAGGAATTAAATAGGCCTCCAACGTTGATAGTCTAGCATTAGAGAGTATTAAATGCTGACCTTAGATTCAGATAAAGGCCGCCTTTTCCCTTCCCTCCTATCCACTAGTCTGGAGAAGGGAGGGAAGTTTAAATATGCCAGAGTTGATAATCATTATGCAATTAGATGGATGATTGAAATAAAATTTCCACTGCAAATGAGTGTAGATGTTTTAAGGGATGATTGTAGACCACTGTGATCCCAGGGAGATTTGCCACCGGTGCTCATCACCAAGCAGCAGGATGAAAGCTCTTGGACACGAGGTGTTTACACGAATCTTTTCTGGATTTTATATTCAACACCCAATAACATTGAGAGAAGCTCGTCCACTCACCTAAAAATAAGTGGAATGAGGGACAACTTTAAGCAGGAAGGATCTTTTAAAATAGTCCTGGTAGAAAAACTTTCATGTGAAAAGAAGAAAAAGAAGAGTCTCATAAGGGATGTGATTGAGGTCACAGTATAACATAAAACACCACACTGAGCAGGGCAAAGCTGGGGAAGAACGTTGTACCCAGGGGTTGCTAAGGGGCATAAGGACAGCTACTGTTAGCTGAGCATCTCCGAAAAGCACAGGTTATAGAAAAGCAGCTAAAATGGAAAATGACTTGTTTAATAAAAGAAAACAGTTAAAAATGTGCTGGCTGCTCTTATTCTGGTCAGTATTTTGGGTTTCTTTTTTGATGGAACAGTTTTACAGGGCAAAAGTTTTTGATACTGAAGTAGTTCAGAATATCTTAGTGTTGTTTTTTCAATGCAAACCCTTATATTTCAAATATAATATGATGTATTGTACCATATTTTAATGTAATAGGATTTATCGGTATAAAGAAACTGATATGTTTCCACAAGATCTTTTGATGCGACTTGAAATACTTCATTTTTTTTTTGTCCTGCATTTTTTCAAGTTTCAACATTTTGCCCTAATTAGGATGAAAATCCATTTTGACGTGACTGTAAATGAAAATCATATTTGACCGTGACTTCCAACTATCTTCCTGTAGTACCCTCTTACTGCAATACAGCTGTGTGAAAAGGTCACATTGGAAACGTCTTCTGTGATGAAACAATATGTGAAGGAGAACTCCTCAGGGGAGCGGGTGACATTAATGGGAAATGTAAAATGCTACATTAATATGCTGGACTTTGCGGGGGTGTGGGTGTGTTTCTTGTTTGGTTTTTTAGGCTAGTCTTTTACTTTTTCCTCCCTGTTTTCAGCATTTCCGGATAGAGAAGAAAGCACTGTATGCTGTAACAGCCTAAAAATAAGAAACATTCTGAAAGCCTTTCTAAAGTAGTGTCCTGGTTCCGGCAGGGACAGGGTTAAGTATTCCATGCCATGGGAGCCACGCCCACCCTGAGATTAAAAGGAGGGAGGGGGCAGCAGTCGGGTTCGGAGCGGGCTGGCGCGTCCCGGGGCCGGAGCGGCGGGGAGCGGCGGTTCCGTAATCGCGTTTGTATATTTCTCTGTCGGTGTTATTGTTGTTGTTTTCTTGTTCCCTTTGCTGTTCTGTTAAAACTGCCTTTGTCTCAACCCAAGAGTTTTGCCTTTTTCTTTTGATCCTTCCCGTACCGGGAAGTGCTGAGCGAGCGACACGTGGTTCTTTGTTGCCATCTGAGGCCAAACCACGACAAGTAGTAATTTCTCTTTTTTTCCCAGTTATGATGGTCTATTTTAGTATTTTTATGTGGGCTTGACTATAATATTTGGATGCACAGTGCTGACTGTTCTGTACCTAACTCTTCAAATGGTATTAATAGCTATATGGTTAGGATTTAAGACACCTTAATTCTATTCCTGGTTCAGCTGTTGTCCTGCTGTGTGACAGCACTCAGAACAGAAGTCCTGTAGATAAAATTATGGTGATCATAGAATCATTTAGATTGGAAAAGACCTTTAAGATCATCGGCTCCAACCTAACGCTGGCAGGTCCACCACTAAGCCATGTCCCAAAGTGCCACATCTACGCTAATGTTGTTTACTTTCTTCATGAGGCCCTCAGATCTCTAGATGAGAAGCTCAGCGCTCAGTCATGCTATGACACTCACGACACTGAACAAGAATAAAGGAAAACGTGCTTGCGGAGGTGGGCAGACTCTGGTTAGAACCTGGTACAGACACACAGACACAAAGTTGTCTCATGCATTGGATCATGCGGAACCTTTCTAGAGATGAGAAGTTTTGCCAGATGTCAACCAAATAGGAAGTTTGTTATGAAGACTATTTTTTTTTTTTTTTCTTCTTAAATTGCTCCACTGTTTTCCACTGTAGCATTGCAACAAACTGTATTAGTGAGCTTCGGAATAGTTCTGAGGTGGGCTATGGTGTTGAATCCTGCATTTTAAGAGCAATTAGGATGTTAAGAAAAAATGATAATGGACTCTCTTCCCACTGGTATACCTTGAACTTTGTCTCCTGTCTGTCAGTCTTGGGCATATTGTCTATCCAATAGTTGTAAGGCATTAATTAGCCAAGGACATTTTATTTGGGAAGCATTTTTCCTCGTGTATACAGGAAGAAAAGCCTCTAATGTTCTTAAACTTTCAAAAATGATGCATTGCTGAAGGAAGGGAGAAAAAAACCTACCTGTGTGTGTATATATGTATATACATGCTTTTCTAGAGACCTTTAAGTGGAAGGATTCTATGAAGTAATATGCAATTTGTATAGTACAACACTATCTAATTATTTTTAAGTTGACGAGACTGACCTTTCTCATATTAAAATGTCACTTTCTCAAGACCTAAAATAAGCCACAAATGAAAACTGCACTCTAACTTATTCTTGAGCGGAAAAATTCATCCTTTTAATGCTTCCATCGTATTTCCTTGCATCTGGTAAAGTATAATCAGTGTAACCATTTCAGGGGACTATAATTTGTATAGTTACCATGCAAGTATAAAGCTGTTAAATTCCTTTCTTCCCCTGCTGCAGTGTAATACTTGAGGATCAGTTTGTTTGTTTTCCTCACCCTACACAGAGGGAGACATGCAAGTCCGACAGGAGAAATGTATTCCGATTATCAGGGTGTCAGCACAAGGCTGGGCAACCGGGGTGTAATTTTTAACACTGTGACACAATTCCAGGATGATCCTGGGCAAGCCTTTCTCTACAGATTTGTTGATTAATAATATTGCAGTATACTGCAATTCAATATATGGGAATGAATATGACATACAAAAATGCCTAATGTTCTCTGACAGAGCAAAGCAGAACAGCAAATAATGGCTGAATATTTGCTTGCTAGATAAAGAAAAGTTTTGGATTTCTTGGAGGACAGAAGAAAGGGAATGCTAGCTGAAAAAATGCAGTAGTTTAATTGCAGTTTGACAGCATGAATCAAACTGTTTTTTTTTTTCTATGTTTAAAGGGCTTTTTTAAATCATTGTATTTAAATTTTCCCTGTAAAATTTGTAAATGACACATTTTAGCAATTTAAAATGCTTTTTTTTTTTTTTTTTTTGGACTGACAACACTTGCCCACATTTCTCATTTGACACGTATGAGAGATTTCAATCTTTGCGAAATAGAGTTTTTGGTTTATTTAAAAAACCAAACCTGTCCCTCTGGTAGATAATTCTCAAATCTGATAACAGATCTGATAACAGATCTAATGGTGTTTCATGAATTAAATGCTAGGCCATTCTTCTGTCAAAAATCTGAATCCTGAAAGGTCATAAGCAGTGATAAGCCCCAAAATATGCTTTTGTCCTTTACCCAGGTATGTGCATGGTACATTGGTTCATTGCTCTAAGGACCAGCCGTGTAACTTTTCAGTGGAAGAAATTCTAATAGAGTATGACCTGGCTGGCAAGACAGATTAAATGGATATCACTCAAGTTCTACCTGAGTTTGGAAAACGCTGTTAAACTCTGCTACAGTGAGCGTTTTGGAATTGCTTGAAACTGGTTGACATTCAGCATTCACTGACCGATAAAGATTGTAGTTCAGGTGACTAAACAGTGAGGTTGTCACCCAAATTATGGGGTTAGGTTTCATTAAATAGAAGTTCTTTTTCAATTAGTCATCTTTAATCTGTGTTTTGAAAGTAATAAGTTATTCTGTTGAGTACATAAAGTTAATGCTGAAACCATTATAAATAAATTTCAACAAAATTTCTTCCTCCCTCAGCTCCTGCATAAGGTGAAGTGCTAATTTCAGGAAATCCCAGCCTTAGATGGTGGAAGTTTTCTTGGAGAGCCATATATTAATGCAGATGTTTTTCTATCTCTCTAAATTATTATGCTAGTATCGTATCACTTAACTTTGGTTACCCTTCTCTTGGCCTAATGCATTATTGCCAAAATGATGCCAACGTGTTTGTGAACCGATTCGCTGTTTGTTTTCACATGGGGAAGTTTTTATGGCAGAGGGACATGGTTTACTACATCAGGATTATTGCTAGCTTAATAAGAGTTTTTAAATGCTAAATTTTATAGATAGGTTTCTCCAAGTCATTCCATTCTGAGTGTAATTGGTAGTGATGTCCCTATTCGGAGCTTTTAAAATACCCAAATAGCAGTCTCAAGCAATCGGGAGTATCGAGGGATGTTTCGCTGGCATTAGAATTCCCACTTATTTAGCTTGGGAATATTGAGCTGATCCAGCACAAGGATTCTTGGCTTTAGTAGTGAAAGAAAACTGCAAACATATAAATGTGTCTAAGAGAAAGTTAATGGAAATACAAAAACACTTTCAGGATTGAAAACAGAGCTGTTTGTTTGATGTTAGGACATGCAGCTTCTGCCACATTGAGAGCTTGACTTCTGCACAGGTCTCCATCTGATACCGCAATATGGACCATATTTACAACCAACCCTTTTATCTGGCAACTACAAACTCTTGAGCTTTAAATAACGAATTAAGAGATGTGAAGATATTTGAAATCAGTGAAGCTAGTCTCTCAACTGAGAAGCAGGACTGTATGCAGGGACTGATATGAAGCCTGTTAGAATAGCTGGAGTTCTCCTGTTGACTTCAGCAGTCTTTCAGTTAGGCCCATGGTTAATTAATTAAGCTGGCTTCCAAACAGCTGGACATCTCCAGGCACCTTACAAGTTATTCTAATCTGTGAGTTGTCAGCACAGGGATGGATGGGATAGTTTGAATAACGTACGTCTGTTGGCTCTGTAGCAATACAGTTGCAAGAAGTTGCCTGTCTGTCTGCCTTAGCTACTAGCAAGGGTAATGGTCATGAGTGTGGTTTTTTATGTAGAATACTTTTGGGAAAAGGGTGAAAAGCAAGAGTTTTTTTTAATTTTTTTTTATTTTTTTCCCCTTCATCCTCATATAGGAACTCCTAGAGCATTCATATTTTGCTAGCTGCATTTAAAATAGGTGTTTGGTATCGTGCACACGAACCATGACAAGCTCCCCTCTCTAACAGATGTTCTTTCTGGAGCCTTCAGATTTCAGTTCCATGTAAGGTTGTTCATTGTATAGGATCAACAATTCAGGCTTTTGGCTATTCTTGAGGGAGAGGTCTTCATCTGACAATAGCAGTGACCCTCTTATCTCTGCGGGCAAGGGCTGTAGGTCAACACCTTTCATTTACAGAGGAAATTTTAGTCTGTGAAAATACCTATTGTGGGAATAAACTAAGAGAAATCTTCCCCTAAGTTTGTATGTTTGTGTGTTAGACTGTTCTGGATATTGTTGTGCCTTATCTATAATAATGAAAAATATGTTAAACTTGATCTTAATTATAATTATTTTTCTAAAGCAACATGGGAACCATTCCTGATGAGCCGTACTAGCTCCGGCTCTAATGTTCAGCATGAACTTCTCTGTGACTTTGTCATTCTCGCCACGTATTTGAACTAAACAGAGATCTTATTTTCTAGCCTTGGTATGATAGAAAGGGTTTATCATTTCTACAGTGCTGCTTCTGTATGAAAATCTCATTATGGATTTCAAAAAGAATGCAAGCAGTATGATTTTCAGGAAGTGTAATTACATTTGGAGCTGAAAGGTAGCTGTCTTGCAACATTTGACCTTCCTAATAGGCTGGGCAGAACATGTAATGGATACTTATGCTTTAATGGTCTTGGAGGACTGAGTAAAGGTGATCTTTAAATAGGGACCCTAGGATGTATTTATGTAGGCAAACTTATAATGGGGAACTAGTGCCCCCTCTCCCCCTGTACAAAGATTTGAAATAAAAAAGGAGTACTGAAATACATAGCGTGATGGATGCTGGGTTTTGCCGGAGTGGTTTTAGAGGGAAACCCAGGCCCATGAGAATGAGCACCTGAGGTTTGAACCAAAAACCCCGATAAAATCAAAGGGCTTCCAACTACTTAAAATAAAGATTTGTCGGGGTGAGGAATCAGACCTCACCATATCAAACCTTTGTCGCTTTGTCCTTGCCTGTAGAAACTTATAGTTTGAACAAAGCCATGTTTGTGTGTGTTATTTCAATAATATTTTCAGAGCTGGTATCTATATTTAAGTTGTCAATGTTAAGCACACAGTTATGATTATCTGTTCATTGCAAGAGGAATATATCACAAGTTATAATGCATTTTTGAAAAACAAACCTAATATGTTTTATATCTGGAAATCTGGATTCACAGTTTCAGTCAGTCTAGCGAGCTTTTCTTTTTGGAATTTTTATTGTGTTGGGCATTTTGTTCTTTAGGGAACATACGAATGTACATGTGTATACAAATACTAATGTTGAAATTATCGAATTCATCAGCTGAATGAATTCACCCTTGGTTACTGGACTCAGCAAGTGAATATCTCAGGTGAGGGACATCTTAGCTATCTTTAAAGGGAGGAATTTGTCTGTGGCAAGAGAGTGGTGCAGTGACATGATGGCAATACCCCATTCCTTTCTCATGTATACAGTCCTTTCTGTCATAACTCATGTGATTTCCAGTGAGCTGCTTAACGTCTGTAAGTGATATTTTTAATGGCTAATGTTTGTCACTGGAGGACTGGCCTCCTCAGGCTTCTTTAATAGGCAGTGGGGAATGTTACCTGCATTGAGCACATAGATTGTAAGGGGAAACTGAGGAAATGATCTTCACAGGGCTGACATCAGCCTTTGTGAAATCCACTTGCGTTTGTCTGCTTTTTATGTGCAGAAGGGTGATTACAGGACTATTCTGCTTCACGTGGATCTGCTTAAGGTTTGTTGCATCTCTGTAGTATGAAACTGAAGGCCAAGAGCATCACAAATGTTATATGTAAAAGCTCTATGCTAAGAAGTACTCTGTATACTCTGACCGTATGAAAAACTGTAAGCTGAATGGATTGGTGTTCATTTTTGTTACCTTTACTGCTGAAGCAAGGAATAATGTCCAGTATTATTTATTTAAAACTTCTCTGGAATGTTAACAGCCATCAGCAATCGAAGGCTTAAGCTTTACTATAATCAGCAAACCTTCTGCATGTGGGAAGTACAAGCGCTTGGAGATGTATTGTATGCCACATGACAGAGAGACTACTTGACATGTATTTTATTTCTAAAATGTCACTAGCTGGAAATTAATCAGACCTGTAATGCATGTTTGAATTAATTTATATTGCTGTTGGAAGCAATATCTCAAGAGCCTTAGCCAGATGTGTGAATGCTGTAAGCAGACAGTGTTCTCAATGGATTAGAAAATGCTTCAAAACACCACCCCCACCTCTCCCAATTCCTCTCTGCCTTTGCCTGCCTGACCTTTTGGTACAAACTGAAGGTTTTAACACGAGGAAAGAAAAACACCCCACCGTACCCAAACTTGTGCCTTCTGCTACCCTCTGGACCTTCTCTAGCTTAGCACCATTTGGAGTTGTTCCTGCGAATACTGCCAGTGACCCGTACCTGTTTGTGGAGCCTGCGTGACCTCTTGTTGCAGCCCTACCTTAAGTAGATGTGGAGTGTAATTGAGTTTTCTGCCTGGTGAAATCCTGAGATGGTCCCATCTGTTAATAGTGCATAATACTAGGAACTGCCATTTGTTGAAGCCCTAGAGTTCATGCTTTTCAGAGCTCTGAGTAGAGCAGCTGAATTGGGCACGATCGCATACAGAGCAAGATTACAGCAAATCGCTCCTTTGGACCCTTTCCAGCGTTGCGGGGTCAGTCTGCACATGATTTCCCTCCTCTTCTCAAAGGTGAGGGTGGAGGAATAGCTCTCCTCCTGGGGGCTGTGTTTTTTAAATCATCAAGAAGTCATATGTGTGTGCTTTAATTTGTAGCCTTGCTTAAATTATCTGGAGTCCTTCAAAAGGGAAAAAAAAAAAAATCAATTTGACTTTGGCAGCTGTCTCTACAATGCCTGCCAGTCACCATAGTATCTTGGCTATTTTTAAGTCTCCTGAAATCAGTCTGCATTAAGGCAATAGCTATGCCTGGATTTAAGCCCAGGACTCTATCAATATAAAATGATTTGTTGCAAGTTTAAAGATGCTTCATCCCTATTCTCTCTCTTTTCATTTACATTTTAAGCTTTCATCAAAATGTGGATCAACAGAACTAATAGAGCCTTTTTTTTTTCTCCTCTATCCTACTTCATGCTTTCTACAAAGAATCCCTGAGACTGTATGTTCTGAACCTCTGTCTGATGCGAGGGACTTTTTCCTTCTGTTGAAATAAGAAGGACCAGTTTGTTCACTGAAAGAACCTGCTGTGAGTCTTGCAACCTTCTCCGTTTGAATGTTTTCCACTGAAGTTCTGAGGGACATGAAACATGTATAAGAGAGTGATGGGCAGCAAAAAGATGATGCTTCATGCAATAGGTAATGTAAATAATCATTAAATAAGAGATTTTGTTATCCAGATTTAAGACCCACGTTTTCAAAGTGCTAAGTATGTTTGACCAACCCTTCTTGGTCCTACTGACAGACCAGCTACAGATGATTTCAGGACACTCGCCTGTTTCCTGCAGTTGGGATGGTGCTTGTGTTTTGGTGTTCTCCATAATCTGGGAGGAGTCATGCCCACAAGGGGAATAGTTGTGGGTTGGTTATCTTTTTTCAGTAATCAAGTTTCTCATCGCTATCTTGCTATTCACTTCTGTCGTTTCAAGCTTGCACGCAATCTTTGTGTCTGTCCACACAGGCTTTGTTGTTCCTTTCCCCTGGGGGAAACCCATACCCGATATTACAGTCCCTGCTGTGGAGAATTGCAGACAATTAAGTACTCTAAATCACTTTGTTGAGATTGAGTAGAATAATGTTGTTAGATTCAAGCTTGTTTTAATAATAGTAATAAAAATCAAGATCATGTTCATTGCTTCAGCTTCTCTTTAGTAGAAGTATAATTTCCCTGTAGTTTTTTCCAAGATTTCAGGGGATTTCTATGGCAGCCACCATCATACAGAAGAAAGGAGGCATTTGCATTCTGTGACATAAAGCCAATGATTCTGTCAATCTCAGTGGCACAATCTTTATATGCTATTAGAAAGTATTTTTTACTCACAGCCCTCAAAGCAATGGTGTTGTGAGAATGGTTAACAGAAAAGGGTATTCAATTAAATATGGACCATCCCTTTACAAATGCATTTTAAATGTATTTTCATGACTAAAATTACGATTTATTTGTAAACAGCGACAATATTCCCCAGTGTTCCCAATCAACCCATAAATGTGGGTGATTCAAAAGAAACCTTTCTCCTTAATACTGTCTCCTTAAAACCTGTTACTCAATCTGTGAAAAAAAAAGATTGGGCAGTATTTTTCTTTAAGCTGCAGTTTTGCTGGAAATATTTCTTAAGAACAGCACCATTTATGTATTCTACCTGAATCTGATTTCTTAGATGTATATGTAACTTAAAGCAGAATTGTTCACTATTCTCTGTGGGTGAGGGAGTGTCTAAAAAAAAAAAAAAAATCCCGAATCAGTTTTCTTGGCTGTCCCATCTCAATACCTGCAACAGATATTATATAAGTAAAAATTCTTGTTTGTTGTTAAGCTCTTTTTTATGTTCTAGCCATGCTGCAGGAGCATTAACCCTTCTGGGGGAAAAAATAGTTAATTCTTATTCATTGTTTAATTCTTTAAATTTTCATAATTTCATGAGGTGCCTAGCTTGTCTAATTTCTGTACTTTTTGTGTGAAAA
Source organism: Fratercula arctica (assembly GCA_947846985.1). Taxonomy (NCBI): domain Eukaryota; kingdom Metazoa; phylum Chordata; class Aves; order Charadriiformes; family Alcidae; genus Fratercula; species Fratercula arctica. The sequence continues at coordinate 5,857,879 of CANTUZ010000023.1, forward strand.
CCTCTTCAGGCTGTATCACTGTTTGCACTTGTGGCTTAGCATTTTGAGCTCCTTAGTTTATCAGCAGTATGAAGAAAATCTTCCTGGAGACTTTCCATCAAACCCATTTGTTGATGAAGGAGGGAACATCTTTTCTAATGCTTTAAAACAGGAGCCATAAATTTTGAAGTGAACTTCCAGTGCCCCTATTAATAGAGAAGTAATTTTTTTAGCATCCCCCTGACCTGAGTAGGTGGAAGGGGACACGTTGGGAAGGTGAATGCTGTGAAGGGGGGACGTTAACACGATTTAGAGAAAGTGGCTTTGCTTTGCTGTTTGGTGCTTTCTGTGGGGGTGTGAGAGGGAAAACGAGCCACTAAAACTGTGGTTTGGGTACAAATGAGTAGTTCAGCGGTAGCTGGAAGAGGAAGGTGTGAGTTCCTCATCTGTGGGGTCTGGAAGTTAAATTCTGGATGACCTTTCTGTGTCACAGAATCCCAGACTGGCCGGGGTGGGAAGGGACCTCTGGAGATCACCCAGTCCAGCCCCCGGCCAGAGCAGGGTCACCCAGAGCAGGTGGCACAGGAACGCGTCCAGGCGGGGTTGGGATGTCTCCAGAGACGGAGACTCCCCCACCTCTCTGGGCAGCCTGTGCCAGGGCTCTGCCACCCTCACGGCAAAGAAGTTCCTCCTCCTGTTGAGATGGAACTTCCATGGTCAAGTTTGTGCCCGTTACCCCTCGTCCTGTCCTGTCAAGCATTGGGAAGCTGATGCAGCATGAGTCTGCCACTTCATAGTGTCATTTGGGCAGGAGGTGATGCGTGTGGTGCCTCTGCTATCCTGGAAGCTCTTTCTTTGGTTCCACAGTGTTTCTCTAAGCCTAAAATACAGCTATTCCAAGAGCCTGAGGCTTACTCCAAACCCAAGACATTTCCTGGGACTTCAGTACATTGTATGTAGAAGAATGTAATGATATTTTTTCAACAGGCACTGCAAAGGGCATTGCCTGGTGTTTTCTGGCTGATGTCTAGTAACTTTATTCAGGGCCATAATGCTGCTGCTGTTGTTCTCTGTAGTTGTGTGAAGCCAGTTTAGGGATGTTGACTTCTCCCAGCGGAGGTACTGTTTCACAGGGCGGTTACCGCTGAAATAACTATTGTAAAATGTTTTGTAGGGAGAAAAAAGATTGTGTTTTTCGAAGCTCCCTGGGAATGGCCACTTTGAAAACAGCACTGTTCTATTCTGTTCTTATTTGACTTAAAAAAAATAGCCTTGAATTAATAAGATGTAAATTGAAGGGGGAGGAAAAACAGGTACCCACCAGTTGTTGTCATAAAAATAACCAAAAGAATCAGTGTGATCATAAAAGTGTCCAATTACGATGTTGTGCTGCAGAACTAATAAAAAAAGATATAAACAGAATATAACCTTGAAATGAAATAAATACATTCAAATGTCAGACCTTAGCATAAGACAAAATAGTCACTTGGGCTTTATTCCAGACAATTAATTGTTGGGTTCTAATTGCCAGGAGTGTATCTAAGAGCCAAATCCCCAAATCCAGCTGTTCCTCTAACCCCACGCTGCTCCTGCTGACAACCAACGGGTGTCCTTTCATTTATCGTGAAGTTATTTACTAACAATATAGGTCCTTATGTGCATCCTTAAAGGGCTATCCTTTATATCAGGGGAACTTAGTTGCAGTAAGAAAGACCATTTGGGTTCAAGGACTTTTTCCTTTGCCTTGCTGTATGTCTTATAAATGCTCCATATTAGGAGGGAGCTGGTGCTGGAATTGGTTCTCGGTGCTGTGAACTCCTGCTTGTCGCAGAGTCGGCAAGTATAAGATTGCCTGTCTCCAGAGAAAGAAGTGCTGCTAATCGTTTGCCACCCAAAATCTAGTTTTAACGCTTGCCCCATACTGAAGTAAACATTTTTTTTAAAAAATCTTATTTGTCAATGTGGAGTTTAATAAAGCATTTACTGTGTAAATACCTGAAAACTCTGCCCTTGATATTTAAGACTTTTTTGGGTTTTTTCTAAGACGGATTGCACTTCCCTGGGCAGTCAAGGCAAACAATCTTAAGAGGCTTCACCCGCTCCTTAACCGAGGAGATATTCCTTTAATAAGCACAATTATGTTCAGCTTTTCCTTTCCTAAATGTGGGGATGGAGGGCAAGTTTATCCATTTTATCTGAGAATAAAGTTTAGATTGAAACTCCATGACCTTCATATACTTCTGAAGTTTTATCTGTAATCAAACAATTAGTTTTAAACACTTCTGATGGGGGATTATTGGTTTCTTAGAGATGCTTTAGATGCTCTGATTCTGGTTTATGTTAATGTTTCAATGTCCTTGTGTCACCTGGTTAGAAAATAAACTATTTACTGAAAGTGAGTGCAGCTTTTAATGATCACCTCAATACTGAGTTTTGCTATAAATACAAAATCTAGCCATGCAGGCTGGCAGTGCAGAGCTCCTCCAGCAGACAAATTGGAAACTGTCTTACCCAACCAGCAGGGAATGCGGAGAGCTCTAGGTCTCACTTTGGGAAGACGGGATATAGCATAGGTGATTCCCAAACACGGCTTGCCTAGAAGTGGCGTATCAGGACAATATATGGATAATTTGCTTCTGAAGGTTTGATCTGTCAGTGAAATGTGTTTGTTTCTGATGTAGAATTTGGCAGATGCTTTCCGGATTGTGCCATAAACTATGAGTAAATTAGCTAAACCGAGATTCAGTTGATTCTTATAGAAAGCATCATGAAATCTTTTAAAATAACACTGTTGCTTTGGTCATGGAGAAATCTTGATTCTTTTTCTTTCACTTGAAAACTTTTCCAAACAGAAGAACAGCTGCACAAGCAAAACTCAGTGTCTCTTTGGCAAAACACTTGGGTTCCACACTTTTTTCAGTACAGGGAGAGGTCTCGGACTCTTGCCTTTTCCGCTGACTTACCGAGTCGTTGCTGACAATCCACAAAGCTTCGGGCTGAGTCTAACAGACCTGTCGTACATTCACGGACCTTATTTATGAGAATTACGGTGTAGCTGAATTCTCATACGTATGTCTGATTGTATGAAGATGTCACATCTCATTAGCCCATCATACTATCCTACACCATAATCAGTATAATTCTAGTGAATTGGAAAGTATGTTAATAAAACATGAAATAGAAACTTTTGCCTCCCCGCAATGGGTTCAAAATTGCTTTTCCCAAACATAGGAAATTAACACAAAGGGAAGAATGAGGATTAAAGCAGACAGTGACTGACTCTTATTTTCAGGTAGTGTTGGAGCATAAGTGTATTTAGGTGGGCTTCTGGACTGACTGCAGGCTGTTGGTTTTTTTTATTATTGAACTGAATCTGAGCAAGGGAAATGAAGGTAAGTTATCCGGGAAAGACAAGTTAAGAAAAGTTGGATTGGGACAGTGCAAATGAAAACAGATGGAAAGCAGTAGAGAACTTGCTGTATTGATTTTAGGATCATTTGAATTTCATATGCATAATGAGATAGAAGATGTGAATGGGAAGGACAGAAAAAAAGGCATCTAGAAGATGAGAATACTTAAATGCAGAGCAGTAACTTCTTAAGGAGCAATTGAATCCTAATGTCTAGCGTTGCTTTTTCTTTGAAAGACGAAGTCTGTGCCTAACCTAAGAGCAGATCTCACTGAAATTACAGTCCTCGTTAACTCATTTCTGCTCCTATGAAGCTTTACCAGCACTGAGGAGGAAGATCATGAATTCCTCAGGACAGCGAGGAACTTTAAATTTAATAAAATGCACAAGGAAGAAGATTAAATAAAATAAGTTTGCACATTTGTAAGGCAGTGATTATTCTATTTTGGCCTTGGAGATTAATGACCTGACTCATTGTGACTACAGGGCACATAGGAAACCTTTGAACTAACTCTTTTCTGAATGCAGTAATGTGAATTTTAGTAATTGTGTCCATACATATTTTACTGACTACTCTGCTTAGTTTCATTTTCTTGATGCTTTCACATTTCATTGTTGAAGCTGTGTATTTTTCAGATAAGCTTATACCTTTTACTGATAACAATTTGTTACTTGACTAACAGTCAGTAGCAGTATATGTTTAAATGTGTGTGTTTCACTCGGAGTTATTGCATATCCCGATTGACATGTGTTATGTTCTGTCAGTCCGGTATTTTGATAGTCTAAAAGGATCACTGTGGCAATGAAGTTTTGGTGGATTGCCAGTTAAGCTGAATAATCATCTGTCTGGTTGTGTATTTTAGACTTGCAACTGTAAGACTAAAACCATGTAAAGTTAGGTGCAGCTCTGCTCAAGGCACACCTGGGGTTTGGCAGAGACTTCTGGATGTGCAGGGCTGGAATCTGTCTGTAGCTTTGCCATAATGAGTTTTGGGTTAAACATACTTTGCTTACTATACCACTACTTTTTGTCTTACTATATTATAACATTATCATTACTTCTTCTCTTAAAGGCTATTCTGTGCAAGAGCTATGTTTTTATGTGAATTCACAGTGCTGTCTATGACAGAGCTTTGCTTTTGATTTAAGCCTTGGGCTCCACTGTAATATAAATATTTAATAGCAGTGTTAAAAGGACAGTGCAAAGGTGAGCAAAAGGGTAGATGCTTTGGAAAATTGAAGTAGAAGGTCAGGGAGAAGATGAAAGGAATGCAGCTTCTAAGTTTAAAATATTTTTTTCAAATTTTAAAAATCTGATGTAGTTATTGCCTGCTATGGTCACAGCAGCCCAAATGCTATGGCTTTTCTAATTAAACTGCATGCTGCATATGGCAACTCAGGTTTTGATGAACTTCAAACTCAGCTTTTTCTTCCTCAGCACTGTACATAAAATAAACCCAGTATGTATTGATATAGTTGTGTCTCTTTTTATGTTTACAGTGGCAATAGCAGACTTTTTTCTCTTTGAAGTTAGCAACAGCTTGCAGATCCTGTACTTCTTGTTTACCAGATCAAATGATTATCAGCAGCGATAACTGCCAGTCTTCTGGTACCGGCAGCACGCTGGTCGCTGCGATGGAGCCTTTTCAGAGCAGCAAAGCAATGTCTGTATACCATAAATAAGTCACTGCTGTAAAAATGGCTGGAATTTGGAAAGCTTCAGCTTTTTAAGCCTTTGAAAAATTCGGTCTATAAAATCTCTGTACTTGCATTGTCTTTTGTTTAGCTGTAGTTGGAATTAATTTTTCTGTTAAATTATTCCCTAAAATACAGTTTTAGAGGAATGAAAATGTTCATCAGCTTCAGGCATGCTCGCTAAAGAGAGTCAAACAAAAATGAATGAAACCGTACTGGCTTTTGATAGCTGGAATATGCAGGCATCACTTTCTAAAACAGAAAGGGAGTAAAATAAAGAGGGAGTGTTCTAGAAGTCAAAATGGAAATAATGATAAAATAAGAAAAAACAGTATTACTTTCCCCTCACACTTTCCATTCTGTATTTTTATTCTAAACAAGAGATTTTGTTTGCAAAGAATTGGCAGAATATTTTTTTTAACTTCCTTATTTTTTGAATGTTGTTCTTTAATATTTCTGCTCCTGTATTTCTTATGCCAGGTGACACTGGCATTGTAAGTGCTTTAGGCTATGGTCTGTTATTCTGTTGCGTACAGCGCCCAGTGTAGTTTGGTTTCCAGTTCTTAGTCGGACCCGTTAGAGTTTCTCAAAATACAAGCACTATTTAAAAGAATAGCAAGTCCAAGATTATAAAAAAACCAGTTACACGGTCAGTGAAGACCTGGGGAAGTTTCTGTGTTTGGTATGCCAGATAGCCTTAAAAATGTCCACAGCTTCTAGTTTTTAGAATTCATCTCCTCACTGTTAGTGAGCATCACATCTCACCTATGAAAAAGAAAGTAAGGTTTAATTAACCTGTTGATAGTGCTTAATAATAGGGTAAATTTGTAGTATGAATCTGTTCAGTAGTGTAGCAGCCAGGTTTCTTGTTTTGTGTAAAGCCCCTGGAAATTAGAATTATTTTCAGGGTGTCCCTGTGTTTTGCCTATTCTTTCTGCCAGCCTGACACAAAGGAGGTGTAGGTGGCTCTCTGTGGTGGCCCAGGCTGTATGATCACATAACTCCCAAGTCTACAAAAAGAACAAAAGCCAGGCATCAGACTCAGTACTGAACTTGCAATTTCCTGCTGACGTCTTGAGTCTGTGATGAAGCTATATGCTGGTTTTTCCAATAGTCAAGTGTTACGAGCAGACAAGGTAATAGATCCTCCAGCCGTTTGTTGCATATTCACAGTGTTTCCCATTAGCATTGGAGGGGTGACAGATAGTCTGAGAATTCATTGAGGCAAGGAAATGAGAGAGTGAAACAAGTTAAAAATTCCAGGTCTTGATTTTTAGCTGCCCAAAAGATATAGTATAATTCACATCCAATTACCTGCCATTTCCCGAGCATAGTTCTGTATTTGTACCAGAAACAAGCTGCAAGTATGTATGCGGAATTTTTGATTTTAATCCATTTCTGGGGGATATTGATAGTTAAACAGTAGTAAAGATCCTCTTTAGTAGCTAATTACCGTCCACTTAAAGGGTTCACAATACAGCAAGGCCACTGGTATTTTCTGCGCTCCTGTTCTCATTCTGCCACTCTGTAACTGTCAGCCTCATTAATATTTAAATCAGTTCATAAGTATTTTGGCTTAAATAAGCTTATTTCTGATCAATGTAATGCCATGATTTTATGTCTTTTTTAGAGTCTTTAGCTTAAAGCAGACGAGCTCATGATAAATACTGCAGATGTGTTAGAAGTTGATTAAATTAGTAGTAGAAATGGACAGTAGGCGAACAGGAGGAAAAATGCACAGATGAGCAAATTCTGGATTTTTCAGCTCTGTTCTCAGTCTTTGTTAATGGATTCACTCTGCAGTGAAAAAAAAACCCAGAAGTATTAAAAGACTTTTTTTTAAACTGAGGATTAGCAGGGGAAAAAAAAAAAAAGGCTTTTTCTCCTACTGTAAGAAGTGAGTGCTCTGTGAGCAATTTCCCATGTCTTCTAATATAATATATTTTTGATGTTAATTAGAAAAAAAGGTGTAGGAGAAGAATTAAACTCAAAATTCCTCCCCATATCCCCCCAAAGAATAAAAAATAAAATAAAAAAAAAAACATGAAACCCAAAAGCCTTTAAGACCCTTTCTTAATAAGACTACTTAAAAATGCACGTGGCTTATTTTAGCAATGGGTGAGATGAAATTATGATGTAGAAGTGCATAAATTGCTTTGCTTTAAATACTTAAACTTTGCTCAAAATGGCTTTTTGAAGTTCAAAATAAATTTGGTTGCCCATCTGCTATCAAATCCCCATGTTTCTTGAGAGTACTGATACCAGAAGATCCAAGTACCTCTTTATAGCCAACCTCCTCTTAAAAATTAGTAGGTCTTTTTGCAGAATGGCTGATCTGTGGCCACATTTCCATCATCCTGTACCGAAATGGAAGATGACCTTGATGGAGGTCAAGAGAGCAGAACGATATACCCTAGGAATGAATTTGAACTTAGAAGCTCCACTAAAAGAAATGTGTCACCTGGACGAATAGGAAATTATTATCGAAACAGATTTGCAATAAGCAAGTGCCCAGCAACTAAATATTACGATCATATATTATTCCACTGTACTGGCTTTAAATAACAAAGTGAGGATTTTGGAAAAGAAGACAGATGTTATATCATCATCTCAATTATTTGTATCTGAGATACTTAGGGACAAATTCCGTTCTATCAATATAAATCTAGAAAACCTCTCTAAATATAGCAGAGTCAATCAGTCTGTTGCCTTCTGATGGGAGAGAAGAATGTGAACCACTTTTGTCCTTGTTCTGTCTGTGTTGTAAATGGTTTACCTGAAAAGGCCTTTCCCTTGAAGAAAATTATTCTGTCTTTCAATTATTGCTGCGGTGATGTAGGCTCCATAAGCAAGGCCATGTGCACACATACTCATTACCCTAAAATACTTGCTGTTTAGTGTCAGCTTCTCACCCGTGGTATTTTTCAAAAGCGAGACAGGCCACAGTAACTGAGATGAGCTGAAATAACTCAGTCATCCTGCACGTGAGCCTCTTGAGCAGCGACTGATGGCAAAAGCAGTGGGGTGGATTCTCTGTGGTGGGTGAACATTGACATGAATTGAGCTTTACAGAGATCACGTAACTTGGAACTTAAGCCAGTTTTAAATCTAATTTCAATTGAATTGGTCAAATATATAATACGTAAGGATCTGTTGTCCTGCTTTACAAAAGCTCTGAAAATAGACCTTTCGAAGATTCATCGGCTTTGAGAAGAGAACATTTTGAGGGGGCACGGTTAGATGTATATGAAATCACAATAGGGAATGACTCTTCACAGTCGCTCGTGAGCTATGGATTGTCAAAGGAAAAGGCTAAGTGGAAGGTTCAAAACAGTGTTGCCATGAGATGCTGTGGATGCCAAAACAAAGGAACGGGAAGAACGTTTTGGAAGAAAAAAGCCATTAGATGCTCTTCAACTCAAAGGTAGAATACCTGTTCAAAAAGTCCCTCAAATGCAAATCACTGCAGGATGTATGAGTACACATACAGTATTCTTAGCTGTTATATACATACAGAAAGCTAAAATACATATAAAATAAATTTCAAAATACATTATGTTCTTCTGTAGGTGATTGTTAGTGAGAACTAGGTGAAGCTATGGTACCAAACTAGATGTATATCTGTTTTATCCAGTACAGCTGCTTTTATTTGGGACCCCAAGCTCTTTGAATTCAGTGTGCTACAGTGACATTCCCTGGCTACAGCTCACAAGGACTTCGAGTTTTTGTCTTTCAGAAATTTCTTGAGAATGTCTTGAGAATTTCCACAGAAATTCTGCACGGAGCCTAATACGAATTATTAGCGTGTATATATGGTATGTAAAAACATATATTTTTATATACACATGTATATATAACATGTATACAGAAAATATTGTAGATGTAATCTATAAAATATACTTCTTATATTTAGCAGGCTTTGTAGGCTTGATAAAAATTAATTCATATGTGCTGGAAATGGCTTTTTATGTGTAATTCTCAGTATCTCCCTTTCCTTAGTCCATGCTAAATGTAGGAGCAAGGATCTTATTTGGTGTTCGGTGAACAGTTCAAGTATCTAAATTGGGTGAGAAGTCTAAAATGCTAGAGAAACACCTACATGCACAGGTAAATAGGTTATTAAACTGTGAAAGGCAAAATATAACCAGTTTCAAGGTAGCTTCATAAATAAATGTAATGGGCTGGATGAGGTTATTGCTTAGAGCCTCCCAAGAGACCTGTCCCCCCAAATACCACATGAAAAACAAAACACAAAAAAAAAAAAAAGAGGAAAAAAGAAAAGCGAAAGAGAAGGAAAAAAAGAGAGGAAAGAGAAGGAAAAAAAGAGAGGAAAGAGAAACCCTTTCACATTGTGAAGGATCCCACTCACCACAGTGGGAGGAGTTATGGAGTTAGATATTTATTTAAAAGAATAAAGATGTCTGTTCTGAAATTATTTACATATATCTTCCCTTAATGAAAATGAATTACTTGTATTTTGTGTAGATGTGCATAAAACACTTCATATATCAAAGTCCACACTGAACAGTCTTGTAAAGTAAGAAAACATAGAAGTTATTACCCAAACAACGGGTTATATATGACTGGCTCTGTAACAGTAATAGAAGCCCATCAATCACTGGACAGGCTCTAGGACTGTGTTTGAGGTATGCTGGGTGACGCAGACCCGGGAAAGTAGTTGCTTCGCTAAATCTTCCTCTTTGTCAGAAGGAGCTGGTCATAAATGATGGATTTCTTCCTGTGTGATTCTACTTAGCAATATTTTACTGATTCATGTATACCAAAGGTTCGTGCGTGTAATCTGGTTCCGACTTCAGTCAGGTTGTTACTCAAGAGCACATGCTGTGGTCATAATTTGCATTTTATTAACAGTGAAACTCTCTAATGGACAGCCTTGACTAGATTGTTACAGCCCAGTTTGATTTTTAGGAGACTTTTATAATGGAAAAAACTTTTCAATTCTTCACATTCAAGAGAAATTGCAAGTACAGCCTATATTTATAGCAGGGTTTCTTGCATGTGTACATACACGTGTTCAAGTTCACAAGAGCTGTATGCAGGAAAAGAAACTTTGATCGAGTCTAAAGACATTGCCGGCATTGTACATCGGAAGCGTCACAGGCAAACCTGAAAATACATCTTGTGTCCGGAGACAAGGTCTGAGGTGGTGCCTCCATTTGGTGACTGAGCCAGACGGAAGTGGTCGCCTTGCTCACCTGGCAGGGAAAATACCATGGAAGGGTGCTACAGGCACAGGTTTGCTCTCTTCTGGGGTGCTTGTGGTTGAGGAGCGAGCCACAGCTTGGGTTTCATTTCTCGCACATCTCTTTGTCTTTTTCGGATCCGGGAATTTCAAAGAAATATCTACCCAGCAGCTCTTGGATTAGGCTGAAATAATGTTGAAGGACAAGATACTATATCGTTACACTTGCAGTTAATCAATACTAATGGTGTGCCTGGAGTCATGGAGGAAAATGAAATTTTGGAACCCATTCCAAATGTACTCACGGCAGCCAGTGGGAATCCCGGAGTCAGGCTGGGTTCTCTCAGCTGCTTGCTTTATTTAGTGGAGTGAGTGCTGTCAGTACGGCTTTAGGAAGAAGATAAACCCATTTTAAATGTGGGAGTTTCAGGAGTCTCTTGAATATATGGACACCTACACCCGTGACATTCAAAAGTTTGATTCTCTAGGGAAGGCATTTTTTCCCTTTTTAGAATTGATTGTAAACAATCCAAGTCCATAACAGGGAATCATAAAAGACAATTCTTTGATAGTCTGGTATGGTGGAAGAACAACTGAAAAAACTTAAGTGTTTGAGATGTTTGATCCTCAGTTAATGGTTTAAAACCTGCTTCAATACCTGTTTATAATAAAATTGCTGTAGGAGAAATAGGTTCTTACATGTAGGTTGCTATGGAATTTTTATAAGAAACAAACAGATTGAAGTGACAAAGAGTGCAGCAAACACATGCCAGACATAGGCGGCAATGCTTGCTGTCTTCAGCAACTTAGTTTTAGTGGAATTAGAAGCAGTAGAAAACCTGGTGAGTGCATATGGGAGTAGAGGAGGGAAATGAGTAAGAATTTATCATTGATTCTGAGTTTGCTTTTTTCAAAAATCAAGTAATTTAATAACTTGGGGAGAAGTTCACCAAGGTGTTTACATATGGGTTGGTTTACATTAAACAGAGAATAATTTTGGCCTGATTCTATGAAAGTTCCTATTGAATAAGTTGAGTTTTTTATCCATTGGAATAGCTCAGCTGGTTGATACAAGAATCTTCAGACATAAGCAGCGCTTATGAGATTGTTATACTTAATTAGTTTATAAATCTGTCTCCAATAGCTGCATATGAAAATTTAATACGCCAACCTCAGAATGACACGGTGCTTTTTTACTTTGCTATGAGGCAATATCCTAGAATAAACCAACGATGGAAGCCATAAAGATGAAAAACCTTTAAAAATAGTATAGGTGTTCCAGAGTTACTTTCACAGCCATAACAACAAAGGAGTGATACTAAGATACTAACGATGACAGCCAGGTTTGGAATCCCTTGATGAACTTCTCAGTAAGCTGTATCACCAATTATTCCTCCTTCCCCAACCCCATCCCCTAATACTGGCTATTGGATAAAAATTGCAATATAATTACACGTTCTGTTGGTTTTGCACCCCCCGCCCCCCTAATTCTTCATCTTTGATGTTTGCAATAGTCAAGACTTTTTGGGTAAAGGCTCTTTTTTTCCTTTCTATTTTTGAGCTGTGCTGATCAATACCATATGCCCTTCAGTTTCGTGGAGGCAGTTAGGTGTGTATTATCTATATTTTTGTGTGTTTGGGAATAGAATCCTTTTTGCAAGTTGTGCTTCCATTTTAAGGACTACCTATGGACGGGCTTGCTCATACTAAGGATGGGTAATGCTTTTTTTATGTTTGTTAAACTGAATGCGTAAATACAGTAATTGTTGCTACTCCTCAGAAGGGAAGCTCACCCAACGCCTGGGAGGCCATCACAAGAATACAGGTAGAATAATATCCTGTTCGTGGAGCTCTGCGTAATACATGCTCCACATCTCACAGGTGATAAGAGCTTAAACATTAATTCATGTGAGAGCATTATGTGATAGAAAAGGTACACAGAGTTAATTAAGCCTTGGAGGCATGCAGGACTGATCCTTAGTTGCTATAAATTGGCTTAGCTTCGTTGACTTTCAAGGAATCATCCTTATTTACACCACGGGAGGATTAAGCCTCTCTATTTTAAGATGTCTTAGGTTTGAATATGTTAAAGTAACGTGTACAAATTCTTTATTAAAAACCTGATATTAATAATTGAATATATAATAGGGTGTGTTTCCAAGAGTAGATATTAAATAGTTTTAAGGTGAGAGATAGAACAGTAGCCCATTTACGAATTCACAAAGGTTTGTAATGGTTTAATTTTTTTTTTCCAAACTGTGTCTTGGGCTGTGCCCATTCTCCGTACAAACCAGCTGAACACGTAGCGTGGCCCGTGTCAGAAGAAAGTGGACCTCTCTGATTACCGTTGAGAAACAGCTGCTTGCTTTCTTCAGTAAAGTGTTTCTTCCCCATTCTATCAAAATAAAATTAATTTTCCGAAGTTCTGCAGTAAAAAAGGAGAAAGATCTATTTTATCTCTTCCCTCACCAGTCAGCTCAGGGCTTTGCCCAGCAGGTTCTGAGAATGTCTAACCCCTCCTATGAATCAGGCCAAGCGGAAGCTTGAAGCCTGAAGTTAGGGAAATAATATAAAAAATAGACATGTTGAGCACAGTTTTGAGCCTTTATATAGCAAGTGGTCTGAAAAGACGGTTATTGCTGATAATTCTCTCTCACATTTTGACCAGAAATTTTCAGGTGTGAATAAACTTTCATGACGACTGTTTCTTGCAACGGGTGCATTCCTCTGAGAAGTGGCGGCTTCAACAAATCAATATTTTGGGACAAAAATCTGCACTGGAAAATTCAGTTAGCTCTGCTTCTGGATCGTAGCTGCTAACCAAGGTGTACTTCGTTGTGGGATTGCGTGTCTGCCTAGCACAGTGCAGCGTCGTGAATACGGAGTCTCTAAATGTTAGGGATTTTTTTTTTTGAGGTATTCAGATACAGATTTTTTTTTTTGTTATGCCTGGTACCTCAAGCTCACCGTATCCTGTTCTGCCCTGCTTTTAACTCTATCACATTTCCTTGAGCTGTGACCCAGACTAGTGTTTGACTCAAAAACTCCTCCCGGCAGGTGGATGTGGTTCTTCTGTGTGTTCTGTATGTGTATGAATGCATATACGTATACATAAAAACCATACATATAGTTGTATCTACTTATATCTCACTATATATGTAAGAGTATGTTTTACATTTGTTTCTTGCATCTTCCTTTTTTTTTTTTTTTTTATTTTTGCAAAGGTACTTTGTGTGAAACTAGTTTCTTGTGTCCAAATAATTCCTTTCTGTTTAAAGGAAATGTTTTTTTTATGAGCAGGATATACTAAGGGATTCAGACTATTGATTCCTTTCAAATAGCCTGAGACACTAGCAGCTTTATCCTTTTTGTTCATTTTTTATGGGTAATGAAAAACAGTTTAATATCATTACACTCATCAGATAAGGCTTAAAAACTCACTAAGGTTCAAAAGAAAGTCCTAAATAGATTGTGAGGCTTAGCTCTGGGGATGAATCTGTCTCAGGAGAGCCGTCTGTTTTCCAGACTTCTAAATCCTGACACATACACCCCTCCCCTCAGTGTTTATTTAATACTATCCGAGGATACTTCTGGGCCGTGTTTTACTATGTCAAGGGAGAATTTGGTTGGAGGAAGAACATTACAGGGTTAGTTATTCTATGCTATTTTCTACTCCTGCAGATACTGGCCATGCCACCTACTAAATAATGTAGCAATAATTTAGTTCGTCTTATTTGTCTTCTCTGCTTCCAGGGCATTTGTTTTACTGTATGGTAAGCAGAGGTAGCTTTTTAAGTGTAACTGCCACTCGCTGCCTCCTAGAAAGTCATGGAGAATTCATTGTTTGAGTACGGATCTGACCCTAGTGTAGGGAAGGACTGGTATGGGGGGAAAACCGCATTCTCCGTGCACATCCTTGTTGTTCTTCTGCATAGGCAAAAAATACTGTACTTTCTCAGCACACGACTCTTTCAGCCAGTCTTATGAACCTTAGTGATTGCTGATGTTCAGTCTGCCTGGACATGGTGAAGAGTTAAATCCATAAATCAATAAAAATTGTCTTCTTCCAATTCTGCCTTGTACATTCTTGCTCAGCGGAAGCCAGCAGGTAGGCTTGCATATAAACGCCACCCCGTGCGTAACCTCAAAAAGGTGGTTGCCTACTTTTATGCATTTTGGTATTCCATTTATCTAATATCTGGTATGCGGATGTGTTCTTTTATAATAAAGAGCTTACAATTTACAACCATGTAACTGTATTGCCATATTAACAATCTATTTTTGAGGAATTACTTGAGATTTTGGCAACGTTTGTTACTCATGCACGTAATGTTACCGGCGTTTTCTAAACTGCCAGGAAGGGAAGTTCCTCACAGTCAAATGAAAGATGATATGTGAAATATTGTCCATGGTGCCCAGATAGCCGGAATAAATTCTTAAGTGTTTGTAGGTTTTCTTGTCTAAGGTTAAGATGTATTGATACTATGAGCAGGTCTTCAGCGTCTTCCAAAGCAGTAGGAGTTGCCTGTGCTATAGCAAGTGCAAATGTCAGCACTTTAATGAACCGTTATCCCACAACATCAAGGAAATGGAAAAGAGTGTCAGAGAGGCATCTCAAACTTGTTTCTATTGTCATTTGAGTGTCATTTTTTAAATATGTCACATGCATCACTGTGGAGTAGCATCGTTACATGGTCAATGGAGTATATACTATGATGAGGGAAAATTCAGGGCTGGCTTTCATAGTTCAAATGATTAATGGAGCTTAAGAAAGGGTGCCATGTTGCAGAAGGAACCTTGTTCTTCTCTCAACAAAATCTTCGTTTGAGCTGTGCAATAGATAATGCTGGTGCAACTTTGCCTGCTTTTCTTGAACACAGGCCTCAGTCACTTTAAGGAAAAGACGATAGGTTATTTACCGTCTCCATTCACAATGTAGACTAACCATTGGTGTTCATCTTCAGGGAAATTATGCAGATTGCATGATTGCAAAATCATGGAAAATAGAACTGGTGGGATGTGAAATTATTCAACCCAGCTCTTGCCCCGAGGCAAGAGTGATGTGCATGTGCTATTCCTAAGACTTCTTTTGCGTGTGTTCCTGAAAACCTCCGATGGTGGGAACGCCTTGTCTTCTTAGCATTTAATTCAGGTGCTATTTCAGTGCCAGTGTCATAGCAAAAGTTTTTCCCAGTGCCTAATGTACATCTCCCTTACTTCAATATAAGCCCGTTACTACTTATGCTATTCCACCATGGGCATAGAGGATAGGTTCTCTTTCTACTTGTAGAAATGTTTTTTGTATTTAAAGGGGATTGTTACGTCTCACTTCAGTCATCTTCCCCCTAAATTAGTAACTACTAATAATTTCAGCATTTCCTTGTCGTCAGGGTTCCAACCACATTCATGCATGTTCTGCCTTTCTGTTATTGCATCTCTTCACTGAAATCTGGTGCTGAAAATTGAATCCTGTGTTTCATGTTGTTTAATGTGATGGTCTTCTAGAGCTCTGATCTGGGCAGATGCAAATTTGTGATGATTTTCTGGGACAGACAAGCCTAAGTACAGAAGTAAGGGTACAAAGATGCACTTTTTTTTTTAAGAAAGCATCTTAAGTGACTGATGCCACTGGGATGCCTCTCTGGGGAGAGAAAAGAGAATTTCACTGTGCATTTACTCCGTGATATTTCAGGTTTGTGCAAGGCTAAAAAGGTCCTGCTCTATCTTGTTTCGTGAATGGATTTCAATCTGGATTTTTCTAAGTCTGGCCCAGCCCCACTCTGTTGGGTTGGAACTGCCCTGTCTTTGATTCTGAATAAGGAATTTTACCCTGAAGTTGAGTGAACTTCAGCAAGATGTTTTCATTGCAATGAATTGTCATTTCTTCCCCGTGAAAGAGTGCTGCTTCTTCAAAAGTTTCTGCTCAATTGTGTCGTGGGGTGGTGGTACACAGGAGAGAACTGCTTGGTGAACGCAGAAAGGGCATTTGGCTCCTGCTTTTTCCCTGCTTGGGAAAAAGGTTGGCCGCTAGCTCGGGTAATATGGTGTAAAAATGGAACAGTAGGGAGAGGCACCAGGAGCTTTTCTATCTCTGGGGAGAAACGTCTTTTGGAAGGCAGCTCTGCAGTGTGAATAGCAAGTGTGTACAGTGCTAGCATCAGAGGGACTAGCAGTGAAAGTCAGAAAAAAGACCTTTCGAACAGAATGGCGTCTGTAAATTTACTATCACGGACATAAAGAAGCCATGTATCCTTGTCCCTGTTCCCCACAGATGTTTCATACTGTGTTCACTGCATGTATTTTTAGTCCACAAACAATAAGTCAAGTTTGCTCTGCGCTTTCTTCCACAGGAATTTGCATGAGTTTGAGAAAATGAGATATTACATGTGCAAGAGTCATTACAGAAGAAAAGACTTCCTTACGTTTATTAGTGGGAAAGGTAGGCTGGCAATTACATGTTTTAACTACTACTACTTTTTCTTCCACGTCAACCTATAGTGGTCATCTGTTGGTAATAATTAACTTTTTCACCCATACTCCAAATGGAAAGATTACTGGCAGTAATTAGATGAAGAGTATTCTAAATGCATGGCCTGATCTCACAGGCTGACTTTTGGATGCCTTACAGCAATTTGCACATTAGTCGAATGAATGACACAACCCCCTCCTCTACATGGACAAGCCCTTCAGAAAATATGAGCTAAATGAAACATTTCAACATGAAAATGTTTGGTATGGAGTTATTGTGAAGGACTCAAGCGTTGATTTCAGACTTGAGCTTCAGGGAGGAGGAGACTGGTTCTCATTCCTGCTTGTGGCATTTGTCTGTGTCCCTCAGCCACAGTGTGAGACGTAAAAGACCACGTGTGTCTTCTGCCTGGAAAAGCTTATAAGGAAACAGGGTAAATTCAGGTAAATTAAGGATCATCCAGTTTATTCCAAACTCTGTCAGAGTGAGGAGCTGAACTTGAGGACTCTTGACCCCTAAGACTGAAACACAAAATAATATTTGTGCCATAGAATAATATTGGTGACTCTGAGTCTGTCCTATGCACATTATTTAATTTTAGGGGTGCCTTGGGTAACTGTGCTTCTGTGTGTTCCCAGATTACAAAATCAGAAGGGATGGTTTTGATGCTCTGGTTCACAGCCCTGTAGTCAATCAGCTCGGGGATTCTCTCAATGAAACACATGCAAAAAGTCTTTTCAGGCAGGGGTTTGAGGGGCACGTGAGCTGAGCCTCAAATTAATAGTCCTGATGAATGGTCAACTTGACTTAATCACTAGTGGCAACTAGTCTTTAAGGGAAGTGAATTTTCTTTGGAGGTTAATGTTTTCGATTGATATAGGTCTTTAAAAGCAACGCACAACTGACACAAATTATCTGAAGAACTATTAAACAGGAAAAAAGAAAAAACCAGAACAGCTATTATTGTCATGAAATTTCATGAATCATCCAGTAGTACTAATTAAAACAAAGAGAGTTTTAATACCACAGATAAATCTGAGAAACAAGGAGCTCTTTAATGATAAAGTGAGAAGTAGTATTTCTCTTTTTTGACAGTGCTGTGTAGTTTGAGATCAACTTTTGTGCAGTAGTATGGAAGTGCTGTATAGTATATAGTGCTAAAATGGATGGGAGATACGCTTGCCTTGTGTGATAGCAAAGAATACGCGGCATTAATAGCAAAGTGGTTTTTGTATGCTAGTGGCAGAAGTAATGGACTCTGATGTAAAGATTATAGTCAAAGTAGTTGGAATTGAGATCATCTTAAGAACGCGGGAGTTTGCGGTGTTTTTCATTGGCTCTTAAGTGCCTAAAACTGTGAGGCTGTGGCAGCCCAGTGTTCAGCGGGAGCTGGTCCAGCAGCAGCGGGCAGTTCTGATCAGACCTGCATGTGCAGATACTCTTGCTGGTTATTTAATGCAATGGTCTAGTGGCCACCTGGGGCTCAGAAGGTCCCTAAAACAGTAATTAGTTGAAATCACTAGGCTGTAGCAGAAAAAGTACATTTTCTGTCTGCCCTGTTCTCACATTCTCCTAATGACTTGTTTTTTTCCTTGCTGTTAGAGACAGGATGGGGGAAACTGTTGGAGACAGTGAGATAGAATGAGCTCTTCTCTTACCAGGTTTAATAATTTTCAGCAGTTGTCAAAAAGTTATTTCAGAGTTAGCTGGGCAAAAATATACTGAGGTCAGTCCTTTGGAATTGTTATTTACAAAAAAATACATCTTCATAGCTCGGTAAAGAATGCATATAACCTTTGTGGATTATTACCTTTCTGTATCTGTATCTTCAATATTTTATTCAGATTAACGGAATAAAATTGATTCAGATTGCTGAGCCAGATAGTGCTTCCACGTTTATTATAATGTTTCCATAATAAGTCCAGCAATAAAGCAACATCTGTAGCTTTCTTGGGGAGAAAAAAGTAGCTTGTGAGAAGCAGTGTAACCTCAGGCAAATCAGTTTGTGCCTCGCTTCTTTCCCCAAACAGACTTTTTGGTTTAAATTTTTTTGTTGTTGTTCAGGTTTTGTGACTTGGAGCCAGAGCTCCTGTTGATCTGTAGACACGTACCCACAGTACTGAATGCAGAGACCCCCATCTCAGTTACGGGTAACCATTAAGGACCTGCCATAATAAAATCAGGTCTTGCAGGGTAGTGCAGATCTCCAGCTTGCGCAGTGTTAAGTGCTGGTCCTCCATCAAAATCAGAATTTTTTGATGCATTTGATGTTTTTGTCATCCTTTTCTTGGGAAAAGGAGGGCTAAAGCCATGATGAACTAATGTGGTGAAAGGTGTATGTCATGCCTGTTGCCACTGAAGAACATTAAACGTTTTTTTCCGAGCTCTTTGGGAGGGTGGGGGAAGTACTGGAAAAATCTCCGCAGTAGCTCAAAGAGCTCAAGCTCAGAAGGGTTAAAAACACTGCGTTACTTTTCCCTTTTGCTTCACTGTTGGTTGAGGAATATGGAAGTTCACAACATTTTCAGCATTGTTGGAAGGACATGTGGGCACGGGCAGGAGAACTTTTGTCAAAGCCACAATGTGGGGACAAATCTCCAACTGGAAGGTTGAGTTGGCGTATTAGGTCTAGAAAATGATAAATGCAGGTAGTAAAATATATTTTCTTCTGGTTTATTTGCATGTATTGTATGTTAACATTAATTTGTACTTTTCTTAAGAAGTGGAATATGATGTCTGAATTCTTACTTTCACAAATGTATTTAAGACATCTTCCTAGCTTTTTTTTTTTTCTCTGTGTGTAACACTCAAGCAGAAGTTCTGCTTCTTTATTATCCTTTTCGGCAATCAGTGTTGCCCTCAGGAGGAGCGTTTGTGCGTGTGTATGCATCTGTGTGTACTTGATAGTCCTTTTGAATCTTCAGCCAGTCCTAATATGAAAATCAATGGGTCCCAAGGCATGTTTGTCTTTAGCAATAGATCGGTTCCATCTATAACCTCTGCACAAAATATCTTGACATGTGAGTGCTCCTGCGGCATATGGAACAGCATTTGCTTGTTATACAGCATTTGTAGCAGCAGTATTATTTTGTTTCATTCTGGTTCTTTTAACCTTACATTTCAGTCAATTTATATGGTTTTCTTTTTTTAAATTGAAATTCTCAGTAGTTAACATAAAGCAAAATATTAACCAAGGGACCTTTCGAAAACCCTTTCCTGTAGGCTCATTGTTACTGAATAGAGGCACATTCTCCTGGCTCATCAGTGCGTTCTCCAGGCAGCGAGAGGAAAGCAAATGATCCAGGTTGTTCTAATATCCTGAACTGGAAGGCTGAAGAATGTATGCTTTATAGGATTCATAGGAGAAAACAAATCCTGGATAACTTTAGGCATCATGGTTTAACCCTGGTAGGCAGTAGAAAGTTAAGTCTATCCCAGCTAAAACTAGTACATTGGGGACTTCTTGGTAGATTTTAAGAGACCACAACTCTGCCAGATAGTTTGACAAGCCACTTCTAAAATATGAAGAAGGAAGACTATGTAAGACAGTTTATTCTGTATTCAGGTTTTTTGCTATGCTGTAACTTACCCTGGATCTTGTTTATGCTCGTATTATCAAGCGTTCAGTGGGAGCTTAGATAACTAAGTTAAATTGAAACTTAATGGAAGCTGAGTGCCTAAGTCCCCTGGGCACCATTAAAACTGGCAGTTCAAATTTCTAATGATTCGTAATGACTCAACCCCGTGGACTTTGAGAACAAATGTGCTCAAGGACTCCACTGAGCTTTGGAAAAGGCCTTGAATTTGCAGTATCTTAAATTTTTATAGCAATATGTATGCCCTTGTTATAACTGGGACCAGAATTTGTTCATGTTGAATACACGTAGGTCAATATGAATGCCATTACAGCAGACTAGTGCTAAATATAATTTAGCATAGTCTGTAACATGGCAGTGTTACACTTGCACTTTATGCACATACATTTTATTTCCCATTATGTGTGGGATTAACTGTATCTGTGTAATTATTTCACTGCAGAGTAGCCACAGCTGTATGGCTTTGACCATTATCACTTTGTATTGTTGGCAAATCTTAAGACTTCAGCGCACTAATGAAAATTGCATTGTTGTTCTTTATCATTACTCTTTAATACTACATTGTTTTACAAGTGAATTCTTCAATACAATGAATTCCATGCATAGATTTTTCCCATTCATCTTTGTTTTCTTCCTAGACAGACAGGCAAATTCCCTAATTCTTAAGCTTTGTAGTGAGAGATGCCTACCTCCACCCATCTGCCATCCCGGTTCCTTTGCTTCCATAGAGTGGCATCGTAAAATAGGAGACACAAAGAAACAGGAGATGTGATAATACCGCATCATGCTGCTTGAAACCGGGGCTCTTTACATCTGAAGTGCAACCCCTGTCGAGGACGGATATTGGGAATGCATTGCAGAGGTGGATGAGGAGCGTGCGGACCTCCTCGCGTTTGGAGGGGACCCATGGTGTCCTGCTGAGGACACGACTGAACCAAGAGGGACAAGGCTTTGATATTCCTCAGAGGTAGAAGTCAGTATGTGGGGTTTTTTTCTTTGCTTTATATATATATATATCTCAATATATATATCAAAATATATATATATATTTTGATTAGTTAAGTTGATCTCATGAGCAACTATATGTGGGAGCTGAGATACGTTATTTTCTATTTCAGTGATGCCTTGATAAATCTTAGGAGCCATCTGGGATTTTTTTTGATTAAACAGTACTTAAGCAGAAAAGGTTGATTGATGAAAATCAAGAAGGGTGTGAATCAAAAACCATCCTCCCTGTTTTTTAACCTGAAGATTGAAATTCATTTTGTATAGTTCAATGGAGATTAATATGCAAGTTAAATAGGCAAAAAAAATTAGCTTTTCCAGAAATGAGCACGCATTAGCAGAGAGAAATGAAGAGTTGCCTGAAGCTCAACAGACAGATCCAGGTCTTTGCTACGCTTTGCCATTCAACAGCACAGTAATAGAGGTATTACAGGAATGTGACTAGGAGAGTTTGCTAGAAATGGAAAAAATAATGTTGATGCTTAATCTTTCTGTCTGCAACTGTTGGACAATAGTCTCTTATAGTGACATTTGGCATAATACGGGCGTAAAATTTCAAGTCTTCCTGCTTCCAGGCAGCTGAGTCAGATTAATCTGAAAGCGGAATGCTGAATCATCTGTGGAAGATGGGGAGTGTCAGAGAGATGGAGTCACGAGGCAATTTTTTTTTTCCTCTACCAGGCACTAAATGATACTTGTTTCCCTTATTTGAAGGAGATTGGCCTCCATTAGTCATCGCTATTTGTTAATTTCCAATAAGAAATATTCTGTATCAAAACCAGATCCTTGCTTTATTTCCCTTTTTTATTATCAAAGGGGCTAATAGTACTTTTTAAAATATTCAAACTTGAGAAAGCAAACAGTCAAAAACCTGGAGAACATATTGTAGGGACTGTAAGAGAAATTATATGCGGAATGGAGAGTAGGTGCTTTTGGTTTGCTTTAGCTGTTTCTGATTCTTCAGATTTGTTTCCGTTACGGAATTGATATTTGCTCTCTTTAGAAGTATGGATCTTTTCTTCTCTGTGATCAGCATTTATTCTGATCCTTTACCCTCTAATGCCTGCAAATCCTGACATGATCTGAAAGCGTCCAAAAATAAATAAGACTGGAAAGATGGAAAAGGTCACATGCAATATGAGTTTGAATAGCATGAGCCAATTTTACCTGAGGTAGAGTTGTGTGGCTAATGCTTGTCTTAACAGTTTCAACACAGAAGGGCCTCATTTAATAAAACGACATTGAGGTGATCTTCGAAAATTGAAAATCAGACAAAAGCAGAAAAAAAGATTTATGCATTGAATATGATATGAAATAGCTTATGTTCATTAGAAGCTTTTGTTGAAGAGACATCCTCAAGACAGCCTGAAAAAATGAACAATTTTTAATTCTTTACCACAAGAGCACTTTCATTATGTAACTGGGTCTTGGTTGTTTGAACAATAGTTTAAGAAGGGTTTTGCTAAAACTTGTCAAATCAAATTTATCATGTTCGTACACATGGACGTGCAATGTCTTCCCTTTATTTCAGTCAAGTGCATTTTTACACTCTGGCTGAAGCACGTGCTTAATCTGTTTGCTGGATATCCAGTAGAGCATGTAGCATATGGATGTGTCAAAGTGTGACTTTCAGTGTTTTCATAAAATAATATTAAATTGTGATTCCTCTATTTAGTTGAGAAAATAGAAAGTTTTCTGCAGCTCTGCAATTGAATGTTTTCCTGTAAAGACCACAAGCTTTTGAGTTTAGATTTTGGAAATTAGTTTTAAATTATTATATTTTCTTACTGTAATGTTTACATGCTAAAACCCCAATCTAAAACCGGGATGTAATTGTAATTAAGTATATGGAAATTATAATGAAAAGGTTTTCCTTTTATTGATGTGAAATAGTGTTGCTGTTAGGTTTTACCTTCATTGCCCAGAACAACGTGCAGAAAATATCCCAACCAGGGTGGACTGAGTGAGATGGGTACTGGAAGGGGTAGCGACAGGAGCTGCTGTTGGACAGGTGAGGTACCTGCTCATGTCACAGTACAAGGTTCTGCTGCTTTTGGCACCTTGAAGCAGTTCGGGTGTCTCTGTGTCTGCTTCCCGTTTCATCACTGTATGTGAAGGAGTGAAATCGATGGTCTGTTCCGTGCTCGTACCCCACTCAGCTGTTCCCGTGTATTTAGATGGTGGAATTTCACATTACGTGTTCACTTCTACTTGTGTGCTTAGAGGTTGGCTGGGTACCTGTGACTGTATTCAAAGTGCACTTTTATTTTTGATCCTTATTATGCAAAAGTCATCTTTCTGCCTCTTTTGAGGGTAGTGGGACCAGCAAGTCGGTCTTAGTCTGTTATGAACATTCAATTATTTTATGTACTGTCTTTATACCAGGCTCTTACATAAGAGCCTCAAGCTCCATAATGATAAATACAATGGGATTCCATCGTTGCTCATCTGATCTTTTTTGGACTTTCTTCATTTAGAGCTATGCCCCGCAAACACAAACTTTCCAGAGCTGCCTGTTAGGCTCTCCTGCGTAACCTTCCTACTGTTGCAGTACCTGCAGATCAAATAAAACCGAGGCTTTGACGTGGGTAATGTATAATGCAAATGATCATGGGCTCTTATGTCTTTGTGACACATACAGGCTCTTTTAAGATTTATTCTGCATTAGTTCTTTGCTTCTGAGTTGAGAAATGGTTTTGCAAAGGAATGAACTTTCTAATCTAGTAAGATCATAATTTTGCAATTAAGAAATTGACTAAATAACCAGATTTTTCTTTGTCAAAAAGAAAATAAATAACTGTTCGAACCACATATAAATTTGCTTAAAATAGAGAACATTAGATGAGTTAGGGACCCAGGAGAGAAATGATTAAAACCCGTGGTGATACGGCTTTTTCAATCATGTGTCTTCCAAGGGCTGTTGGCACAATGAATCTCAGCAAGCTTATTTTGAAATCCTTTTCATGGTGGACAAGGATGACTGCCACCTTCTTTTTGTCTCTGTGTGAGTTTAAAGATCAC
Organism: Fratercula arctica; assembly: GCA_947846985.1. Classification (NCBI taxonomy): domain Eukaryota; kingdom Metazoa; phylum Chordata; class Aves; order Charadriiformes; family Alcidae; genus Fratercula; species Fratercula arctica. The sequence goes on from CANTUZ010000023.1 coordinate 5,882,256, forward strand.
TGTCTTAGCTGACCTGCCAGTGCTAAGCAACGCTTGTTAGTTCTAACTTGTCATTACAGTTTTTCTTTTCCTGTGTAAAACTTGTTAACAAGATCTTTTTCTGCATTATATGACAGAATTTCATTGATATGGGATTTCTCATATCTACAAACTTGATTATAAACAGAGGCTGTTGTCCATATTGCTCAAGTCTCCCTAAAAGAATACTTTGAAATACATTCTCCCTGCTAATTGTTCCTTAAGTAGAATTGGTGCTTGAACAGTTTCACCTTTACGTATAAAATACAATTTAGGGTGCTTTGATCCTGAGTCACGTCCTTTTAAGATGATCTAAATCAGACAAATCTCTGCTTTCTGAAACTACAGTTTTGGTGGTGGTGCTTACTTTATCAAAATTGTAAAATATTAGGAGAAGGGTCTGACAGGTAGGCATCTTATTGTTGCTCACAGAAACCATGTGGAATTAGGTCTCAGTAAGGAAAGCAAGTACAACAGCTCTTTTCTGTGGTCTGTGCTAGGGGTGTTTGCAGTGTCAGTGCAGAAATAGAAAACATCCCAGTTAAATATGGGTGCTGCTATGGAAGACTCCAAGAAGAATATACAGTATGTCGTGGACCTGAGCTGGGAGAGTTTCAGTTAAGAACATCATTTACTGAAAAAAGGTAGTTAACTCCTCAGTACAGCAAGGACATGGACCTGTTGGAGCGGGTCCAGAGGAGGCCACGAAGATGCTGGGAGGGCTGGAGCCCCTCTGCTGGGGAGACAGGCTGAGAGAGCTGGGGGGGTTCAGCCTGGAGAAGGCTCCGGGGAGACCTTCCAGCCCCTTCCAGTACTTAAAGGGGGCCTATAGGAGAGATGGGGAGGGACTCTGGATCAGGGAGTGGAGCCGTAGGACAAAGGGGAACGGTTTGAATCTGGAAGAGGGGAGATTTAGATGAGATCTCAGGTAGAAATCGTTTGCTGTGAGGGTGGTGAGCCCCTGGCCCAGGTTGCCCAGAGAAGCTGTGGCTGCCCCATCCCTGGAGGGGTTCAAGGCCAGGTTGGACGGGGCTTGGAGCAACCTGGGCTGGTGGGAGGTGTCCCTGCCCAGGGCAGGGGGGTTGGAACAAGATGAGCTTTAAGGTCCCTTCCAGCTCTAACCATTCTATGGTTCTGTGAACTCATTGTCTTCTCCATTGGTAGATACCACCTTATGATCTGTGTCCGGTAAGATGCTGGACTGCTGTGCAGGGAATCTGGTGACCTCTTGGTTAGGACACCAAGTTTTGGCACCTATATTAGCAGGGCATTAGAATGAATCCAAGTCTTAATATCTGTGCCTTTCAGTTCCTCTTCTGCAAAGTGATAACATTTTCCCACCGCTCGAAAGAATCTTGTAATGATAGATGTTATTTACAGGGTGATTTACTCATATTTTTATTGCAAATCTACTTTTCTGAAAGTGCTAGTGTCTGGAGCCAAGCAGTTATGAGGGGTTTGTCTTATTCTTTCCTCTGAAGGACCTTTCTCCAAAGGATAGTTCTGCTTTACCTTTATGGACCAGTCCTGCTTGCTTCAAAAGCTCCAAGAATTACAGTGTTCATATTCCTTTAGTTTGCTAGATTATTCCCTCGAATTAACTTCTTGTTGCTGTAAAATTTAACTAATTTCCAGGAGTCATGATTTATGAGGTTAATAATGAAGATTAGAAGTCTTCAAAAATGCTTTCTTTTCCATCCCAAAGCATACTTCTTCCCAGAAAGGCTCCTTCTTTATTTAGAAGCAAGACTCTAAAAACATAGATGATTTGTCTTCATTTTGTCAGCAGCCTACAATAAAAATTGCTTGTAAGATCTTTCCCAAGCTGGCTGCAGATTTTTAATGTGCGTTTAACATCAGGTTTCTAAAAAACAAACTTGAAATAAGAACCGACTTCCAAGGGCTGTGATGGAGGCAAGTCAACCACAGCCTGTTACTTGCTATTCATAACATGCACAAACACAGTCCTTGTCTCAAGCAATCTGTTACCCAAATAAATGATGTGTGGGATTTGAGAGCTTGGCAAGGCCTGATGGAGAGTGTTGGGGCTGCGACAGTTCCTCAAACTGGTGAATCTTTGATGCATTTGGCGAGTTGGATTTGGCTGCTTTCAGAGCTGACTTGTTTCCATCAGCCAGTGCCTCTCCCCAGCCACCTCTCTGTTCAGTACAGAGTGATTTCAGTTTAAATGCCGAGCAGTAGATGACATGCATATGACTAATTAGCAAAAGTTCCGTGTTACCTACAGTGCTGGAGGGCCATCTTGTAACATGTTCAAATGCACAGTCCTTGCACGCAGTTCAGGTAACTCCTAGTCTGTTTCTGGCCCAAAGCTTTAGACCTTTGGATCTAGAACCTCCATGGGAATGACTTCAGGATTCTTTGGTTATGAGGGTAATAAGCCTTTGATACCAAAGGAGAGTCTGGAATATAATAGCCTGAAAAAATTAGCTCAGTGACTGGAAATCAAGTACCTAATTTCTAGCACTTGAGATCATTGATGCTAGAGTGCTTTACTGTTGTAATGCTGTTTTCGTCTCATAGTGTAGTGGTTTTCAGAACTGTATTGGAGACCCCTGTGAAAGGTAACTAAGAAAAACAAACTTATTAGTAGCAAACATAATTTTGTAGTCAGCAGTCCACACCAGCTAGTTGAAAATCAGTGGTGTAAAATCATAGCATCGGTGGCTATGGATCTGAAGTGATTCCTTGACTATCCTCCTGCGGGGCTTTCCACTTAAATGAGTCAGCTTGGTAGGGGAGGACAGTGTGTAAAACCAGAAAATTTAAAATACTTGTGTATGGCTGAAGGGAAGGAGCGTGTCCACTCCTCTGAAGATAGGTCGGTATGGTAGTGAAGCAATTGATCTTCAAATCTTTATTCTTTGAGAGGTGACTGTTACATTGTTCCTGAAATTAATAACTTCAGTAGTAATGAATGAAGGTCCATGCCCTTCGTTCTCTGGGGTGCCAGGTACAACAATTGCCTCCTGTCGTCGCAGGGGCCCCTCAATTGAGGACATGGACAAATAAACAGGTCCTTGAATGAGAGGGATGGCTGAGCACTCCCTCTCCCATAAGCTGACAGGTTGGATAGCCTTTGCTTGCTGGGGTCAATGTCAGTGTACAACCTAATATCCATTACTGCCTCCATTTCCGCTCTTGGTCGGTCGTCTATGACGAAGGATAATTAACACTCTGGGCTGGGATTGATGAGCTCTGGGTCAGCTGCTTACTCTGTGCAGGTGAGGATTCACAGGGGCTTCAGCTCTTCCCTCACCTGAACTCCCGCGGTGCGCAGCGTGCTCTCCTCTGGCACACCGGAGCTGATGGGCTGCTTTCTCCTTCCTCACCACCAGTTACATCCAGGCTTTTTCCTTCCTCGCTTTGCCACAGGCTACCAAAGTGTCCTTGAGCTTTAACTCTTAATATCTCTGTCCCTGAAAGAGGAGAGAGAAATGAACACACTAATCATCCGGCAGTATGTTAAAAATATTGACTTCATAGCGCTGTGATGCTGTGAGGATGCAAAGACACAGACTGCATCGTCTGTAAAGCAACCCAGCTGAGCTCCTGCGTTTCTCGGTTGCTATTGTAGTTAGCCATTATGATCCCTCTCCTAATAACCTGCTGTACAAGTAGCTAGAAACCCATTAGGAATTTCAGCTCTGCAGCAGATTAGTGGTTAGAAAGATAATTTCATTGCTGTATCAGAAAGCTGTTTCCAGTTTTAACTGGATATTCCTAGATAGATTTAGATCAAAACCGCATAGAATTCCATCGTAGGAAAACTTCGTATTTTGAAACACTTGTTTTCTGTCTCTGAGGCAAGGGGAAATAACTTGTTTGTTAGAGGGATTATGAGACACAGTTAAGAAATTACTGTCTTAAGGTTCAGGCACGACAGCCAATTGATTTCAGTGTGGTTTGGATGAATGGCATCATCTTCATTCTTCCTTCTTGTCGCAGAAGAAAAAGCCTTATTTTTAGCTTTTCTATTTCTGGCTTCAGTTTTTTGAGCCAGTAGAAATGTACCTCCATCATTTGAATATAATGTGGTTTAGAGGAGCTTTAGCAGATCAACACTGTTAAAGGCTGGGGCAATTTCATGTGTATTGTTTGAGTCTTACATTTGCAAGGCAGCGTATGAAGAATTCTGTTGAACACAAATAGATTTAGATTTCCCAGAAGAAAAAACCCAAATGTCTAGGACCAGTCACATCTGAAATAGGAGGATTGTAAAAATCGAGTTGAGTATCTTTTTATACCTGTCTCCTCCCTATCAATTTCATTCATCTCTTCAGCAAGGATTTTTCAGTAACCTTGGCAACTCTGTATTTGTTTTCTCTTTTCTCCTCTGCTCTTCTGTCAACTGAAAATGCCTTTTTTTCTCTCTTTTTTTTTTTTTTTTTTGAGATGTAAAAACTAGAATCCCAACCAAATCACATTAAAGGAGGAAGAGGGAGGACTGAGAGGAAAAGGTTTAGAATGCTTTTCTAATGCAGATTTTATATCCCTATAAAGGAAAGCTTAGGAGTAGTTGAGAGAGCTTAGATATGATTGGAATGTTTTAAACAGGGTTGTTTTGTCAATATATCTTTCTGTGTGGGAATCTTTTAATTCCATCTAAAACGCTATTGAAATGCTATTCTTGTGCTAAAATGCCTGATCAGGTAGGACACTGATCTTGGCTGCCAGAGTGTTCCTTCCATCCAAAGCAAAATGGAAAGAGAAGTGAGCGATGAATCAGGTGAGGCTGAGGGCTTCAGCGTGGTGGCTCTTCAGCTAAAGCCAGTTCTCTCATAGCTGGGCTACAAAGTCTTCCCAACTCATCCCTTCAGTGTAAAGTTCAGATATTCTTCAGAAAACATGAAAGGCTTAAAATCTCAAAATTTGCCTCAGAAATGAAGTTGTCTTCTGGACAGATTCTACGTCAGGTAAAGTGCTTCTGCTAGCGTATTTGTATATATCCTCAGGACTTTTAGTGGCACCACTATATTGACTGCAGATCACAGCCCTTACCGACTATGCTAATCTAAGTGGGAGAAATGTGTCGTAAATCTGGCTATAATACTGTGTCCTACCCAAATCCCAGCTCAAGTGCATATATGAACTGCTTGTACCAAGTACTTCCATTTGGGTCATGCTTTTGATCTTGTTTTTAGCCCCCCTTTGTTTATGGAAAATGATACAATAGATGAGAAGCTTTTTTGCCTCTTAGCAAGTTGTAGTTCAGGGCCAGATTCTGAGGGGAAATAATGTCTCCTCATTTTTAACTTGCATGACTTGCCGAGACGGGAAGTTTTTTTGAGCATTCTTCTGGATATACCCAGATTTTTACAGAGCTCGTACGATTCACGTCTCATACAAAGACTGAGGGAACATGAGGAATTCATTATGTGCACGTTCATTTTCCAGGATTTAGGTATTACATCGGATGGCCAAGTGTGCCATATTCAGCTTTTATCTCGTTAGTCCAGATGCATTATAAGCACCTAGTACTTGCTTTTTAAACTGGGATGTTATACTTTGAAATGGAAAATTCTCTGCTGTGTTGTTCTGCAGTTATGATACATTATTTAACTTTAAAAGTTCTGCACTGTTGAAGGACTCTGATAGAAAGTCAAGTTTGTTGATTAGGAAAAAGTAATTGAAATTTGTTTTATTGGGGCAGGGGAAGGAAGGGAAAATGATTTCTATGTATCTGATAATAGAAACCATTATGGTCATTTATTTTAGTTTCTGTAATTGAATTTCAAAGCCTTCAAGTTTAGGTGTATGCACTGTGGATACATCCAATGCAGAAACTTTGTGTAATTCCCTTGTCCACTCTTGATCAATTTTAGTGATTGTATAGATTTGTCTTTCAAAAGTTGACTCCCAGACCGTAGTTGAAGAGCAATCTCCAAACTAGTTACAGTATTGACAAAAAGCTAACATAGGTCATGCTTCTAATTGATGCTGACGGCGCCTGCAGAACAGAACTCTTTTGGAAGGCAAATAGAACATCATTTCCTCCTTCCTGCACAGGCTGGGGAGGGTAACAAGCACGTTCTTGAATTTGTAATTCATCCTTTTCTTTTTAACCTCTTCTTAATCTGGGTACATTTACTGAAACTCAAGAAATGTAAAACCAGTCAACAGGACTAAATTCAAAACATGAAAGGTTTGTCAATTTGTGATTTTATATTCGGTGCAATCTGCAGTACTTCATTTTGCATTCGCCTTCAGAAGTAGCGTACGGCTGGCTCCCCGGGTGAAACAACAGAGCATTGTGGTGATGCAGTCAGGAGAGGAAAAGCACCTTTGCGTTCTCATCTCACAAAGACTTAACCTCTGTTTGTTTCATAACTTTGTCGATGTCCCAGACAGCAGAAAGCTGGGGAGACAATTGCAGGACCCGCATCGATGAAGGCATCTGCTGAGGTAATTGTGTGCGTTTCTGAGGACCTGAACAGTCCCCGAGTTGGCAGAGTTGCTGCAGGGGGCATCTGCCTGCGTGTAAATTCAGGGCACCTCTTAGAAATGTTGTCCTTCCATTTGACAGAACTGCTTTTGCACTGATAATCTTTAAGTAGTTAGGAATGTTGCAACTGGCAATGTCTGACTAGTTTTCCCTCTCTTAAAACAAACCAATTATCCATCCATGACAAGAATAGAAACAGAAGGTGGTAATTTCTTGCACTCTTTAATTGCCTCCCAAAGAGGATAAAACAGTTACTTAAAAAGAGTGTGTCTTCATCTGCAGTGTTGAAATAAAGTCTTTTGAGGATAACTTAAAAGGACAGATGACGATTCTTGGTTTGTTAAGGAAAGGCAGATCTAAATTAGCTACTGGCTTCGACAAAACTTGCCTATCATTAGGTATTCTCTCTGTCATATGAAATAGTGCAAATAGCATGGGAATTAATGCATGGGTTCCAAAAAAGAAAAACAAAATTTAGGTAGCTGGCATTTCAGAAGCCATTAAGAGATTCTGCAATAGAAAAGAATGGTTCGGTAGCTGGGGAGCAGGCCTGGGATGTGGCTTACTCTGCAGGTATCCTGCAATCTTCCTGTGTGATCACAGGTCAAGAATTTTGCATGTACAGGAATTCAGTCCTCAGTTCTCCTTGTGAAAGTGTGCCATTATCCGAGACTTATACTGGAGACTGATTTCTTTAGGTTAGCACTGTAGTCAAGAATATCTCCGTGCATCATTCCAGCAGGCAGTACAGGACAGAGGTATAACTTAACTATCCTGAATGGTACTTTGGGTAAGTTTGTCCTACTCCACGGACATCAGAGGGGCCAAGGGGAGATGTTCCCATTTAGGGTTGTTCAGACTGGGTGTTACCTCACTGGTCTTCCCTGTGGGAAGCAAATGAGCAGTCGAAGTACGTTTCACGTGTGCTTACAATATTGCTCTCCACATGAAAAACAGTACAGGTACAACTGCACACAGATAAGACAGTGATACTACAGATACTGTAGCATCCAGTAGTCTTGAAATCCGAGCACAGACACTAGGTGCATTACTCTGCTTCTGAAGAACTCGGATCTGAATTTCTCCCCTCCCCACCCAGCCATAGGCCTGAATACTCTCCAGCTCCTGGTGTCGCTCCCCGCAAGAGTTCAGTGTCTGAAAATGCAGTAAGAGTGTGCTGTGATTGTTATCTCCAGGAGCTGTCAGCGATTGTGATGGTGGTACGGAAATATCTACAGTTAATGAAAGTTTCTACAGGCACAGTATACTTAGAAACTTCAGTTGTGCAGGTGGAATGTCTTTAAAATGTATAGCAGGAAAACACTTTTTGTTATGCTGGCTCCAAACAATCACTTGCATTAGTTTCCCACCTGTGCTCCTATTTTCTTCTGGCTGAAGGGATGAAGATCCTATTTTTTCTGTGAATAAACCTGTCCTTCTGGGAACTGGCCATTCACTTGATTAGATCTAGGTTAATCCCGGTTCCTGCTTGTGTAGTGTCTCCTTTCTTTGTCATATCTCCCTTATCTCCTGTGGCTACTATGTGGGTTGTCTTTTCCTTTGTGTTAGGTGCATGCCTTGAAAAATTTAAGGCTTGGAATATTTTGAAAAATCTATTTGATATATTGCACAGGTGTTTTTAAACTTAAAAATAATTTTCAACCAAAATGGAAAATAAAATTTTAAGCCAGCTCTAATGAGAACCTGCAAAGAATAGTCTGTAGGGGCTGTATCCTAGAGGATGTTTAGTAATGCCTCCTTTTTAATAATGCGGAACATACGCTAGAAAAAATGCTGTGTTGGAAACGCTTCTGCTGCAGGCAGAACACACACTAGCAAGGGAGCTGAGGGAAGAAGCATGAAGTAGACCAGTGAAAACATGTTTCGCGGGTATAATTGCATTTCTGCAAGGAATTCTTCCAGCGTAGAAATGCCTAAAAAAGACTTACCCCATCTAGCTATCGCTGTTAAGGCAACCTCCTGCAGCTGCCACTCAGACTGATTGGATTTCTCAAATGAATAGGATGTGCACAAACTGAGGAGCTGTGTAGATCCCCAAACCTCCCTCATATAAGTCACTCAGTGTAGGTAATTTGTGTTCCTCATTAAGAAAAATCCCATACTATTTCTTTATTATTAAATTTATCAGATTTATCACCAGCTCTGGTAGGATTTATTCAATTTTCCATCTTTTTCTGAGCAAGTTGCATGCAGTTTGTTTAAGAAGGGCTAGCAGAGACGATACAACCAGGAACTGCTGATTGGCAAAGTGGGCTGTTGGGTGAATTTCTCGTGGGTTGTATTTTCTTGCTGCCAGGGAGCATTCAGTAGAACCTTTGTGCTTTCGGCTTTTATTTCCTGGTGCACCGGATTGACATAGGAACGGTGAGGCAGCCAAATTTGAAGAATCACACTGAAACGTAAAAACGTAATGAACGTTTTCTACCTTCAACCTTTGTGTAGAAACATTTTGGTGTAATTACTGTGTCAAATTGTACTGACATGTAGTGTTTAATCATTGTACAAACAGAGGGAGAAAATCCCTTTTTGTGAATATTTGGGTTTTCTCTTTTCTTCATTCTATGTTTTTTGTTACCTATACGTTACATAAAATACCACTGAATGTTTTGAGGCATGGCAAGCTTTACTCAACACTTGTCAAAACAAAACAGTTTCCATTTTATTATTCTCTCTGGTAACAACTAGCAGAAAGTATGTTTTGGGAATGAAATCATATTAAAAAAGCTAGTTATTTATGGCTTGTCAGGCATGTCATTGCAGAATCTACCCCTGCATTGCTGGATTCCCAGCTAATGGCGCCTGGTGGAGCTGAGCTTTGAGAAGTTTTGTGCCCCTGCATAGAAGTCTCAGCCCTTTAAAAATATTTCTGATTGGATGCTGAGAATGACTTTTCCCTATTCCCTTGGATGTGGATTCTTTCTATTTGATCTCATCACTGTGTTCTCCCTGCAGAAGCTGCTCTCTGGTTGAATTCTGAGTGGTGAGGTGGGATTTTTCCCCAAAAAATCTTTCAGCAAAGATGCAGTTGGTATAAATTGCTGGTATAAGGGTACGCATCTTGCACTTAGTGTGTAAGGTGGAGAGCTCTGCAGTTGTTCTCAACCCAATGGAAATTATTTCATCCACTGAAATCAGGTGCCTTGAGAAAGGTCTCCTGTGTTTCAATATCGTGAGTGTATCGCACTGCTCTGAAGGTAACGATTCAGGCTCCTAAACTGAATTGAGAGCAAACCCACCATTGCAGATCAGTGTGACCAAACTCAATGTGATTATTGCTGTTGTGCCACCTTCATACCAGGAGAATGGCGAACACTGGTCTGTACTGGGAGGCAGCCGGGGTGAAATGTCAGACTGTCCCAAGTTGGGATTTATTTGTTACATCTAGTTCTCATGCACAGGGATCCCTAGTAAGCATTGATGTCAGGTGCTAAGAACCACTTACAGGGAAAATCCAAGCATCCTCCATGTATAAATTTTCTTTGCATTAACCTTGAAATTCAGCTCCAATTTGATCATCATGCATAGTCTGTACTTGCATTGCTGCTGATAAAAGAGACTGTGTAAATGTCAGCTTTGGGATGTCTTAATTTACAGAGCTACAATTGTTTGATCCTTGGAAAGGCCAACATGACATCTCATTTCTACTTTAAATATGCCTGATTTGGGGAGGGGCTACAGACTGCAGATTAAATCTCCAGTTCATCAAATCCTGTAAGGATTGTCCATTACTTTGAGAGCAATTTTCGCATACGGAAAGCTGAACACGTGCCAGGCTGCTCAGTGCCCTGCCGCCACAAACTCAAGGGAAGTACGGGAATTGAATACCCTGTTAGTGTGTTTTAATTCCATAGAGCAGGCATGGTCCTGCGGAGCTTTCCCAGGAGTCACAGGAGAGGGACACAGGGTTAGAGACTGCAGAACTGGCTGCTATGAGGTTTGTGTTTCGGGTCTTTTTTACTCTGGACAACTGGGACGGCAATTCAGCTGAAAGTGGGGGACTAAGGGAAACCTTTCTTAACCTGAAGGATGAAAACAGAGAAAAAGTGACTGTTAAAGAAGAAAGGAACCACCCGATCTAGGGACTGGAAGAGTTTTTGAGATACTCAGCAACTGAGGGAAATCTTTTAAGTATCTAAACTGTGGCAGTAAATACTTGCATTGGAATATGGGTAAGATTACAAGTCCTTAAACTTTTTTTCTTTCTTATTTTGTGGAACTACTGCTTAAATTTATCTCTGCCTCCTCTCCAAATTGAGCATGAAGCACGAAACTCAAGATATCTGTTCCATTGGAAACTGGTGTTTTGAAATGTTTCTCGTCCCAAATGATTGTGAATAATCATAATTCTCTGTAATGTAGCGGGGAGGGGGGGAGGAGGAAAAATTAAATTATTACGCTGAAACAATTTCAGTAGCATTAAAAAACATGCACAGCCATTCATTGAACTGATTGAAAAGTTGATCCATTGGAGTGAAAAGTTCTAGTTTTGTTCTTGTTCTAACGTTATACAGGAGACTTCAGTGCAGTTGGTATTTTTTTGTCAGTGGAAATACTGCAAAAAACATTATTAAGCAGTGGTTCAGTACGTGCCCTGAGATTCTGGGCTCTTTTTTAGTGAGTAGAGTGCATATTCTTCGTGCCTCTGCAAATATCCAGGGGGTTTTGTTTCTTGAGCTTCTGTTTGAACAGGGAATTGTAAGCACTAGGAAGGTGCAGCAGACTGCCAGCATTGAGAACGTGTCTGTGAAAAGTGTCTTCTATTTAAAAACCAAACAAACAAAAGTGTTATGATGGACAAACAGCTGTTATTTCCTGGGGAAACGATGACTTCTGCTAAATGGGCAGTGCTCGCCAGGGCTAGTTTGAGTTGCGTGCGAGTCCCCGTTGCTGGCAGCGGTTTGTGACCAGCAGTGAAGGCAAAGCAGAAGGGGGAGCTCTCAGAGCAGCGATGGGAGGGGAGCTGGGGGCTCTGCAGTGCAGCCAGTTGAAGCAGAACTCCACTTTGCTTTTAGATTAGGAGGGAAAATCTGTTTCTAGTCTGTTCTCGTTATTGCTTAAAGCCACTAATGACCTGGATTTGAACTGGTCTCCTAAAGGGTACAAGGCTCTGTCTCTCGTTGCCAATCCCCAGAGCATGCCGTTGCTCCCAACACAGATTGGAAACAAATCCTGACCTAAAGTCATCAGCCTTAGGTTTGGGTTACTCTGATGATAGATGGCAATTTAAAGCTTTTTGCTGTCCTCCCCAGTCTTCCTGTACCCATCGCATCCTATTCTTCCTTCAGCCTTATAAATCCAACTAAATCTTCTGAAAGGAGATTATGGACTGGTAGATTTTTTTAAATGGTGTAGAGCTGTAAGAGAAGAAAACAAGGTGGATGTTCACACGCCAAGTCTTCCCCACCACCATTGCATAACAGGCAGAAACGTCCTGAGCTTAATCTGCCTCTTCAAAGGAAGATTCCAAACGCAGTCTCTCTTGAGCAGGATATTTTCTTCTTTTTGATACTAACACTGACTAACGTCTGTGGCTGCTGTTGTATCAGCCGCTTACTGCTATATTCTTCCTGGCATTTACTGCTATGTTATACCTTCAGTTTTGTTACAAAATCCTTATTGACTTCACTGGGCTTTGTATCAAAGCTATCAACTGCTATTTTCTACCCTTTGGCCTGAATTCTGTTGAGTTCACAGCCACTCCTTATTCCTGGGATAAAGAAGGTACAGGATAGCCGAGCACAGGCCCTGATCTCTCTGTGGAATTCCCGCTGAAGTTTTTGGATTCTGCAGCAGGCGTTTGTTGTTTGCTCAGTGTTCTCATAGACTGCAGTAGGAGTTGTGCATGAACAACGAGTGCAGAATATGGCCGTAGTGCCTAGTGACCTCTTACCATCTGGTTCTGGTTAGCTAGCAATTTCTGATGACAATTAAAAAAGGAAAAAAAGACAAACACCAACAAAACGCTGAATATTTGACTATTAATTAAAGTAAATGCATGTCTCTCTGCTATCACTTTCTCTTCCAAAACCCCTCCAATTTCTTGTAGCTCTCCCATTGCGTGTCCTCCAAATGCTGCTTTATGACCTAAGAGCAAGCATTCTTTAAAACAGTACTTAAACCAATATAATCCCTTTGTCTTTTATTTTCCTAAATGTTGATATTGTAAAAAAAATTAAAAAATCATAGAAAAAGCTACGATCATATTAGGAAACTCCTAGAGACTTCTGTTGTAGTGCTGAGATCGAGCAGATATCTCAACGTGTGCAAAGACTCTCTGTCATTGTCCTATTGATTTTACATTGTTTGCAATACTTAGTGAGGCTGAGGTGTGGTGGATGAGGCTTTCAGAAGGAGCTGCTGATCTATTTTGGGCAACCTGCTTTGGAGTAATTTACAAGAGACTGATTTTTAAACTTTGAGCTATCCTTACTTTCTATACATGGCGTTTACTTGTGGGTGTCTGAAACCAGGTAAGTGGACTCCTGATCCCCCCTCTCCCCCCTCCAAAGATCACTCTAATTAACTTAGATTATATTCTGGCAGTGTGCTGTCTCCTTTTCTTCATGTGCTTTGCTGCCTTGGGGCCAGCACAGGGAAGCAGCCAAGTACTAGTAAGAAAGTCTTCAACAGCCTCTGACTCACAGACTCTGACGGTTTCTGCCGAGCTGATCCATCTCTTACCTTAGCTGCCCCATCCCTCTGCTGAAAATTCAGTATGGGGAACGTTCTTGGAGATAATAGAAACTTTCTCCTCTCTAGTTTAAAAAACATGAAAAATAAGATTCCCTCCTACATTGCTCGTAGGCTTTCTCTCCGCTTTCACCTCAAAGCCTTGTTTATGCAGGGGTGGGGAATGTCTTCCCTTGTTCTCACCTGTTTCAGATCGATACAGCGACCTTCACTGAAGCTATGATTACATTGGTCAGGGATGCACCAAACCTCAGAATATTTGATTTGTCCTCAACCTGAGGTGAGCACTCTGAATGTATTGTTTTTTTTCCTGACCCTTTGCAACTGTAATTCAGTTTAAATCTGCAGGGATTGCTTTAAGATTACACTAATAAAGGAGGTAGGTTAATATCCCTTCTGTCCTTGGCTTTACTGCAGACAGTAGCAACAAGGGGCCTAATTAGTGTTTGGGTTTGTTGGTTATGGAGGTTGCTCCAAGAGAAACTGGACTGACACCATGAAACTCATTAGACTTAGGTCTTCCAACATTGTGTATTTATATTGAAGAGAAAAGAAATGTAGCAAGAGGGAAGTCGAGGGGGTGCAAAGTGCAATTCTCATTAGAGTAATTAGCCTAAGTCATTATTTCCTAGAAGCCTCAAATGGCCACATTTATTCTAAAGAGATGCCAAGGGTATGGCTGAATGTAGCTCTGACATCTGCCTTTGGGAGGGGAGGAAGGGAGAGCGTTGTTTGCTGCCCATGTTTGCTTACATTTTCTGGCTTAGGTGATATGTGATCCTATTAAGCTCAGTATAGCTAATCCTCTTTCATGGTACTAATTTCTTGCCATTATCTTTATTTGGCTGCTAATTTCCCTTATGGTATTCTTCTACTGTCCTAATGTTACTGAGTAGCTTGAAATATTTCTGGAGTATCCGGTAGGAAAAATTCTGCCTGGTCTGCGTCAGTGTCCCTGGAAGGAAAAGGAATCGCTGGTAGGGCTGAGAAGTGTCTCCTAATGAAACCTGTTGCTGCCAATGGCATCTCTTACGAGTATCTACTGTGTTTGCATTTCTGAAATCCATCTCGTACTGTCCTGCTGAAGCTGAGTTATGTTGCCTCGGTGAATATTAACCTGCAGCTTCACCAGCAAACTTCTTGCACCTTGAATGGTTAAAGGAGGAAAGGAGATAACGGAATAGAGAAATGAAGTGATGTGCCAATGTCCTGGAACACATTCCTGGTCTTTCAATGGCAATTCAAGTGTTGTGTGTGTGCTACGTCACCCTTTGCGTCACTTCTGCTCTTTCAAATTGTGAAGACACCCTTCAGGCTAACGCATAACCGCTTGCTCTTGTCTCAGGCCAAAATTCCTTGTGGCTAGACCTTTTATGTGCCCGGGATATTGTTAGAAACAAGTTAGGTTTTTCGGTGGTTTGCTTTTTTGGGGGGTTTTCTTTTTTAATAATAAAGGATCTTCATTGTATTTGCATTGCTAGCAGCCCTTATCTAATGCTTTTTCAGCCACTATATGCCATTCTGACTGGCATTCTCTGCCAATCTAAAGGTGATGTATAACTGCTAGACAGTTGCTCTGAACTACAACAAAGGTTTATAGATTACATTTCTTTCCGCCTGTCTTTTAAGCATCCTTTAGGAGGGATATGAGGTAGATTAAATTCTGTGTTATGAATCTAGGAGTTACTTTATAAAGCTAAATGTTTGCACAAAGCTTTTTATTAAATTATCTGGCCTCACCACTATTTATTATGTTCTTGGCCTGTATCTAAGAGAGAGCCTGGCTGAGCCCAGTGTGTTACAGTTGTCTGCTGGGGTCGTCAAAGAGCTGTGAGTTAAAAATGTCCAATAAGTGAAAGGATTCTGTACTTCCCTCATTTAAAAGTGGAGAAAAACCACGCGACAGCTTTGGAATCAGGCAGGGTGTGTGCGGCTGGCTGTGGGCATTCTGCAGCTCAGCTTGGATGGACCCTTCAGGTTCTGCCGGTGGAAGCTCCTGGCCAGGACACGCTCACGTGGCTGAAACTGCTTTCCCGTCCGCTACTGCGGTTCTTTTAATCTTGATTTGTTGATTTCCAAACAAAGCAAATAAAAATCTTCCCTACGACTTTCTTAAACACTCTCTCCTCATGAATTATTTCTCTTTCCCAAAGGGTGAGGTATTAAATGGGTCCCATAGGTCCAAAGGATTTAGGGAAGGTGGACAGGTTCAGCAGCTCCTGGAAATGAAATAGAACGCTTGAAAGGATTACTAAACTTGTAAGGGCACTGGGAAATGATTTATTGTATTATTTATGAACTAGAGTTTTGTCATCTTTGCTGTACGTCTGTTGCTTTTTTGAAGTGTAGGATCTGACCTATGGAACCCCAAAAGGTGATATTTTTCTTAAATATTCTTCATTTTTCACTTAGAAATTGAAAATTAAATCAGCTTATATTCAAAGCTGCACAGCTTCTCATGAGAATTGATCCTCTGTCACTTGAGACAAACTGAAGAGCACGTTTGTCCCTCTGGATCTCCACAGGTCTAAAATGAAGATGATGGGCTAGAATATTACCTGCGGGAAGACCTAATCTTTTAAATCAATGCTCATGCGTCCTTGCAATGACATTATGTTATTTATTCTCTATTATTTGGCTAGTAGATATCTTTATGTGCATTTTCTCTGCTTTTTTTTTAGCAAACCTGAAGATTCCTGATAAGTGGGAACAGAGCTCTGACTTGTGATTCAGGCTGTATGTATTCTGACGGGGCTTTTCAGAAGTCTTGGTATCAGCTTTGGTTGTGGTCGTGAATTCTGTGGTGTTTGCTGCTGGTAATTGGTAGAACTGTTTACTAATTGTGCTACATTTTGGGGATCTGTTTCAAAGGCCTGAAGTTTCAGAAAGGTCTTTTGTTAGTGCTAATTGAAACAGGATTATAATGAAGGACATTTCTGCAGTGGCAAAATGATTTTTCAGACTTAGTACTTAAGACATTTTTCTACTCAGCTCATGTAGATCACAGAAATGAGCATAACAGAGCTAATTTCTGAAAGCTGAAAATATACAGTTTTTCATGGAAATCAGTAGAAAGATTCCTATTTGCTTCATATCAAGCCTGAAGAATGCTTTTGTTCCAGCGTTGCTATTTGATCTTGTCCTTGCCAGACAGCGAGTCTGATGTCGAAGAATTTAACTATCAGATCTGTGTGTCTTCAAGACTTTGGAGGGGAGGGAGGGGAATTCCCCCACGTGAAGAGCCCTGGCCGGCTCTGTATCAGGATTTTTGAGCACTGGCAAAATAATCAGTATAATTCTTCTTCAGCACAGATTATGCTGTAAAAGCAAAAAAACCTAGCGTCATTGATTTGGGTTTGTAATAAGATAACAACTTTGTAATGATCACCGTTTTCGGAGATTAAAGAAATGTACTTCTCACTTTTCTGACATTATGTCAATATCTTTCTCCAACTGTTTTGAACGCCTTAATGATTTTTCTCTTAAAATGTTTTTGAGAAAGATAACTAAGGGAAAAGCTAGATCTGCCATTGAAACAGCATCACTTCTGTCTCTGTGCTAAATTATTTTGTGTTTGATAAAACAGCAGTATAAAATAGTCTTCTAAAATCTGAGCAGGTCAGGGAAGGACCTCGTGCTCTGCTTCGGATCGCTTGCCTGATCCATCACTGTTTGTGGGTTTGATTTTCAGCGTTCAGTCAGTGTATGTCATTAATGTTTTAGGTTGTTAGATGGATTATTCTAGTATCGCTGCCTTGCCAGAATTTTTGTAATATTCTTGAAAGGTAAGTAAAAAAAGCACATTTTTACAATGAGAACTGAGGCGCAGCGAGGCTGATGTGACTTGGTCACAGCCAAATTCACACTGTGTAAGTAAACTACAAACAGCCTGAGAAAAGGCAATGGGGTCATGAAAGACATGGAATGATTTCTATTCAGGTAGTGCTAAACAGACAAGGACTCTTCCTCTGAGAAAGAGATGACTTGCAGGGTATGACAAAGATCTGTAAAATCATGAATAACATGGAGAAACTGAATAGAGAGCAAAAGTTCAGTCTGTCTTACAATATAGGAAAGAAGGGCCCTCAAATGAGAGTAGCATGGGGAGAGTTCAGAACAATTGAAAGGGCATATTTTTCTTCCTCACGTAATTTAACACTGGATTTCTCTGCCACAGAGATATTGTGAACACCAGACTTC
Organism: Fratercula arctica; assembly: GCA_947846985.1. NCBI lineage: Eukaryota > Metazoa > Chordata > Aves > Charadriiformes > Alcidae > Fratercula > Fratercula arctica. The sequence continues at coordinate 5,899,651 of CANTUZ010000023.1, forward strand.
TCCATAAGTTGAAAAAGCAATTAATCACGGCGGGGAAGAGGAAAAATCTGTCAACGGTTGTTTAGGCTGAAATGTATTGCTCAGCTTAGCACTGAACACTGCCCACTGCAACCTCTAAGTGTGTAACGTAGAAGCCGTGTTAAATGCTTGCCTTGCCTCTTTCCTTGAGCCAGTGCCAGAGGTGGACTTTCTTCTGCTTCAGTAAAGCCATTTTTAATTTGTTATACTTAATATAACAGAATAATTGAAACCTTGAATGGCGGAGGAGGTGCATGCAGGGGCTGCAACTTCTTGTCCCAGCAGCATCCTCCACCCAAGTCTGTTCCCAAACACGATCAATCCTTTCCAATTTAATCCTTCAATCTGCTATGACAAAGCTGTAGGGAAAGCTTAAAGATGGAGCAGTTGGAATCTCTGCAAACTGCCAGGCTCATCCTTCCCAGAAGCACAGCTTTTCACCTTTCATTTTTGAAATAGCAGGATTTATAAAGTGATGTTGAAGGGATACATACCTTTAATTGGCTCAGCACGAATCCTGAAGCTGATGTGACAGTGAAATATCAAAGTTCCTGGGTATGGGTTCCAGCAAAGCTGCCGAAGCATGATATTGTCATTGCCTTCAGCAGAATAAAGTTAAGTAATAATGATCCGTTTTGAACAATCTCTTAGCAATACCTCAAAAAGCCTAATGAAGTCTATGTGGGGATTCCTTAACCACTGTCTGCAGGCGTCGTGTTATCACACGAGATTTAGCCTTTTAAAAATAGAGATTCTTCTTGAGAATTGCAGTCCCTTTAATTTCACTAAGTAAGGCAAACAGAAAGAAGCCAATATTTATTATCTTCTAAGATATTTTGATGTTTAAGGTCATCATATACTTTTTTTTGAGTGGTAGGAAAAACACAGGGTTCAATTTTGCCCGTTGGGAAACAGCCGCACTGAAAAATGGTTCCAAGCAAGCGCACAGGAGGGTAAGAGTGGGAGAGACCAAGAGCCCTGCATACAGGAGTCGAACACAATGCTCTGCTGAAGCCGCTACGGAAACTTCTTTCATGAACAGTGCATACACTAAAATGGTTATGTGTCTTTTGAAGAAATGCAACAGCAAGAAAGGTGAAGCTGTCGAAGAATATTTCATTTTTCACAGAATGGAAGCACCAGGCACTTGTTTTCCCCCCAGACTTAATGGACGGGAGTGTGAAAAAGTAGCTGTTTAAAAATACGTACTTGCACACATTAAGAACAGCGCAAAGATGAAGCAATGTTTTATACATCGGCTGTTCTACAGGATTGTGTTTGCTTTAGGGATACTGAGATGAAAACAGTTAGGGACTGATGCGAAAAGGAACCCTACCAGAGAATAACCTCCTTATGTTTAAGATGTTCAAACTATTAAGAAATTTGTGGCAGTGTGATGTAATGCTTAAAGTAGAAAACTACTGTGTCATTTGCGACTGTCACTGAATGACCTTGAGTGCGTCCCTTACCTTCTATTTCAATTTCGTCTGCAAAGGGAGGTCATTCTTGAGCCTTGCTTCCATTCGGAAAGTACCAGGTCTTGCCTAACCCTGATTGATAGCAGAGTGGAAACTACTCAGGACAAGAACAGCCGTGATTAAAATTGTTAGCTGCTCAGAAAGAACTCTGCCCTTTTTAGTTGGCATACAAAATAAGAAATATCAGCCAGCACGTTGACTAGTTGAGATGAATCTTGTTGTGGTGGTGGGATATGATACCAAGTGCGATTCTGATAGCTTTTCTCTGGTGTAATGATACCTGCCTCTGCCAGGACACTGCAGAGAATTCATCTTCTGCTGAAGTTAAGCGACCTTCAGCTTCATCATACTTTACTGAGGAAATGATCTATTGAAGTGTCTCAATTAAGGCAGCTTCCCAAACTGGGGTCATCTGGCTCTGAAAAGCCCGAGCTCCTCAGTCTTCCTTTTCATGTTCGGTTCTTCTCGTGGCTCTGTGGAAATCAAAGCTTCCTTTCCTTGATGGAGAGCAGATAGGGGATGCATTGCTACATCCAAACTTGAAAACGAAGTTTTTCATCAATTGTTGCAAAACATTATGAAACGTCACTTTGACGCACCCTGCTCAGTTTTGTTTTCCGAGCTGTTCACAGCCTGAAGCACTTTGATAGTGTAAATTATTTATAAAGTTTTTAGTAATAATAATTGTCTGTAAATGGTGTTTTTACACCGTAGTGTGTGCCAGAGGGTTCTGTAGTAAGCTGGTTGGAATTTTCAAACTTATTGGGCATGTAAATGTTAGCAACGCTTCCAGAATTAGGTAATCTGTAGACCTTTTCAGGGGTTAAAACAATGGTTTGCGTTATTTGTTCCTGTTTTTCAGCCTATGTGCTTTCACTAACGCAGACTTGCCTGTTTGTTTCTCTGGGTCTGCTTCTGGTTTCACGCTCACAATTGCGCTGTCAGTAGATTTACTCTGGATACGCACTTATGGAAGTGAACTCTGGGCTGGATTCACTACACAAACCTCTGCTGAAAATACCGGAGCTGATCTATTGGTTTCTTTTGTTCTATCCGCAGAGGACACAAACCTTTCTTCTCCTTCGCTTTCGCTCTTTCTATATTCTGCAATAAAGTTCTGTGAATTCAGTTGAAATTCAGGCATTTGTTTTATGTTCATGTCACACGTTGTTTCTGCCACAGTTGCTCTCCTTTCCCCCCCTCAGTGAGTAGCAAACTAAATAAAAGGAGCTTGTGTGAGATTTGGCTCCGCCGACTCCGCTGGCTCTCGGTGCCAAACAGCTTAAAGCCGCAGGAACCCGCTGGGGAGCTCCCGGCTCCGGCTGCTCTGCCTTCGGGGACTCTGCGCTTCAGCCCTTCTCTTTGTCTCCCGCAGCACTTCTGACTGTTAGGGATTCTGTTACAGAGCGGGAGATGAGGAGGGTCTGATCAGAGTCACTCGTTGCCCACCTGGTAATGGATTAGACAACATTGGACTGGTCAGACTGGGATATTGCAAAGAGCAGGTAGGTAAGGTGGTGGTGGAAAAGCAGCTACATCTTGAAGACTCTGGGCTGATTAAACCTATGTGGGGTGTTTTTTCTGTGCTTGCACCTTCTACCGGTCTCTGTCCCTGTGGTTCTCTCTCATGGACACTGAAAACATCTACGTTGGGGAGGTTTTGCTTTGCATAGCGTGTGTTGTCAGAACATGATAATAAGGGTCAGTTGTTCAAAAATTATCTGTGCTGGAGTTTAGTGCCTGAGTTTAACTTAAACTCCCTTCAGCATCTCCAGAGACTCTAGCATCAAAGTCAATCAGGTTCTTTACAAAATGTCCCATAGTACCATCGTTCTCTTCCCATCGCCTCCCGGGCCCCAGCCGGAGGCTGCAGCCCACGCAGGGAGCCCAGGCTCAGGTGATGCCTGTTGCGTTCTGGTCCTGCTGGGCCACCCATTGCCCAGCACTTGGGCAAACTATCAAATTGTTCCATGTCTCATCTGTTGCGATGCGCCCTGACTCAGCAGGCACGTGAAGGAGTGCCGAAATCAATGTTAACAGGGAATTACCCTTTGCTGGTCAAAAATGTAAAGAGAAACAGGCTCGTACTAAAATTTTTCAAGATGCCAAAAATGAACTGTTGTCGCCTTATAGGAAACCAACTTGATTGCCAACATCCACAAAAAGATCTTTCTGCATAACAACATTGCAATCCATCCATCGTTCTTCTTAAAGGAAAGACCCCTTTCTTTCTCTTTCGTTTAATAACTAAATTTGGCGTTGCAAGGAGAGGGGCCTTGTGGCAATGGCAAAAGATACAGCAGGGCTGGCACCAATTTCTGGCTTTCCTACAGAATTTGTAGCCTTGGGCAAGTCAATTGGTGCTTGTGCTTTTTATCATTTATATATAAAACAAGCACAAACAGTCTTCATAATGCCTGTTACTGGCTGTGGATTTTCATAACTACTTGGTGAACAACAGATCGGGCATGGATTTTCACGATCCCCCCCGGAACCCTCCTTGCCTGGCAAATGAAGTAGAACCCCACCAGAAGGGAGAGGAAAACACTCCTGAACTCTGTGCTGGAACATGAACCTGTCATATTTAGAGCACTTTGCTTTGGTTTAAGGTTAGTGTAAGTAATGACTGTGATGTTATCATCTGGGGTTGGAGATTAAATATTTTCATTATGTCTGGATTCTTTTCCACTCCTAAGAGCATTTCTGTATTACTGTTTACTAAGCACAATCACTTGGCTGTTGATGTTTATCAAAGAAAATATGAAGGTCTTCCTTTTCTAATGGTGCTAACTCGCATTACCATTTTCCTCCCACAATGACAATGGGGAGAACTGCATTTAATTAAAATAATGCAAAGCAGGGAAAACTTCTGTGGTTTTGCTCAGTAAAGAGAAAGATTCGGAAGAGAGTAGTTGGTTGGGGAGCAGGAGAATAAATAGTAGGGGAAGAAAAAGCCTGATCTTTTTGCATATTCTTTTATACGCTGTAATGAACTATTTGGTAACAGGCGTGTCGACAGCAGTTTCACTGTTTGGTAAGGCTTTAAAGGAAACGACACTTCAAATTGATCCTTCTTGCATATGCTGCATTAGTATTCTATACCCACCTCAACCCGGTCATCATCAGCGTGGCATGCTAATTAGTACCGTCCCTCGTTTTCTGTTCCTTCCCCGCCCCCCACTCCATCTCTTCCCTTCCCCTTTGCTTTCCAGTCCGGCCATCCACTTCTATCAGTGATATATGGGTTAGATCTTCACAGCCATTATGCTGATGACCCAGGGCAGTGCCTGCCACTTTTGATAAACTGTCAGATTATTTTTGGAACGTCCACATATGCTTTTCTGGAGGTACAATTTAGCGCTATGATAATCTACCAAATTGCTTTCTGTGCTATGCCAGCTCGCACTTCTGCGGCTCTTTTTAGGGTTTACGTTGCCAGAGAAAAAGTGCGCCGAGCAAATTTTAGGGGACGCTGCACCCCGAAAACGGCACACATGTATTCTCTACTAGACTGTTTATGAAATGCAGGTCTAAATAATGTTTCTGCTTTCCTTATATTTGCAGAAAAGAAAATTATTGGGAAAATGCATGCGCATTTTTCACCTTAAGAAGTCTGTAACGTTGAGATCCCTTTAATTAATTTTACAACATAATAAATTGACAGCATTACAGCATCAGAAAGACTACCTTTTATGTGAATAATTAGTAAATCTACTGCTTTAGTAGATTTTTAAAGTAAATTTTAAAGAAAAACCGTGGTTAAAAGTTGAGTTAACCTGCATATTGACATGGCCTGTGTTCAAAATGGAAAAATATACTTGTAAAAGGTATCCACTACACCCTATTTTTTCAGGACTTTATGCTGTAGTATGCAAAAAGAGTAAGTTGAGCAGGTGCTCTGGGTGGGCAGTACGGAAGCGATGCAGAGAGATGTTGGTGGACTTCAGAACCTTCATTTTCCAAGGGCTTTGTTATGCAATGGTCTGGTTTGTAAATCTACAAGCTGTTTAGCTGCCAAAATAATACTGGTTTTACTGGATTCCTGCACAGAGACCGGGCTCCCAGCACCACTGGTGATCTGGGCCTGGCTAATCGCAAGGGCCGGATCGCTCTGCCTGTACGGGTCTGAAATGGTTCAAACTAAGGGCAAAACTGAGTCCCTGCCTTTGCAGGTAACCCACTGCTGAAGGACCGGCTGTGCTGGGTTTAATGGAAAGTCAGGTTGTCTCTGGGGGCAACACTACTGGAGAAGAATACTGCCAACTGGAAGTAGTACTCCCAACTGGAGTGTACTGCGTGCAGCTCTGCAGTCCTCAGCACAAGAAGGACACGGAGCTGTTGGAGCGGGGCCAGAGGGGGCCCCAGAGATGCTGGGAGGGCTGGAGCCCCTCTGCTGTGGGGACAGGCTGAGAGAGCTGGGGGGGTTCAGCCTGGAGAAGAGAAGGCTCCGGGGAGACCTTCCAGCCCCTGCCAGTCCCTAAAGGGGCTCCAGGAGGCATGGGGAGGGACTCTGGAGCAGGGAGGGGAGTGACAGCATGAGGAAGAATGGTTCTAAACTGAGAGGGGAGATTTAGAGTAGATACTACGAAGAAATTGTTTGCTGTGAGGGTGGTGAGCCCCTGGCCCAGGTTGCCCAGAGAAGCTGTGGCTGCCCCATCCCTGGAGGGGTTCAAGGCCAGGTTGGATGGGGCTTGGAGCAACCTGGGCTGGTGGGAGGTGTCCCTGCCCAGGGCAGGGGGTGGCACTGGGTGGGCTTTAAGGTCCCTTCCAACCCAAACCATTCTATGATTCTGTAAGAAAAACTCACTTGAAACCTCTGGCGCTTTTGGATGATGTTGATAGAATTCGATGGAGTTGGAGCTGTGGTACCTGCTGAGGCAGGGAGGCAAAGCATTCTTCTGGTGACTCTTCAGGGAGAGGACCCACAAGGCAGGATGCGTAGAGGTGCGAAGGGGAACTCAGGCAAGGTTTATCAAATGATATTTGCTTCTCAATAAGACAGCAAATACAGGCTGACACTTGATTGCATTAATAGAGCAGATTCAAGGTAACATCTGTGAACCTGTGTCTGTTTTGCTTTGAGGTTATGCCTTGTTGGCATGGCTCTTATTCCAGCAAACTTTGTGATAATTTTTTTTTTTCTTATGGAGCGTGCAAATGTCTTGACTTTTTTTTTTTTTTAATTATTATTTTTAAATAGCACTGTGCATAAACTTCCATTTGGTTCATTTTGGGAAAACTACGGTTGACCTAAATAGAAAAACTATCTTTGATCCTGCAGAGATTGAACTGTTAGCAAAAATTAATAACTGAAAAATGAACACGTGTGGCATCCCTCCAGAGAATAAAATATATCTTTGAATCAAAGAATCTCAGTGTGTAACAAGCCAACTTCCCACAAAGCTTGTGCTTTTAAACAAAGTGATTAGAATTTTAAAAAGGAATATATAGGAGATGAATGACCAGGCTTTGCCAATATTTTTGTAAATGAAAACTCTCTGTTGTATATTGTGCTATTCCTCATTTTGTGTTGGTAAGTAAATTTGAAGTGGGTCACCGCTTACTCGCAGATGGTACCAGTGAATGGCTTCATGCTCTTGAAAGTCCTGAAACAGGCGTTCGTCTTTGAAAGCGGTCTGTAATGGCAGGTGATGTTGAGAAGTCATTATCTGTCACTCAGAAAACTTTCTGATGGGCAGACTGCCGTGCTTCTGACGTCGCACTTAGGGGAAGAAGATAGAAAAATAGAAGCTTACATAGGAAGCCTGAAATACATGGCCTAATTTTTCTGAATTGGCAAGTGCTTAGCATTTATTGAATCTGGTGTTTGCTCAGCGCTTTTGAAAAATCTAAGGTACTTACTACAGTCCTAAATGCTAAGTTAGAAATTCAAATTTATACTCATTGTGTTAAAATATTATCTTTTTTTTTTCCCCTAGAATCTTGCCCTCTATTGCTGCATGTCAGTACTCCATCTGTAAATAAAGGCAATGTATTATTTTCTCTCCTGTCTCTATCTATCTGTCTATCTACTATATTTAAATTTCAGGTTCTTCAAAGGTCTGTCATTTGTTACCATATGTATAGTCCTTACTGCAATGGACTTGGATTTCAAATAGGTCCTCTATGAGGTTCTTTAATGTAATTAGCAATGGTCAATCTGATTTAAGTCATAAAATATGTGTAATACTCTGCCCATGGAAGGCTTAATTAATTAAAATTCATTTAATGTATCACAGAGCTTGTTCAGTGAGGAGCATGCTGGAAATACCAAGTATTATTTATTCTTTAGTGAAAATGCAGATAGTAACTTCAGATTGTGGTTCCAATTTACAGAATTTGTATATATTTGTATATTCCCTAAGAGATAACTTGACCTCAATTTCCATTTATTGACAGTGTGTCTGGCTGGCTCACGCTCCTAAGGCATTGTGGTGTGAAATGGGAGATTAAATTAAAGAAAGAATCAAAATGATTGCTTCTTTCTGTACCCTGTACCTGGCTTATAACAAAACTGAAAGGTTATTTTATATTAGAATGTGGATTATCCAAAAGAAGCACCTCTTCCAGCTCCACGCATGCTCCTTCCTTTTATTGTGAGGTTTTTTGGTTTTGGGGTTTTTTTTTGTTTTGTTTTGGTTTTTTTTTTTTTGTAGTACACACATGGCACATTAAGATCAACTTTTATTTCTCTTAAATTTATAATTGTAATTTTTCATCCAGAAGTCCAGAAGCTAAACCAGACAGGATGCGTTAGGACCTGACACAGCAAACATTCGCCTGGCACTGCTGGGCTTTGCTTCCTTATTTACTACACATAAAGGTAATTATAGCATCACCTCTACACTTAACAATATATTTGAGAGGTAGATTTTCTCTACTAGAGGAAGTCTATAAATCTGGTTTACGAAGTGAAACCATTCCAGGCTCACTGAATTAGGGAACTGGGTCCATGGATTTTTGTTATGGTGTAGAAGAGAACATCTTGCTATTGCTGCTGTTAGCTGCGTACTGTGGATGTAGCGTCAAGATTGTTGGGTACCTGTTGGCTATAAAGCGAAGGAAAAGCTCTGTGTGCAGTCAGTCTGAAATCAGTTCGTGCTTTGGTCCTGCCAAATTGCCTAATTAAAGACATGGTGTCGATTTTCTGCTATCAAACAGCACGGTCATGTTTATCGTGTGAAAAGAATGGAATGATAATTAAATCAATAGCGTGCTCACGTGAGAAATGTAGTTTTTGTAAGGTGAAATCTGGGCAGTTCTCCTGATTTGTGTCACCGCATGTTAGGCAAAAATTGAAATCTCTGAAAATTGTGATTTATTTCCATTGTGATTTTAGTTTCTTGGACATGCATTAGTTAAGTCTACTGGTCAACAATTTCTTATAGAACAGGAGAGGAGAATTTTAGAGAGCAGACTGCAACCAAGAGTGACATAAGTATTATATATACTTTAATGGAAATGTCATCTCAAGATGTGGTGTTTTTTAAGCAGCCTGAAGATAGTCACTAGCAAGGGTATTATTATCTCCAGTATCACAGTCCAAAAATACCTTAACAAAGTACTTTCATTTTTTAAAAAAGAAGCGTTTCTTATGGAACACTTTAGTCTTCTGCTTCTGCCATTGTAATGTGACAATGACTGTGTCTACTTTGTGCCCGTAGAGCTGGTGTTCTGCCTCTGGTGAATGTGCTCAGACCAGAGTGCAGGCGGGAATGTTGCGTGTTTTCATTGTGCTTGAGGTAACTACAGGCATTAATTTACCTTTTCTGTTACTGTTAGAATAACCGTTCTGCAGAGTTTTGTATCTGGAAGAAATGCGCCGTGAATTACTCTGCATCTGTTCTTGATGCTAATCCTATTACCAGCATTGGGATTAGTTCATAAGCAAAAGAGCCGTACTCGGCTGCTCTATATGCCCTGCTATGAACACTGAACAGGGCTTACATGCAGCGCGCCACTTCTCTACTCTTACACTTAGCACCACATCCAAGGCTTGCAGCTGCTGAAATTCACTGTACTGAGATGTCAATTTGTATGATTTCTGAAAAAACTATATAAAAATATAAGGATCGCCATATCCTGTTAGGTTTTGAGGGCTGTACATGGTTAAATGTAGTGCCAGAATTTATTTCAAAATACATGTTGCTGTTTGTGACTAATGTAATCACATAATTAAAATCAGGCCGTGTTACCTTAATTTGAAATTACCCGCTTGTATTTAAGCTAGGTTTTTTTAGAACCCTCTTTTACCTGTGCAAACAACCAGTTCCCAGAGTCAGTTCTGCTGAAGTTCATCGTAGCTGGCAGATTCAGACAAACGGCGTGGAACTTGTCCACTTCCTTGGGCATCCTTTGCCCTGACGATGAGACTCAAGCAGTGCAGGCAGGTGCTGTAGAGCCGGCACTCTGTTGTGACTCCGGGGGTGCCACAGCATCCCTCCCACCCGGTTCCCCACCTGGGTACCACTGGCCGGGCGTGGCGGAGGCAGGATGTGGCGGATGCCAGGGTGCGGAAGTTTTTCTGATAGCTTAAAGCGAGCAGACTCTTTAATCAATCCCACCTTGTTAACGTTTCACAACTGCCATTCTAGACTCTGTCTTGAGTCTATTTTAAATAGGCTTGGGGGGGTGGAACATTATTAATTATGCATTGGCTGTCATTCTGATATGAGGGTACTGTGCTGTATGCCACTGCCTCACCATGCGGACCAGTGTGTTGGAAAGGACCCGGATTTCTTTGCGCTTCAAGTTACTCATCTGAAAATGGCTCTAAAGATGCTGAATTATTACTGGAGATTGGGAGATGTTTGGGATTATTTTATTGCTATGTAATTCCTGGGCATTGTTGCTAAATCTAATTTGCAGCCAGAAATCAGATGAGAACAATAAACTTCCTTCAATTTGTCATAGTTCTCTTTCCTTGTTCCAGGATTGTGTTTGGAGTAATAGACAAAGGAGCAGGGATAATCTGTGTGAGCTCTCAGATTCAGGAGCTGAAGGGTAGCAAAGACACGTCTTTGCTTCTATAATTATTTCTGCAAAACTATGTTGGCAGATTCTCCCTGTAGAACTACAGCATATGCCAACAAAACTTTTTCTGTTGGCATTGCTACACGAGTTCCTCAGATGATGTGAACTAAGTTGACAAAAGCAGTATTTTGTCAGTGGTGCTACATCTCTCAGATTCAATATTTCAGGACCAGACAGCGTATGTATTTTTTTTCCTCCCTCACCTCCTTCCTTGCTGCTCTTCCTCTCTTTACCTGATGTCTTTCCTCATCATTTTCTCTGCTCAAGAGAAGAAAGGGCAGACAAACCAGAACCAAATCCTTTCCAATGCAACAACACTGGCAATATGATCCAACTCACTAGAGATACTTAATTTCAACTGCGTATAAAGGTCACAGAAATATTTTATCATTTTATGCAGCTTGCCTGATCCATGCTGCTTTCACATGTGATCCAGATTTTTTTGAACCTGGTGGTCTTTGCTTTCCAAAAGAGAGAAATACCTTACCAGAAGAGAGCACATGACCTTTTCAGCCTTGGGATTCTCGGTGTGTCTGACTTGGCCAGACAGGTCTGGGGAAGAAAAAAATTCCCAGCAGATGGATTTATGAAAGGAGCTCAGTGGCAGATGGTGCCTACAGACACTTACTGACATGTCCTCGGTCTGAACGGGTGTGGATTTCCCCTTTTAGCAGCACTGACAGTGCATTAATATTTGTGTGTGTGCATTATAAAGATACGCTGACAGTTAAGGGACTGCATTATCATCAGCAGAAGAAGAAACTTGGGGACCTCTACTATTTAGTTTGAGTACTTCAGAGTTTATCTTTGCTCGTGGTTTAACCCAGTGGCAAGCAACATCAATAGGAATCTTTTCAGTCTCCTTCATCCCATTTGATCAAATCTGTAAATTTTTGAATCACCGTTTTTCTGGAATCGGTTCATCTTCAACATATGGGATTTGTTTCTTTTTATAATCATTGTCACTTATGCATTCAAAATAAACTCAGAGCCTTCTGGCCATACCTGTATGATTGGAAACAATTGCATAATTTTTAATGTTCGCCAGTTGCATCATTTTTTGAAAAGATGCTTGAGATGGACTTAACCAAACCCCAAAGCATTCTTAGCGTTAAGCGTATGAGCAGGCTTAGAGAATCCAGCTTGCAGCTAAGCAGTCTATTAAGCACAGTATTGGATCTGCAAACCACTAACACAAACTCAATATACAGACGCGGTATTTGCTGTGGAAAAACGTATATGTTTTGTATATGTTACAAACTGCTATGGAAGCTGCCTTCTGGTACAGAAATGCTGTCCTAAATCCATTCCAATTTACTTGACATTATGATCTTTTGCTTGTCCTTCAGAATTTTTCGATATATGTGTAATTTAGGATTCGTTTACAGAGAACTGGTACTTCACAGAAACCGGATCTTCAATTTACTTACCCCTCTTAGGAATCTGTCTTCACACAGACGCAGCTGAGTATCTGGTGAACTTCTTTGCTAGAAGCCTCAGAGAGAATGTCCACAGAACGGGCGACAGCAGCATTGAAGGAGAGGTGATGGCGTTGATTTGTTTTTCAGTTCGTCCATCTCGGCAATTCATAGCATCATATACTGTGTTGGGTTGGAAGGGACCTCTAAAGGCCATCTAGTCCCACCCCCTGCAGTGAGCAGGGACATCTTCAACTAGATCAGGTTGCTCAGAGCCTCATCCAGCCTGGCCTTGGATGGCTCCAGGGATGGGGCCTCCACCCCCTCTCTGGGCAACCTGGGCCAGTGTCTCACCACCCTCAGTGGAAAGAACTTCTTCCTCATGTCTCATCTAAACCTGCCCTGCTCTAGTTTAAACCATTGCCCCTCGTCCTATGGCTCCATGCCCTTGCAATCAGCCCCTCCCCAGCTTTCCTGTAGGCCCCCTTCAGGGACTGGAATTCCTATTGGCAAGGTTTCCCCTACAGATGGAATTTGAGCTGCCCTAACCCTCTCCCACAAGCTGAAAATCTGCTCTTTGAAATCTTTTCTTTAGAGCAATTTATGCTTCCCTGACTTAGGAGAAGGAGATGTACCCAGTGACATACTCGATCCTAGCCTAAATCCTGGGTTTGCCTAATCAGTCTTTACGGGGTTGCTTTCAGTCTCTCCTTGCTACATCTCGTGAATTTTTCATTGGCTGTAAAGAAGGATTGTCTTCTGGAGTCAAAGGAGAAAGGTGAATTAAAAATGAGGAGCAAGTGTAGTTTGGTTGTAATAGGCCAAGTTACTGCTTTGGATTTTTGTTTGTATAGAAATGTGGATGGCTATGAAATACCAAAAGAATATTTGGCTGGAGACAGACTGGGGACACCCCCCTGAATCTAAAGATCTCTGAACCCTGGTGTTGCACAGGGAGGATGCCATCTCTGAGAGAAAATGTCAGGAGAATGTCTCCGAGAAAAAAATCGGAGGTAAAATGTTGTTTTAACTGAAGTCAAGAGCAAATTAGGGCAGAATGTTGCTGGGGATAAAATTGTCGCTCCCAGACTAAAAAAAAAGGTTAGATGTTTGTATCTTGCCTTTCGGTGCCTTTCCGTTACTTTCAGTACATTGCACTACTGACTGTACATTTAAACGCTGTGACGCAGTGATGTTCCTCCTCTTGTCAGATTTTTATTTATTTATTTATTTATTTTCCTGACGTTAGAACAGTCTTACAATTTCTGAGTTTCCTTTGGAGGGGTCCGTCCTTCGAAATCTCATGAAATTTAGTGTCTCGAGGACTGCGTTGCTTCACTGGAAGTAATTTTCTCTCTTTGAGAAATCCAGATAGATGGAGGGATTGGAAGACGCCTACAATGAGTCAGACATTTGGAGAAAGTGGAGTGAGAACGTAGCAGAAAAGATGTGTGCTTTTTATTCTTTAAAAGCGGATTAGAGAGGGAACAAACAGTTAACTTGGAGGCGAAAAGTATATTGAGGAAAAAAAGTAGTAAGTGATGCAGTTCAGTGTTACTGAAATCTGAATGATATTGTATTCAAACACTCTTTGATCTCACACACCCGTGGAGTTTGGAATTGAGGCAACTGGAGTTGCATGAAAAATCAGCATCTGGCAAACGTGCAGGTCGGCTCTGGAGGGACTGAGGTCTGGGGCTCCACAGACCGGAATTTTGCCGGTTCTACCAGCGTCCTGCTAGACTACTTAAAAAAGTAATTTTGGTGGGCACTGGCATCACTTAATTTCAGGCACCCTCAACTGGAGATGGGAAACTTGCTCTGTAATTCACAGCCTCTGCGGAAGGAGTGAATTTTGAATTGCCTCTGGAGTAGCACATTGCTCCTGTCACTGGCTGTGCCGTGTTGGATTTGTTCCTCATTTAGGCACCTTATGTCTCTAAAGTTAGGGCTTGTGACTATCCTTCCACTAGTGCTTCAGTTTTTGTACTTGGATAATGGAGATAATGATGCTGGACTTGTTTATGAAAAGAACTGAGATTCACAATTTAGAATGTTTCTATATATGAACTAGATATAATTAATTTCTTTCTGTTGTTACATGCAAAATTCTGTAACAGATGGACTAGTATCATTTGGCAAATAATTCATCTGACATTTCCCTCATCAATCATGAAACAATTGGTACATTTCTTCATTGTGCACTCAGCTTTAAATCCTGTTCTGCGAGATGTTGCGCAGCATACTGGTGGGATTGGTGTAGACCCGTTGGAGTCAACGAGGACTTGGAACACGCTGTGAATTAGGGCTTGGATTTTTACGCCAGATGATCTCAAAAGGTACCATCGTAATTAGTGAATGGGGAAAGTCTAGATTCATTACAAGTTAGCAGTGTCTCGCTTTGAGGTGTTTTTCTGGAGGCATCCCTCTGCCTAAAGCTTAGACGCCCTGGAGGTGTCCCTCTGCCTAAAGCTTAGACGCCAACAAAACAGAAGGATTATTTTACCTCTGGTTGTAGGAGCCTGTGTCTGAGGGTCCCTTCCTGCATGTGATACCAGTAGATGATTTGTGAAGGAGTACAGGATTGTGGTCTTCCTGCTGAAGTCCACTTGAACCATTCCCTTCCCTCTCCTTTGGTAGTTGTGTGCTGACAATTCCCAATGTTTTGGAGTAATTCCATGATACTCGGTAGTTTTCTTAATGGCCAAACTACTTGATGTATATGAACATCCCTCCGCCTCAAGACAGTGATTTTTTTTGTTTCTATGTAGTTGTAGGACAAAAGTTTGAAAAAGCTGACCTAAATGAATCCTACTGGCTCATTAAACAGCGGCAACCGATAAATCTTTTTTTAATAGTCTCTTGAATTTTTAAATCTGGGAGTTGGTAATGCCCATACTGTAGATGTATGGAAATGGATGTTTCAAAACTGGGCCCTAACTTTAAGAAGGGCGATTTGGATAAATGATTTCACTTTTCTTCCACCTTTTAATTAAAACTACTGTGGCATAGACTAGGTACTTCAACAGATTTCTTTTAATGAATTGCATTAGGTGCTATTAGCTTTCAGGGTATTACTCCAGTTTAACTCTCTCCTTTCTAGGATTTCTCAACTCTTCGCTATATCATTCATAATGAAAATAGCCGGCTTTCTTTTCCTTCTTCCCCTCTCTTTATTGCATCAGTATGCATTGCAAACCCAGTGGCTTGTACATCCTAAGCTAAGATAATGAGACCAATATTAATTCCACTACAGCTGCTACAGGCATGTAAATGAAACTTTCATCTGTCCAGCAGAGCCGCTCTAAGCCGTGTGAGGAGCACCCGGGCTGAGCCGCGGGAGCAGTCGGGGAGATGGCAGAGGTGAGGGTGAGAGAAGAGGCCGTGCTAAAAATGGCAGAAATTCCAATGTCTTGAATTGATATTTCCTACTCGAATCAATGCTGTTATTATCCACTACATTAATTATTGCAGGGACGTCCTTTTTCCTGTGTGTCCCTACTGATTGGGATGTCACAATCCAAAAAGGGACACTATGTCACCCCCCTCGTACAGTTTTCTTACCGCGCTCGCTTCAGTCTCTGCTGGGGGCCGAGTCTTCTGGGTTGTGTCCGCATTGTGCAAAGCAGGCGAGAGCAGGCCGATGGCTCTAAAAGCAGTACAGTGGTAGCAGGGCAGCGCACGGGCTAATTAGCTCTGCCTCTCAGCAAAGCTGATTAATCTGGACAGAGTGTTGTGCTGATGCGACTCTGCCGCTTTGAGTTCTGGCAGGGGTTAGGTTGTGGCTGATGTGGCTCAAGCGTCTCTGCTCTGGTTTCATTTTGCGCATGGACCAGCCATGCCCTAAGAAAACTCCAGCACTAGCAGTGGCATGGGATGGGAGGAAAATGTTGACCCTCGTCCGTGTATTGTCTCTTGTAATACGTTTATATTTTACTAATGAACAGAGGCTTCCCAAAGCTCTAAAGAATTATATTTTTTTTTTTTTTTTAAATCGGATTTCCTCTATGTAATAGTTCAGTAAGGAATTGTCTGTGGTTATCATAACCGGAGACCGAATAGCCCCGCATTGTTGTAGAAAGCTAGACCCATTGAATGCATACCTGGTATTTCTGCTTTTCAAACGTGCTTTCAAACTTGCAGTCCGCCTCAGTGCCGCACTTCAGCGTGTGTGAATGGCTTCTGTGGGCTTTAACCATATGTTAAAGGGAAGCGGATTTTAAATGCTTTGCTGAATTGAGGCCTCCAAGAAAGCAATATGCAGACCCTTTTGACAAACACCTGATTTCTCTGAACTCAAGTGGTCCATTATTACAGGTTTGAAATCTGCAGGGAGGCAGACGATGTGTGTAGAGTAAATTACAGCGTGATCTGATTGTTGTAACGTATTCGCTTTGCCGTGAGATGGCTCAAAGGCGCCTGTGCAGGATCTCACTTTTGACTACGTTTTGTGCTAGTGGCAACAACAAGGAGGTGAACTTCAGTATGTTTTTATCAGTATCTTTTCAAATAAAAAGCACATTCAGAATGTGTATGCCCCTGTTTAATATAGTTAAGCCAGAAAGAAGCAGGGACTCAATTTGGCAAGTACTCCTAATCTTCGATGAAGTTGGAATCCAGATACCCATTTTCTTCAGATCTCTCATAGCTATTAGGACGATGCAGCTGTTCGATGGGCTCTTCTTGTTATTAATCCTTCAGGAAACAGTGCATTTTAGTGGCTTAGGATGTGAAGGGATGCAAGGTGTAGGCTTGGAGTTTTGGGGGATTGATCTGAGACTGAAGAAAATAGAATATGCATAGAGTAGAAAATAAGAGCTGAAGCAAAATTTGCCAAAACAGTTGCGATACAATTTGGCGATATTATGGAGCGCGTCACAGAGGATGTTCCAATTCTCCAGAGCTCCAAACCTGGGGAATTTCCTGCCTGATCCAACTGGTTGTTCATCAGTTGAACTGACCTTTGTTCCTGGATCCTCAGTGATCCAAGATGTACACTCTCATTTTCCATGTTCAGTGGGATGCTCGGAGCCAGGAGCCCCTGGAAGTGACTGGTGCTTTGAAGCCCAGCCTTATCATCACGTTTGCCCGGTGAAAGTCCGGCAGGGGAGAGACCCCAACACTGGCAGGCTGCATTTGGGATCGGATTTTTTAACTGGGAGAGAAAGAGCTTTGCTGTCTCTTGGTCTTTTTCTATTTCCATTTAAAATTTTGCTTTCCCTTTTAGTCTCTTTCAAGACAATAACTAATTTTGACAACTGGTTTATTTTAGCTGCTGTGCTGGCGTGTGCTGTGCCCTGCTGTGCAAACAGCGTGGCACAAACCCCCCCCCAACCCTGAAGGGGAGAAAAACGTGTGTCCCTGGAACAATTTCTACTGGATATAGGGCTCACCAGAGCAGCTCCTGAGGAGCTATTAAAGTGTGTTGACTAGATGATGAGTCTAAAGACAAAGTTTCATATTTGATTTTATTAAAAACCTGTAAAACCCAATGCAGTGGTGGGGGGCACTTCCAGCCCCTCGGGTAAATAAATATGTTAACAGAAGATACAAGATACTTCCTTCTGGATTGCATTTGGGGCATCTGTAATCTACGTTTAAATAATAGACTAAAGCAGCCTTTTCAGAAGCATTTTGCCCTTGATAAGTAACATTTTTTTTAAGTGTGAGAAAACATTATTTACTTCTTAGATTTTGTTCACTGGGGAAGAGCTTTCCCAGATTCTTGTGTGATTCTGTGTTTAGCTCCCTGGTGAACATGCACTTACTGAGAAACCAGTGTGGAGAAGAGTCGTGTTAAACAGTTCTCAGCATGAAGCTGCACTTGCTTTGCTTAAATTCAAGGACTTTATTGCTAAGCCAGCATTAAGAGAGGCCAGCCAAGATCCTAGGTGTCTTGTGCCACTTTCTTCTGAGTAGGGAACATCTCTTGAGGTTCTCTGGACACAATCCGTGGTTTTTACACTCTCGGATGCCAGCACAGCATAAATCATACCTAAGTAGTTGCAAGAGAAGAGCCTTGTCCCAGTAGGAGGAAAGGTGAGAACAGAGAGGGGAGGTAACTTGTCAAAATGTAGCCAGAAATAGAAACCGAATTTCCAGGTTCATCCCACGCTGTCTGCCGAATGATGTGTTTTGCTGTGTGTTTTCCCGTACTTTATTTCCTGATCTATTTTTTTTCAGATTAGTGTAGGTCAGCAATTTTTAGGGCATTCATAATCACAATTGAATGTTGACTCAAATAGTTATAGATCACATAATTTCCTGTAGTGGATTCTTGCTCCCCCCCCCCGGAGGCATTTGTTGCTGAGCATTATCTTGACTCACTCTCATGCTATGGGAGAATTTAACCCCAAATGATGGGCTTCTGTAGCCTGACAAACAGCTGCAGGGATGGGAACCAGCATTGAAAGCCACAAGTGAGATTTTCAGAGGCATCTGTGGTAGCTGAAGATGCATTCCAACTAAATAAAATACCCTTTTATCATCAGGGACAAGAATAGACTATTTTTGTTCAATTCAGGAGAAGATTTTGGAATCCTCCACTCCAGTTTGTCCTTTCAGGTTCCAAGTACAACCCCACGTTGCATTATTTAGATAAGTATGTAATTCCTATGGTATTTACCTAGGTATGTAATATAGCTTAGTGTTTCTGTACTGAAATAATGCAGAGTTTGATCTGTATGCTGCTTTGACGTTTCTTAATTTGAGGGTTTTTTTATTTTTTCCCCCCAGAAGATTGTAGTTTTCAGGAAATGGATATTCTGTAATCTATCTATCCTGAAAGAGCTGAGTAATTCTATATAATGGAAGAGTTCTGAAGATAAATAAGAAAATATATTGATTTATTAAGTTAAAGTAAGACTCGCTGCCTTAAAAATGGGTGCTTCCTGACAATGCACATGTTTTACAACTGTCTGACAAATTTTATACATGTTAAAATACTCCCAGGTATTTTGTGCAGACGATCTAAAGGATCTCAGTAAAGATAACCCCTCACAAATTGCCCTGGTCTTATAAAGCAGAAACTAGGATAAAAAAAAAAATGAATAAAGAATGAATAATTGGCCTCTTGAGTATAATGATACTGTCTGTTTCTAAAGGACATTTGCTTGTGTTAAAACCAACCTTTTTTCTCAGCAAAAAATACACAGTTCTGTGGCACTGAAGAAGAAGTCATTGCCAAAGTTACTTGTGTCACAATAACATTAATGTGGAAGGCTGAAGACACTACCCAGAGGTCATGTGTGACCCCGTAATGAGACCATCAAGCATCACCATAAATAATTAAACCAAGACACATTACTTGGGAACTTTTTCTTTTCTCCTTCCTCAGGCACCTTGAAGTTCCTTCATTATCTATGTAATTTGTATTACGGGGGGATTACCAACAGCCAGAGCTGCAATTTTAACCCTTCTCGGAGAATGACAGAAGAGTTGTGAGTGGAAGGAGTCTCTGGAGACAGACCAGCCTGAGCCCCCGCTCAAAGCAGGATCACCTAGAGAGCAGGTTGCCCAGGTTGTGTCCTCTCTGAGTTCTGAATATGGCCAAAAATGGAGTCTCCACAACCTCTTTGGGTAACCTCTTCCAGGTTTTGAGCATCCTCACAGTAAAAAGCTTTTTCTTATGTGTAAATGCAATTTCCCATGTTTCAGGCTGTGCCCATTGTCTCCCACCCTGTCTCTGGGCAGCACAAGGCTCTCGTGGTTACTCCTTCCCATCAGGTACTTAAGGTGGAGATCAGATCCCGTGAGGCTAAATAGTCCTGGCTCTCCTTGGCCAACAGGGGCTTCTGATTTGATCTGCTTTTCTTTTCACGTTTCTAGTGCCAAGCAGAGACCAGACATTAAAATTGATGTGACATGTAACTAAAACTTGAGCAATGGTGTACATGATTTAGCCCCCACCCCTCCCTAAGAATGAGCAGCTCTTAGGAAAACATCGGTGGGATCTGCAGGACAGAGCAGGAATTGCCAGTCATATGTATCCAGTCATTGGAGGATGTTTGTTATAAATGGGAAGGGGAATGATTTGGTCTTTTTAGATCACTAAGGAGGCCTTGTTATCAGGGTGAGAAGCAGTTGATTCAATACCTCATGATGCAGTGCCTTGTGTTAGCCAAGATGACAGTCCTCATGTTTACCTGAAAGGCATAATTAATCTGAAGTTAATTGTGTAATTCTGTATTTAATCTGTTACAACAGAGAATTCAATTGACTTCCTGAACCAATCAATTTCTCTCTCTCCCATATTGTTTTTCAGGAGGGATTTGGTCTTTGTGGTTGGCTTTTAAGTATTGTCCAAATCCATTTTTGTTTCACCTGCAGCAGATGGAGACACCCCCCTCCATTTCCACTCTGGATGGGACAGTGGGCACGTTGCTAAAACAGTTCTGAAGGGGTTTTCTCACTCTATCCCTTAGCACTCTTGGGATTAAAAAAAAAAACATGTTGTAAAAGTCCAGCAAATATCTTTTCACCACCATTTAATGTGCCTGGTTCCTAAACAATTGCAATTGATTTTGTTTGCTCTTGCAAACACGAATTATCCCATAATCATTTTAGCCTTCCAGCCATGCTTACATTGGCTTGTTTGTGTTTTAAAGTGAGAAAATGCAGACATTGTCATGAAAATAAGAAAGGTTAGAGGCAAATAAAAGGTGGGTGGGGGTTTCCTGGTTGGCAGGGTGTGCATCCACTTCAAATAACTGTCACCCTTATAGCTTATTTAATACAGTGCAAGGAAATTTCAAAATTAAATAAATTACCTTTATTTTTTGCTTTTGCTTGTGGTTTCTGCTAAGTGGCTCTTTCAGGGTTCATCAGTGACAGGCTCTTAGACACTGAGATTGCTTGCTTTTCCTCAAAACGAGTATATGCAGCAGAATACTAAAAGGGACAGTATTTTCAGCTACAATACATTTCTTTCCCAGCCAGGTTTTGTGGCGTAGTGCAGTCTAAGACCTGGAGGATGAAATTGTACAGGCAATTACCCACTGTTTTTGAATAACAGAGCATTTCCTCTGACAACCACGTAGATATCAGGGGGGAGCATTGCTGGTACTTTGACTCCCCTTTTCTGGCTAATGTGTTTTATTTTTTAAATGGCTTTCCCCCTGTTTTTCTGTACTCTTTAGCTTTTTATATGGTTTCGATTTCTACTGTTTAGTGATTAAGCAGTTACTTTTGATAATTTGCCCTTCTTTACTCTTCTGTCCTACAGTTGTATATCTATGTATGCCCATTTTATATGAATTTATTGAAAGAGTGATATGAAATGCATTAGCTTGAAGCCAAATTGTCTGATCTGTAGCTCATTATTTTGCAGGAAATACAGGGCTCATTCTCGGAGGGGGATGAACCCCCAGTGTCTTGTTATGAGTAATGATGAAGCGCAGGGTAAATGGAAGGGAGAGGGACGCAGGGTCTGCCATGCAGGAGGAGTCCTTCGGTGTCCTGGCCCGGAGGAGTTTGATGAAGATGTTGGTGTGCATGGACCTTCTAGTAGCAAATGTTGTAAAAATCTACCACCTAGTGAAAGCCTGCCAGCAGCCCTTGGTGTTTTAAGTGGGTCCCGTGTCCAGGCAGCGGTCCCAACCCAACTTGCCCAACATAGGAAAAATGGATAGGGTCAATCAATAGGCAGACTTGCTGCGAGCTCCAGGTAAATGCTTGCAGCACACACGCTATTATTTGTTTTGTACAGCTACAGATCTCTAAGGCAGCTTTACCAGAAAGCACTTGCTGCCATGGGGCGATGGTTATGACTCCCAGAATCGTAACTCTAGGTGGGGAATTAGCAGCAGGAGCAGGTGAGCTTCTTCATGCCAATGCCCTTAGCGATGAGAGTGGGAAATGCCGCAAAGCCTGTGGTGAAATGGGGAGAGTTATTTCTAAACAGAGTGAGTTTTTCCACTGCTTTTTTTGAAGACGGGGGAGGGGAGGGCTCTTGATTTACTCCTCGATAATTCAAGTTAGAATTTGGCCTGAGTGGTCTTCGAGTGCGTTTCATACGTGAGAGCAGCATTCAGAAATGCAGATCAGCAGTTCTGTAAACCAGGCTTAGGTTGTATTTTCATTTTTGTTCTGAAAACATTCAAGGCCCCATGTATTACTGTAGCATTGTAAATTAAGTTGAAAAACTGCTGCATTAAGTATCTCTCCTATACAATGTGTTCAGTTGTTTGTTTCAAGTGCTTGTACAAGAGGCTTCTTTGGTAACTACTCTGAGGAACGCAAGCTTGATTTTGTGAGGTGCTGAGTGCCCTTGATGTCAATTGGTTTTAAGGATGCTTAGCCTCTGGAGAGCGCGCTCTGGACACGGCTTTAACCTCACTGATAATAGCTGTAATAATGAGAAGTGGCAAGGCAACATTTTCCTGTTGGTGTGCTTGGTATTTCTCTCTCGTTTCATGCCTCCTGTGGGAACTTTCTCAGCTTTTTTTCATGTTCCTCTTCATAATGACTTATGTGTTCAACCAAAATAAGTTTTTCATAAGAACATTTGGGAGAAGCTTTGTCTTTTAGGACTTGCCTGTCATATTAGGTCCTTAGGTTAAGCTTGTTTATATTGAACTAGCTTAGGGTAGGGCAGTCTTTTGGAAGAATATTGGAGGTGGAAATTACAGCCTCATTAACATAATGCTCCAGAAGGGCGTCAAATAGTATTTTCCCAATGACTAACCCAAATGGCCCAGTTGTTTCTATATCCTCTTCTCCAGCAGACAGTAGTAGTAATGCCTTTAGGACATGATGTAATAGATAAAGGATAATTCTCTCCACTAGGAGATATTCCTTCTAGCACCCATTAATAAGAGGCTGACGTACATAAGAAGATTTAGCCCCTTTTCAAAACAGTTGGATATTGTTTTGCTCCTTATTAATTTGAAGGCATTGATAATCATTTTAAAGTTCCATAACTTTCGCAGGTTAATAAGATCCGGTGGCAGTCAATTTTATTAATAGTGTTAAAAAAGGAAGAACATGAAAGATGCATTTCTAAAATCTGCTGAGTTATATTTTCCTGGGCGAATCCCTGAGTTGAGACAGGATTCTGTGGGTTCTTTGTTGTAAGAATGATGCCTTTTTCTCTGAAACTCTTCTTTCTTTTTTCTCCCTCTGGAAAATGTATAAATATTTTAACTTACCTTGATGCCACTGTGTATTGAACTGATGAGGTCTGTTTCCTATTTCTCTCTGATAGGAACAAGTTTGGCTATTTGTGTCAACCTCTTGATTTTTTCATTTTGTTCGTGTTATTAGCTCCTCGAACAATGCTGTCTTTTAATCTATCTGCACAGCAACTGGTACTCTTGTCCATGATGGGGATTTCTAAATGCCATTGCAATGCAAACAATAAATAATATTGTACTTAAACAAGAATCATATAAATAGCAATGTATAGAGAAAGTCCTCTGGAGCCTGCTATGCTTTCATACTGAAGCAGTTTTCATACCACGAATCCTTCAGCTGTAATTCCACTTCACTGGACAAGAAGGGAAGAGGAGTTAATGATGCAGGAAAAATGACCAGCAGCAGTAGCAGCTGGATCACAGTGGCTTCTAGTAATATTTTCAGAAGGGGAACAGCTACAGGCTGCCATTTTTAGTCTTTCCTGTGGAAATCAAGGAATAAAAAAGGAAATTTCCTTTGCACAGATTCCAAATGCTTACAAGAAACAGATTTCATACTAGGGCTGGTGCTTGGAGGTGCAGTTGTGGGAGGATGCTAATAGAAGCCTTCATTGGCTTATGGTTGGACTCGATGATCTTAAAGGTCTTTTCCAACCTAAATGGTTCTATGATTGGGGTCCCTGCATCCACACGAGGACTCGAGCAGGGGCAAGCTCGTAGGAATAGGTCTGTCTTTAGCAAATCATCCATAGTACCCTGCCTTTCTGCTGTGTCTTTTAAGCACAGCTCCACCAACTGCCCGCAGTGTGAATGTACTCTACTGGTGCTTACATACAATTTGAATATACAGATAGAGGCCAGTATTTTCCTACTTCTATTCATCTTAGCAATAAAACAGCCGCGTGGTAATGTCAGTGGAGCTTATAGTCAGTCCAAGTCCTTGCAGTAAGTGCCTGCCCTCTCGGCTGTCTGGGTTGTGAATCTGCCCAGTAGATTGGAAACTTCCTACAAACAGGGTTTGAGAAGTGTAAGAAATAGGGTGACAAGGGGAAAAAATTAAGACAGCCTTTCTGAATTCCAGAAAAAATAAAAACAATAGCAAGGATTAATGCTTATGGTATTCCAGGTTGTATATGTCCGATGGGATAAACACTGATTAAAAAATTCTTATTTTCAGGATATTTCCTGTTTTGAATACACTTGCATAGCGATACAATTAAATACCAAATTATAGTCAGTTGGAATCTTTCACTTAAATGAGAATTAACTGTTGCCAGTATCTGAAGAGTTCGTTTGTTGTTTATTCACCCGTCTGGTCATTCAGAGTTCTGGAAGAATGGAACTTACTGAGTTCTGAGCATTTTTCTTTTTCCATTTCAGGTTCCGGTTTTGGGTACTTCACACTTGAAAACCTGTCCTTTCCTGTGAGAGCGTCGCATGAGGAACTTCAGTCCTGATTTACAGAGTTGTTTACTTGCTGAACATGCTGACTGGTGCCTGATAGAATCATATAAAAGCACTAAGGTATATATTTAACCCACCCTAAAAGTTCCAGGTGCTTAAGTTTTCTTTTGTAGAGTAACTGATGCTGGAAGGGACTTCTGGACATCTGTAGTCCAGCCCCTCCTGCTCAAAGCAGTTCAATTACCTCAGGTTACTTCAGCCCATGTCCAGTCTGGTTTTGAGTATTTCCGAGGGTAGAGATTCCGCAACCTATTCTGGTACGTCACCATTCCATGATGAAAACACCCTCCCTCCATCTAATTGCTGTTTCCCGTGCTGTGACTTGTGTTCCTTGCCTCTTGTCCTGTCGCTCTGCACTCCTTTTTCTGTGGCTCATGGTTAGCGTGGCTTTTAACCTACAGTATTTAATGTAGTCCAGCATTAGGGAACTTGACCGTATCCTGCAGGGATTTTTTTTTTGTTTGATCACAACTCGAGTGCTTGGTTGGACTACAAAAAGGGAAGTCACAGTTAAACCATGGATGGAATCTGAAAAGGTGCCAGCTCAGGTCAAAGTCTGGTACAGATATTTTGTGAGACTCTGGGCATGTCAATTCTTTGGCGTTTCAGTTCTTCATCCATCAGCTGGCGAGACAGTTAGGTTCCCTCTGCATCTTTGTTTGGCTGCATCTCTGTTAACTGCATATATGACACTGTGCCTACAGGTAGGGGAACAGTATTGTTGATTGTATTTGCTGCATTAAAATCAACAATACTTCAATAGTGCAGAAGCACATTCAGGAATCCAGAAAGGGTTTTATCATACGCTGGTTTTAATGTACCAGCCAAATGGCAGTGGTCAGGTTGACAATTAAACACTTAGCGTACGAAGAGTTGGAGAAGAGAACTTGGATGTACACATTTCCATCAATAATTCACAGGACATTAGAGCCTCAATGTCAGAAGTTGTACGTCAGCATGGGATGACAGTATATTAATGAAGTTGCTCCAGCCATTACACTCCAATTGCTAATTTATTCATAGTTTTCTAGCAGTGGGGAGAGAGGGGGGAAAGGAAAACCCAAGGTCCGAGTTCAGTAGCCCTTGAAACAAAGATGCATGCTGGCTTTATTTGCAGCATTTCTGAGTCATGTATCTATTTCAGCCTTGGTGAATGAGACCAGATTAAAAGGAAGCAAGTGAATACAGCCCAGATAAATTGACTGAAAGTAGGCCTTATCACCAAATCATTCCACTGGAGCTGAATGCTAACAAAAGTAAGGCAATCGTGTTCAAGATGGTATGGTGAAACATGTTCTCATTTCCCTAAAAACCCACCCTGAGTTTGTAGCGTTTAATCGTGTGATTTGAATTGTTATCGTTGGCTGGTTCACATATCTCTGTGCTGAAGACTGTTACCTTACAAAATGCTCACCATGAGTTAAAATGTATTAATGAGATACAGACATGCCGAAATACTGGCCCGTTACGGTAGCTGCTATACATAAGCAGAGGAGAGAGGCATGCTCACTTCTTGAGTGCCTTTATTAACCAGTGTATTCTGGTTTTAAGTTTTACTAGTTATGAAACATGGGCGAAGGATGCGATTTTTTAAAATCAGTTTAGCTGTGCTACTGCACCTCTTACGGAGGACGGCTCTGTCACCAAAGAGGCCGGCTGTCACGTTTACAGGATTGTGACAACCCTTCATAGCAGAAAAACCCAGAAGGTTTCAGAGTCTTTGTGGGTCAGAAACTGCAGAAGCAGATTTTGGATGGATTTGGCTCATGTTGTCACTCAAGTATGAAGGAGCTGATTACTTTGGAGAACCGAAATGCATGTGTGCACCCTCCCACTGTCCCTGCTCTCCCCCACTGCTCAGGTTTCCAGGGAACTCTCCTAAAACAATTTAGGGAGGCAGGGTCCAGTTCCCACTTTGTTCTTAACTGGCACTCATTTGCAGATGCATTTCAAAACTCAATATAGATACCTTAGAAATCACAAAATTGTGCCCCCCTAATTATTGTTTTGCCTGTAAATCGCATTGAAGGAAGTCATGTTATGAAAGGCTTGCCAATTAACTTTATACAGATGTCTGCAGTCCCTCTCATTTCAGCGGCATTGTGCAAAGCACATGTGCAAAGCAAAATCTGATGTGCAAGCTAGTTCATGCAATACGCCCATTTACATACATAAAGACTCCTGTTTCTCTGTGCATGTACATTACTGGTGCACATCAAATGTGGACACATCTGTTTCATTCAAAATGTGCTAGATTAGCTTGGAGAATTTATATAGGTTTTTAGCCTATAGAATTTGCAAGCTCATTTTGAATGCAGCGACTTGAAGATCTTTACTTGAAAGCTAAACAGGCTAATTGGAGGTACCGATAGCTTCCATCGGGAGTAATGCTGAGTAGTTGGAAAGAGTGAGTGATGGGGGAGTGATGTAGCTGAGGCTAAAGAGGGCAAAGCATGGGGCATTACAGGAGAAGAACAAGATCCCGGATGTCCATGCAAGATCTTACACACTGTGGAGTGGGATTACCTTTAACGAGCGGGCAATTCCAACAGCCCCTGCCCGATAGCCAGCACCTCCTCACCCTGAACCCCGGAGCCGGGAAGAAATTTGCTTAAAGGTACCGTTCCTGATAACGTGGACGTGACTTATACCTCTAAGAGTCTCTTAATTAAGTGCATGGTCAGTCCTGTGTTGAATAAGTGTCCAGCTGGAATGGTCTCTTCTTGTTATTTTAACTAAATATCTCTCTGCCTCAGTAGCGCTTGGGGATGACGTTGATGCATCCTCTAATAGGAGGTCACTGGTTTGAGTCCAGGCTGTTCTCATTCCAGCCAGGGTTGGGTAGTGGCAGGCTGATAATTGGCATGGAAATTGGTTGGTCATCCTCCTTCAGGGTCTACTGGACAAACACACGTGTTGCAAAACGACCACTGCAACTGGCACTACTAAACCATCTCATTGGCCTTTTCATTGCTCGGCCAAAGCTTTGATCTGTGCAATGGAGATGAAAGAGTCTTCCCAGCTCTCGATTCCTGAAATGAAGTGTGTTGGTGGGACAACATGGAAGCTTATGTTGCACCTACTTAATTGTGACACTGTTGGGCGGAAGAAAATAAGTCCTTTTTTAAAAAAAACCCAAACTGGTTAATTTGGCATTTTTTAAATACTAAAAAGAAGAAACAAAGAGTAAACACATGCTGTTTCCTTGCAGTCTCTTCTTACCTTTAGGAATACTGCAAAGAGGCGATCAAGAAGCTTCTTTCCTTATTTCCAGTGTGCCCACTCCCTCTCTGGTCTTGTCTGTGAGCAGTTCCTCTGAACTTACACTTCCTCACGTTGACAGGGGTGTAAGCTTTCTTCCTGCTATGCCAAAGCACTTTGCTGTGCTTAAGCACTTTCCATGGATTATGCATAGGAGAAGAATGTAGAACGAAAATTACACTTTTAGAGTGAAGCTGATCATATTTCATATTAGGACTGTAGTTATATGTAATTTATGCAGGGCTAACAAATGCTAAATAGCGATTGCATGCATGGTTTGTAGATGTTAAAGATGGTTAAGACGTCATTATAAATCATATGTTAGAACTGCAACTGCCAATTAAGAGAGTATTAACACATGTAGTGACATTCTATTAACCCTTCATAAACTGTTCCCAAAGTACTGTTTTTCTACGTGATAACTCATTTTTGTACTGAGCTTAGAAATAGGAGTGCAAAATAAACTAGATGAAGAAGGGAAAGTTTATTCAGTTTGTAGTAAGGAGTTTTGGTGAGATTTTTTTTCCACAGATGAAAAATTATTTCATTTGAATAAATAAAAAAACCCAAACAAGCCCACAAAAAACCCCAAAACAAACAGGAAAAAAATACTAGGTCAAGAGAAAGAAAATCCATAGATACATTAAGGCTTTATGGAAGTAGAATAAATTCTGAGACTGGTAATTAACTGCAAGAAGTCTTGTTGGGAGTGTGCAGATGGCTCAAAGGCTCTGAACGTGCAGGCTGAAGGAGGTGTTCCATTCCCACTACACCCCGCCGCCCCCAGTGTCATCCCACCATGGACCGTGTTCATCCAAGCTGTGCATGTAGGAACATCAGGACCTTGGGTTTTCAACATTCCTGTCATCCTCTGGACCCCCTTCTCCCTCCTCACCAAAACAAACGAGTTTCACAACAAAATCTGTCTGAAAGGTGATCATCTGAATTGCTCTTGATTAACATTTGTGGATTAATCATCCGGAGGAGTGTGAAAATATTCCCTTCGTGGGATAAAATGGGTTCTGCTGCAGAGTTAGGGACATGTTTAGTAAATCTTGTCTCCATTTAAAAAAAATCACAGTTGCG
The DNA here is from genome assembly GCA_947846985.1 of Fratercula arctica. Classification (NCBI taxonomy): domain Eukaryota; kingdom Metazoa; phylum Chordata; class Aves; order Charadriiformes; family Alcidae; genus Fratercula; species Fratercula arctica. The sequence continues at coordinate 5,928,541 of CANTUZ010000023.1, forward strand.
GTTCCTGAAGGCCAACACTCTCATTTTTCACATTGAGACATAAGTGACCGTACATTAATGCAGCAACCTAACGTTGCAAAGCTGAGGTGTTTCCATCTCTAATAACATTAGTGATAAAGACAAGTGACTTCTTAGCCTCTTGATGGTTCCAAGGATTAACCAAATTGTAGGACTTCAAATTTATTAACAATCGCCAGATTTGAATGACTTTTATTCAATTAACTAACTCAAGGATGGTTTTCAATGTAAATGATGACCTTAAACACAATCACTGTGGAAAGGAGAAGTGAGATGTGGGTAAATGGCATATTATTACATGCTTCAGCATCATGAATTTTAAGTGAGGGAGAGAAATGTGTTACTAGCAAAAGTTAGGGGTTTTTTCTTGTTATTTTCAGCTATAACGTGTGCTGCTTCTCTGACAAATGTATTCGACTGGGATGGGGTGGTGGCTTCTGCAGTATCTGGTCCAGCTGTGTCCCACGTCACCTTTCAGGGACCTGCTTGTATTTAAATATTTCTGACTTTTATGGAGGGGTTAGAAGGTGAGATACCTTCAAAGATTTGGGCCCTTGGGCTCTCTCTCCCCTAGTCCCTTCCTGTAGAGAGGCAGGGTTCTTTCCGGAATGAAAACTCAAGATTGGCAGGTGCCAAATGATGGGGATGGGGAGGGAATATAAATGCCAAAGATTATCCATCTGATAGATAAAGCCTCAGGATTTAGCTAAATAGAAATTTACTTCGGTACATAACAGATGTCCAGATGTCCTTTGGGATGAATTCATTTATTTAAATCCTATCTGTTTTAATGAAACACTTTTTAAAAGCTGGAATGAAACCTGACTTAAATGCCTCCTGAAATGTTTGCCAAAAGCCGGCTGCTTGACAAGGGGCGGGGGGGGGGGTGTGTCTAACAAATGCACTTCCAGGTTCTACCCAGTGGTTGATCAATACTTTGGGGCTCTCTTTAGTAGACGAGAGTTCAGCAAGTATGGATTCCTCCCTCGCACTCGTGCTGCTCTGTTTTCTGTAGCCACTGGGTATCTTCACAGGCTGGGCTGGTGGGAGGTGCCTGTGCCCAGGGCAGGGGGTTGGAACTGGATGGTCTTTAAGGTCCCTTCCAACCCGAACCATTCTGTCATTCTGTGATCGTCAGTCAGTTCACTGTCACTCATGTGGCTGCGATTCTGAGAAGCTGTAGGAAGAAACTTAAACGTGCTTAACTGGGTTGCAATGCATTATGAGGAAATCGGAAAAGATGATTAAAAGTTGTTTTTCACAAGTGAGATTATTCCTGGCTTCTTATACCAAAATCATCGTAGTGATACAGCAACAGTGACAGTGGCACAGTCGGTTTGCCAGCACTCTCACAAAATTAGAGTAGGAAGGATTTTAATTTTTTTTTTTTTTTAATTTATTTAACATGCTTGTTATTTCCTGTTGATTACTTTCAAGAAATATTATGGCTGAAAAATCAAAACCTGGCTAGCTTAAAAACATAACCACTTTCCAGCAAAGTGTGAAAACGAAAGAGAACTTCATAGTGTTTGAAACATGTCATCCTTGGCGTCCCAGCTTCTGGCTGTTTTCCAACTGCTGCAGGAATTGGTTTTCAAAAGTAGGATTTTTGTTGGTGAGTTGCTTGGGTTTTGTTTGCTTGTTTTCCTTCGGAAATGCTTTAACCATCTCTCTTAGCTGAAGGAAAGGAGTCAGATGCCCTCCGATGAATGTTTTGCAACGGTCTTTTCAAGTCACTGCATTTTTGTGGTGCTGGAATAGGAGAGACGGAAGGGAAGACGGTTTAAGGTGACTCTGTGTGTCTGTAGTTGTTGTCACACGGGTGTGACTCGGTGAGTGCTGGTGGCACCAAGACAAAGCTGGAAGCTTTCACAGGTGGCCCGAGCTTGCCAACTGCAACACCCTGTGTTGAGGAGAGAGTCAGGAGAAATCGGGGTGCTCACACACACGTCCCAGACTGCTCTGACAAACGCTGCTCAAAAGCAGAGCCTTGGTTCCTTGGCTGTATTTAGAGATTAATTATACCACAAATATAGCATTTTTAGAAGCTGTAGGAGTTTTCAAAGAAGGCTGCATAGACTCATAATCACGTAGCTACAGTTGAGGGGTTGGGGGTATTTTATTTAACTTAATTTCTTCGGGTTTACTGAAGAAGAAATGCATCTCTTATTACCTGATGTAGACTTGTCTGTCACTGAAAGAAGACAAAGACGTTAGAGGCTGTATTTCAGAAGCCCCTAGCAGTATGCATAGCTGGAGGCAGAAGGAATTTAATTTTATTTTTTAAGACCTTTATAAAATATTAATGTAAGGGTTCGCTTAAGTAGATCTTTTAGATTGTCCAGACTACTCCCCAGCACAGAAGGTAAAAGAGATTCTTTTTTTTCTTTTTTTTAGTATCCCTACAAAACTGTGACCATATATCTTTCCTTGTATGGAGGCAATATTGTCAGTGACTGTTGAGGAAGAGAAAAAGCCATTGAAATACTGATAGAAGAGAAATCCATTGCTTATTTTTTGGGAGATCAGTACACACCATACAGTGATTTCAAATGCATATGTTCTGAGAGCAAAAGGAGAACGAGCACTGACAAAATCTGTGATAAAAGACAAAATGCCAATTCTGAAATTATTTTGTTGGCTACTATAGACCTAAAGTAGATCCTAAAATACAAAGACATAGGAGGCCTTTTGACCATAGCCACCGTGACACCAGAAGATAATTACATTAGCAAATTTGCTATTGTGTCCCGTGTGATGTAATGAATTCAGCTTTAGGCTGGGTCTTCATAACGGATTAGTGCTCCACTGCTGCAGATTTTGCCTTAATCTGCCCCTTTCCCTGGAGCGGAGCGCCCCTGCCCCGGCTCTGGGCTTTCCCCAGCCTGGGTTGCCCGCACAGCCCTGGACTGGAGCTTGGCTCCAGCCTGGGTGGGCAACTGGCCCGCTTGGTAGCCAGGGTGCCGGCCAGTGGAGCAGGGGGGCTGGGGTAGAGACGAGCGCCTCCAGTGCTGCGTTCTTCTCCAGCGGCGTCCTCTGCCTGTGCTGGGAGTTGTTCACTCAGCCTTTTAGTCCTGCCTTTTCTTGCTGGATTTCTGTTGCATTTCCCAACATTTGAATGGTCTTAAAAATCCTCCTTCCAGCTGCCTGGAACCACTGGGACTGTTGTTATTGCTGGTGTGTCGTGCCGTCGATGGAGCCGCCGCTTGCTGTAGCGCACACGGGGGAATATACATTCTGCTATAAGTACAGCACAGGGCAGGAGTTTCCCTTTTTATTGCAGCCAAATACAACAAAGAAGCAGAAGTTGTTTAATCTTGAGCTCATCGGCGCAGTTTCGCGTTGCATTTAGTTACTTGGTGTGTTTGCACGTGTGTGCCTGTGTTATCTTTTGGGTAGGTGAGCTCTTCTGTTTGTTGGCAGTTGCAATGAGAGTTGATATTGTACCTATGATACTGCTCATTGATTACCTTCTCACTGCTCAATCAATTCCTTGATGTGTTGTTATTTGGCAAATAACAGTGATGCGAATTAAAAAAAAAAAAAAAAGAAAGAAAAAGAAAAAAGGCAAAAAGCTTTTGTAATCTCCAATGAAATTTATCTAGAGGACTGCTATCTGGGCAAACCCCCCCACTATTTCCCACCAAGATAGGACACTCCAGTGCTGCGATCACACCGTGAGAATGTTTCATCCAGCTAAAATTTTATAGCATATAAATCATTGTGATAATTCCTCTGAAAAGGCAGGATGTGAGCACGTACATCTATTTAATTTCTTTTGCTTTCCTGAAATCAGACCAATTACTAATGGGACATGTTCTAGTTTCCTGCTGTCTGCCAAGGACAAGCTTCTACCTACCCCAGCAAAATTGTCAGCATTTTGTGTTTTCCAGTTTGCCCAGTGCACCTCCCAGCCAGCCAAGGTGGAGGGTGACTGGACTGTTGTGGTTGCAACCACCTTTTCATTTCAGTCTCCCAAAAGTTGACAGCAGTTAAACACATTAAGTATCTTTTGGCTCCATCATGCTGCCAGCAGGTTCTGATGTATGATCCTGCAAACTATTTGTTAGAGGTATAAACTAAGAAATTGGCATTTGGGTAGAAAAGCAGGGCTTGCATTTGAGGAGGAGTTATGTTCTAGTTAATCTTAGACTGTGCAATATCTGTATTGTTGGGCTGCCTGTTTATTTTTGGATTGGGTTTGCTAAGGCTGTTAGATGCTTTAAAAGCAATTAGGGCTGAGATTAGACATTTGTCACTAAGCAGATAAATTTATAGATAAAAATAGTTATTACATGTCTGAGAAAGAATTTAAATAAAACCTTAATTAAATGAAGAGGAAATGCATCTTGGTGAAGATGATGTGCTTGGGAGAATAATGGTTTGAAAAAAAGCTGGAGAACATCTAAACACAGTATTTGGGCTAGTGCAGAGTCCAGCTTGTCCTGGAGTGTGCTCGGCCACCTTGGGTGAGGTGCAGAGACTGAAGCGGGGACCACCACAGCTCAGCCCATCTGATTCTACGCTTTGAGTCATATCAACCTTTGTAGTTACACTAGGGAGCAAAATTTCTTTAGTTAGAGGCTGTAACGAGGTTGTGTCTTTGGCTGCACATCGGAGGAGCTGTGGTGCACGTCGGCGGGTTGCATTAGCACCCGATAAAGACGGAGCTGTTGGGAGCAAAGGCTTATGTGGGACTCCTGGGACTGCTGGGGGATTGGAGCTGGTGAGGAGAAGACACCGACGCAGGGCTCCTGCTGAATACAGGCTCGGTTAAAGAGCTGAGACTCTTAAAACCCTTTAGTGATGCAGATTGTTACCCACAGCAGCAACTCGCACAGGAATTGGGAGGCTCTTCCACCCTTTGTGGATTTCAAATCAAGGCCGCTCATCTTTGTGTCACTGCAGAACTCATGGGTCTGTTGTGGCAATATTTTGGGGAGGATTCCTGTTTTGTATTCTGGCTGGATGGCTGTGACTGTTCTTTTCATGCCTGAAACCTCCACGTCTATCCAAGAAATCTAAATGATTTTGTAAAGCCTTGAAAATGCAACTCAAATACAATGTAATGGCTGAGTACATCAAGGGGAAATAAAAAGTGCTGTTTGCTGCCTGAGCCACGAGCTTTGTAAACTTGGATCTGGCAATACTGTGGACAGGCCCAAGCACCTCCTAAGTTGGCTTATTTTTCTCACGTCTTTCTCACTAAGGAGTATTTTGAAGAGACTGTGCAGGAGCAGCACAAACCTCAGAGGTCTCCGTAGGCAGAAACTAAGAAATTGGCCAAAGAGCATTAGCTCTTTCCCTTCCAGCAATAGTTCTACCACTGATGCTACCAGAAGTTACTCAGGGACATAAATCTCCATCCAGTAACTGAAGAGCTGGTACTGCAGGAAAGCGTAGATACCTTCTCTTCCTTACAGGCAGGCGGTGAGGGCTGTTGGTGTCGGTACATTTTGCAAAGTCAGTGTACCATGTAAATATTAGTTATTGTTGCTGTTAATTTGTAAATATTTGTGCATAGAAGCAAGCTGGTAGGCTGAAAGGCTCAAGGTTACAATTCCCAGCATACTTGACAAGGTGTGTATATATGCTTGACGTATATATATAAAATAATCACAACTGTTAGTATTGATAAAAAACCTATATGGATGCATTGTCCTGGAAGAGAAACTATAGATCCCATGACACAAACTTACTAATATGGCTAATTTCTCTGGGTACCTCTTGGTCAGGTGGCAGGAGACTTGGCCAGTTGGACGAGGGTCAGCTGAGCACTTCGAGCGTTTCAGGTTGCTCTCAACTGGGTTAGAGATCCGGTACCTCGCGCCGCTCTAGAGAAACGGAACAAAACCACAACCAGGTTTTTCATCCTCCTTTCTTCTGTGAGATTTTTATACCTTTTAGAGTCATTTATTTAGGCTGATTAAAATTTTCGCATTTCTTCCTCTTTAGCAAATGTTCAAATAGTTTTTTTTCCCATTTTATCAGAAAAAAAATTTAAAAATAGAGTGGGTGTGTGGCATTTATGCTGTTGAGTGAAAACTCGCTTGGTTTTAGCTCAGGTACTGAAGTTTTCTGGTTGGAATTCGAGAAATTTTCCATGATAGTGTCACAGGATTTTTATGAAAACAAGATTATTTAAAACTTTGTAGGAATATGGGGGCTTGAGTCTCAATAAGTAAATGGCAGTAGGAGAGCTTGTGACAACGCTGCTTCAGCTCTCATAGGGTCAAAGGGTGCTGGAGAAGACATCCCCTGAAAATGGGTATGGTTTCTTTAGGCATCGCTCTCAGTTCACTCTCAGGTCTGGCAGAGTTTCAAATGGACTCTTCCTGGAGAATTATCAATACAAGGTATAATAACTGCGCGCTTTAGCTTTTACCTTTATTAGGAAATTATATCATGAATAAATATGAATGTTAGCTGGAATTACACTGACTGTAATGCAGATGTGGTTAATAGAGATATGGAAAAAAGCACTTTCAACATCATTTATGATAATTAAGTTTTGAATCTTGTTTGAGGGAGGTGTGTATTGCTGGCCAATTCAGAGTAAAAATACTGATTAATTACAATATTTTTTCTTATACAAATCCATCTCTGATCTATAGATAGCAACAAATTCTTACAACAGGATAAACAAAACCAGGGTTTTTATTCAGAAGCTTTGAGATGTTGCAGTGTCGATGCAGGTATAGGGGATGAAAAGTTGGCTTCTATGGATTGCTTTGTGGAATTTACTTATGTATTTATTTTCTTAAACAGAGTTGAACTGCTTTGCCCGTTCTGTGTCCCAACCTTCTTGCTCCGATGGAGATCCTGGAGGGGAGCAGGCACTGGGGAAAGGGTTTGGAAAGGGCCTTTGGAAAGGGTTGCAGGGACAAGCAATGGTCCTTTTATCGGAGCCAGGAATAAGGCAGTAAAATAGCTCAGAATCTGGCCTTAAGTTTCATGCAATTTTAATTTTTGTTATAGCGTGGAATTAGGAGTACATGGAAACCTCAAGAGATATGAGCTGTAAAATGCTGAGCAGGGTGCTGTTTAGTCATAAAGGGAAATATTTTAAAAATATTAAAAAAAATAAATAACACATCATGGTTAGCTCATGACAGACTTTTTATAAAGTACTTCCGCTATTTTGGCATCTAAACTCAAGATCTGGGCAGGGAGTTGTTTTTGTGATACCTGATGTCTGTGCAGCAGAGGGAGAGGAGGCGCAGCTGGACAGACGGCACAAATAAATCAGCTCTGGGAACCCGGGTTACAAGTGTTAAGGTACAGCACAGCGCTGCCCTCTGAGAAGCCTGAGTTTGCTCCGAGACCAAAAATAGCACATGTGTGTTTGTGTGGGGCTCCACCGAGCTCAAATTCTCTGCTGCATCTGGTTAATAGGGCGAACAAGAACTAATTCAGAGGGGCTCGTGCGGTACTGCCCTCGCTCCAGATCCCCTTGACATCTCCGATTGAACTGGGTGAGAATTAATTGAAGCCTTAGTCGCCAGCCAGGCACATAGCAGGAGGAGAAACACTGTAGGGGTGTCATACCCTGGGTCCCCCCGCAAGGTCTGAGGCTGAACTCTGCTGAAATCCAGAGCAGAGCTCTTGGCTTCCAAATGGGGGAGAGCTGGGGGAAAAAGAGGGGTTTAGAAGACAACTAGGAGAAAAAAGGTGTCACTAGTTCTGCAGCTTCAGTCCTGCATTGTTTATCACACTCAGTATTTTTCTGATGAAAAGGCACTTCGGTTAAAAAAGAAAAAAAAACAAGCTGTTTTCAGTATGTTCTCATTTGGATTTGGTGCATGCAATTAAATGCTTTTGGCGTGGATGATCAGTTTGTACATTCCCCCCACCCCCTCCCGACCCTTTCACACGACTTTCTCTTTTAATCTGAAAACATTCCTTTTCCTGTTCTCGCCCTGTGAATACGGGAAAATAAAAACAGTTTAGAATTTGCCCAAGGAAAAAATATACAGGTCAGGGGGATTAGAAAAAGATCAAGCTGCCAAATTCCCAGGGAACAGGTGTTTTATTTAGTGTTTTACACCGGCTGCCAGAAAATCCACAATATAAACATTTAATAATCTAAGGAAGGCAAAGGGGTCCGGGGAGGGATGATGGTGGGGAAGGCAATACTGTGTCTTTAATTTTCTTTTCTGAAGGAAGAAAGTCTGCATAGCAATGACAGGATCACTTGTTCGTGCCTTTAATGTGTGATCTGTTTTCTCCAGTGGAGGGCACTCAGTGTATCACAAACTAGAACATTAGCACCAACAAGCTCCAAAGCATCATCACTCTCTGGAAAGCCTTCTGAATTAGACAAGAGCTGCCTCTCAGCACAGCTACAAAACACTTTAAACCTGACCAGCTAAATGGATAAACCTAGCCTGCGTAGCTTTTAAACTGGGCTCTTGCCCAGCAGAGGAGGCCTGCCTGCTTCGGGAGCTGGGAAGCCCGAGGATGGAGCGCTGGGGCTGGGAATGGCATAAGGCAGCAGAATGAGAAACGCTGGGTACCGGCAGAGCTCCTTTTATTGCTCCCAGAGAAGTTGGTTTACGTCCGTGGTCTGCTATAGCTTTTACTTGCTGATTGCCACTTAATGCTGATGGTTCTCTGATGACTTACACAGCGGCTCTCGGAGCTTAGAGTCCCTCCCTACCCCCCCACACGCTCCCCCCCATCCTTCGTCCTGTCTTCCCCACCCCCAACCCCTTCCCTATCCTTTCCCTTCCTCATCCCCAAAATTCTTGCTTGTCCTCTCTAGGGAACTTTGTGGGGGTTACTGGCATGCACGCTGGATGGTGGCGATGTGAGTGGCAGCCGTGCTGTGACATGAAGATTCTGATGGTTTAAAGAAAAGAGACCAGTTCTAAAAAGAGAGAGAGAGAGAGGCAAAGGGAAAGCGGGGGAAAAAAAAAAAAAAAAGAAAAAAAAATAAAAGGGAAGAGAGAGAAGACCACAGCTGGAGAAAGGAAAAGGAGGACGTTTGTGGATGACAAAAGGATGGGTAAGTGAACTTTTCTTGTTTGTTTGTTAGCACAGCTGCACTGTATATTTTTCAGGTGGATTATTAGCTGTTCAAGAGGGGGGAAACAGTCTAAACAGCAGCAGCGCATTCCTTTGCCAGGTGACTCACTGTACTTGCTATTGTATTTTTAGATCATGTATCCCCCCCCACCCCACAACGCGCACATACACACCTTTCCTCCTGCAGTGCTTTTATATGTAATTAATCTGTAAATGCATGCAGGGAGTTGAGGACTGTGGCGAGTATGTTCACTGTCTGTACAACCCACCCACACACCTGCACAGGGACAGATAAGTACATGGATGCAGGAGGCACGCTCAGACGGAATTGCTTCGGGGTTTATATTCATATTCGCTGAGCCTGTGGTGGTATTATTTAGGCTGTCAGAAAGGGCTGTTAACACTTTGCAGTATGTGGGAAGCAAAGGTGGTGGGGGGGATTTTCTTGTATAGGTGCTTTTGAACAGGCTTGTTGGTTTTTTTGCAAAGATACCCCTAATACTGCTGTGAGATTTCCAGCACGCATTTGCCAGTCTTATTTTTTCAAGTGTGACAGGTTTATTTCCCTCCCTCCTTCCCTCCAACCCCCAAGTCTGTAACAGCCAGAACATATTTCTAGCTGGCTGCTGCTGGCACATAGGCAGTAGCAAAAGATGAGGATTTAAATTAAAAAATCTAACCATTAAAGTGAAAGGCAGAGTCACGTATTAAGGGGCATTTTAGATGAGGAATTATTTTGCTGATTGCCCCTTGTTCTTAAAATTGGATTAGGTAACTGCAGCACAGGGCTGGGTTTGTGTGTGTGACAAATAATAAAGCAATTATTTATGGAAGAGATACCAGCCTTTAAAATATTCCCTGTTGGAAGAATGCATTTTAATTCTTAGCAAGATTGCAACTCTGGACAGAGACATCAGTCCTAAAATTATTACAGGCTAAGGAAAGCGTGCGTATGTATGTTGGGTTTTCTGACAACCCCTCCGCCCCCTTTCAGAATTATTCAAGGAATGTGGAAAATGTGCCTGTCCTCCCATAACAGCATTGCTGCTGTATGGTAAATCTGACATCTCAAATGGAAAATCTTAAAATCAGGAGATCTGTGGAAGAGAGAAGGGAGTTGAAATCCAAATATACCCCTTTAAACTTTCTGTGTCTTGCTGCTCCTAAAGCAATGTTTATATGTAAGTACTTGTGTATAGGTGTTCATAGTGTATATAATGTATATACAAGATAATAAATGCTTAGGTATTCACAGCTACATCTAGATAACTTTAAATGAATATGTGCTGAGACTAGGATGCATTTGAAAGAAATATGTCCTCTACCATTATCTTGGTATGGGGGTCCCATCCTAGCATTATACGGTATACTTCTCTGTATGGCTGAACTTTGTTTCTGTGTATCTATTTATGGATTTTAGGGACATAAAAATCATGAGTAAACCTACTGAAACCTATTCTTGAAAACCAATCGCTCGATGCAAAAAGTAAAGCCTTTATTTCATGTCTAATTTTACAATAAATACATGGCTTAAAGATGGATCAAACTTTATGATAAGTACATTTCTCATGTTTTGCAGTAATTTTTGGAGGAATTGGACTTGCAATTGCTTTTATTAAGGGAACACGTTTAGCAGCACGTAAATACCAGAAGCTTTGGCTCATTTCCTTTCCAGCACTATGGAGTATTCAGCACAGTGACTTGACAAATATGTTTATTGTTAAAACCTCAGCATCTAGCGATAAGGATATACCAGCTACACTGAGAGATGAGGTACAGGAGAAAAGCGAATAGAGAACAGGCTCTTGGTCCTTCTAAGGGATCATAAATCACACGGAAGTAATTGAATAACAGGAGTGGTACTGGTGATGGTGCGGGTAGGAGAGATGGCGAGCCAGAAACTCAAAGGACAGGAATTTACACAACAAAAAGTGCAAGACAGGAGGCAAACAGGTTGTCTTCAAAATCCTCTGCTTCACTAATGCTTTATTAGAAACCCCATTGACGTTAGTAATCTGTTGGCCGTTTATTTTACTAGCTTTACAATGCACATTTGTTTTCTTTTTAATATTGTAGGTTTCCATTTAATTAAGCAGCTGAGAGGCATGAGTGTGGTGTTAGTGCTACTTCCTATGGTGCTGTTTGTTATGCTTGCGGGGGCTCAGCGAGCTTGCCCCAAGAACTGCAGATGCGATGGCAAGATTGTGTACTGCGAATCTCATGCGTTCAGAGACATCCCTCAGAATATTTCTGGAGGGTCTCAAGGCTTATCGTTACGGTACAACAGCATTCAGAAGCTTAAATCAAATCAGTTTGCGGGCCTGAATCAGCTCATATGGCTTTATCTTGACCATAATTACATCAGCTCCGTGGATGAGGATGCATTTCAGGGGATCCGCAGGCTGAAGGAATTAATTCTAAGCTCCAACAAAATTACCCATCTGCACAACAAAACATTTCACCCGGTCCCCAACCTCCGCAATCTGGACCTCTCTTACAACAAGTTGCAGGTGCTGCAGTCCGAGCAGTTCAAGGGCCTTCGTAAACTCTTGATCTTGCATTTGCGGTCTAACTCGCTGAAAACCGTGCCCATCCGAGTTTTCCAAGACTGCCGAAACCTTGACTTTCTGGATTTGGGCTACAACCGCCTGCGGAGCTTATCCCGTAATGCTTTCGCTGGCCTTTTGAAGTTGACAGAGCTCCACTTGGAGCACAACCAGTTTTCTAAGATCAATTTTGCCCACTTTCCACGCCTCTTCAACCTTCGCTCGATTTATTTGCAGTGGAATAGGATCCGGTCTATTAGCCAAGGGTTAACGTGGACTTGGAGTTCCTTGCACAACTTGGATTTATCAGGAAATGACATTACAGGGGTAGAGCCTGGGACCTTCCAGTGCCTCCCCAACCTGCAAAAGCTGAACCTGGATTCCAACAAACTCACCAACATCTCTCAGGAGACCATCAATACCTGGATCTCGCTCATCTCCATCACTCTGTCCGGAAATATGTGGGAATGTACTCGAAGCATTTGCCCTCTGTTTACTTGGCTAAAGAATTTCAAAGGAAATAAAGAAAGCACTATGATATGCGCAGGCCCTAAACATATCCAGGGTGAAAAGGTGAGCGATGCTGTGGAAACATATAATATCTGTGCTGAAATCCAGCTGGTGGTTACCGAAAGATCGTACCAGACACCCAAAACCCCCCAGAGACCTGTCTTCGTTCCTAAACCTACCGTTTCCAAACTGGAGAGCAATCAGCCGACATCTGTGATGCCGAGCCCTTCTGCAGACCTCCCGACACCTGGAGTGGAACCAGAGTACGAGCACGTTTCCTTTCACAAAATAATCGCGGGGAGCGTGGCCCTCTTTCTTTCCGTGGCCATGATTTTGTTGGTTATCTACGTGTCGTGGAAGCGCTACCCAGCCAGCATGAAGCAACTCCAGCAGCACTCTCTCATGAAGAGGCGCAGGAAAAAGGCCCGAGAGTCTGAAAGGCAAATGAACTCCCCTTTACAGGAGTATTACGTGGACTACAAGCCAACAAACTCTGAGACCATGGATGTATCGGTTAATGGATCTGGGCCCTGCACGTATACCATCTCTGGCTCCAGGGAATGCGAGGTATGAACCATGATCCTCCTAAAACCATTTCAGCTGCTGGGAAGGAGAGGTAAATGTTCGAAGCTCTTGAGGTATCTCTAAACGCTAGAAAGATTCATGAGATTGTTTTTTGCTTTTGGGTTTGCTCGGTATGAGGGGTTATCTCATCAAATAACAGTCCGGGAAGTGACAGTGATTACTTTCAATAATACAGACTTCTAAAATGAATAGGTTAAGTTGAAGTAAATAACAATGATAAAGGCATCTGGAGCGTTATTCTCCATTTTATTAGCAGTGGCTACAAGAGTCCCATTTTTAGTGTGTTGGTAGAAACAGAGGAGTTGAAGAACATTTTCTGTTTAAAAAATAAATATGGAAACCTCTTTACTCCAGACCTCAAACAAATCTTGAGGGGTTTATGGCCTATGTAAAGATAATGCCAAAGATTTTCTGCATTTTCTGTCCGGTTCAGGAGTAAACCAGGGGACGAGAGGACTGCAGCACAGCCTTAGAGTTAGGCACTTAATTTGTTTTCCTGGAGAAGCAGGAACAGACGAGCTGCCCTGGTGGCTCTTCTGAACTTGAGCCCTGGAAAGCCCCAAGTCAACCAGGACATTTACAAGTTCTGGGTTGGGACAGGGGGATTCTTGAGGTTTTTTAATTTAATTTTAGTGATCTTTCACTTGAGAGACAACTCTAGTTAAGTTTCACACATTTTAAGGCCATCTTATGATTTTGACTCAGCAACATGGGAAATACAAATAGCAAAAGCTCTCAGCACTTCTTTTGTCTGTTGTTCAGCTTTGGCAAGAAAATACTGTCTTTTTTCATTGCTGTACTGTCAATGACTGTATTAATGTGTACGTAAGAACTGTTTTTGCTTTGAATGCCACTGCTTATTTATACCTGGTAAGGGGGATTTGGGTGATTGCATTTCAGTACTTGTTACTTAATCCTGCCCGTGCTGCGCTGTTAGGGGACCATGGTTGATTTTGCTTCCTTGGTTGTGGAAATCCTTCCTGAGAGTGCTCAATGCGCCTGCTGAAATGTGTTCCTATCCATTCATGCAAATTGGGTTTGGCGATGGTGGATTTTGCCCAGTGTCTTTGACAGCCGGCTAGCACGGAAGGTGTGTTAACGGCGAGCAGTGCTGAGCCAGGCTGCAGTTCTAGGATCCTGATTTTTTTAAAAGTGGATGTTTTCACTTTCTGACAATAGGCCATCTTTAAGATGTTTCCTATTTGGCAACCAGCTGATTTTGGACCGGGAGATAAGGGGAAGGGAAAAAAAAAAAAAGTGTATGTTTTGGGGTTGCTTTGTTGAGACAAAGCAGTGTTGTCTTCAAAAAAAAAAAGAAAACCAGCTGTCATACCCTTGTCATTTCCACCAGCATCATGTGAACGAAGGTGTGGGGTGTTTTTCCTGTTAGCAGCACAAGTAGAGAGTAAGTGATGCTAACAAAGTTATTTTGGATTTTCACTGGCTGTCACAAGGAGCATTAATTTGACCTGAAGGGCTGTCTCCTCTCCGTGCTCAAGTTTAACACCTCTGAAGTTTCATTAGCTTGAATAAAATGCTGATTAATTTACACCAAGATGATTTGGAAGACAGCTGAATCTGCACGTCATAACTGAAAGTCCATGTAATGAAACCATAATCTGTAACGGAATTTGGATCATGATTGTAGTGCACAGAAGAATAGGCAGTATGGGATGTTGTTTGGGAGACTGAAATTCGGATAATTTGGGTTATGGCAGATAAAAAGTTGAAGAGTCCTACCAGGTCTGGTTAACAGGAGGTCAATGTGGCATAATTTTTTCAAGTAGGTGTTGATTGTTACATGCAGCATTAAACACCAGGGGACCCCAGTTCACCTGGTTTCCAGGTGCTATCGCAGCACCAGAACGATTTTATTCCGCTGTTCTGTTCAGGGTAAGTTACGCTGGTGCACAACGTCGCGGAACTCAAGCTGTTTATCGTGTCCTCTGCTGGATTCGTGGTTATGGTGTAAATCAGTAAGACTGTACCAAACACAACAGTGCTGTCCCAGGCCAGGACTGGTAGGAAGGACGCTCTGTGTTGGCGTTGTGATTTAGTGTGTGTTGGCTGTTGGTACAGAAGACTTCAGGAGACTGAAAGCAGCAGATCGTTGAAGGCACATGTAACAACCATAAGCCCCCACTGAAATACTATCTTCAGCTTGGATTTAACAGTCTTCGTCTCCATAGCTACAAGGTTCCACTTGTAGAAGGATAGATCTGCACTGTACAGTACTTAAAATTGGTAAGAAAAAAAATATCCTTGTAGTGTCTTCAGCACTGGAAAGGTTTTATGTTTGGGGGAAAAAAAAGAAAATGGCATATCTCATTATTTACTAATTTACCTAGATGTACATACTTGTAGGAAAAGTATTATTTGGTACAAGTGAGACATAGCTCAGGCCCATCCTCCTCTGACTTGCTCATTCCTTGTGCTCAGACTGAGGTTTCTCCCAAGAAAGGACCCCTGAGAGGGGAGAAGAGTGTCTGGATGTCGAAATGAAGGCAGGCAGGCTTTCAGAATCCGTTGCTTATGACTTCATTGACTTTTTTTTTTAATACTATTTTTCAAATGATTGTCTGTTTTAACATGTTTACACCACCACCACCACCCACCCCGCACACACCTGCAGGCAGCTGAGGTGTCCAAAAATTGTGTCTTTTAGGAAAGAAACAATGCCTTAGTTCCATTTTAACCTGGCAAGGATACTCTCTTGCTGGTAGTTGGTACCAAGGAGTGGTTTCTGAGCGTGGCCTAAGGTCGTGTGAGCAACCCTGTTACGTTCACAGGGATGATTTTGTTCTGAGACGTGTCCAGCTCATCTCATCCATAAACCACATGTTTTCCGTGGCAGAACTGGCCTTGAAACTTCACGCTTAGGTATTTATGCAGGTTCTTTTTTTCACCGCAGCTATGCACAGGGAGGTGGTGGTTGTTCTTGTTTCAAGATTTCTAGCCTACAGCAAAGCAAGAGGCGCACGAGAGCTGCCCTGCATCGGGTCTGTACGCTGGAAGCAGGGGAGTTGCGGGTACGGGTTGTAGGGCTGCTTTTTCCAGTCCAGGCTTTATGAATTATTTCTTGTATTACAGAGAGAGCGCCAAAGTCAGGCTTGCTGTAAATGGGAGCAACTTTCTTGGCATCGGTGGGATTATAATCACTGACACCTGGCCTATGATATTCTGTTTAGTCTATTGGCAAGGGTTTCTAAAAAACCAGGATGCTTATGATTTTGGCTCTCGCCATCCAGTTAGCAGACTGCTGCTATCTCATTTCGGTATTTGCTTTGTGCATGTGCATGTGCATCTTATTTCCTCTCTCTTTCATATTTATTTGTACATTTGCTGAAGATCTAGGAGCCATAAAAAGCAATTTCATAAACCAATGCTATAATATTATCTATTTCATAGATATCACTCACAAAATATCCGTATATAGCACACTGTGAAGGTGTATGGGGAGAAGGAACAAAAACGTTTCCTCCTTTCTCCTGGAAGGTTAATCATCTCCTGTTCCTCAGGCTGGCAGTTACAAAACAAACAACATCCAGCCACACAAGTGAACATCTTTTCTGTGTTAACTGAGCGGAGTTGATGTGAAGCCCTTTGAGAGACGGTTGACACAGACCCTGGGAGGTTACTTTTTACACTTTCGTTTCTCAGCTTCTAACCGTACCCCAGCGCTTGACAAACAAGTCCACCTGTTTGCATACAAGAACATCTCTGCCGCGATGCTCCCATGTTTTCCATTGGAGTGAGAACCAGGGCAGTTGTCACTTGTATTCATACATGCTAAATCAGTCACACAAAATTATGTTCGCTTTGAATTCTGCTTCCTCCCCTCATGCGAGTGGGAAGGGATAGATTGATAAATGAATGCAGCATATGCGGACGTGGTGGGCCCCTCTTGACCTCCTCCTTTTGAGCCTAATTTAAAAGGAAATGTTGACACGCCACTCTTGTTTATTATTTATTTATTAAACACCATTACTGTGTTGTTTTGAACAAGATGCAAAAAGGAAAAAACAAAATAGTCTCCGTGGCCCAGATACTGTTTAATGCGAGGTTCCAGTTCTGCGAGAGCGTCCATGGTTCTGTAACCCAGCTTTGGAAGAGCTGCCCAGGGGCTGAGCATGAGCTCCTGGGGTGTTGTGACCTTGTGAGAGGAATCACTCAATGATTGGCAAATTGTCTTTTTTTTTTTCTTTTTTTTTCTTTTTTTTTTAAGATCAGTGATCATTTTTCCTTTGTTCATCAGCCTTATGTTTTTATAAGGAACGCGCAGCGAGGACTTCGTGGCTGAGCTGTAAGTTTGTCATAGCTTGGGGGAATGCAAAAGGAAGGTGATTCCACAGGAATTACGTTACAAAGAGAAGAATTTGGAAGATGATGAGTGAGGAGTATGGGTAATTGTTAATATCCTGCTGTTGTCATTTTGGGGCCAAAGTGGTGTGGTTGTCCTTCCAGTGAGCCTGTTTTGGAACACTGTAGGGTGGGCATCATTCATTCAGCTTTCTCATGTCCTTCTGTGCTACGGCTCCTCCTCTGCCTCTCTTCCTCCGCCTCTCTGTGATTGTAGATGGACCTTAAATTCTTGTTTGAGTTGCCAACTGAAGGGTGAATCAATCTAATGAAACTCTGTCATAAGCTCTGTGTTTGTATTGGGAGGGTAAGCAAAGGCTAAGCTGATAGCACTTTTCCTCAGTGCAGTATATCTGGAATAAATATGTCAGAAGCGGCTCAGAGGTGAAATCTTTTGGGCACAGGGCCAGCGAGAGGTTTGAGGAGAAGGTAAATTTTAGAAACGTCGTCAGAATTAGGACCAAAAGTAGAAATTTGTGTTTGTTACCATTCAGAGGCTTCGTTAGCGTTGCCTACTTGCAATAACAAGTATAATGTCAGCATACAGAAAGTTGGGCTATAGAAGTACTAGTGATGTAGCAATAAATGCACAGGGGCAAATTTTCCTGGGCTCAGCACTTGTAAAGTGTGAGATTTCCCAAAGATGTCAACAAAATGACTGACTGTATTTCCGGAAGAGCTCAGCCAGCTGTGCGGCAGCAATTGAGACGCTGGAAATTTGAAGAGGGAGCTGCAGAGGATGCTGAACGCTTCTGAAAGCCGTGCTCAGTCCTCGCTCGGGTGCCTGGGTGAGAGATCAGCTTGGCTGAAATTTGGTCTTGCAATACAGGTGCTGGGAGACCTTGCAAGGGACTTCCTCTGAGGTAACGCAGATAATCAGTGGCAAAGGAAGAAGCTGAACCCCCGTCTCCCAGGTTTTAACTTAGGCTTGGGAACTTTCCTAACGGCATTTCAGACATTACGTTTGCTCCACCAGACCTCATCCACAGCCTGACAGTTAATTGACAGAACTCTGAAATTGAGCTGAGGATTCATAGTCTTAACGCGTAACATCCAGCTGGGAGGGTAACTGATGGACCGTCATCCTCCTTGCCTTCTCTTCACTGCTTTTCCTACTTCCCCTAATTTTGCCACTTTCTAGGAACTTCATGGTTTGAATTTTGCACCATGAGGACTGCTCAAACGGAGAGGATGCTGCGTTGTAAAAGCTTTGTACAAGAGGAGAAAATAATTGTATTCCTATTACAATTGTTGCTCAGGCCCTCCGAAGGGTTCCTGCGTTGCTGGAATTGTGACAGATGCAGTTTGCCCTCTCCAGCTCTTTTCCTTTCTCTCACCCCTTCTTCTGCTTTTGCTCAAACTCCGTGATGCGCTGTCAGTATTTTAAGGCGGAAAAAAAAAAATTGATTTTAGTCCCATGATGTGGCTCATGCCAGGAGAGAGAACGCTGACAGAAATAGTGAAGAAATCTTGTTGAACCTATTCATTTCTGTGTTTTTTTTTTTCTTTTAAACACACCCCCCCCCCCCCAAAAAAAAAAAAAAAAAACCAAACCCAAACAAACAAACCACAATCTAAAAGGGGCAAACAATCTTATTAGTGTAAGTATCCTGCTGCTGGAAATGTTTCTCAAACTCTTCCCCAGAATAATAGAGTTGACCTGATTTTGGTGTTAAGACCCTTCCCTAAGCTCCGGGGGCTGTTAGAGCGCAGAGCTGGCTGAGCTGGGCTGGGTGCTGGAAATAACGCTTCCCCACAGTGATGCTCACGTCCCTCTTTTCCCTGGGAGGAGAGACCTGCATGTTCCAAAGCCCTTGGGACACCAGTCCAGGTCTCCACCGTGTTACATCCATGGAGATGCTCTCCCTGCTCTGCTCAGGTTGCACTTTTCTACAGGAGCTGCCTGGCACACAGGAGCGTGCAGCCCTCTATCGTGCAGTAAACGTTTTGATACGAAAAATTCGTGTGTGATTTGTGTTTATAGCACCACTAACATCCTGGTATTTGTTCGTTTCAAGCCAGGTATTTTAGGACTGAACACAGATGGGCTGCAGCAGTAAACATTTTTGACACTAATCAGCTTTTATCACATCTCCCTGTTGTGTGGCCAAATAAGCTTAGATTGCACATGGATCTCTCCATCTACACAAAAAGATGACTGGATCAATTCTGAGGGATTGCCAGGGAGTTATTGTCTCTGTTCCTTGCTGCAAAATTCCAATTGTGTTAGAAGCTATAGAGTATGTGGCGAAGGGACGGCGTGAGAGGGTGTTACTTGATGGGAATATTGGTTTCTTGGCCTAATGAATTTGTTTTGTTGTTGCCTTTTTAAGTCAGAGGGAAATAAAAAGCTCTTCCTGGTAGCTGTGTCGGTCACGCTGCTGCCATGGGCTCTGAAATGGGAATTTTCCACCCGCAAGAATGGGGAAGGCAGGAATGGCCAGAAGATGCTGCTCGTCTATAATCTCTCACCGTCTGGGGTACGTTCCAGCTACAGCAAAACCTCCACTGTTGTTTCTTGGTTCAAGTATAGATTTATTTTTGTGGGTCTTTCGATACATTTAACTATAATTGGCTGGAATATGAGATGGATTCATGGAAGCTAGCAAGCCGCAGAGTCTTTTCCAAAAGCTCTGTGGTTCCCAGGCCGTGTCTCTGTCAGCGGGCAACTTCCTATAGAGAGTGACAGGGCTGCGCGAGGATGCTTCAGCTTCTCTCCTTTGTGGACAAAGCAGCAAGGAATTTTTGCATAGTACTTTTTATCTGAAGTTCTTAAAACTCATCAGTTAAATACCATTATCCTATTTTTTACTCCCTCTTATCACATAGATCGTGATCATATGCAACAGCTCTTTGCTGTGAAGGTTCCATTTTTCTTCTGTTCTTTCACCGTCACCGTATTATTCAGTTTCCTCTGAAATACGCAACAATAAAAAGAAAAACAATATTTCTGGGTTTAGCCTATGGGGAAAACTGGCACGGTCAGTTTGTTTATGACCAAAGGCAGACTGTTGATGTTTTGTTTTTCTTTAGGTATGCGTTTTGTTTATTCAAAGACCTAAATGGGGAAGACTGACTTTTGTGTCGATTTTGATACGAACTTTTGTAAGTTCTTGTGTCATATAAAAAGTACTTAGTATTTTCCGTTCGAACATATCAGCTGCGCTGCAGAAGTGTTACATCAGGAGAAAAAATTAGATGGTTGTTAAGTCACTTTGTATTAAATGTATTGTGGAACGTGGCGTGTCCTTCATCGCAACAGGCTGAGCTCGGTAATTACGTAGCGTACAAAGATCTTTTGATACATTCAGCATTGGGTGTGCGCGCGAAGCTTCCAACTGCATACTGATAGAAATACAAATTGTAGAAAAAGCAATCTCGATCTCCAATTTTCAACAGACAATGAAAGAACCAGTTTTAAAGCAGAAGGTTCATTGTATTTTTTTTCTATGTAGACTCTGGTCGAGATTTTTTTTTTTTTTTTTTTTGTATGGAAGAAGTAGGCTTTTCCTCTATGTTACTTGTATTTTAATCCAATTAAGAAGCAGGCGATAGAAAGCAAAAGACGGTAAGGGCAGTGTAATGGTAGTGTTATTACTACTGGTGTTTGGTAGCGGCTGACAACTCCCAAGTTTAATGGCTGCGTGAAAATATCGAAGGAATCATTTTTTGTCTGGGAGAACAGGACGCAGCGGGTAATCTAAACGAGTAGGGCGTAGAAAGAGGCAACGTAGACATGAAGAGTGATTTCCTTGCAGGAGAGGAGTTGACGAGTGAGGACTGCGGTCCAGGTTTTAAGAAACCTTTGACAATATTCTGTTTATTGGATGACTCCAAGTCTCAGCCTTGCGCAGTGGAAGGGCCGCCCCGTGTTCTGCGATTGCACTGTGCACAGGCTAAAAAGCGCTCCTGGGCATCAGGCCAAGGACAGACCTACTTGGCACCAAGTACACGCTTCAAGCGCTCCACGGGAAGGTCAGTCTCACCCTTAGTGCCTTGCACTCTCATACACCTTAACTTAATTTTTTTTTTCCAGACTTTCCCACTGCATAGAGTGTCTTTGATGAATAGACTTGAGTTGTGTGTTTTTGCTCATTTTCAAACTCAGTTCTCATTAAAAATCATCTTCCCTTTCTGTGTGATGGCCTCTGAAACCCCAGATGATTCTTCACTGCTCTCATCTTTCACTAACACATCCATTTGGATTATCTTTGTGCCGTGATGGATGCTTTAAAAGGAACCAACAAGGCCATCAAATTCTTGCCCTGGTTCAACTAGCATTTGTTAATCTTCTAAATCATCTTGGGCCTGAAATGTGCTACTTCTTAAATTTAGAACGATGTGATTGCCTGAAGCCTCTCCATGTGTTAATTAAATCATCATAATTGTGGTTTCTTGAGAATGACAGGTTATAAATAGTTTTTCTTTCCCCCCTCCTGCAATAATTTGGTATGAATGACAGGCAAAACAGCTATTGTTTAAACTGTACATCTGACACCGTCCTTCCCATTCAGACTCTATTTCTCTGCCTTTATTTGATTGTCCTGAAATAATCGACAGTGTCATTCTTAAAGGCTAGTTAATTACCATGCTCTTCTCACATTATGTGAAGATGAGAGAAATGATTTTTCTGGGTCATCATTATCCATTTAATTTAACAGAACGTGGATTAAGGAGTACTGAAGGTCGGGGCAGATGTTGAGTGTCTGTATGTATACACACACACAGAGGTCAGAACGCACAGAACAAGTCCTAAGACTAATACATTTTAGTAAGAATTTTATTTCCATCTATAATGTCATGTCTCATCCAAATTTTGAGGGAAATAGACACCTCAGTGACATTGGTTTTCTCCATTGCTCCCATGTGTAGGCCTTCACCTGGGACGGTGTGTCCTTGCTGGGCTGGAACTGGCAAAAAGCAGGACAACTTAATAACGTCACCCATTGCTTGGAAACAAACTGACTACAGTTCTTTTCATTCTTAATATTGAGAAGGAAAAAAGGCTGCAAATACTGAAGTTGACCAAGGATTTGTACAAAGTTTCTGCTCGGCTTTTGATCTTCCCTGGCTTCAGAGCAGCTCTGTCCCATGGGTGTGAGAGAACGAGGTAGAAGTGATGCTAGTGGGAACATCCTCAGGCTTGCATCCTGCATAATCCCATTAGGCAATTAGGCATTGCTCCCCTCTAATATGGGTCTGCACGCTGTTTGCGGCTCTAATTTGTGGAAGAACCTAAGGCTAGATCTTAGTCTGCTACTCTGGAGCCTCCTTACTCTTCCAGTTACACAGAGAAACCGCACCACTTCCTTACTTGAACTTTGAGCACAGAGATGTGTCGTGCTGACTGGCATGATTCAGAGTTAAATAAGATTCAAGAATATATAGGAGAGAGCTTCTATGCAGGAAGCTCAACCTTTCTTTCCAAGGCTGGGGGATGTCCTTCCTCCTCGTGAATTTGGCAAGCAAGGTGATCCACCAGTCATCTGGGGCTGGAGGCCCCAAGGTTTAGGAACCATTCTAAACTCTGCTGTTAATTTGTTGTGTGAGCTGGGAGAGAACATTTCAGTGCCGATTGTCAAAAGGAAAAAGGAAAGCAAGGTCACGTTGACTTTCATTAGAATTTGAGCATTGAAATCAATCCATAAACCTTTGAAAATGTCTCCTGTCGTCTCATAGTCTTTGCCCTCCCCTCTGCTTACGCCAGGCTTGGCTGGGGAGAATCGCCTTCGGCTCTGCTCCCGCAGGGTGGCACGGAGCAGGGCTGGGGCTTTAGCTACTGCTTTAACATGAAAGCAGAAAGTATTGTCTGGAGCCTTAAGGGACTCCTACTGAGTCTGTTTTGTTCCTCGCATAAAAGCCAGTCTGGAGTGGTCTGCTTTGTCTTGGTGTGGTATTAGCACATGCCTATTTAGTTCTTTTCAACTGTCTATACTATATTCAGATGCAACAGAGACTTACTTACAGCTACTCAGGTGCTCCTGTCTCCCAGTAGTTTTCTGCAGCGCAGGGAAATTACCTGATTTTAATGTAAATTTCTGATCCATTTCTTTCCCCAGCGTTATCATTTTCTTTCCCAGAGCCTCTAAATCATATGTTCGGCTTCTGGCTTAAAAAGCCCCATCAATGTCACATGCGAAGCGAAATGGGGAAATGAAGGCAGTTCGTGTGGTTTTTGCAGTTGGAACACAAATTGTACAAATCAAAAAAGGAAGCAACCCACTGGTGATTTTGAATTATTAGAAATTTTTATATGAAAACAAAATCTATGGGTATTTACTTTGCTGCCTTTTCTTTGTTGAATATATTAAGAGTCCCAGTGCGCAGAAAGCTTTGACAACCTGAGGAATTGATTAACCTTGTTCTATTCATGATTAGCTCCCAAACATTTATTACATTAGCTTTTGGGGTCGAGGTCTGGACGACTTTGTTTTTCTGTAATAGACAAGGGACGGGAATTAACGTTGCTCCAGTGAGTTTTCCACGTGGGTTGTAAGTAAAAGGTAGGCGTAACATGTTGTATTTCATTACCTCTTGTGTCTAATGAAGATTGGAGGGGGATCTTTTGTCCTGATACACATAAAAAAATCTCAAGTTAGCCATCTGCTTTGTCTTCTTTTATATCAAGGGCCACAAAACTTCCCCAAGTTACACTGTTTATAAAAGCAATAATTTATTTTGACTAAGAAGTGCCTCCGGAGAGTCGCTTGAGGGCCTAGAGAGAAAACTCCACTTCTCTGATAATTTGTTCCAAAGGTTAATAACCTTCACAGTGAAAAATAACTTGTCCAGCTGTTAAAATCATTCCTTTCTCCACAGTGACATTAAGGTAATCTGAGAGGACGACGTATCTGATATTCAGGATGTGGCTGAGGAGATCTGTGTGTGTTATCCAGCTCAGGGAAGAGCGGTTACAAACAAAACCACAGGAGATCACGTGGAGGCTCGCGCACTGAAATAGCCCCGCTCCTTTCAAGCTTTCAAGAAAATTACATTTTAATTGAATCATTACAGGAAAATATATGTATCCAAACTGGTGAAGTAAGCAATTTTCCGCACATCTCTCCTTCTCCTGTTCCTTTCACCCCGTTCTCAGCTGGTTCTCCAGCTGCTGGTCGTGCTCCGGGTTGGAGCTCTCCACGGGGCTGTCGTGCAGGGACTCGCTGCTCCTCCAGGCCGAGACCTAGAGGAGAAAACCAGAGGCCTTGTCATCTGTCACAAGCTCCACATTTTTTTCAAAGGGACAATGGTAACAGTCTCAAGGTAATGGCATTAAAAATGGCAGTGGTTTCTCATACTACAAAATACCATTTAAGGCAGATCAGTAGAGTAGTGTAATATGAGTTCATTAACTTGGAAATCACCAAAAGGCTTATGTATGCAAAAGTCACTGTTTTTAAACAAAGCTCAATATTCTGTTACTATATTTTAAGATTGCTGTGAATTCTCAAGAGTTGTGTTTCCTTTATTATTCAGTGCCATTTAACAAGTTCTTATATATATGCATATATATGTTATAGCAATCTTCCAGTCCCTCAAGGGGCTCCAGGAAAGCTGGGGAGGGACTCTGGAGCAGGGAGGGGAGCCGTGGGACGAGGGGGAAGGGTTTTACACTGAAAGAGGGGAGATTGAGATGAGATCTGAGGCAGAAATTCTTGGCTGTGAGGGGGGTGAGCCCCTGGCCCAGGTTGCCCAGAGAAGCTGTGGCTGCCCCATCCCTGGAGGGGTTCAAGGCCAGGTTGGACGGGGCTTGGAGCAACCTGGGCTGGTGGGAGGTGTCCCTGCCCAGGGCAGGGGGTGGCACTGGGTGGGCTTTAAGGTCCCTCCCAACCCAAACCATTCCATGATTCTATGATGCCTGCTGTCCCAACTCTAAAGGGCCTTTTTAGCTTGCTTACTTCAAAACAGCCTGAAGAAAAGGCTCTCACCCCCCACTCCCCAAATGTGGTGGGTTGTTGGCCTCAACTACATGGAATTTCATTGTTTTGCTTTTAATAAACTGCTACAATGAGGATATGATTGCTAAGGATTTCTTCAGTTAGCTTTATACCCTTAAGAAAACAGGCTCTTGAAGGATAGGCATTATTCTAGAATAACTATATTCAAGAGCTTCTGTAAATTACATGATTTTGGTATTCTGAGGGAAAAATGAAGGCATTTTTCAGTGATCCCAAGTCTGTCTTGGTCTGCAGAATTAACAAATGTTCCGGTTATAGGTAATTAATTAAAAATCATTGATGAGTCCAGGAATTGTACCGGTTTTATTTCTGCCATTAATTTGACATGATAAACTGCTGAAGATGGATTCAAAGTTGATGTCAGAAGAGTGTGGTAATGTACAAAACACTTACTGGAGCCAGCTCAGCTCGCACTTAACTTCGGCAGTCAAGAATCGCTGAAATGCCATGTGGGATCAAGCTCCGTTTAAAAGCATCTTATAGTACTTTTGAGCTGCTTCTGTGCCCAGATCTTTCTCCCTGCCTCAATTCATCACTCTGTTCTCTCCTTAAAGCACACATCTTCTACCTAGCTTTGCCTAAATGATACCTTAAACTTTGTGTGACGCTTCACAGCAGTATATTCCTGTCTTGGTTCGGAAAGTCAGACTTCGCACCCAGCTTACTTGGGCGGCTTTTAACCCGGTTTACTGTTTACAGTTGCTATAATCTTCATAGGATTCCCTGTTACTTTTTCATTAACCATTCCTCTATTTTGAAGAGCTACAGATAAAGAATTTGCATGATGTATCAGCTATTTACGTATCTATCCTTGGGATTGTGTGCATTTGAGTGCACGTATTATACTTAGTGGCTTAATTTTTAGGCACTTATTTCTTTTTTTTTTTTTTCTTGCATGCAACTCCCACAGTGTTTCTGACACAATTGATCGTAATATCTTATCACTTAAAAAACTGGCATTTTGAGGGGAAAGTGGCAGTTGCCATCTTCTGGAAGCACATGCTGTTGATGCAATTCATGACCTTCCTTTGTCAGCCAGCATCCAGCCACTGGGCGCATTGTAGCGACACAACGCTGGGCATCTCTCCTGTAGATCACCCACTCGTTTAGGTCAGTCATTTGGAGCATGTGCGGTTTTTGAGCACATACCTGTTTGCTGGGAAGCTGACAATTAAAATGGATCCCCATAGTGCAAGTGCACTGGCCGTGTGAATCATAATCAAGTAATTGGGTCTTCAGTCGAGTGGCTAAGTAAGACTGGGGAAGGGGGAGCGAGCCGGGTGGAAGGTCGAGGGATGGAGCAGAGGTTGGCAGTTAAATTCCGAGCATAAGATTTCCTATGTTCTCCTTAAGTACCAAAGCGTTGCAAGGGAAGAGGATGTTAGTATCATAGAATCGTTTAGGTTGGAAGAGACCTTTCAGATCATCCAGTCCAACCATCACCCCAACACTGCCCAAACCCCCACTACCCCACGTCCCTCAGCACCGCGTCTGCCCGGCTTTTCAATCCCTCCAGGGATGGCGACTCCACCACTGCCCTGGGCAGCCTCTTCCAATGCTTGACAACCCTTTCCGTGGAGGAATTTTTCCTAATATCCATCCTAAACCTCCCCTGGCGCAACTCGAGGCCGTTTCCTCTTGTCCCACGGCCTGTTCCTTGGGAGAAGAGCCCGACCCCCGCTGGCTGCCCCCTCCTTTCAGGGAGCTGCAGAGAGCGAGAAGGTCTCCCCTCAGCCCCCTTTTCTCCAGGCTGAACACCCCCAGCTCCCTCAGCCGCTCCTCACCAGACTTGTGCTCCAGACCCCTCACCAGCTCCGCTGCCCTGCTCTGGACACACTCCAGCACCTCAATGTCCTTCTTGGAGTGAGGGGCCCAAAACTGGACACAGCACTCGAGGTGGGGCCTCACCAGTGCTGAGGACGGGGTATTTGTTGAGAATTGCATTTCAAGTTTTATTTTCTTCAATTTTTTATGATGAGCTTAATTGCAGTTCATAAACTGGACAGTAGACCTTGGAGGAAATTATTGCAGGACAACAAAAAGACAGTTTTTGTGATCATTTTTTTCCAGAAATCTATTGGGGTTTTGATATCCTCATTAAAACTTGAACCTGCAAAATTGAAAGTACTTGTT